>OZ026599.1:21094474-21121974 GCA_964020085.1 Micromussa lordhowensis | reverse complement strand
TTACTGTAACAGTTATTGCTCTGGGCTTATATTATCAAGGGAACATTTTGAACGTTTTGAAAAAAAAGTTATAAAATAATTGAGGCACTACGCGCGCTCTCACTGGTCGATAGGTGTGTTTAGATGAGAGTATGTAAACACGGTTGTAACAGCTTAGATTCGTGCGCACTTGTGAGAATTATTTTATAGAAGCAATATAGCACTTTTTATGTTTATATAGCCTCATCTAAACACTCGGAGAGTTGGGAGAATTCTCGAGAGTTCTGCAAACCGAGACCTACATTACTCGCAAAAAATTTCGGACGTTTTATTTCCGGACACTTTTCCCTCATTTCAGACAATTTTCGGACAAAAATTTCGGACACTATTTTTGTCCGAAATTAAAATCGTCCGTAGTCGAGGGTTTGCATAACTGTCTCGAATTCTCCCGACCCTCGTCGTGATTACAAAAGCTCGCTTGATTTGTATATTTTTAAGTTTATTTTTTTAAGTTTGAATAGCTCATCATTTTTGATCAGCAGTATAAAGATGTAGTATTTTTTTTACGAGGAATATTTCAAGATTCCCATGCAATTTCGTGCGCAGGACGTCGTATAAAATTAAACCAAGCCTGGTTAGTGTGCTTAGAAGCTGTGGACTCGTGGCCTTTATTTAAACCAATCTTTGCTGACGTCATTATTTACATTTTTCCTCATTAACATACGACTTTGCACAGAAGGGCCTCACATTAGACACAAAATGACTACAAACATGTAAAGAGCTTGAAAACATTTTTGGCTCTTTGGGTGTAATGTTCGAGGAGAAATTGGCTTTCAAAAACTGCACAATTTCTGGGTGTAAAGTGCTTATGAGCTTAAATATTCATTGCATGTAAAATTTTGAGTTTTTAAACCCGCGTTGCACAAAAAACTAGAACTAGAACTAACGTTTTTCTTGCTCGATCAGCCGGAAACTGTATCGCTTATGTTAATGAGGCAAATATTGTAAACAAAGGTACTCCTATATGTGATGACGTGTTTCAATTGCAGTTACGTACATTAGTCATTTCAATGGAATCGCTTTCATTCAATTTTGAAATTGCGACTTAGTAGTACCGAGGGGTGTACCCAGGGTTCCCCATCTTTCCAATGACGTCAGGCCCGGTTCATACGTCGCATTTCTGCCGTGTCGAATTCACTTCAATTAAGTGCGGCAGAAATGCGACAGCTGATTCAGACGTCGAATTTCTGCCCAAGTTAATCCGTTGAATTGGATTCGACACGGCAGAAATGCGACGTATGAACCGGGCCTTATTTGACAAATTGCGTTTTTCAAATGAGACTAAAAAGTGCTACTCCATATTATATTTTTAAGACAGTGCGTGCGATTGAGAGCACGACCGACTACAAGTCTATAAGCCTACAAGAAGACACGTGCAAACGTTGGTACTATTTACATTTATGTAGGTTGTAATTCAAACCAATCTCGTTCCCAGTTCCTAGTCCCTTGCGGGCGTGAAACGAGAACCTCTGGAATAATCCATTTCAGCGCAACTTTTGATTGGTCGAAAACTGAGCATGAGCAATAGTTTCAATAGCTCAAAATGGCAGACAAGACGCCGGTAAAGGCAGCGTCAAGTCATTATCATCTTTGTAGATGCTGCAATTTAGAGGTTAGGAACAATCCAATTGACTTGTTCGGAGAAAAGACACAAAATGAAAGGTTTCTAACCCCGTAGGTAACACTCCTAAGACATCCCTTTTGTCTACACAGATTGCCTTAATGGCTTCAAATTGCTCCTGTTTTAATTCCAGCTCTGGCTGTCCGAGTTTTTCTAAAGAAAACCTAATAGCTTCGCGGAACATAGCCTCCGAGAACTGCGGTTTCCGAGCCATTTCGGCAGCCATTTTCTAAAATGAGTTCACACCTACGCAGTCGAGCCGATAACAAGATTTCTGTTGCGCTGAAATGGATTATCCCAGAGGTTCTCGTTTCACGCCCGCAAGGGACTATAGGAACGCGACCTCTGGGAACGAGATTGAATTCAAACATGTTTCCGTCTGACACGCGCATGCATTCTTCAAGGCTTTTCAATTAAACTTATTTTGGCACTGAAAAATTACTGTTTACAACTATTAATTTCTTGGCTAGATTAAGTAAGTTTACATGGCTATTTGTCAAATATTTTTTTACCCAAAAAATAAACTATAAGATGCTCTTAAAGCAACCATTGTTTGGTGTGTAACTTATTAGAGTGGTTCCAAGACACTCGATCCCGGTTAAACTCGTTTCGTTCAGCACTGTAACGAGAATAGCGTTTCTCGTTGTACATTTGTCTTCAGTATTTGCCGCTAACTCTGCTCAACACTTGAATTGAGCTATTTACTTCTGTCTGAAATAGCAACCAGTTACCAACCAACCAATTAGTGTGCGAGTGCAAAACAAAAGACTGTGCATGGTCATAGACTTTTCAGAATAAATCTCTCGTTCCATTTGGCCAACAGGCTTCATAACATTCCCCTCATATAACTATGGGGTGAGAGACCTTCGATAACTTTTTGAATCAACAATATACATGAAAAAATTCTCCATTCTGATTGGTTAAGAGAAATGCACTTTTCAGTTAACACAACGCAGAACAGAGGTAATTCAGTGCAAAAAAGAGGTAACAAACCAAGCATTCTGATTGGTCAATGATCAAAGAAACTCACAGATGGCCAATCAAATGCAAGCCCTGGGTGGCGCAAAATTTGGATACACTGAAAATTTGCAAGCGAAACAATGGCCGGCGTTTTGAGTAGGTTTTCTTTAGCACGCGACAACAATACAAGAGCTGAAAAATAGCTCTTAAAACGAAAACACTGTGAAGAGCACTGCTTTTTGGTTGTCGGTGTGGAAAAAGTGGTGTTTAGAGGAGAGAATTGCTGAGGAAATTGAAAATTACGAGCCGGCGGAGCTCAACACTTTGCTGGAGCGATTCTATGCCGGTGAGGAGTACGAACCAGAAAGCCTGAAAGTAATGATTGCATCACTTGACAGACACTTGAAAAACAATAATAATAATAATAATGACTTTATTTATGTGTCTGTCAAAATCTAGCAGAGGGGATTCCACACTGCTAATAGGGGACACCTAACTATCTAAAATATGATCTAAAAATACAAAACGAATCAATAAGAAATTAAGACTAGAATCTACTAAGACTAGCATTGCTAACTACTATTGACCTCTAAATTCTAATTATAAAATTCCAAATAATCTTGTAGTTAAATAAAGTAATTAAGAAAGTTTAAAATTAAGAATTGCAAAGGCAGCAGCCACTACATCCCTCCAAGATGTCACTCAAATCAAGACTTCGTATCCGGGTCTTAAATTGCGTAAGACTGGAAGCCGATCTGTCTTTACTTGATATCTTACTCCAGAGTCTTGGACCTAAGTATCGAATTGAGTGTTTTCCATGCGTAACTGTATTAAAACTAGATTGATAAAAATCTTTCTGCCGTAAATTGTAATTATGGCTACTAGTCAGAAACATGTCACAAATTGTCCGTGGACACAAATTTTGTTTAACCTTATACATTAAAATACATATGTCCTGTAGTCTCCTATTGTACAAAGTTGGCAACTTTGCTTTAGCTAACAGCTGTTGGTAGCTAGACTGCTTGTCTTTAAATACAGCGCGCAGTCCACGCTCCTGTACTCTCTCTAGTCTACGGGTGTCAGAGGCTCTACAAAAATGCCACACTAAGTGACAATATGTTAGATGAGGGAGAATAGCTGCCTTGAAGAGATTCAATTTGGCCTCAGTTGGTATGAGATTCCTCAGCCTCATTATCACACCTATTCTCTGACTAGCTTTCTTACAAACATTACTAATATGCAAATTAAAATTAAGACCACAATCAATAGTCACACCTAGCAGCTCTAAGTTATCCGATTCCAATATATCTTTGAAATTGACAGTTATGCTTGTTTTGTCATCATAGTTCACACTTTTATTCCGAATGTTCATCGTTTGATATTTTTTCAGGTTTCCCTGAAGGAGATTCGAATCGTACCAATTAGTTGCCAAAGTGGCGCTCTCTTGAAGTTTCGCGATTACAGTACATATGTCTTTTCCTTTCACATAGATCTGGTGATCGTCCGCGTACATTGATAACCCAAAATCCACGTTATATGAGAGATCGTTCTGAAATATGTTCCATAATAGCGGTCCTAACACCGATCCCTGAGGGCAGCCTCGTTCCAGGTTTCTCCATGAGCTAGTTACCGATCCAATGCGTACTCTCCCCAAGCGTCTGCACAAGTAGCTGCACAACAAATCCAGTGCTCTGTCTTGGAAACCATAGGCTTTTAACTTACATAGCATAAGAGGTGGATGTAAGCTATCAAATGCTTTGGACATGTCTGTTGATAATATTCCTACTGACAGACGATTGTCCCTAGCCAGTTTCCAATCTTCCACAAGGCCAATCAATGATGTTTCACAACTATTGTGCTTTCGGTAAGCTGTGAGGCCATCACCAAGACGATCATCATACTTTGTTGTTATTTGGCTGCTCAATAAACGTTCAAACACTTTGTTTACACATGACAGCACAGTTACTGGTCTATAATTCTCCTTAGCGTGCTTATCACCTTTTTTATAGACTGGTGTCCAGTCCCCTTTCTTCCAATCACGTGGCCACTGGCCCCTTTTGATGCACGTGTTGTAAAGAGTCGAAAGTGGTTGAGATATTTCCTCGGCTCCGGCCTTCAAGATCTTAGCAGAAATACCGTCATGGCCGGTGGCTTTTTTTACGTCAAGAGACTCCAGCACGCTTTTCACTTGCGTCGGATTTATTTCCTGGAAATCAAACATTTCACAACCCCTCGATTTCTCTTTTATTAACTGCACACTTGGATGATTACTAAAGTCGTTCAGATTCCACAGTTGTGCATCTGTTCCTCCAATACCATAGGCAATAGTGGCGAAATGGTCTGCCAATGTCTCTGTGATTTTAATTTGATCCTTAATAATAACTCCTTCGATGTTTAATTCAATGTCTGAATTGCACTTGATGCCTCTGTCGCTAAGGAATGGCTTAAAAGTTCTGAAGAAATCTCGAGGGTTTCTTCTTAGATCTTCAGATTTTGTCTTCCAATACTCTTTGATCGCCAATCTTCTTTGCTTCGTAGCTTCATTTCTGCATTTCCGTTTGTGCTCACAGTTCGCAGCTGTTTTATTTTGTCGGTACTTTGCCTCAGCTTTTCGTTTCGCTCGTATAGCATTTTTCCATTTTGTTGTCATGTACGGGACGTCACGGTCCCTTACCCGCATTGTTTTAACTGGCGCGTGCTCGTCAACAATGTTTTTCATCAATGTATTCCAGTAAAACAATTGATCTTCTACATCCTCAAAAATTTCGCCGACATGCCAGGGAGCTAAGGATAAATCTTGATTAAAAGTCTCTGCATTGAAATTTTTAAAGCTGCGAAAAGAAATTATCTTGGGCTTTTTTGATTTTATCCTGTCCCGAACTATTCCAAAAATGAGAGCGTGATCACTTAAAGCAGGATAGTAATTGCCGCTCTGCTTGAATAATTCAGGCCTATTTGTCAACAAAACATCAATGAGACTACGACTTGTTATTGTTCCACGACATTCCACTCTAGTAGGGTCTGAAATAAGGCATGTAAAACCCTGTTCGATTTCGAGATCCAGTAGTAGTTTGCCCTCACGCTTGTCCGGTCTTAATCTGTCCAGGTTCAGATCACCAATTACCACGACAGAGTTACTTTGGAGACTAGCCCAATTACAAACCTGACTGAGCTCGTTCTCAAGTATTAGCTGGTAGTCACCGCATAGATTTCTCGGCGGGCGATAAATTCCAATAATTACCATATTCCTAGCATCCGTCTTAATTTCCAATGCAATTAATTCCAGCGTCTTGTAGTTCTCATTGGGCTTGAGTCTTTTCTTGGCCAGTGAAGATGATACTAAAGCCATGATGCCTCCGCCACCTTTTTTTCTATCGTTCCTGTAAAGTGAGTAGCCAGGAATTGAGAACTGAGCGTTCGGATAACTCGAATCAATCTTGGTCTCGCTAATAAACATAACATGAGCGCCAATGGTCTTAATCGTCGCAGTGAGTTCCTCAAATTTATTTTGTATACTGTTAATATTTAAATGACCTATTAATAAATCCTTGTTAAAGTGTGTCCTTAAAGATTCCAGCTTAGCATTATCAGGGATAGTATGTTCGTGCTCAATCGATGACAGTTCCGCAGTATTTTGCAATTCTGATCTCCTTTGCAATCCTTCCGACTGGCTTACTTCGGTTTCAAGGGTTATGTTCAATGATTCATCTCCCGAGTCTTCTGCGAAAAACGAATCACTAAATGGTGTACAGGTCCACTCGATGTCAGGCATGCTTAGGTAGTACTGAAATATCGTATGTGACATCCGTAGGCATTTAGCATGCGACCACTTGTTGCAACCAGCACACAAAATGGCGTCTTGATTGTTCCTCACGGCTTTCTTGCACTCGCTACATGGATATTTTAGCGACGGTTTCGTCTTTCTAGGGCCGGGGTTTACCTGGACATCACCGCATACCAGGGCATCTCTCACCAGGTTAAAACTGCTTGTGCCCTTGACAGAGTATTGTACCCGGGATGTCAAGAAGCGCTTCGCTCGAGACTTAACACTAAACAAATTTGTGTCGGCAAATGGCATTCTGGTTGTTATCCGTAACGTAGATGGTGAAGCAGCAGCCTGTATAGCCTTTTGATCATTGTCTGACCGCGTTTGAGCTTTTTCGAGCATTATAGATGCACTTATTAACAAGAAGACCAAAAGTTTAAGCGAGCTCGGCAAGGTGTGACCGGCCGCCATATTGCGGATACGCGACGGCAAGAACTTCATGCTAGCCCACATATAGAGCACACTCCCATATTGTCTTATCCATATATATCCATATATGGTTATGTCCTATCCATATATGGATATGTGGGCTAGCATGAAGTTTTGACCGTACGCGACAGAAAATTCAGTTCCTCCAAACAAGTACTGGACGGAAAAGCGAAACAGCTTCGCTTGGCTGGCCGCGGTAAGCGCCCAAACAAGGCTCGACAGCTGTCCGAAGAGGAGGAAGAAATTCTCTGGAAGAGCGAGAAACTCGGTGGTAAAACTCCAGAATCCTTGATTCATACAATGTGGTGGCTTCTTATAGTTACCCAACAATTTGGTCTCTGTGGAAGGCAGGAACATCACGGAATGAGACTGGAGGATTTCAGATCATGAAAGGTGACGATGGCCTTGAATTTGTTGAGTTTGCTGAAGGCCCAACGAAAACCAGACCTGGAGGTTTGAACGCAAAGCCAAGACAGTTTCAGCCCAAAATGTTCCAAACTGGCGGAAAGAGATGTCCAGTTGCGTTATTTCGCCAATGCATCAGCCGTAGGCCTCCCAATCTCAGGACGAGTGGTCCATTTTATCTCTCGATAAAATACAAAACAGAGGATCTAGGGATGAAATTTGGTACAAAGTCCAGCCCATGGGAGAAAATAAAATCAACTCCATGATGAAAAACATCATCTCTGAAACCACCCTTGAGTCATCTGAGAAGCGGTTTTCCAATCACAGTGCCCGCAAAACACTCGTTAGCAAGATGAAGAAAGCAAATCTCGAGGTCGTCAATTGCAAAAGTCACTGGTCACAGAAATATCCAGTCTTTAGATGACTGCGATGAGGCAGACGAAGACGAACAGCGACAGCTTTCGTGGGCCATCTCAGAAAGAAATAGCACAGCAAAATCCATGCCAGTGGCCAGTAGTACATCCCGTCCTTCTACTTCAAGTGCAGTCATTCCACACATGATGAGCTCACAATTCCTCTGAATGCCTTCACTAACTGCACCGTCACTTCAACCTCAACAGCAAAACCTCGCAAACGACGATTGCATTTCATCGAAAGTGATTCGGATACAGACTGATGCAGACAATTCCTTGAACTTCTTAGCTGTAATTTGAACTTTACACTGAGAAAACTGTGTTGTTTCGATCGAAAGCGGTTGTTAAATGGTTTGAATAAATTATTTTTGCACGTGATTAACGCGCGATGCTTCTGCATAATTATGATAGCACTCGCATTTTTTCATGTATATTATGTAATCATATGATTTTTCTCGTGCAATTTGCAATAAATAGGCACTTGTAAATTGCACTCGGCCTACGGGCTCGTGCAATTTTGTTAGTCTTTGAAAAATTTACTCGTGCTTATTTATTCCAAATTGCACTCGAAATCATGTGACTACCTATACTAATTGAACTTTCGGTACAGCAAGTTGCACATAAGAACAATCTTCCAGTAACATTGCCTTTTCAGTGCACTGAATAGCATAAGCATAAGCGATACAGTTTCTGATCGAGCAACAAAAACGTTTGTTTTGAAAATTAAAAGGGCACATCACGATTAATTGCCCGCCAAGAGGAATTTGAGCCCGCTGTATTGAATATTTTTTGTGCAACCCGTGTTTAAAAACTTCTTTTTTACTCCATGCATATGTTCTGTCCTGTAAAATACATCACCTAGCAGAAAAATGGCTTAAAACATCAGATTTAGTAAGAATACAGGGATGCAATGCCATCATTTAAATTACAAAAGTCATGGTAATTGTATTCATCAAGACAAATATCCAGTCCAAGATGATGAATACAGCTACCGTGATTTCCTGCAGTTTCGTCTCCCAGAGGGAATTGGCAGTTAACTCGACTCCAAAAGGCTTGAAAATGTACGGCAGGAAGCAACGGAACAAAAAAAACACCAGTGATTCATGCTGAAGCTCCAAAACCCAACATAATATCGTACAGGTAAAAAAAGATTACAGGATTACATTTTGTTTATGCTTCAGTGGACTCGAATGGTCTTGAGTGACACGACCAGTGAATGAGATCAGCTACCAGCGTCTGATTTTGTTATGTTAATCCTTCAACTCTACCAATAGAAGTCCAGATGAAAGATTAAGAGAAACAAAGTCATTCCGAAATAGAGGGGAGTTCGAAATAACCAAGCTTGAAATATCAGGGTCCAAATGTTTTTACTAAGTACACAGACATAAACGTCTTACACAGATGCAAGGCCGATGAGGGGCCGATGTGGGGTGCATGTCAGAAACATAGTGCCGATGGTGGCGGCGATGGGGTAAAGGAATTAAAGTATGATTAAGATAAAGGAGGAAGACATTTTCATTGGATTCTTGCAAGGTCACTTCATGACATGAATGTAAGATTAAATAAAATTTAAATTCAAAAATAAACACAGAACGGTCAAGTAAAACAAGAGAAAAGTGGAAGTGATTGTGGAAAAGGACACTGCGAAAGGTGATGATGCCCAGCATCACCTTGTACTGCACTGAAATATTCACTTTGACGCTGGTAACAAATGTCGCGTGCGTTTAAATTCGCTCAAAGCATGTATCCGTTTTACTTAGAAAAACTGCTATATATTCCATCCCTTGCATTCCTAGCGCTTTTGTAAACCTTTTAAACGATGTACATGTACGTTTTAAAGGCCATTCGTGCAGCTTTTAGCAGGAAAGGAGGATATTTCTCCATCGAACTTCAAATCAAAACGGCTTCACAATGCATAACTGACTCGCAAAACCTACATCATAGGAGATGATTTGAAGTCAGGCCTGGGTTTAAAGAATGGATAACGCTACCACTATATAAACCACTATACAGCGGATAGCGCGGTTTGTTTTACCAACTTTTTTCCACTGGATAGCGATTTATCCGGTGGATCAAGCTTTATCCACCCTTTGAACAACCTTGCCCAGGAGTATCACCACATTTGTCTAACGTGTCCGTTCGAGTCAGGGAAGTGCCTGTCTATCGGTGCCAGAAAGACAACAATCTCCATGTAAATTTCATCAGCATTTAATGCAGGTTACTCATAACTACTAAAAAGCATCACAGCAAATCAATAACAATTGCATACCAGAAGACCTTCTGGCACACGTAATAAAAAGTTTCGTCTACTTTACAGTCGATTTAAGTGCAGTGTTTAGATCCAGGTTGTCAATACGATTCACCGAACATAATTCCACAGTAACCACTCGACTCTGCCAGAGTCGCCTGTCCTTTGTGGCCAGCGCGACCTTGGCACTGAGGAAAAGAGGAAAAGATAACCACCTTTTACCCTTGCAAAGAGCTCACTGGCTACAAGGCCCAGAGGGCTCTGGAACAAGAATGACAGGTCTTCTCGTACTCAGTAAAACGTGCCTCTATGCTCAGCTTCGTGAACGTATACTTACCAGAGTCGCAGGATTATGGTCGAAGACGGAAATCATGACTCATCATCAATCACGAGACATCATTGGAAAGTTCGACCTTAATCACGTGACTTCGGCGATTAACTAACACAATCCATGAGCAACTTGTCTCTGTTTCACCACAATTACATAAACCGGCCGAATAGCTTCAATCATGATGGGGGAATCACGGAAGACAAATCGCGTTTGGAAAAAAGGGTCTACACACTGCACCGAAATCGGCAGTAACAACAACGTGAACTAACGGTTAGTTCACATCGCTTTTACGATTCCATAATAATTTTAACAGCATTTCTGTTGATTATAGTACAGAAATCTACTGATTCATGTGCTAACCCTCGGATGTACACCTGACCTGTGATCCAACCAATTTGTAAGGAAAGGGAACACCTCCACCTTGTGTGGATTTTCACTGGTAATGCGGAGCTGCTTCGTAAAGTTAGATTAAATTTTCTTCTGACGCCTCCAAAATTTTCGAACACATGAAATCTTCGTGAAGTAAGTCATGAACACAGCTCTTTTTCTTTGTCTTTTTTTTTTCAAAAATCTGAAAAGTTGAATTTACGCTTTAGAACTTTAGCCAGGTTACCAAAAGTCCATCAAACGGCATTTGAGACCGTGGAATTAATGGTAGATTCTCGCGGGATACCAAACTTTGTTTGGTATCCCGCGGGAACTTTGTTTGGTATCCCGCGGGAAAATACTCTCGTGTCATGACCAGGTACTTATCCCAATAAAACAGAACAGAAGAAAATTGAAGGTGGAGAGGGAGATGAGGTTTGTTGCATTTCCGAGGGTTAATACGTAATAGGGTTACAAGTTGAAATATTTGACAATCCTTACTAAACTGCTTCGATTCACCGCAGCTCTGATTGCCTTAAAAGGTATGTTGACGTGCATGCTAAAGTCATATCGTGAGGTATAATAAAGAAGACAAAGAGATCAATTAGACAGGCATAAACACTCATGGCATTTGGAAACAATGGAAGAAATTCAGATAACACTCGCCTGCAGTTGGCCTTTTCTAAATTTCTTTCATGTTTTCAAATTCCCACCGTGTTCCATGACAGTACAAAGGATTGCTTTGGCTTATTGATTTCTTATCTAGTGAAATAATATGCTTTATTAAAAAAATAAAGAAGCCTTAGCCGTGTATTACACTGTGATAAAACACGACGGGCATTTGAGAACTCGAGGGAAATTTCTCGAGTGTTCTCAAATGTCCGGAGTGTTTTATCGCAGTGTAATACACGGATTAGGCTTCTTCATTTGCTTTATGATATAGATTTTACGCGCGCAAAACAATAAAACACGCTTTTTCTTGTTTTATATTCTGATAAAACATGGGTTTTTGACCAATCAGAGCGCGCGCAGTTTCCTATCTATGTTGTAATTAAAACTCGGACAGCTACTATTCATTGCGCTCACTGAGCTTTAGTCTCACAATAAATTTCTGGGACTCAGATTTTCTATGAAAAGCGGTATATAAAATGAACCACTGGTTTCCGCTTTGTTTTAAGCTGGCCACTATTTTACTTAAATTTACTTGAATCAGTAAAGGAAGTGGTATTACATGTAGCCTTCAAAAGCATAACAAAGATTATGATTATACATATATATAACCTCGCCATTGTCATTGACAAAGTTACATTCTAAAGTGACATTGTGAAAAAAAAACTAAGTTGATAGAGGAACAATCTTCTCCCTACCCTACCAAATTGTTTACAACTCCTTAAATAAGCTGACTAAATATCATCAGGACTGTATCTGCTTGATCTATAATCTTTAAAACTCTTTCCCGATGCGTACCAATACGGCTACAAAAGTAAAAGAGAGACTGACCCTTCATAAAAAGAAAACCCTGACTAACCTTTTAGAATTTTATTAAGACAACAGTTATCCACTGTTGAAAGCAACCATTTTTTTTTTTGAAAGTCTAAATCATGACCACAAACAACGAGCAGTTCCTAATTTCTGCCACATGTATATTGAGACAACTAGGATTGGCACTAGTTTTTTAAAGAATGTTTTTACTTTGACTAAAAAACGGGCATATACATTCACTCAACGCACAATTGCCATCTACAAAAATATGATTTGCTAATTATTTTTACTGTCTACGTAAATTTTCAGTCTCTACGGGCTCAATAGTGGCTGTAACACACTTTCCATTGTAAATAATCTTCTCAGTACAGCTTATTCAAAATCATAGATCGGATTACAAAGAAGTTCATAATAAGAGAATGTCTATCACCGATCGCAACACTGGAAGCACAGCTCATACTACTTAGTGAAAAGACCTTTATACATAACAATGGCCAATTCCCTGAAGCGGGGGAGGGGTGAGGAAAGGGAGAGAAGTCAAAATGGGCCTTATGTTGGAACCCTGCATCCTCAACAGTGCAAGGGCATTCTTGTAGATCCATCAATGGTCAAAACAGCTGAAGAATTCACCGGTTCAAATTAACAGGAGACAGTAAGCATAAATCCGGAGGAAAAAAACAATTCTTTGAACTGAAAATATGCAATCACCTCCACTGGACAGATATAACGCTGAAGCGTGAATGCTTAGAATGTTTTTGCGCGTTTTACGGGGGAAAGGAAGAGGACTGTCGGGGGACAGGTTTCTCAGCAGCTCATGTTAGTTACTACCATCCTCGCTTCATGAAAACTCTGTTGTGCACAGTCACTTCACTGAAATCAATTCAAATCGTTCTTTGCACTGCTAGCCCTATTCAGCTACTGGCTATCTAATCAATTAAAGCTGTAGAGAATGAATAACTAGATAAAAGGGAAAAAAAAATGAAAGCTACCCAGTAGCAGTAGCTTTGCACTTCGAAGCAATTAATCTATTTTTAGGTTAATTCACAGGTCTTTGTTGCTTTTCATTACCACTAAACCTTGATTAATTATTTAATTATCTACGTACATGTACCATAAAGCGTTTTCACCCACGTGGCCAGTAGTCACGCCTTTTTTTCGGAAACATAAGAAGAGTTAGGTTTGGTGCACTAACATGGCAGTCGTTTCATTGTTTTGTCCGGACACCAATATGGCTGCCGTGACCTCGTGTGAAAACGCTCTATAGATAGTAAATCGCTTGCCTTTGCCTTTCTCGTCACTGCCCGCGGGTCCTTATTTGGTCCTCGTGGCTCAACTTTACATGGCGTTTACGTCAGCGTACTGTGTTTCAGTGGGACGATTGGTAGGGGAGGTCGAAGACCTTGGCCCGCCCTGTCCGGCAGTTAACTCAGCAAGTTCAGCATATTGAAGTTCTCCAGGTTTGCGTTTCTTTAAGGTAAAAATATAAACTGTTTCAACAATGGCGGCGAAAATGAGCAGACTTTTTGATATGCATATTAGGTTCAAACCTCACATTTTTGCTTCTGAAAGCGGAAACACTTTTACCTCTTCTTGCCCAATTTCACGTCTGCTAGTGATGTAATAAATCTACAGCAAGATTTTTTTTCTGCGTTATAACATTCCTGAAGAGAAATATGTGCTACCATTTCATTTTCGTCCAACACTTTTGCCTTGCATGTTGCTCCTACCCTATTGTCTCCGCCGAATCACTTTCACTTTGGTCGGTTCTTCCTAACCTTCGGCACAACAATCTTCTGATACAATATCAATATAATAAAGATTTATTAACTTGACAGTAGCCAATTTGTTCCCCATAGGACTATGACTGATTTTGCCTTTAGGTGAAGGGGTGTTTATTTTTCATGAATAGCCTGCAATTAGATGTAACGAGCCACTGGCCATTCTAAAGAACTAGCCAAAAGGCAGAGCTCTAAGTTACAGTGAAATAGACGTCATGACTCAGACAAACAAACCGGAATTGCGGACGATTTCCCTAAAACACTTTCTAAAACAGCCGGTGTTCCTAAAACACATTTTTGAAACGAAAACTTCGCCTAGACTACCTCTAGTTCTCTCAGAACACGATGACGTTGTATGAGCCTCGTGGGGGATATATTAACCTTCGAGCGCTTCGCTATTAATATATTTTAAACTAAACGCCTCAGATCATGCAGCCATATCACAGTACTTTGTCAAATTTGCAAGGTAAAACACTGGTCAGAATGCACCTTTAATTTGACACTATTTTAATGAATCACATAAGCACCTTCGGTTTCTTTTTGGATTTATCAACCACTGCATACTCTTCTACTGGTTGCCCCTTAACCGCTCCTCTGTTACCGGTCTGTGCAGTATCATAAAGATCTGGAGGCACTGAAGAGGGCTTGCCGCCTCCAGAGTGTCGATTAGTTCGGTCTTTATATCCTCTCTTCACTTCAACATAAGCTTCATTTCCCCTGCAACAGTAACCTACTTAGTAATTAGTTCTAAAAAAAATCCACCGAGCTCTGATTAGTTACGTAACTTTCATATAACAAGAGCGAAGCAAAGTGTATCACAAACACAGCCTGTAATGCAAGTGCAAGTTACACCGAAGACTCCCGAAAGTAGTACATCTAGAAATTCGGAAATAATCGATCATCCTACGAGGAATTTTGGACATGGTCGAGGATTACCCAAAGCGTTCCGAACTTTTCCGAAGATTCTCAAAGATCACCTGAAGAGTTCCGAAGCTTCCTCGAATATTGCCGAAGATGTTCCAGTAGCATCGGGAAGTGCTCAAACACTGTCGGAAGTTAACCGAAGGCTAAGTAATGAGCTACCATGGACTGTATATTGGGCTAAGTCGCTATACAGTCGTCATTTGAAATTTAGCGTGGTTGGTTGGCATATACATGTACGGTGTCACTTCTTAGAAATTAAGAACATTTTACAAATGTACGCTTTTAAATACATTTCTTCGCTTCAGTTTGAATGGAAATTATCATTTAATCGCTTTAGCTGTAACTTTAAGACATTCAAAGTGTATGTATTTGTTTTACTCATCTTAATATTTTTTATCATAACTAGTTCGAATTGAATTCTGCTGTTTTGCAGCAGAAAAGTTCAACAGTGCAGCAACGCAACTGAACTAACAAAAGCATTAGCCATAACACCCTTTAAAGTTTAACCAGTGAGAGTATTCCGAGACAATTTACTGTCTTCATTGTCCGTGAAGAAATCTTTAGTAGAGAATTACAAGCTCGTGCACTTTTCTACTGAGCCTTAAAAAAATTACTCGTGCTATATGTTGGTAATTGCGCGTGATTACCTATACACACAATGTAGCAACTGTCTATCTATCTTTAGTATAAATCTACTAGCGTTCTATCACGAAGGCCGTTCTCTGATTGGCTACGCTACTCACTATCTATTTTGTGAAACTACAGTACTAACTGTACTAACGTTAGTAGTATATAACAATCTGTAAGAAACAGCATGTTTACTACAAAGGCCGCCGTACAACACTTACCCTGCATCTCCTTGAGGTCCATTGTTGTGGACTTCTTGGCAAAAGAGACAAGAGACACAAAGAGATTTACTTCACTCATTGTTATCAACAAAAATGTTAATCAAATCATTGTTATGTAGTACCTTTTAATAAACGAAACAACAGTGCTGGCTGAATGCGGGATGAAAGTCTCGAAATCCGATACTCGATACAGTAAGAAAACAACAACAACAACAAAACAGAGAAATATTCCACACCCATACATGCCGTCAAGTATAAGCCAAATATAGCACCTCGAAGGAGTTGTCGAATTGTTCTATTGACGAGTACTCCATTAGGTAGAAAATACTCCCGGGGAGGGTACCCCCACATATGGGCTATATAGGTACGTGCCACGAGATAGGGTATGGTTTTTGAGGTTCTCAGTCCTTAAATAGGGTATCACTTTTTCCTCATTTAGCAACGTGTTGCTGGATTAGTCCTTAGATAGGGTAACTAAATTGTATCAGTTAAATTGAAGCTTGTAAGCGCCACGTTTAACGGAAAAGAAATGGCTTTTTAAAACTGAAGTGTCCGCTGAAGTATTAGAAAAGCGATTTTCATAGAGATTTGTGTTTATCCGTGCACATTAGCAGTTGTTTGGGTCCCTTAAATAGGGTGCCATTTATCGGGTTCGGTCCTTAACAAGGGTATCCGTTTTCCCTTCCCTTACCCTTAAATAGGGTCAGGGTTCGAGAACCTTCGCGATACACCCCTATCGACAATTTTCGGGAGTCCCCCCCCCCCCCCCCCGGGAAAATGATGTGGTATTAAAGTGTGCAATGTTAGATTTCTGTTGAACATTACTTGTTATGAACATCAACAAAATGCAGTTAACCGGCACAGCAGTTTCAAATCAAAGTAACGAAAAATAACTATTGCTCTACCTGCATTTCTTACATTTGCTGTAATAAAGTGGCCATGAGGTTAAAACACTCACCCTTACTGTCCCTCTTTTTACACTTCCTTTTTCTGTACACATACCAAGCTACAACTGCAGCAACAACCAGAAGAAAAGCTACCCCCAAGACGACACCAACAATAATCCACGTTGTACCTACAAAATGCAACATCCATCAACATTCACTATATGTCAAGGTGGATTTGACTTGGCCACCCATGGACCTTTTCCTTCACAATCTAAGTCCTCTCATCTATTATCCACGAAAACGTTGATTTCTAATGAGTTGCAAACGAAGCCATTAAGAAATCAACTTATAAAGGTAATGCTACAAAAGAGCAATCAATTAAGTTCAAGCCACCACTGCGGCCAAATTTAGAACCTAGTGGCGAAATGAAGAGGCCTCTAGTCTACTATACTGGAAAAACGATCGCCTAGACTTCTAGAGTCTTAGCCTGGCCAGGTTTAATTCTTGTGTTTTAGAGCAGTACCCTCACATGTAGTACCTACATGTAAACTAAGACTCCAACAGTTAAATTAAACCAGCTTTGAAGACATAATTGATCATGGCAGTTATACACAACTTAAGCAGTAGTGAATCTTTCAAGTTGGGTATGATCAATCATATCCTCATATCTTTCTCTGCAGTTCAAATATATGATCTTTCATAAATTATATTCATTTGCATTAAACCAGCTTTATTGCTGTGAAGATACACCAAGCCGGTAAGTGTTTAGTTTTAAATCTGTTTTTTTTTTTTTTATTTTTGGCGGGGGGGGGGGGGGGGTTGAAAAAAAAGGCGAGTACTTATAATTGAGGTGTACGCCTAATCATTGGCAGATTTACAGTCTTGTGGCATGTAATTTCTTACAAATCTCATCCAGAAGTTGAAGTAGAAATACTTCAAAAGCATGAAGCATGAGCCTCAAGTAAGTATGGCAGGTGTTGGTTAGTAGTATTTCATTCGCCATTTAAGAGGCCTGTATCATGATAACATGATAACGTAGTATTTTGGAGGAGACAGCAGTCCACCCAAAACGAAAATTAAAATATACAAAGGTTTGCTTACTGTCAGGTGGGCTGCCGGTTGTTGTAGACATGGTGGTTCGTATCTCAGTGTATCGTGTGCCTGTTATCACAGTCACATTAAAATCCCCAAACGATCTATTCTTAGCAGCTCCTCGAAGGATAGAAAGTACGTCGCTTTCTCTTACAGTGGAACTGAACTTCAGGGCCAGATCAACAATTACACTTCCACACCTTGCAAGAACAGTGACAAATTAAGTTCAAGCTAAAATGGTGACCAAAATGAACAGGTAAGGTTTTTTCACCTCGCAAACTTTCAGATGGTCAAAACTCACACAAAACAAAAGGTTAAAAACAAAAATTTATGATGTGGAACGAACTTTATTTGACCTTGAACATGTGTATTCGTTTGAGCTCGTTTTTTGTTTGACATCCCAGTTCGTTAACCCGTTTGAAATTTTTGTTTGTATCCGTGTGTTGAGAAACAAGAGAGAATGGGTTTGCGGAGAAGGCATTGTGTGATAAAGCAATTAAAACCGGCGAACTCTCCGCAACGTCACAGGAAGAATTTTGTGTGTGTATGAATTTTGAAAAGACAAAGTTATGGATATTTTTGATGTTCAAATAATCAATCTGAAACTGTTTGCGTACAGTACCTGATACTTCTCTGTTGGACACTTTCATAGCCCAGTTTAGCAGCAAAGATATCGTCGATCTGAAAATTAACATTTAAAATGAACTGCTGTTTTATAAGTTATAAGTGACATTTTTCAATGAGTCAATTTAATGAACATGTTCACCAGTAATTGCTTTAAACAGTTAAATGTGACGGTTAAAAGCTGCTTAAAATGGCGCCAAGGCATGCCGATAACAGGTAATGCAATGTGTGATCTTATTTACAGTAAGAAAACACAACATCATCACCTTTTCATTTCTTAAGTGTCGTGTCTACCGACCATGACCATTAATTTTAAGTGTATCTTCAACCTAATGATTGCAACGCAACCACGACCCAGTGCTGTAGTCCTTTCTTATATCAACTAACTGGCCCTTTCCAAGCAACCAAACAACACAATCAGCCATTACCACACAAACAAGTCTTAACAATTCAAATCGATCCATTTTACCTGTTCATCTACTTGCCCAACTTCTGCCTAGCCCGTCTGCCAATTCACCTCCCCACTCACCATGTATGGACAGTCAAGATAAAACCTGTTTATTTTCCATAGGTGACTGCATAATAAGGTCGGTTGTTCAAGTGTCTTACATAAACAAGTTACTTACCATTTTCCTGAGTTTCTCCCATAGTTGATTGTATTCCCCATCAGTACACTTTTCAACCGTGATAACCAGGGTCACGTTAATTACATCACTTGCTATGACTATTAAGCAAAAATAAAGTCAGTCAACTTAGGAATAAAAATTATCCACAGCACTCTACCTTTCATAGACAAGCAAACAATTTTGGCCTGTCAAGTCATTTCAAGCAATTTTAGTTGTATTTCTTTTGATTTGCCATGAATTCACGTACGGTGCTGCCATTGTACATTTGTATTACAGAGGCTAAAAGATCAGCGTAAGGCTCGTTAACGGTCATAGTATTACCTACTAAAACAAGAAGTTTAAAACCATAGAAAGAGACCTGGTCAACAGGCTCATTTCTCACTCCTGCTTACCATTCAGCTAACAGACATATTGGGCCTTTTCTTCAGTATAACCAAAATTACGAATTAATTTAAAATTTGAAGTAAGATCTTTTAAATTGGAAGTTTAGCTCCTACGCCTTGACATGAAGGAAATTTAGCTGGGTTGTAAAGTAAAACCCTGGTGCATAGTTTAAATGTACTGGTCACTAACTCAAAAACTCAGAGGTTCCTGTGTGTCTCATTAATTGAGACTGAGATCTTCACGAATACATCATTCTCAACTACCAGAATTAAAGTTAACTAAAGTATAAATTTCTCCTGGAAACAAAATAATGCTCTTCACTGCTTTTGTTTTGTGTATTTTGAGATTATGCAAGCTCAAAACAGAAAAGCCAAACAAATTATACAGAAAACCTCACTGCAAAGTTACAAAACTCATTCAAATCAAAATCCTCGCTTATCCTGGGTTAGCTTAATTGGACTTACAGCTGTAATGCTCTGCTTTTAGGCTTGGCTAAATCTACTTATGTGTCTATTACTGTCACCAACGGGCCATGAATATTTGGCAGTATTAACGGGTGTCCAAATAGGGTCAAATTTCATGACTGGTCTTGATTGAGTGATGATTGTATTAACAGATATATAACAATTATTCCATGAGCCCGAGTTGGATATGAAGTGATAAAATAACCAACGAGCGCGTAGCGCGAGTCGGTTATAATCACTTCATATCCAATAAGGGCGAATGGAATAATATTGTTTTAGTAAATTCTCAAACCGGGTTTTGCCGCCGATTTTTATTTCGGCCATTATAGAGGGCTGAAGTTGAAAACTTTGTGCGGAAATTTTTTAAACTTGGCGCACTATTTTCCATATGACGTAAAACTCCGACTATTGGCTCATAGTCGGAGTTTTTTAGCCAATCAAAGAGCTAGAAATGCAATAGTCAGAGCTGAGAATTAATTTTACTAAATCACAATAGACCATTTTACAGTTGTCTGTTCAGTGACCTGGCCTCAGCGAGGCTGGAGTTGACCTTGTTGTGATATAGATCTTAATACTTTGTGATGTAAATACACCTAGTTAGCATTAGAACAACTTGTTTTACACAATACCAACAAAGCAGTGAGGACTGTATCAAAACAAGGTCAACTCCAGCCTCCCTGCCATCCAAAGTCCTGGCCCCAGTTGTTCAAAGGCTGGATAACGCTATCCACCGGATAAATCACTATCCAGTGGATATTAAGTGTTAACAAAACAAACCACGCTATCCACTGGATAGTGATTTATCCGGTGGATAGCGTTATCCAGCCTTTGAACAACTGGGGCCAGGTCACTGAGCAGACAACTGTAAATGGTCTATTCCACGAACTAAACCACTTTTTTAAAAAATAAGCATCTGGAATGCAGATACACTGTAATTATGACGAAAAAGAAAATTGAAACTTCAGTCAGTGCATACAATATTAACAATGGAAAGATGAACATAACTGGTTCGAGTGGCCACTATAAACGGTGTAAAATTATAAAGGATTATACAGAATGGGATTTCAGAATGAGGCAGTTGGCCATATTAACAGTTGGCCGTATACAATGTACATATTATACCTGTAACAAAATAGGTCAAAGTAGTTCACCTACATGCAGTTTAATTATATACATGTACAGTACACTGTATGTACTTGCAGCTGGCCAAAGTCTTTACTGCAAGAACTGAGATTAATGTCAACACTGTATTACAAAAAGCAAATGACAGTAATTACAGCATGACTTCTTGGACATACAAGATCTAGCATCTGCCTGTACAATGTATATACATGTACAGGTAGCAACATTTTATTGAAAATTATCGATCCATAGAATGACATGTAGTAAACTTACAAAGAGTGGTATTTCTTGTATCACTGTCCAGGTAATTTTCCACTTTGCAGGTGAATGTGTAGACGCTTTTGTTGCTGGCTTGAAAATTTAGCACGCTCTCATGACACACACTTTGCTGTGAATCACATGGTGTCCAAGTGTAAGTCGGCTCAGGATTTCCTTCTGCTGTACAAACAAGAGGCACTCTTTCTTGTGCTGCAACTTCAGGTTTATTTGTGAGGTTAACAATCTTGGCAGGATCTGTAAATTTAAAGAAGTGGGAAAAAGTGTTCCATCGCTTGTTCCCTGGACATGAAGTGCAAGGGACACAAATGACATCAATTAAACAAAAGGGATGTAAATAGTCATTTTATTGCCATTAATTAACAATATAATAGGCCAAATATCTTGAGAAACAGATGTCAAGGATTACTAACAACAGTTTAAAATTACTTTCTACAAAATCTGGAAGCAAGCCAACATTACATGTACACTTAATAAATTAACTGCTGACTGCATGTAAATAAAATACTGCATGATATGTAAGTAACTACAGAAACTGTACATGTATTATTTGATAGCAACATATACCTTCAAGTTGTTTTTTGCATGACACAAATGATTAAATACACTGTACATGCAAGAATTTCTGTACATGTAAGTGAATGTTAATGTATCTGAGTTCTTATTAATTATGTCTGCAAATTTATAGCTTCAAGGATTTTCAAAACAGAAAGCTAGTCTCCCAACAGGCTCTTTAAATAGGGAAAAGGAGGACTGGTCAACAGATAAAAGAGGGCCAAGGAGGCAAAAGGGTAACCTACATGTACAGTACAGCTGCGGGTTAGTGGTTTGTTGGTCACTAATTCATGTCTACACAATGTATGTGACTGTATTCCCAAAAACATGCCTGCAAAGAACTCAAGACAGTATATGGGGCCCCAAGTGCCTTGACCACCCTCCTTGGCTGGGAGATTGGCCTGTCATGCATCCACGTGGCATGTACCTCTAAAGAACGGTAGCCCCTCAACACAGAAGCCTTAAGCAATGTTCAATAACTGGACAAAGTGCCCAGGAACACAGTTTAAAACTAAGTTATGTAGCAATAAACACTTCAGTGTAGTCAATACACCAGTTTCGATAAATTCAGCCTAAAACAATAGACCTCGACACGAGGCTCTGGGGAATAAACCCCACAAACTCCGTAATTATTCCCCAGAGCCTTGTGCTGAGGTCTATTGTTTTAGGCTGAATTTTAATATATCGAAATATGCTACAAAAAGACTGACCCCCCTCCCCTCCTCCAGCTTTTTACAGCTGGACACCAGCAAACCCCCAGCAGATAGACCAGTTCCTACATGTAGCTCCACCTTGACAGAGTCCATCCTACATTATTATTAATAGTAGTAGTCTTAGACTCAGGATTTGCGCATGTCCAATCCATAACCTAGCTGGCATATGTTGCAAAATTGCTCCAATGTACATGAATTATGTACATGTACCTATAAAATAACCTAAGGTAGTGTTGTACACAGCATGTACATTTTTTGTACAGCTGGCAATATAACAACAACCAAATGAATGCACTGTTAGACTTTCCACTATTGTACATCTGTTCCTGCATGCAAAATTTCCAATTAGCAAAACATTGAAATACTTGCAGTTGCTCTAAATATTTATGGCCGTTTTCCTGGTAACAGTTTGGATTCTGTACACCCTATTATTCGCTGAAAAGCTATGGGTCATTAAGCATGAAGGATAGAGAGAAGCCACAGCTGTACAGTATAATACACTCAGGCACATTTTAAAGACACTTGAGAAATACATGTACCGTATACTGGAAAAAACGTAGCTCCAGCTCACTGTGAATGAAGGGGTTTCAAAGCCACATCAGCATGACAGCAAAGAGAAATTGAGAAACTTCTGAAGCAAAGCACTAGCAAGTTTGAGCATTGTGCCTGGTATTCATAAAATGCCATTCTCAGCCCCTTTCCCGTTTCAACCAAAGAATTTGCCATTCAATACCAAACAATAGAAAAGGGTACTTACATGTAACGTTCACTTTAAAAACTTGGCTAACTTTTTCAAATTCATTCTGAGCTGTACAACGGTATGTTCCAGAAGCAGTTCGGTTGATATTTGGAAAATTCCAAGTGGACCCCTGAGGCAGCACTTCACCATCGCTACCATCTTTCAACACTCTGGTCAAGGTGACATTTGGTGTTGGTCTGCCAGTTGCCTCACAAAACAATGTTGTGGGTGATCCTTCAAGTACAGTCCGGTCACCACTTACATTAGTTAGCTTGACTGAAACTAGCAATAGTAATACAATAATGTTATTATTATCAGTCAATACATCTCCATCATTCATTGTTATTTTTCCCCACACCCTGTCAGATGGCATGAATTTATCTTTTGCAGTTGACAAAGAAATTCGCCTAAAAAAATTTGATAGTCAACATGGCTAGTAACTAAGGGAATTTCACAAACCAAAACTGAAAATCCAGTCAATGTGGTACAGTATTTGGCTAGTTGACCACCGCCAAGGTCAAGCTGACATGCATGCATAGATATAGAAACCCATGCAACTCTTTTTTCATGGTAAACATGGCCAGCAGCATGGATTGCAAGTGGCAGTCATATTCCAGCTAATACCAAGTCATGCAGTCTTGGTTTATTACAGTGTATATCTTTGATATTAAACAACCAAAACCAGGTATTTGCTGACCAGTATTACGTGACCATAATCGCAGGCTCAGGTTTAGAGCTCATCAAGGTCATGTTTTTTTTTAAGTTGACCACTGACCAAGTTCTGGCTTTCGATTAGATTGTGGGCTTATGTCAAGTTAATAATCAGGGCCAGGTCGTTCAGAGGCTGGTTAACGCTAACCGAGGATTAAAAGTTAACCAAAGTACACTGTATAATATAAACTACACAAAAGATTTTAAAAACATTCTTGTCGCACAGCTAGATACCAAATAGAAACACTTTGGTAAAAAAGAAATCTCAGGTAAACTGTAACAATTTCCAAACAAGAGGCCTAGAGGCCTTAACGCGGATGCAGTTTAGTGATCATTATTGGTTTGTGTGCGAAGAGTGAGGCCCAGTTAACGAAATAAGTGAAAATGCTGAATGTTTTTTTGTAAAGGAAAGAGAAGCCTTAGTTGTCATGATTGGTTTTCGATTGAGTTGAGTTGAATCGTGAACAGTTAGAGAGTTCAGCTGAAAACTTTCATTATGGACAGCGCATTAAAAGACGAGCAACATATCTTTTGAGGACTTTTATTCACATAATTATAAAGCCGCTCAAATTTAGCTTCGGGCTATCTGCACAACCTCGGCCATTGAATTTTTGTGGCAAAAAGTCAGCTGGGCATTTTTTCTAGCTGAAGATTTCCAAGCCCCTCACAAGCAAGGAAAGCAAAGATTTGGCTTTTGTGACAGTTCGCTTTTCCTTTGTGCACGACCGTCACGACATAAACTTGCGGTCACACGATCTTAATTAAAAAATCGGGAAAAGAGAACAAGTAAATACACGAGTGAAGGAAATTTTTCACATACAAGAAAGCTCCTGATGACCTGTTGATCTTAGCTTGATAGGAGTCACATAATGAGAAAAATTCAGGATTTCCCTTTACGCGAATTAGGCCACGCTTTACCATATAAATGTCAGAGAATTGTAAACAAACAATTTAATACCGTAAAGCCAGCAAATTCTTGGGATGAATATCTTGAAAATCTCATTTAAGTACAGCACTTATACTGGAAAAGAAACAACACCTTTTCGTTCAGAAATAGATAAAACGACCTCGAGCAAAAAACACGCTCTTCTTACGAGAGAAAAGAAATCGAAACGCTAGTAATTTTCCGACCGCTATTTGCATAAGTATCCCCTGATTCGATCAGAACGCATGGATGCTCTCGAATCAAATATATTGTTTTCTATCATTCTGAACATTTTATTGCGAATTGTACCCCATGTTTTCTACGAGCCGTACAGTTCTCTCTCGGCTTGCTATGTATGGTACGGGGTTTTGCTCGTTCCTAAAAATAAATGCTTGTTTCTTAACACGCCGCTGTCTGATCTGGAATCGTAAACAACACACATTTGGGACATTTGCTCGGGCGTTCGAAACGGAGCCGTTCAGGTTTAGGTCTTTCAAGTCGAAGCAATTCGTAAATAAATTAAGCTCGAGACAACGAAAACCAAGTATACAATAACCAAACAAGAGGCTATTTCGATGGTTCTTTATTAAATATGCACCTACAAGATCAATTTCCTTAACACAAGCAGTCCACTAGTCTCCTTCGCAAGCAGTTCGTCCAACGTGCACTACAAAAACAATTGAATATGTTGCGCTGTTCTAAAGGCGGCGAAATACGAGAAACAAAAACACGTATCTCGTATATCGCCGCTTTAAATGCGGCGATGATATATTCGATACAAAAACTGTTAACTTAGCTGATGTTTCGAGTTCTTCACAGTCTTCACCTTGCGTGATCAACTCGTTGTTTTCGTAGGAGAGTGCGGCTCTACTTTGAACGACAACTTTTGGCTTTGCTGCTCGTTCATTAAACTCACAACTTGTTGTGCATTAAATTTGCTCACATTTCGCGGCACGTTGAGGGTTTGTGCATCTCGTGAAGCAGTCTCGAAGCTCACCGCATGAAACCTTCCATATTGCGACAAATGCAAACTTGAATCCAGATGAAAAAACAACAGGAGCTCCAATTGGCTACAACGTACGTACAGCCAATCACAACTTGCGTTACAATTTGCGACTACCATGACGAAAAAAAAAAAAAAAAAAAAGAAAGAAATTCGTCCCAATTTATAACGCGGATTGCTTCGCATCCGCGTAATAATGGATGTTACACTTGAACGTGAGTGGAAACATTTTGAAATGGTTCTTAAAAGCCAAAACATTACACCACAAGACCATAATTATGTCCTTCTTAACATACTCTAGTTTCACCTAACAAACATTTCAACACACACAGCAGCTTTCAAGTGGGTTGTAAACTATTTTGAAATTTCAACAAGATGTTTTGTCATTGATGAACACAGTCATTTCTAACAGTTCTTGAACCATCTACATCTACACACAGTGCTGGAAATAATTTTTCTTCTTTAACAGGACATGTGTCCTTTCAAATCTTCATTTTGGTCGGACATCTTATCAATTTGACCGGACATTAATTAGCATATTTGATTAG
Organism: Micromussa lordhowensis; assembly: GCA_964020085.1. Classification (NCBI taxonomy): domain Eukaryota; kingdom Metazoa; phylum Cnidaria; class Anthozoa; order Scleractinia; family Lobophylliidae; genus Micromussa; species Micromussa lordhowensis. The sequence continues at coordinate 21,095,635 of OZ026599.1, read as the reverse complement.
CATAAATAATAAGCATAAAGATTTTTTAATAGGAAGAGTTCAAAACTGCATTTAAATTTGATTTACTTCACATTTATGATTAACTAGATGACTTTATCTACTAGATGACTGCATTGACCTCTCACTTATCATTTATATGATATTCAAGCAAACCTAGATTTATATTAAATGCTACAAAAGTTTACTCTACTAGGGTACATACATGTACATGAAGGGCTAACAGCATATTGCAATGCATGTAATGCACTATAGTGCCATTTCTGAAGAGTACTTTATTTTGCAAATGCAGAAACAATGAACTCTTCTGCTTTTCGAGCTGCCTTTCAAATATGGCTTAAGCTGTTGACCAGAGTCCTGGGGCCCATTTCTCGAAAGCCCCAGAAACGTTTCGGGCCCGTAAAGCCATGTTTAGCTCATATGTATCTGAAAACGGAGAAGTGTATATGCCTGCAGAAACTTTTGGGACCTTCAAGAAACGGGCCCTAGGGCTCAAAATTAAAAAAATTCTTAAGTAGCCAGTTGGCAACTAAGTGATAAAAATCAAGTAGGAATTTTATTCACAAAAGGACTCAAGTCAATGCATAACATCTGTAGAGAAAAAATTCCAAGACTTTTTTGGTCGCTAATTTTGTATATGTAGCTAATGTCTGCTAACGAAGGATCCATGCATTCCAAGAGACACACTCCTTAGGCATACATGACGTACTCAATGCTCAAGGGTTTGCAAACCATCATAGGGCAATTTCAAACATGGTCAGCCATTTGGAATAGAAGTTTTCCGATGTGATAGAATCAACACAGCAAAGCAAAAGGATGGATTGACTTCTTTTCTTACTTTACATGTTTTAAAAGCAAAGGTCTTTCCTTATGTACAGTTGTATTTCTGGAAGGACATACATGTAATGTCTGAGAAAATAGCCGTTGTTGATCGTCAACGTAGAGAAATATATATAGAGAAATATTTAGTTGTGCAACTAAACCAGAATTTTTGGTCGCCAAAGATGAAATGTTAGCTGTATCGGTCGCAATTTCGAGCACTTTAACAATGTATCTAGCCAAATTTTATAGATGGACAATAACTTCAAAGGAAGAATTAAGTCAAAAAGTGTTGGTGAAATGTTCGGACATCGTGTCCGATCATGATTTGAAATTGTTCTAAAT
>OZ026599.1:21074474-21089474 GCA_964020085.1 Micromussa lordhowensis | reverse complement strand
CAAAGCCATCGTTCAAAACACAACTTGATATGTTATTTCCTGGTGTAACATAAGATCAGGACCTCTCATTTAATCATCAGGTTGAAGAGTTATGCAAAGTAAGCCTTTATCGCTGACGCTGCAATATTTGGGGATGAACTCTGATATTTGTTTAGTTATCATCTCCATATAACACTTGTCTGTTAACAATGGATTTTTAAATTTCCACAATCCAGGGAGCATGCTCTATTTCATTACTTTCTAAGGACATTAACAGGGTCATATAGCAGAGTGATCAGAAAAAATGTTTGGCACAATTTTAGCGTTTTGGATTGTGGATTCCATGCTTTTTGATATAAAAAGGTAGTCTAATCTGAAATAGTGTTTCATTTATGAATATTATTGTTTCACATGAATCCTTGTTCATTTGGATGTTTGTAGCTCCAGGTGACAATAAGATCAGGAGTTCTCATGAAAATTTTCATTTCTGGGAGCTCTGTCTTATTTTGTTCGAAAGAACACCCTCCTCCCTAGGACCATTCTTTCCCCGGCATATTTGTTTAAAATGGAAATACAGTCAGTACAGTCAGTTAATGCTTGTTCTTCAGGGGACCATTAGAAAATTCTGCAGTACAAAAAAAGGGGCATGACAACTTCATGTTGCTTTAAGTGCGTACCCATGTTTCTTGGGTTGTTAGGTGTTATATTCAATAATGCTAACTGTCTAGGCTCACTCTGGATTCCTCACTGTTCGCTTGGATTTGGCTTGCGAATGTAGACCCCTAAAGAAATCAGACAATCCTTTCTCATTCAAGACCAAACAATGGCCTAAATTTCAATCATTCTCCTTTGCATTCTTAACCTATACAATAAGGAATGACAAATTTAAAAGGCATATGAAATAAGTTTCTTACTGCCACTGCTTCATGGAAAATAATTTTCACAATGCATGCCTGTTTAATTTGTCTTTCAGTAATTACACTGAGGCGCAATCACAGCTTGTTATCTTTAATTTTCAAGTATGCTAGAAAAGTAGTCAGCAGTTAGCACTACAATAAAGCAGACAGACTTATTTAAATTGAAGTACATATACCTTTAATAACAAGCATTTTATAAACACATTCACATTCATTTTCGCCAACTTTGACACATGCTTGATCTTTTGATGTTTGTTGACAGGTATTTCTCCATGTACACAGTTTTCCCAAACATTTTAGCTTATTTTGCATAATATTTGGTTGTTGCATTCGTGAAACGTCCATAGCTTATTAACCAGACATTTCCCACAAAACTAGTTTCTAGGCTCTGCACTTACAGTAGTTTGGAACACCTGGAGGCTAAAAATTTGTCACAAACGAATGCCGCTGTTTCAGGAGAAAAAGAAAATATGGCTACAAAGTAGTAGAAAGAGCTCTTTGGCTTGTGAGAGCTACCATTTTACTAGCCATAAGCTCACTGGTAACAAGAGTTACATGTAAGGTCAAGCTCTGCATGTGGTTCTTTTTTAATAAAGATCGCAAAACTACCTGGTAGATACATGTAGTAACATAAAAACCATTAATTTTTTGGTATGTTTTTAATAACAAAATCGTTGCAACATCGCTTTTAGCATCTCTTATACCTCTTCCTCAAAACTAGAAACTAATGAGGTGTTGAATAGGCTTGTCACTTTCTTTTCATAACATAAAATGTATTCACTTATTCTGTTGTATTCAGTTATTCATTTTTCTTTTACACTTTTACAGTGCCCATTAAATTTTTTCCTGTAACCCCCCAAGCGAGTAAGACATTTGCGTCCCTTACACTTGTTTTGGGTGTGCACTAAGCCATCTGCAGGTACATGTTAACAGTTGTATTTCAGTTTAATTTTTGACAAATAACAGCTAGTTTTTCAGCTGGAAGCTGATAACAGTCAGTGGTTAGCGATATGCTGCTATTCTGGTATTCCTGGTTTTAGTACAGGTTCACTAACTTGATTTGGTCACAGTAGGAAAATTTTGCTTTCATTTTAGTTGTGTACTTGGTAGCGTAGTTGATTACATCAATGCCAACCCGTAAGCGTGTATGTGGTGGTTAAGCCATGCCTTGCATAATGCGTGGAACTTGAGCGTACCAACAAAAGTAGGCATGGTCCTTAAGGTGGTTCGAAATAGTTTTATGACGCGCGCAAACTGGGTTCTAATCAACAAGCCTAATCTCGCGCGTGCAGTTGACGCACATGCGCAAATGCTGATCTTGTCGTGTCGAAATTTTGGAGTTTTTATAACTTTAATCGCTCATATTTCCGCTTCCGCTCGGTGGATTTTTTTCATTTTTTCGGTGATAACCAGGATCAATTGGCTGCATACATAGTCCGGTTTTTAAAAAATTCTGTAGGCAGGAAAAAGATAAGAGAACAATAGTCAAAAAGAGGATTTTTTCTTAATCTACCCTACAGATTTTTTTTTTAAACTGAAATATTTTGAAGGTCATTTCTGGTGACATATAATATTGCAGTTTGAGAAGATATCACCCACCAATTTTTTAAAAAAGACAATAGATTTCGATTTTAGGGGCTCAACTGAATGCGTCATATGGTTGCTATGGTAACAGGTTTTCTGAAATGAATGTCATATAATGAATCTATGATGTTTCTTTTATTTCTGTGCCAAATTTCATAGTGATGCGATGAACCAAACATAATTTAGAAAAGAATTTGTGAACTTGTCTCGAGAAAATGAAAACTATTTTGAACCACCTTAAGTCAAAATCCAGATTTCTTTGGTTGAATGGTTTGCACATATAAACATTCACACCTGCCATTTCTTCACCAAAGAGGTGAAAAGGAAGTTTCTTGCAAATATTTCGTGACTGTACTATTGAGCTGACGTGGGAGTTCCAACGTATCTGTGTAACTTCACATGCATGCAAAAGAGACTGGTGTCCCAAGCTTCTCAAGTAGAAATGTCAAAACTCAAAAGCATACTAGTAATTGTGATACAGAGGCTTTAACAGCTGGCCTCCTTTGCTGAACAGTTTATACAGCAAATTAGTACAAGTTGTACATATTATTTATTTATTTTTTCTGCATGATGCTCACCTGTAACAATGACACGTATTCTGTATCGCCAGTTACTCGTCGTCGTTACAAGCTCACATTCGTAAACCGCTTCTTCTCTTTCAGTGACTCTGTTTATTATCAAGGTGGCCACTTCACTTCTACTGATATTAAAACGTGTTCTGTAATCCTTTGTGTCAAATACTGTAATAGTATCACTGCCATGAAAGATTTTTCCAATAAGAGCGAAGCCTCCATCGTCGATAGAAAATCCTGTTGATTGTAGATTTGAGACAGGTGATAGAGTGTAACGCCATCTCAGAGGCACTTGAGTACTTCCATTTAACACTGGTATAACAACTGTTTCAAAGTCAGCTGAGTCTGTCTGAGTCCAGGCTGGAGGAGGTGCTGTCCATGTTACTGAGGTCGACGTCGCTGAAAAACGCCGCAACATTAAAGGTTTGGTTAACTACACAAAGTAATAGTGATAAATTCGTTGAACATTGTGTACATAAAGGTTCTACAATGTACGTCCAATACAAAACATAATATACAGATCGACACTGGTCAACGAATTATCATCTCTGGAATGCCACTGTCTAAAACATCAATCGCTCACCAACAAACTGGCAATTTGCAACCAGTAGAAGAAATATACCACTGCACCAAACTGAACCAGGTTTTCTATCTTTTCGATTACTTTTAAACGTAGCCATGTCGATAAGTAAACTAAAAACTAAGGCACTTCATCAAGGGCGATATTTCTTCATGCCTATATTGCTAACACGGAAGCTTTCATGTCACAAAATGGCCGTCAGTGTGCTTTGCTTAGCTTCCAGGCCTGTTGAAGGCATCAACATCAACATTACGTCACCGTAGGTCCACTGAGCATGCATGTGTAGCGTTGCACTTTCGTCCTGCCTGGCAGACATGTCTGACACCTTTTGACCAATTGTAGGTGTTGTTGTTTCTTCCAATGAAAATGCGTTGTGATCGTGTCTTCTGAGATTATTTTACTTGGGGACGGGACGGTGTTTGTCACGTCAATATACCAGTTCGATAACCTATCGATTACGAATTTTCACTGCGAGGATGCTTTTTCCGATCTGCTTGTTCTGAAACACATTCACAGCTGCACATGTGAAGCTCAATATTGTTGGTAAGAAGCTTTGTTAACTGTAACGTATTTTATAATCTTGTTTGTAGTAAGAGAGTGGGTAATTACGAAATTTTTGACCGAGGCGTCCATGTTCATCAGCAATCTAAGTATTATTGATCATATTGATTTCAAGCGGCACGAACTAAGGTGGCACTAGTTTATATAGTCCACACTGTTTTATTTTGCATTCTGTCGTGCTGAGAAACTGTGTAGTACATCATTTGTCTTCGTCACAGGCGTAAAGAAACACTGTCATACCAACATAGCAAATTTTCACTCAGGTTATTTTTCCCTGCTAGCAGAGGTCTCGCATGACGTGAATCCCGTCGTTCACGTCATGCGAGACCTCTGCTAGCAGGGAAAGGTTATTTCCGCCTTGTATCGCCAAATGCCACCAAATATATACACCTTAGTTGGATAAAAAAAGTTGTATAGAGCAAAATAAAAGCAGTAGTTTCGAAGTAAAGTGCAGGATTGCAAGGATGGACATTGTTTACAGTTCAAGAAATTTGAATTAAGTTCAGGATGTCAAGAAATTAAGTATACCATTCTAGTGAGAGTTTGAACTTTCGACCCTTGATTTTGTTCATTATCTCTTTGCTTCATTCAGTAATGTCAATGATTTCTTCCAATTTTAAGAATGCATAAGGTGGCTCAAAACAGTAATATTTTGGTTGGACGCCTGAGGCCCATTCCAAACGCCACTCCATTCATGCACCGAACCTAACTGATGAGTCAAGTATGGCAGAAGAGCGGCGTTTGAATCAGTTTGGTTCTGCAGGTCAGATTTGGAGCGGCAAACGGCATTAAATTCGGCAGGGTCTGTCGCAATATGCGACATTGGAGTGGCGACTGATTCATACGGCGCTCTTGTCATGTGCCGAACCTAATGCATAAATTAGTGTAATGTAATTTTCACATAACAGGACTCGTGATTGGCTCAATATTGAGCGGCGTGACCAGTCATGCATGTCAAGCTTGAAGTCGTCGCTAACTAAAAATAGAGACAAGAAATCGATTTATGAGAAACGGGACTGTATAAGTGAGTTTCTTTAGCGCAAATTCATTTTTTTTGCTTTTTCTTCGTGATAATATCCCAGCTTATGAGATTTCCCGTTAACAAGTCGAATTAACCGGGAGAAAACCTGTCTAAATACAAACACTGAACCTTGAATTTGCTTCCTTAAATATTGCTATAACAGCGAAATTCCTATTTAGACAGAGTTCTTGAATTCAGAGTGCATCTTTTCTCGCCGAAAATGTTTATAACCGTCTTCCCGAATTAAGTTCGACACAAGTACGCCGTCTGAACCAGCCGTCACTCTAAAGTCGAACTTAATCAAGTTTGGTTTGGCAAATGAGTGGAGCGGCATTTGGACTGGTCCCGATAAGTTTTCGCACCCGGAAAGCCATAGCAAATTCTCGAAGCTTATGATTACAGAGCTGTTTTATTCGCGTATTTTTAACATAAACAGAGGTTCTCTTCACAAATGAAATTTCAGGCGTGTACACTTCTCCGTTTTCAGATACAGTTGAAGTAAAAATGGCTTTACGGGCCCGAAAAGTTTCCGGGGCTTTCAAGAAACAGCCCCTGGGCCAGGTTGTTTGAAGCCCGATGAAGCTAACCCAGGATTAGCAAACACTGTGGAGTGGAATTTTCCCAAATTGGAAATTTCTATTGTTTTTAATTTAAGCAATTTTTTTTTCTTATTTTCCCTGTTTCTACTTCATTGTGTAATGAAAAGATTGTTATCAAAAAAATATGGGGTCACTGGCTCAGTTTTTAAGAGAGCTGCAATTTGATGGTAAAAGTGGGTCAAGTTTGTTGCTATGCAACAGGACAGTGCTACCTATATTTGTGACTTAAACACAATGAAAGGAACAGTGGAGAGTTGAAAAATTACACCTAGTTCTGTAAGTCTAAAAAAACAGAGAACTGTTTTGAGCCACCTTAAAGTAAGCTCCTGGACACATGCATCAGTATAATACCGTTTCCTGAACTTTCCCTACCAAGCACAGTCTCTAAAAATAAATTTAGAAGGTAGGCCACCATGCTTGCAAAAGATATTTTATCTACCAGTCTTACCCTATTTTGCCAGTTCTATTCATACCTCGTTCCCAGATCTCTTGTGCACAAGAGATCTGGGAATGAGATTACACTATTTCATCACTCCACAATACATTTTATAGTAAACAACTTATGGAAAAGAATGTAAAATAATCAAAGAATCAAAGCGTTCCTCGAGTTGTGGATTTTAAGCTCTTATTTTGCATGCCACTGAATAAGTGCAAAATTCTGTACGTGCTAAAGAATCACCTTAATTAAGCAGTAAAGGTTAGGGTTGTTTGCCCTTCTTTTCTTCTTTTCTGCTGTTGCCGACTGCCATCCTTTAAGCTGTTTGTTACAAAGCAATGTTTTGTAGACATAGTGACTGTACACAGTCATCATGTGATGCTGCTTCAAGAAGTGCTTGCCAGGTGTCCATTTCTCTGCAGCTGGTTTAATTAGCACATAACAGGGATACATGCCAGTGCCTTGTCATGTCTTCATTAGGTGGCTTTGCCATTATCTCATTGTGTCAGCTCTTATCTGAGAACGTTTCCATTCTTGTTATCTTTTGGATAATTTATTCATATTTTTGGTACTTGTGTTGTTTTTTCTAATGGCGAAAGGCTTCAGAAAGGCAGCACTGTTTGTGAGGGTGGTTGTAACATTGCCAGCTCAAGATGTTTGCTCATATCACAAGATATTTTGGGCTCAGCTCAAACAATATCAGCATTTATTCACTGGTTTCAAGATGAGTTGATTTCTTGTCAGATTCTTTCCAAGACTTTTCTATTTATGAACTAAATAAAATATTACCTTAATCTTTTTTTTGGACACTGCAAAGATGAAGGTGAAGATCTATTCTGAGATGTTGCTTGCCGTAAGCTGGTGTATACCAAACTAAGTTGCAACTTTGTTTTTGTGAAAGATTTGGTTTTGTAGCCTGGGTATGGCCACCCCATTTATGCACCAGAATGAAACCAAGACAATAAAATGCTGTTGATAATTATAAATATGTCAGGATTATGGCGAAAAGAAGACAAAATAAAGCGTTAAGTCTGGCAGTACTAGTTCTCAAAAAGATAAAGTTCCTCACATACAATTTTCTTCATACGTCGTAGCCAAGTATGATATGTGATAACAAAGATATCCTGTTAATTTTAGCTAGGGAATTCATTTCTAGATACCCCAATTTTTGTAAATTAAACCATTTGAATGTTGCGCTATTAGCAATTTAGCCAATAAAGGAGCTCAGATTAATTTAATTATCACATTTCTGCTCATCAGCTACTAATAGCTTCTGTTGCCATGGCCCTATTGTTTTTGCTATCCTAGCGTTACTTAAAAACCTAGGTCTTAATAAGATAGTCGTACATTGTGCTCTTGCAGTTGTTTCTTAGTGAATTTTGTTTTCTTGTAAATTTCCCTTTACTGGTGTACTGCTTTTATTCTACAAGCCTGTATGTTACTTTAGAACAGTCAGTCTAACTTAATATATAAAATATTGCATTCATGTGATTTTGTGTTTAAAAAAAAATCTTTGAATTTCTGTTTTAGTGTTAATGGATGATGATCAAGAGTTGGACAAGGGAAGGAATACACAAAGCGAAGAAAGTCTTAGTAGAAAAGAGGCTAGGGATGGTGAGCATCAACCTTAACTATATGTGTATCAGTTGCCATGTGTTGATATTGTCTAGCCAAAATGATTATTCCTTTTTTGCACGTATGTAAATGGGTGTTAATCGTAATGGCAGCACTTTCAAGAATTTTAAGGTTTAAATGCCTATACAGTATATCATGGTTGAATATCTTGTTAAGTTGTAATGAATTTTTTCTTGGACACAAATTGTCCAGCAATACCAAGAAGAACATTGCAAACCAAATGTGTTAGAGAAAGCAAACTAATAGTTTTGGCTATTACTTTTGAAAACACATCTTCTTTGAGCCTGGATAAATTAGCCAGTTTCTAATTTTTAATTCCTTTTCATCCCTGCTATTAAGTTTAAAAATTTAGCATTGGGAGTGTTTAGTACATGTAGATGGGATTTCCAAATCTTAAAGTGGTACTATGACGAAAATCGCACCTTTCCTATTTTAGCCATTTAAAAACATAAACAAGAAGACTGCATAAGAAGTAAAATGCTGTTTACTTCTTTCAAATATCTCTTTTCGTTCCAGAGATATTCAAGTTTTTAAAATATGCAAATTAGGCAAGTGATGACGTCATATACTCAAACAGATTTTGTCCAAGTATGATGAAAAGAGATATCTCAGCTAGTTTGTAACAGAAATGTTTGATTCTTTGCAGTAAGATTCTACTAAATGTGCTCCACAATATCAGCTTAACAGTTCTGTTACCATGGCAACATACTGGGTTCCAGACCTTCCCCATATTAAAAGCTTTTCTGGCCACCTTTGGCATTCCATTTTGATAATTGCTAACAGCACTTCATATGCATGATCCAGCAAGCTTATAAATATGTTAGCTCGACTTTGTGGCGCTGTCTAACATTTTCAAGCTGAAAATCACCAAAATATTGAAATAAAGTGGGTGGGGCCTGGAAAAGAGTGAGTTGCCATGGGAACATAATTTTTTGTAGTCATAGGTGTGTTTCCTGTAGATCTATTAGCCTGCCAAGTTTGAAGGTTTTGCGCTGCAAATTGGCTAAGATAACTCTATTTATATACTCAATAAAATATTGGGTTGAGTGTATGATGTCATCAGCCATCTCATCTGCATATTTTGCCCATTTTTTAAACTTAAATATCTCCGGAACCAATGCAGATATTTGCAAACGGTAAACGGCGTTTTCATTCTTTCATGGAATTCTTTGTGATACACTAAAAAAAACAAGGGGTAAAAATTTGATCATAGTACCACTTTAAGGAAGAAAGAAGTGATTGCACAGTGCCAGTTAAGAATAAATGGTGTTATCCTTTTGCTACAATATGACAAACAGTGGGGCTTGGCTTTTCAAAATTACCGAAAAATTCAAGTAGCAGCTAGGGCCATCCTGATCATAGTTTCCATGCATCATACATTTAATGAGGGAGGTATTAAACAGTTAAAAAACAGTCCCTTTACATTGCTAATGTGGAAACATAAAAACTAAAAAGGTTCGTCAAACACAACTCAATACACCAACACCACCCACATATGGTACTCTTCTGTGTAGATGTGTAAGGAAAACAACTTGTTTTCACTCTAAGAGGAATTGGGTATTACTCTCCCGTGTGGTTGCCAGAGGAAAACAACTCATTTGCACTCTAAGAGGAAATGGTCATTTCTCTGCTGTGTGGATGAATTAGTATTTTGGGATTTAATGATATTTTTATTTTCATCAACATTTTAGTGTACGACAGTGGAATGCGTGAAGATCTGTGAATAGGTTTTCTGAGGAGATTTAAAGTCTTGTGGTGTATGAAAGTACAAATACAAGTACAAATATTAAAAGTTAAAAAGACTATCTAAGGAAAGTAAACGATATCACAATATAAATGGTCTAGCCCCCCATAAAGATCCTTGATGGACTTAAAAATAGCATTCTTAAAAGATTTTAAGCTGTGGCTGTGCTTTATAGGGACAGGCAGTTTCAAGCCCTGACAGTTGTTCAGATTTGTTTTGTTTGGAGTTAATGATGATAAATTGTTTAACACCAAATTAAGTGAAAGAAAACTCAACAAGCAAATTGATTCCATTTTGTTGGGTTCTTCATCAAGCCGTCTTTTTTTAATTATAGAACTCAAAAATGATATTCTTCGTAAAATGCTTGATAGTGGCCAATATAACTGAGTAGTTTTATGAATGTTATTAAAACGATATACTGCTGATGGACGAACCAAATAAATCCGACATGTTTTACAGTCAACTAATTTGAAGATGACACGGTCCATTAACTGGACATTTCTCTGAAAAGAACACCCATTGATGTTTATAGGAAGCACACACTGGACAGTAGGTCTTGTTTTCTACTCATGAGCGTTGGCCTTGCAAAATTGCTTGGGTTAGAGCCCTGTTGCACCATTCTTCTCATATATGTGATATCGGGATTAATATTGCAAACAACACAACAGAGAAACTACCGGATGCAAAATAGAGCACAGTGATGCAATCCCAAATGCAAGTTACATGTAATTTTGTAACCCAATTAAAATTAAGCCCTTGAGTAGCCACGAAGTTTCAAGAAAGGGGCCCCTTCACAGTAAGTGTCAGTTTACCACAATATTGTGTTGTTTATTAATGATGTAAATCCCTTGCCATATTTTTGAAATAGTCTGGCCAAACCATACCTAGAGGCATTAGATCACATTATTGATGAGGAGGAGGAAGAGGAGTTAGAAGAAGCTGATAATGATGAAGAAGGACAAGAGGATCAAGAAGAAGAAGAGGAAGGGCAAGAAGAACAATACGATGATGATGAGGACCTCTACAGAAAGTTTATAGAGGACGAGTTTAGTGCCAGTGATGTAGAACAATCAGTCTTTATTTTATAGATTTTTTTCAATTTTATCAGTATTTCTTCCATAGATGTATTAATAATTTATAATTAAGTAAGTAAAGGATGAGTCTGAAATTGTTTTTATTGCTCTGCATAATTTACAACAGCTTCTTCAAATTAGCCCCCGCCAAAAGGCTGAAAAAATATGTCATTACCGTTTTTTTTTTGCTAAATGAACCATAAATCATTCTGTTGTCTGTGAATAGTTTTGTTGGATCGAGATTTAAGGAACAAAAGACGGTGACAGAACATTTCATCTTCGTTATAAGAACCCAGTCACAGTCGTGCATGACTAACTGTGACCACCTTCCTTCATTTTCTGGTTAAATTAGCTAATCAAAATGCACTAGGTACGCTGAAAATATCAAGCACCTTGTAACCTGTCAGTCAATCGACTACTACGCCTCTCATAATTTAGGATTTGCTGGCTGAGAATGGACGCTATGAGGAAGTTGTTGAAAAGATGTCAAAAAATAATGAAAAAATATTAGCTTGGTGGTCTGTGTTAGAAGAGCACCACTGTAAATGCAGTGATACGTGGTATATTAGTATGTCCAAAAGGCAATTACCTGTCAAAAAGAGAATTTCCAAAAGTAATTCTAACTTTGGTTATTTTGCCGTTGCAACAATACAAATCTCAAGATTATTTAAGGAATAGAAAACGTGTACCGTGTTTCTATCGAGTTATAGAAACACGAGCGAAAGTTTGGGAGAACGAGAAATGCTGTGCTAATTCAAGCCAATTAATTCAAGGTCATAACTGAGTAAGGATTGCTATGGTTCGCCCGTTTGTAAAAGATCTATAGGATTCCAGTTGATAGTGGTATTGGTGATGAAAACACCAGTTGTATATGTTCCAGTCTAGCCATAAATAAAAAAAAAGATTTGTAATCTTCATTGCCATAACCGAATTATCAGTGTTATTGCACTAGTGTGAGGTCCGTGTTTGTAAAACATTGGTCGAGTTCTTTTTATAATGTTATGACGAGATCCATAGACTTGTAAAAAAAGTACCCATATCAGTGTCCGAAGTAAGTTTCATTCCATGTTCAATGCCCCCCTTTTCCAGAGCGGTGTGCCTACAAACAAGGACTAACAATAGAGCTATAAATCAATGAACATATCGTAGATCCTTCTAAGATTCTCCAACTTAAAAAAGTGATATGTTGTTGAGATATCACTAAACTCCTTATTTTCGACCCTTTCTTCTGCTTTCATTTCATCGCTTCTCCCGGTTAATAACAGGCAACCGTTTTAGCTAGTTCCAGCCGATCCTGGGTATGCAAATTGTTAGCCGGTAGTCGGTGCTCCATCTGATAACCTTTAACGAGTACTTTTAAGGGAATTAAGTCTTCTATTGGAGATTCGGTGATATTTCTTTCATCAAACACTAGTTGTATATGTTCCAGTCTAGCCATAAAAAAGATTTCTAATCTTTTTCAATGTCATAACTGAATGTCATTGAACTAGTACGACGCCCGTGTTGGTAAAACATTGGTCGAGTTGTCATGGCGAGATCCATGACTTGTAAAAAAAGAAATACCCATATGAGTGTAATATATCAAACACGAAAGAGCGTGTTTGACCACATTTCCAAACACCGAGAAGAGAGCTGAAAATACCACGCACAGCAGAGTATTTTTGACGAACTTTGAGGTGTTTGGAAATGTGGTCAAACACTGTCGTGAGTGTTTGATATATCTTCTCAATCGAAACTAAAACTAAGGAGAAAACGGAGAAATAAAATCGTAAAAATCTACGCTAATTAAGATCAGATATCCAAACTCTGTCACGGTCATGATTTCCTTTGCTTAAGGTGGTCTTCTACCCTCAAATTAAATTTTTGCCTAAAAAAACATTTTTTGGAACATTAAGATTGAACATGCCTGGCCATTTGCAAAGCGTATTTTGAAAAAAGTACTCACAAAATGGATTCAATTCAGTTAATTTTAAAGATACTTTACGGGAAAGCTTTAGAGATGTGTACTTATGAGAATTGTGCATCATGGTCCTAAACATTGTTTCCCCTGCCATCTTAGACGCTCCTTATACTTGGTTAACATTTCTAGGAGTGTTGGGTATTCGGGTTCTCAATGGAACTAGTAAAACCTTTCGATATACCCCTCTCCCTACCTCTAGCGCTTTGTGGTGTTGTGAATAGGCCATAAAGCGCTTTGTGGTGTTTTGAATAGGCCACAAAGCGCTTTGTGGTGTTTTGAATAGGCCACAAAGCACTTTGTGGTGTAAAAAATCAGAGAAACTAAATTAATTCAGAAAATAGCTGTGAGATACCTGCGAGTCAACGAGCCATCCAGTTTTCAAAGTTAAATCCCAAAATAAAACGCCACAAAGCGCTCTGTGGCGTTTTAAATAAGCCACAAAGCGCTTTGTGGTGTTTTGAATAAGCCACAAAGCGCTTTGTGGTGTTTTGAAAAGGCCACAAAGTGCTATGTGGTGTTTCGAATACTACTGCTGTTTTATCAAGCAAAGCGAACTAGGAACAGTTAGAAAGTACTCCGGCCATAAAATATAATCAACAAGAAAGTTCCTGTAATAAATGTTCGATCCAAAAAATCCACGAGGAAGGCTTATCCAAAAAGGTTCAGTCAGCTTCAACAAACATATTATGAGAAGAAGGCTTTCAGTCGCGAACCGGCGTGCGAGTGACAAGATTGGGAATAGAGAAATATTGCGCAGATTGAGTGGTAGTTTTACAGCACCGAAACTAAAATTGGTTACGCTGCTTCTCAGAGATTTTGTTTTGCCCCTGTAATATCATTAAACGATCTGAATGATTTGAGGATAATCGAACGTGGCTGGCCTGGAACACGCAGTTCGCAAATCAGAGAGCAACCACTGTTTTGAAGTTTTCCATCGAGCATTCATGATGAATTTGAAACTAAAAATATACTAAGCGATCAATTTGCGACAGAAATCTTGTATATTTCCGTTGAGAGTCAAAACATAAATACAGAGTCAAATATTGCTCCGTGCCCTACCCCTCGAAAACTCAGTTTTACTCGAAGACCGAACTGCAACGGAGATTAGTTACCAGTCTTATGTTGCGTGTTATCAGATAGAACACATGATATGATTGGCTCAGTATATCCCATTACGTCAGAGGACATGTCTGCCACATAGGACATAACTGCAATGGTACATGCATGCTGTCAACCTCGTTCCCAGGGTCTCTCATCTTACCGTCTGGGGCGAGCCTTAGGCGGTAAGATGAGAGACCCTGGGAACGAGGTTGGCATGCTGTTGGTTTACGGTCATTTCGTTCCATGGTCAGATCGTTCCAAGTCAGATCGTTCCAATCAATAGTCAGATCATTCCACAAAATAGTCAGATCGTCCCACATATGAAAAGCCAAATTTGTTGAGACTTTATCCTAAGTCGTTTAAAAACAAACAAGAAACGAATAATTTTATACCAACGAAGAATCGATCGACGTTTCGGAAAGATATAGCACAAAAAGGAAAAGCTATCCCGTTCTGGAAGTACAGTATTTCGAAGCGCTAGTAACCTAATTTCTTTTCAACGCGAGATGTATGCAAATTTTGAAAACAACGCGAGTTTCGAATTACTCTCGATTTATGTTAATTTGTCTTGCCGAAAATATAATCGAGCATTGCAAGCATCGTCTTCGACGTATTGTTATTGTTATACATTGTAAGCACTATCAGATTGAAACTTATTGCCTTTTAATAACACTCCTTTTACATGCGGGGACGTGTTGGTCGTCCAAATGTCTTAGGAACTTACATTATCTAACTTTTACATACAAAACTTTCAGTATATCGATATCCTAAGCTTACATCGGCGAAACGTTTTCAAATAAATAATGACCATAACCTGGATTACATGTAGCTTACGCAAAATCTAGCTAGCGAGATCGAATTATCCACATCGGATATATATACTTAAAGTGCCCCTAACCCCAAAAATTTTTCTTAGCCGCCAAAAAGGTCCTTTTTGTTCTGATCACATTGGTGAAAAAATTATAGTCGTACGATTTTTCCTCGATTTTCTGTGAATTTTTAAAATACGAAAAATACGCGCCACTGTGGTTCACGGCCGAGTTACATGGAGAATGGGGCGAGTCGGTCTGTGACGTCAGCCGGGGAAGCCATTTAGCTTGGAGAGATGATGTGAGAGTGAAGATACTGCAGATCAGAGGTCACAGAGGGATTGTTCAGAGGAAAAAATTACTACAGTGCCTTATAGGTGTGTTGCTACGAATTGCCGTAATGTGGTGGATCTGTCTAAATGTATATTT
>OZ026599.1:21021974-21069474 GCA_964020085.1 Micromussa lordhowensis | reverse complement strand
TGTGCCCACTGTTCCTCTGTGCTCACTGTTCCTCTGTGCCCACTGTTCCACTGTGCTCACTGTTCCTCTGTGCCCACTGTTCCTCTGTGCTCACTGTTCCTCTGTGCCCACTGTTCCTCTGTGCCCACTGTTCCTCTGTGCTCACTGTTCCTCTGTGCCCACTGTTCCTCTGTGCCCACTGTTCCTCTGTGCTCACTGTTCCTCTGTGCCCACTGTTCCTCTGTGCCCACTGTTCCTCTGTGCCCACTGTTCCTCTGTGCCCACTGTTCCTCTGTGCTCACTGTTCCTCTGTGCCTACTGTTCCTCTGTGCCCACTGTTCCTCTGTGCTCACTGTTCCTCTGTGCCCACTGTTCCTCTGTGCCCGCTCTAATAGGTACACTGAAGCTATAAAAGGGTGTTATAATGAGTTCCTCATGCGCACTGAGAATAGAAGAACTGGAAAGGTCTGCTGGCAGACTTGTTTCAATTCTGTTGTCGTTTTTTTGAAAATATAACTTATAACTAGTTAATTCAATTTTGTCTCCTTTCAACTCAGTTCACATGATATATTCATCGTAATTGGGGTTCCAATAAGATGTTGTGACAGGAACCCATGAGGCGCCTAGTTGTATACAAGCAAAACTGAGTTGTCAGTCACAATTTGAACACCGTGTACCTTTAAGGTACGTGTCCAGTTAAGCTCTACTTCAAACTATATGTAGCTTGTCAATCAGTACCCTGACGTACCGGGCCCTACCCAAGATATGTAGTAGGCTATACGGTTATCTTCCACTGGATGGAGATGTTTCTGTTAAGGTTTCTCTAAGATGGCCATCACAAATTAAGCATGCATTTCATTGGCTAATTACGAATTTGGAAACTTATTACGGTAATCGTGGTTGTTAAACTTGACACTGACATTTCTTTTATTTGTAGCTGTTTTGAAGTACATTGTATCACTGACAGCGTTATTCAGCAAAGATAAGGAGAAGTGCATAACACTGACATGGAGACACTTTCTTTCAATAATGACAAGACTGTTGTAAGTCATAGATGTTGTCAGCGCGTGACTTGGTTAAAATGGACCAATCAGAGTCGAGGATGACACCAGATACTTGACCTTGCGTAACGGCCGTTGGCGCGGGGTGGGTCACAAGTAAGTCTTGGCGTAGTCTTCTATGTTGAAAAGCCCCAATTCTGTTGGTAAAATAATATCTCCTTCCTCTTCACAATATATGTAAATCCCTTGATTTACATCAAGTTTAAAAATCATAGATAAGTTTCCAACCGTTAAAGTTGAAGACAAAGTGAAATGAAAATGACTATGGGCTCCTGCTATGTGAGAAAATTGAGTTAAACAACATCTCAGAGAAGTCCTAAAAATACGCCACCCTATCTGAAAAAAAGGCATTTATTTTAGGTTTTATAAACGCTAGAGAAATCGACAAAAACGACATGGTATTTTTCGTTTTGCGTGTAATCAGAAAAATCAAAAAGGTAATTTTTATACAGTTTTACAGTTTCTGGATCATTGCTTTATTGCCGGAAGCGATCACTGATGTGACAACCGACTCACCCAGCAAAATTCCGGATACCCATAAATCTTTGTTGCGTTATCAGACGGATGATCCATGGCGGAAGTTACGGCAAATAATTTCTGGTTCTTGGCAGTTGCTCTTATTTTTCTTCTTCTTACAGGTAAGAATTGTGTAGCTACTTATCTCAAGACTCGCAGATTCCTCAAAACTTGAGGAATATAGTTTTCTACCGTATATAAAAGCCTCTAAATATGCTGGCGGAAGTCGAGATTGATTAACTCGAAATCAAGTACATACTATCAGATTATGTTGTCATAGCTCGTAGCTTTCAACAATCTTAGACTATAAATTATATATCAAGAGGGCCAAAATGTTATCGTTAAAGCTGCTACTACTGTTCTTTTATAATTCATCGCATACGCGTGACTTGAAGAATTCGTGCACGTAGAATATATCATATTCGACGTTTTCCGATTTTGGTCGGTAGTCAATTCAAGTTGCCTGTGTGGTGATAAGACCCTGTATTCATTTGTATCTTGTTTGACTGAATTTTCATTGCAGCTCACTAAACGCGTTCGTGCCTAAACGTTTTACACGAGCAGTTGTCTAAGTTTGAGTTCTTCGGGAATATAAACATTTCTTGCCATGGTATATGAATGTCACGCCATGTTTAAAGACGATGTTGTGAATTTCTTTAATGCTCTGATTAAAAGCTTACATCAAACTCAACCCTAATCGCTGTCCATGTAAATTTTCCATTACTCGCTCGTTTTCTCGATGCCACCGGTTTTTTTGAAAACAAATCTCCTTTGTCTCCTGTCAGTTTTTAGTAAATATTAACAGCGTCACACCCTAATTATGTAATCACATTCTCGACATTCTCGTCCCCAGAGCCCGCGCTCCTTTTGGTCAGCACCAAGAATCGCGACCTCTGGTTCCTCTGGCCAGGTCCAACACCGTAAGTCAACGATTCACGGACTTCCCGTCACTCTGCGCATGCTCAGAGTCAAGTCTGACAAATCTGATTGGTTCTGGTTTCAATCTATTGTGTTCACAAATGGTGGAACAGAGAATTAACTCTGAAGTGTAATTTAAAGTGCTAAATTGAACCCATGAATAACCCACTGGGCGTTAGCCCTAGTAAAGGGAATCAGGGAACCACACGAGGTAAAGAAAAAATCTTTTGACCTCGTGTGGTTCCCTGATTCCCTTTACTAGGGCTAACGCCCAGTGGGTTATTCATGGGTTCAATTTAGCACTTTAAATTACACTTCAGAGTTAATTCTCTGTTCCACCATTTGTGTTCATAGTGCTACGCGGCACAACATTCATATGTACCCTTACTTTCTCTTCGCCGCGATTCACCACCTAAATCGTCCCCGACTTTCTCTGTCCGACCTCGTAGCTCAGTCGGCAGAGTAACGGAAGATCAAATCCGGAGGTCGTGGGTTCGATTCCCACCGAGGTCAAAAGATTTTTTCTTTACCTCGTGTGGTTCCCTGATTCCCTTTACTAGGGCTAACGCCCAGTGGGTTATTCATGGGTTCAATTTAGCACTTTAAATTACACTTCAGAGTTAATTCTCTGTTCCACCATTTGTTCATAGTGCTACGCGGCACAACATTCATATTGTGTTCACAAAGCCATTCAAAAACAGAATGTCGTTGGACCAGGCCAGAGGTCGCGATTCTTGGTGCTGACCAAAAGGAGCGCGGCTTCTGGGGACGAGAATGCATTATCGACAGATGATTTCTAGTCTGTACTGCGCAGTCTCAACACCCTAATGTTTTTAAACATTATACCACAGGTAGTCCAAGCTCAATATATGAGAAGCTCAGTTTTTTTGTTGACCTCAGTGTACTTATCATTGTCACTCGTCGGATTCGCTCCGACGAAGGGCTAACGCTCGAAACGTCAGCTTCCGAATCTCTTTACGGTGGACAATTCACATTATCAACCCAGTTGATAAAACCAAATTATCTTGTACTGTCACTTAGTTTGCCTCATTTGCATATTTATAAGGGTTTGTATGGGGAGTGGAAAATTGAAAAAAAATTACTGTTGAATTTTGGGCTACCTGTGATTATACATGCAAGTTCCCACTTGATGGAATGCAAATTGATGTTATTCGTTACGAACCACATACTGTGCAAACAGTTTCATTGATTTTTACAGCTACGAAGTTGTTTCATCAAGTGCTGTGAGAAAGAACGAAGCATAAAGCTTTGACTGCTTTGGCCGTTGTTTTGAAACTTTGAATTGTTTTCATGTAAGTAGTTGCAAAATGTTTGCATTTCATTTTCATCTTACATCAAGCAAAACAAAAAGTGCAAACAAACTCTCGAGAGTGCGCAATACGTACTGGAAATCATGATCTTTAATTAATGTTATTAATCTTATCGGTTTTATTTCTGTGAACATCCTATATGGCAATTGTTTTCTTATAGTTGTTCTCACTGTACAAAAAAACCTCCGCCCAGGAATACGAAGTTAATTAAAGTCAGATTTGTCTGATGAATTAGAGCATGGCAAGGATTGACCAGGATGCTACTAAAACTAGGAATGGGAAACCAGGAACCCGCCTGAGAATTCAATATGGATGAGAAAGGAAAAGAAAAGGGAACAATTCAAGGAAATGTGAGGAAGTGTTGCCCCCAGATGACCAGTACATACTTGTTAGATTGGTACTGGGATAAACAAATTGATTGGGGTAGCTTGTGATAATACAGATTAGATTTTCTCCCCAGGTGCCATTTTATGCCTTGTTTATCCCAGTACCAATCAGAGTGCTCTAACAAGAATGAACTGGTCATTTTGGGGCACAGTCGGTAGAAACTCATGTTTACAATCATAACACTTCCTTGCATTTCCCCAGATTGTTCCCTTTTCTTTTCCTTTGTCCGCCATTTTGAATTCTTAGGCTGATTACCACTGTACACTTGTTCCCAGACTCCTGTCCCCGATTCCCTGTTACCAGTGTTAGTAACATCCAATTGACCAGGGTTGTACGTTGTCGTTCTCTTTCGTTGTGGGTGCTTGTGCTTTTGATTTGTTTGTTCATTAATAATTAATTCCTAAACTTAATAACACAAAGTATGAAAGAATAACGCTTTTTTGGCATTGGCTGTCATCGCAAATACTACAGTATAGTACTGTTCTTAGGGACCAGTCACTATTTATCGCCATGGGGGATCCGAGGATCTTGGGGGAGATCATTTGATTTTTACAGGCCTTCTGACAGGGTGCGAAAAAAACAACAGAAATTACGCGATATTTTCGGGGCAGATTACGCGATAAGAATGGGCTATTATGCGATAAATTTTGCAAATTATGCGATTTTTTCCTCAGCTATTTTGAGTATATTTTACTAGGCTTTAGAGGAAGAAATCCACTTTGGGGCCCCCACAAAGACAAATTGAACATCAAGGGACAAAAATTAAACATCGATATCTACGGATAAACTGCGATAAAAAGAGACTTGAGGTGCTTGCCCATCACGGACTTTCGGCTGCAAAGATCAAATGATCGATCATAGCGTTGCATCTTCAGCCTATCATCCTCGTAAATATGGTATTTTCTTGCTCTATCTTTGGCAGTCAAATCTGGCAGAAGGTGTGATTTAACCTTTTCAGTCAAAGAAATCACTACAAACTTATCCTCGAGGGACGTTTGTTTTGAATTCCACGAAAGAAATTACATTTTGCCATCGGAATGCAACACTGAACATCGCTTGGATCACTGCGTTGTCGATATATACTGGCAATTCTGATTGGTCAAAGCAAAGAAAGAGATCGTTTGCATTTCACCAATTCGCTACTTGCACATGACCCATAATCCCTTGCGTTTTTGGGGGTAACCAGTAGAAGAAATCTTTGGTATCATGACAAAAATTAGTTCGGTGAGCTCGCAAAACCAGTTACTAATGCTTAAAAATGCACCAGAATTTACCAAAATCATGATAGGAGAAATTTGTACTAGTTTATAACTAAATGTAGAGAAATTTTTTTTTTTGTCCATACATCGTCTGTAAAATTACAAGACGATGTTTGATTGTATCGCAGGCTCAAGCCAGATTATTACTCCGAGGGAGGAAGGGGTACATAAAAAGGCAAAGTCTTCCCGCCAGTTAATCCCTGGTGCAATGTTGACTTTTCGCCCAAGATATTCCTGGCACAATCGTCTCTTGGAAAGTCCCTGTTAAGTTTTTCACTGGAAAAATAGTGAATCCGCACGCTGAATAATTACATGCTAAGAATTGATCTTTTTTTTTTCTGATTAAAGAAACACAATTTTTTTTTCTGGTTACTTATTGGAATCAGGAGTTCCGCATTTTAGGCTTGGCTAAATATATACATTAGTGCCTACAAATTTTTATGCCAAAATATAACACAGTGGCAAAAAACGGAGGTTAAGAAACACCAACCCCAACCCCAAACGCAATGCTCATAATTTCTTCCTTTACCCTTGCTTCGGAAGACTAAAGAACGGGAATAGAAACATTGATGACAATGGTAATGCTTTGGCGTGTGAATGTTATAAGATGTGGAGGATACTGATCGGTTTGAATTAATGTAACTCGAACTGAGAGCGAAACCTTGTTGCTTGAATGTTTTCTTCTGGCGCTATCTACCAAAAATAAATAAGTTTAGCCGGCGTTGCGAAGGTAAAAAGGTGTAGATAAAGGACACTCTTCACCATGGTATTTTTAGGGCTTTCAAACCTTGTTGATATGGGCTTTAATAGTTTGATAACTTTCAATGCAGTTTTCAAGCACGTTCAACGTTAAACTTTTTAACGTATGTGAAAGCTACATACATGATGTGTTCTGTCGCGGTCTTGGGTTTATACTATAATGGGCGCAAAAAAAGGTTGGGTCACTTGGCAGTAAACTTCGATTTTCGAGCGTCTTGGAAACATTTCCCACCCTTCCCCTCCAAACAATGTTGATTTTTCAATTTCTTAGACTTCACAGACTACAGCGCCCGCACAACATTGAATTGGGGGACGGGGGTGTCAGAGAATTAATGCTAGATGCAAATAAAATAGAATAAGTGCTTAAATATCAAAAAGCATCATTTTCTAAAAGTCTCTAAACTACTTTTGTCGCCCATTGTAGTTGCATGAAGTTAACCATTAATTTGAGATTCAGATGATTTTTCAGAAAGTTTTCAACCTTTGACCGTCTTTTCGAATCGATGACGTCATTACCCGCCGTTACGTGACGTTTCCATTTGCTCCGGCAGTTTTCCTAATTCGTGTTTCGTCCTTCTAATCGCATTTATACACTGGCTTGAAAGAACAATACTTCAATCACGTTGAATTTTACTCTTTGTCAAGTCATAAAAAAGAAATATTCTACTAAGGAAAAATATTAGTATAGGTAATCATACGGTTTCGAGTTCAATTTGGAATTAATTTGGACGAGTGAGTTTTTCAAAAAGCTGAAATTGCACGAGCTGCTTTTTAATAAGACAAAAATGAAAAATTCGCGCAGAAAAATTGCCGGAAGTTGTTTTTTGAAGCCATTGTTTTAGAGTTTCCGTACAAAATTGTGTTTCTACCAATCATTATCCAGAATTACGATGTGTAATTTCCACTGGTGTTACACTTTTTGGACTGGTGTTACACTTGAACTGCACTGTTCTCAGCCAATCAGAATCGAGTAACTTTTTTAATGTGTATTATTATAGAGGATATAACATGCCCGCTTGCGGATACGAATTTTATCTCCGAATGTTCAACTCGATATCTCATTAGTGAGCGCAGCAAACGAGTCAAATATTGAGTTGAACACAAGAAGATAAAATTCGTATCCACAAGCGGGCATGTAATGTTCTGTTTATTATGTAAACATCCTAATGACGACTTTTTATAACGATTTTCCGAAGATTTCCGAACACGTTCCGAAGATTTCCTAAGGTTCTCGAAAAGTTGTCCAAAGGCCAGACAAGCGTTTCCGAACATTTTCCGAAAATTTCCGAAGATATCCGAGGAAGATTCGATGATGCTTCGATCAGACAGCGACACATCTAAGTTCAGTTTAAGTTATTATGTACGTATTATGTAACCATGGCAATGTTGATCTTTTCAATATTCTCACACGTGAAAGATAAAAATAGTATCTTCACTGCGCGCGATGAAGATATGATTTTTCAGTAAGAGGGAAAATCCTGGTATTTCACTAGTGTTTATGTGATAAAATATTATATTAACTTATCGCCGTTGTGTAATATCCTTTTTTTATTTATCTGCTTCTTCATAGAATACAATTTTGCTAAATTCCTTTCTGTTTCTTCAGTCCAATCAGAAGAAATCCCTCGTCTCAAGTCGTTGTTATACCAGTGTTAAATGGAAGCACTCAGGTGGCTCTGAGATGGAGTTACATTCTATCATCTGGCTCAAATCTACAATCAACAGGATTTTCCATCGACGATGGAGGCTTCGTTTTTATTGGAAAAATCTTTCATACTAGTGGTATTACTAGCATATTTGACACAAAGGATTACAGAACACGTTTTAATATCAGTAGAAGTGAAGTGGCCACCTTGATAATAAACAGAGTCACTGAAAGAGAAGGAGCGGTTTACGAATGTGGGCTTGAAACGACGACGAACAACTGGAGATACAGGATACATGTCATTGTTATAGGTAAGAATTATAAGGAAGAATTTAATTTTAAGTGCAACCATGAGCCTAGAAAATACCTGTCAGGTAGGAATTATACATGTAAAGGTATGATGCATGAAAGTCTATTACTACTCCTTAAAATAAAGCAGTATTAGAAGACAAGACTTATGCAGTAACGGTATAGCTCAGTCTACCAGCACAGCTATGAAGTGAACTGGTAGCTTTCCTTCCAAGGAGAATAAGACCCGTGACCCCAGAACTAGTGGAATACCATTTGTAAGTTACTCGGCATATATACTGCTAGCACTGGTAACGTATTGATGTGCTTATGAAGGATAGAAAGTGGTAAGATTAACTGTCCTACTTGGCAGTGAAAGAGTAATTTAGTACAACATGAACAATTGGCTACACAGAAGTGGTACTTTATTTATTCGTAGTTTAACCAAAGGACTGGTTTGAGGGGTAACCTTTGAGTTCGTTGGGAGGCGAATAATATATTATGCGTGTGTAATTTCTGTACCCAATTATATCTATCGTTCTTAATTTGTACAATACTTGTTTACAAAATATTGCGGCCTCTGACTTCATTGTTCAGTCTGTAGTGTAATTTACATTTTTTTTTTATGCCAAGATACCAGCCAATGAAAACCGTCTCTTGCAATGGCTAGTATTCGTACTGCTCCAGCTAAGCATTATTGGTCAGGTCACGAACAAACTGAAATTATTTAGCTACAAGCTCGTGCTGTGATTAGATTGAAATTTCCTGGTAGCCTCTTTCTCGTTATCCTTTTTTGTTTTTTTTTTTTAGTTACGCCTCTCCCCATGTTTAAAGTTTGCTTATAACGGTAGCAATGATCGCCACGACATAAAGAGCAAAGTTCTTGGCCAGGGACCTAAAGTGATTTATCCACTAGTACTAAGAGATATTCATGCGTAAACACTTTCGTTGTGAGGCTGCATTCACCGGCATTTGCTTTTTCATTTTTATACTCTGTCAGGGCGGGCACCCCTCATTCCAATCCAGGAGCTGTTCTGTGAAATACCTGCAAAGCAGCACCACCCGTTTGAGTCTCAAGGATGCGTTACTGTCTTTGTATTATTATTTTCAGTTCCTGTCAAGTTAATTAATGTCAGCGGTGACCAGACTGTGCTTGAAGGATCACACACAACATTGTTTTGTGAGGCAACTGGCAGACCAACACCAAATATCACCTTGACCAGAGTGTTAAAAGATGGTAGCGATGGTGAAGAAGTACTGCCTCAGGGACCCACTTGGAATTTTCCAAACATCAACCGAACAACTTCTGGAACATACCGCTGTACAGCTCAGAATGAATATGAAAAAGTTAGCCAAGTTTTTAAAGTGAATGTTACATGTAAGTATTTTACGAGTCCAATTAACAAAATAAAGCCAGTTTTTCGTGGGTCTGTGCTGTTATTGATGATGAATTTTGTCATAACATTGGCAACGTAGCTTTAGATCGGTCGACAACTTTGACAATGTTATGACGAAATTCATCGTAAATAACAGGACAGAAGCATGAAAACTGGTCAACTTCAGAATTGTTTTACAATATCAAAAAGGCAGACAGTACACAATTAAGAAATAGATTCCATGTTGCCGTGCGTCTGTTCAGTAATAGATCACAGATGACGTCAAAATGTGGTAAGAACAAAAAAGTGGCACACGAGGCGATAGCCGATTGTGTCACTGATGTTCTTACCACATTTTGACGTCTTCTGTGATCTATTACTGAATCAGACGCACGGCAACATGGAATCTATTTGTTTTATATAATAACGAAAAGCCTTTTTTGTTTCTAAATATTTCAACATAACGCGAAAGCCGGCCTTTTGCCCCACCTTTGCACGAAAAAAGCCATTTGACGTGATCTTTGATATACAAAATGAAACAATTTCATTGGTTGCTATGTGTAGCAAAGAATTGTGATTGGTCGAGAAAAATCACGCCACTGTCAAACTTGACTCGAGCATCGCTTCTTGTGGAATGAAAACTTACAGCGAAAGCAGAAGTGAACTGCGAAAATCTAAAATATCTTGAAGAAAATGCTGGATACGTCTAGTCAGTTTTTGTCATCAGAGCAGCCCAGTGAGCCGAAGAGCTTGGATGTTGCTTGATTATTGCAGGAGTTGAAAAAATACGCTCGGAAAACTTGCGATTGCGGTCAACTCGGAGGCCATTCGATCCAAGTTTTGCCGGAACGCAAAAGAGGGCCAGTGACGGTGGAAATCTGTGTCCTCTGTGGTCGGTGATTCTCAAATCAGTTTAAAATAGTGTCGGAGACACCTTTTAGCTGCGATACAGTTGTCCGTGAGCTGTAGTGAGCTGTACTTTGCTCGCTGCTGTGCCCTGAAACGGACTGGAACATTCGCATTTATATTATGTGTTTATTTTGATGTTTGGTGTTTCGCAATTCCCGACATCAATCAGTGTGTCGACAATTATTTTGAGACTGAGAAAAGTTGAATTTATTAAAATAATTAATGTCACAAACGTTTTGTTTATTGGGTTTGTTAAATTCGAGAAAAAGTAAAGGTTTTCGGCTTACCAATCTCGCTCGACTGCCGACTGCTCGAGTATTTTTTTCTGAGCCATTTTCTAAAAGAGAAACGGCTTTATCTTTCTTCTTCCTCTTAGACTATGCTTCTCGTACCTGTTCAATGCCTCTACAATACTTTTTTGTACATATCTTTTGCTCAATCATGTAAAATATTATCTAACTTCTCAAAACTTTCCGCCATTTTAAAACACAGAGGGAAGAGCTTTTAATGATGACGTCAATCGTGCATCTGTCCTCTAAAAGATGATAGGCGAGAACCAATCAAAATGCGAGAATAACTTGAGTTATTATATAATTACAAATTCATGTGTCTGTCTGCTTCTTGACGAATAGACAATAGCCTCAATTTGAACATTACCTGTTCGGAGAAGCGAGCAGTTTTCCGAAAGCGTAGCTCGTGGAATACTCGTGGAATTAATTTGCCCTTGCACTCCAAATTGAACGAGAAGCTTAAATGTCCTACTTGGCAATGAAGAATTTAGTGTAACATGAGTAAGTGGCAACAAAGAATTGGTACTTAATTTATTCGTAGTTTAACCAAAGGAGGCTTGAGGTTTCAAAGGCCAAGATAACCTTTGAGCTCGTTGGGAGACGAATAATATGTATAGGTAATCATACGGTTGCGAGTTCAATTTGGAGTTAATTTGCACGAGTGAGTTTTTCAAAAAGCTGAAATTGCACGCCGAGCCGCTTTTTAATAATACAAACATAACAATTTCTTGAAGCCATTTTTTTCGTATTCGAGAAAACTTTTTTCAGAGTTTCTGTACAAAATTTTTGTCACTGCTTTAAATGATATCATTGGCCTACCAAATTTCTCATTGTCTTTCTGCCAATCATTATCCAGAATTACGATGTGTAATTTGCACTGGTGTTACACTTAAACTGCACTGCTCAGCCAATCAGAATCGAGTAATTTTTTCATGTGTATTATTATAGAGGATATAACATGCCCGCTTGCGGATACGAGTTTTGTCTCCGAATGTTCAACTCGATATCTCATTAGTGAGCGCAGCGAACGAGTGAGATATCGAGTTGAACACGAGAAGATAAAATTCGTATCCACAAGCGGGCATGCAATGTTCTGTTTGTTATATAAACATACTAATGACGACTTTTTTAACGATTTTCCGAAGATTTCCGAACACTTTCTAAAGATTTCCTAAGATTATCCAGAAGTTGTCCCAAGGCCAGACAAACGTTTCTGAACATTTTCCGAAAATTTCCGAAGATATCCGAGGAAGATTCGATGATGCTTCGATCAGACAGCGACACATCTAAGTTCAGTTTAAGTTATTATGTAACCATGGCAATGTTGATCTTTTCAATATCCTCACACGTGAAAGATAAAAATAGTATCTTCACTGCGCGCGATGAAGATATGATTTTTCAGTAAGAGGGAAAATCCTGGTATTTTACTAGTGTTTATGTGATAAAATATTATATTAACTTATCGCCATTGTGTAATATCCGTTTTTTTATTATCTGCTTCTTTATAGAATACAATTTTGCTAAATTCCTTTTTTTTTCTTCAGTCCAATCAGAAGAAACCCCTCGTCTCAAGTCGTTTTTCGAATTCGATTGAGGAGCTAACCTTAAATACATGTACGTTGTCACATAAGCGTTCTCGAAATTGTTAGATCGTTCAGCGAACTAAACGCATGATGGCATAAAATTGGCCACAAATTTTGTAAAGGATGCTCATACTAAGGGAAGACCAATATGGTGGAGCAATGATGTCAGTAATGAAGCGCCGATAGATGAGCGCGAACAAGTGATTGTGAGAGTAGCCTTAATGCAGTTTGGAAAATCGAGTTTAAAAAAATTACTATTTCTAAGTAATATTGTATTTTAGCGATCTCAGTAACATGGACAGCACCTCCTCCAGCCTGGACTCAGACAGACGCAAATGACATTAGAACAGTTGTTATGCCAGTGTTAAATGGAAGCACTCAGGTGGCTCTGAGATGGAGTTACATTCTATCACCTGGGTCAAATCTACAATCAACAGGATTTTCTATCGACGATGGAGGCTTCGTTTTTATTGGAAAAATCTTTCATTGCGGTAGTGTTACTACAGTACTATTTGACACAAAGGATTACAGAACACGTTTTAATATCAGTAGTAGTGAAGTGGCCACCTTGATAATAAACAGAGTCACTGAAAGAGAAGAAGCGGTTTACGAATGTGGGCTTGAAACGACGACGAACAACTGGAAATACAGAATACATGTCATTGTTATAGGTGAGAATTCGAATTATAAGGAAGAATTTTATTTTAAGTGCAAGCATGAGCCTAGAAAATACCTGTCAGGTAGGAATTATACATGTAAAGGTATGATGCATGAAAGTATATTACTGCTCCTTAAAATAAAGCAGTATTAAAACACAAGACTTATGCAGTAACGGTACAGCTCAGTCTACCAGCACAGCTATGAAGTGAATTGGTAGCTATCCTTCAAAGGAGAATAAGACCCTTGACCCCAGAACTACAGGAATACCATCTGTAAGTTACTCGGCATATATTATGCTAGCATTGGTAACGTATTGATGTGCTTATGAAGGATAGAAAGTGGGAAGCTTAAATGCTCTCCTTAACAATGAAAGAATAATTCAGTATAACATGAGCAATTGGCTACAAAGAAGTGGTACTTTATTTATTCGTAGTTTAACCAAAAGAGGTATGAGATTTCAAAAGCCAAAACCTTTGAGTTCGTGCGAGACGAATAATATTACGTGTAATTTCTGTACCCAATGATATTTTTTTCTTAATTTGTACAATACAAAATATTGCGGTCTCTGACTTCATTGTTCAGTCTGTAGTGTAATTTACGTCTTTTGTATGCCTAAATGCCAGCCAATGAAAATCGTCTGTTCCAATGGCTAGTATTAGTATTGCTTCAGCTAAGCATGTGACGAACAAACTGAAATTATTTAGCTACAAGCTCGTGCTGTGAAAAGATTAAAATTTCCTGGTTGCCTCTGTTTCTCGTTAGCCTTTTTGGGCTTTCATTCAGTTACATGGCCTCTCCCCCCGTGTAAAGTTTGCTTATAACGGTAGAAATGATCGCCACAACATAAAAAGCGAAGTTTCTGGCCAGGGACCTATCGTGATTTATCCACTAGTGCTAAGAGATATTCAGGCGTAAACACTTAAGTAGTGATCTAAGGGCAAAGCCAGAAGGCACGCCCTCCGTCCTGTTTAGAGCAAGAATTTCCTCAAGCCACCCCTTTTCAGAGCACTTCTGGATCCGTCGCTGCTTCGCCTGCATTCGAATTAGCTTTGACGTCAGACTTATATTCTATTTCTATGCTTAGAAGGGCAGGCATCCCTCACTTCAATGCGCTTTGTAATCAGACTGCTCGTGAAAACTCAAAAATGGAATTGTTCTTCAAAACAAATGGCGAAGCAACATCACCTGTTTGTGTCAGGGATACGTTACTGTCATTGCATTATTATTTTCAGTTCCTGTCAAGCTAATTAATGTCAGCAGTGACCAGACTGTACTTGAAGGATCACACACAACATTGTTTTGCGAAGCAACTGGCAGACTGACACCAAACATCACCTTGACCAGAGTGTTGGAGGATGGTAGCGATGGTGAAGTACTGCCTCAGGGGCCCACTTGGAACTTTCCAAACATCACAAGAACCGCTTCTGGAACATACCGCTGTACAGCTGACAATGGATTTGGAAATGCAGCTAGCCAAGTATTTAGAGTCAATGTTACATGTAAGTATTTTACGAGTCCGATAAACAAAATGAAACCAGTTTTTCATGCGTCTGTTCTGTTATTGAGCATGAATTTTGTCATAACATTGTCAAAAAACGTGGCTATGGATCGGTAGACTACTTTGACAATGCTATGACGAAATTCATTGTAAATAACAGGACAGACGCATAAACACTGGTCAACTTCAGATTTGTTTTACAATAACAGGAAGGCAGACAGTACACAATTACAAATTCATGTGTCTGTCTGCTTCTTGACAAATAGACAATAGCCTCAATTTGGCGCGAAAATATGTTCGGGCATTTGTCCGCGGACATTAGCTGTTCCGAGAAGCGAGAAGTTTTCCGGCAGCCGTAGCTCGCGGAAAACTGTGAGCTTTGAGGAACAGATAATGTCCAAGGACAGATATCCGAGCATGTTTTCGCGCCAAATGGAGTCTACTGTGTTTATGATCCTTGAAATATTCTTCGCAACAAATGCAGTTCTGAATATTGAATTGAAGAATATCACTGGGGTATTCACGAGTTTTAGGTGGGAATATTCAGTGACGTGACGTGTTTAAATTAATCGGGTGTGAGCGAAAATATTTGATGGATTACATCAGTGACAATTAGTCAATGAGCGTGCTCAAATTTCCCGCAGCTTTTGTCAAAAATAGTCTTGAGGTATATATTGTAACTAGGTCTGTTACCAATCAACCAAACAGTTCATATATTTAATGTAATCGAGATACATATCTCTGCGTATTTTTTTTTTAATTCTCGGTCTCTGAACTATCCAAAAACCACATAAACGCTCCTCGTTCTTAAAACGTGGCAACAAACTGGGTAGATTCTTCTAAGGTACTTCACTGTTCGACTCGATTCGTCTTGAATTTTGTTCTCCTGCAAAGTCGACTCATTTCACGCGGACGTCGACTCGCGATAGGTATAACAGGGGGTGAGAAACTGTTGACGATTCAACTCGATTCGCACGATTCGTCGCAAATCGACTCCTACAAAGTCGAATCGTCGAAAGAAACCTTTGATGAAATCGACACTAAAAGAGACGAGTCGTGTCGATTTCAACCCACCCTGCATAGCCCAGTTGTGCTATATTTTCTAAACCTAGCCCATACCAAATCGACTTCCTGCATGTTGAGTCGACATTAAGAGAGACGATTCGTGTCGATTCCATCCAAGAGGGTTCACGAATCGACTTCCGGTAAGTCGAATCGTGAATGCCAGGGTGTATTGGGCAACTCTCTGGGATTTGCATGTGCTGATAGTGAAATTTTGCTGCTACTTTTGCGTGTTCGTTACTTTCGTGGGGTCTTTGATTTAGGAGATCCATGGATAATAATTAAGAAATCGTCAGGAAAAATGTAAACACTTTCTTAGTAAGTGAGGGATCTAAGGGTAAAGCATTAGAAAGCGGAACCCATTTAAGTGCAAGAGTCCTATGCAGCGCACGTAGATGTCGACGCGTAATGGCCAACATTCCAGCATGACTCGCTCACTCACCCGGAGCTGTCTGCTGGTTCAGCTGTGAACATAGATTCTAGTTTTGAATCAAATTTGTTACCTCGTGTTTTTTTTCTTGTAGATCCTGCCAAGATTGTTAAACTTGCAAGTGAACATGAAGCTTCATTACAACTAAGTCTATCTCTTCACTGTCAAGCAGAAGGAAATCCACCGCCTTCTTATTCTTGGACTCCATGTGGGACACCATGTGATCCACAGCAGATTGTGTGTCATGAAAGCCTTCTAATTTTTCCAGCAAGAGACAAAAGCGTCTACACGCTCACCTGCAAAGTGGCAAATAACCTGGGCAGTGATACAAGAAATACCACTCTTTGTAAGTTAGTGAGAGCAAAATTACAAGTATTAAAATACCTTTTCCATTTGTAATGAGTGATAATTTTCATACAAATGTCGCTACATGTAAATGACAGACAGATGTAATCTTTTATGTCCAATACTTCAGGCTGTAATTACTGTAATCATTTTCAGTTGTAAGTATGGTTATACTAGGTGACCTACGTGTACTTCATGTACTTGTATTGTATCATCATGGCCTCTTCAATAGCTCTCTTTTGCCCATTTTGTGAAGTGTACTTGGCCAATTATCTCGGCCAATGTGACACGCACGGACCTCAGGTTTTTATGTTGTTGATACGTTTAAAATATACAACCGCGTTTTAATTTCCAACCCATCTAAATTGCCTTCATGGCAGGGTGTGGGAACCAAACATCCAAATTAAAATTTTTTATCATAACAGAATCACACTCGAGCGAATTTTAAATTAAGTAGTATTTCTTCATAAAGTCTTCCACAGGTCCAAATTTTATTATCTGTTTAGTGCATGTATGTGTTGATAGCTGAATGCTAATTTCTTGTTCTGGCAGATATTAATCTGACAGTTAGATTGGCTTCTTAGCCATTGTAATACGGTAGCAGCACAGTACATAGATTTATGATAAATCATCTAATACAGCTAAATTTGCTTGAAATGACTTGACATTCTCAGACTGTGATCGAGTATTTGTTGGTGTATGAAAGGTCCAGAGCTGCGGATATTTTTCATTTCTCTGGCTCACTGAATTCATGTTTTATTATTAGTCATAGCAAGTGATGTAATTAACGTTACCCTGGTTATCACGAGTGAAGAGTGTACTGATGGTGAATACAATCAACTATGGGAGAAACTCAGTAAAATGGTAATTACGTTGTTTATGTCACACACTTGCAATCAAACTTGTATCATGAAGTCACTCTTGGAAAAAAAAAAAAACAAGCTTATTATACACTCAACAAAACATATTGTTTCTGATTGGCATAAATGCATAAATAGGTTATAGAGTGCAATCCAGGTTATAGAGTGCAATACGGAAGTTGCTATGGAAATATCGGGGAAGCGCCAAATTTTCTATATATTTTCGAAGACATTTTCCCAGATATTTTCTGAATTTTTTCAAAATCCTTCAAAAACTTCACGCTTGATTTCCCTGTCACAACATTATATTTCTGACAGGTTCAAATAAAACACGTGAGCATATTGGAAACCATCGAAGCGTTTAATGTAGTACGTAACGCGTACGAAGTAGTTTTGTTGACAATATAATAAATAAAAAATCGTATGAACCTGCTCGTGCATTTCGTGATTTATGGTCACTATTGATGTTTTGAAAGTTCTCAAATTGTCCTCGCCTACGGCTCGTGCAATTTTGAGAACTTTGAAAACATCACTCGTTCCCATAATTCACGAAATGGACTCGCGTTTATACGATTTCCTGTACTTACTGCTGAGGCCTAGTTCACAATGACGAGATAACGATATAAACGAGATAACGACATAATGGCATAACGACTTAATCGCTTATCTCAGTATAGTGTGAACATCGGTATAAAGATATAAGGAAAAGATCGGGAGTTTTTCCTTTTCACGTTATTTTCATGCTGTTATGTTGCTGTTCTGTTATTATGTCGTTATGTTCACGTGCAACACACAACCGTGATAACGTCCTTCTTATGTCGTTAGGTTTATGCCGTTGTGTTGTGTCGTTATGACGATAGTGAGAACTAGGCTAAATACATAGTGGTTGGGGAGGGGAATTGGCAGACAGGCTAGGCAGCAGTTGGGCAAGCAGAACGACAGGTGGACACACAGATAAACGTTGTTAAACGAACCGAGAGGAAAGGCAGGCAGACAGACAGACGGACACAAACAGACAGAAATGCTTGTCTAGTAATAGATTATTATGTTTCATATTTGAGATTAGTTGGCTGGTAAGGGATGTTTGTTTGTAAAGGGTCATGTATTAAGGAAGGACTACAGCTCTGTACAGTTGGTTGAGTAACAATCATTTGGTTCAACTCGCACTAAACATTCAGTTCATGGTCAAATTTAGGAGTAGTTGAAATACTGCATATCGTTACTTGTTTAAGCAATGATTATTGAACTTGTTTATTGAGTAAGCTCATTTAAAAATGTGCAGTAATAAAAACAATGATTTATTTAAATTGTCAATTTTCAGATCGACGGGATCTTTGCTAGTAAACTGGGCTATGAAAGTGTGGAACAGAAAAATGTCAGGTGCGCAAACAGTTTCAAATTGATTAATTGAACTTAAGAAATTTCCGAAGCTTTGTCGTTTAGACTTAAGTTTTAGGCAGAAAACTTTCAGGCACGTTTCAGATCTTGTAAGACACCGGACGTTTTTCCCAAGCAATATTTTTCTACTCAGGATGAGAAAGACATGCCTACATGTAGTTGATTAGTTTTCATTTTCGAGAATTTATTACACCCTGACTGAGGCGGTTACAGGAATTGTAATTAACCTGATGCTCTAAGCTCTTGTTCCTAGGCCATCGTAGCTTGATTAAGAATATAACCTAAAGTTGTTCAAATAGTTCTTGACCATTTCAAAGATGGCAGAACATTTGGATTAGTAGTATTTGCACTGTCACTATTTGTGTTGACGTTTCGTTTAGTGTTAAAAGAAATGGGCTAGGAAATGGTTAATCGAGAGCAGAGTACCAACAAAAAGAAAAGGATTGGAATGCTTTGAAAAATAATAAACTTACGCAAGAGACTAGATGATTGTCTTTTGACTAAAATAAATGTTCACGTAAGGCTGGGTACGTGTACCGAGTGCTAATACTTACAAAATACTTTTTTCCTTGACGTTGCAGAGATTTCATCGTCTTTGATTGTTTCATTAAACAATCAAAAGTAATATCCATTCTCCACAAACTAATTATCCCTTATTTTTCATCATATAGAGACACAAACAAAAAATCGAATGATTACAAATTTATTTGTTCAACCACGTGCACTGAAACGTAAACAGAAAACGAACTCTAATAGCAAAGCGCGCGGGTGACGTCACGTCTCAGACAAGACTCAGACAAACAAACTGGAATGGCGGACGATTTTCCTAAAACACTTTCTAAAACAGCTGGCGTTCCTGAAACACATTTTCGAAACCAAAACTTCGCCTAGATCCCCTCTAGTTCTCTCAGAATACGCTGATGTTGTATGAGCCGCGTGGGGATATAATCATTTGCATTCTATTTTTAGGTCTCGCGCGCTTCGCTATTAGGAATACAAAATCTTCAAACGAAAATCGCTCCACTTTATTTGTTTAAACACAAATTTTTGAAGTGAAGGAGGGTCCAGTTCATTTTGATCATCAGTTTAGTCTGAACTTAATTGTCGCTGTTCTTCTTCCAAGGTGTGGAAGTGTGACTGTTGATCTGGCCCTGAAGTTCCGTTCCACTGTAAGAGAAAGCGACGTACTCTCTATACTTCGAGATGCTGTCAAAAGAGGAAAGTTTGGAGATTTTAATGTGAGTGCCATAACAGGAACACGATACACTGGGATAACAACCACTGCTCAGGGCTGTCATTAAGGGCCGTAACCCGTAACACCTGTTACGGGTGAGTCACTCGATGTTACGGCAGAAGATGTCCATTGATGGTACAAACATGCTTAGTACACTTAACAAAATTATTTTTCAACATTTACCTGTTGAAATAAACATAATTGTTTCGTGGTGTCTTGCCTCCTTGGTTCTACTATTTATATTTTACTCTGGAGATGAACTTTCAGTTTGCTTAATCGCCGTGGATATTTATTTAGACTATGTTTAGACGCTACAAAACTTATTATGCAATGCGCAGCTCCTACCTTTTGAGAAATTCCGCTGACCGATGTAGAGTGTTGTCCAGGCTGATCGATCGTGTTTGGTCCCGTGCGTGGGTGGAGAAAGTTATGTTTTAATATGAATAAGAGAAAAGAACCCTCGTCAAAACAGCCTGGGATCGACAGATTTTTTTCTTAATCCCAACAGAGCGATGGAAATGAGGAACTGCGGGAACTATAAGCAAACTCATGAAAGCCGCTTATTGTGATCTTGCCGATATAATTTACTAGAAACGGATGATAAGAATACATACCTTTCTAATTTTATCCGGAAGCAGGGTCTAATCTAAATCTTGGTCATAACATTTGAAGGGGGCCATGTGCAGACTTTGCATTCGATTCGCCATTATGTTCCTTAATGCTGAGGTTGTCACTGTGCGTGTAATGAATAGCAAAGCGCGCGAGTGACGTCATGACTCAGACAAGACTCAGACAAACAAACCGGAATGGCGGACGATTTTCCTAAAACAGTTTCTAAAACAGCCGGTGTTCTTAAAACACATGTTCTAAACGAAAAGTTCGCCTGGATCCACTGTGGTTTTCTCAGAATACGCCGATGTTGTATGAGCCTCGTGGGGGGCATAATCATTTGCATTCTATTTTTAGTCCTCGCGCGCTTCGCTATTGTTACGTCCTGTTCCAGCGACTTATGACATATGTTAATTTATTGCATGCTCAGTTGCACTAATTGTCAAAGCCACTATTGTTCGGAATCCGATATCAACTGTGTGAAAAACCCTGTGTTATGAAGCATGCTTCATGGTAAACATACCCAAGGGGATTCAATTGTTTTAATGGTTTATGAATTTGTTGTGTTTTTTAAAGTCGGTTGAAAACAAACACGCCTTTGACCTTTATATGCATTGTTTGGTGTTTGTTTCGATATTAAAAGGCATCTTACCACGCAAAATGGTTTTTGAAGGAGTTCTTCGAGCAGAATTCTCATTGAATGAAGTTTACGCATGTATATTGGAACTAGAAGTTGATGGCTATCAGAAAAGTCGCATTATCTTATTTAAAAGTGAATAGCCTTCGCTAAACTTATCTGTCCTTGTTGTAGAATAGGCTGGGATGATAGGAACAAGCAAACACAAAATTCGTTGGTCTTGTCTTTTATAAATGTGGTGGCTCTTAAAAGAGCCGTTGTTTAATTGGCCGTTTTCACACTAGAGACGGATAATCCGTCTAATTAACAATTAAATAATTTGGTTTTATCAACTGGGTTGATAATGTGAATTGTCCACCGTAAAGAGATTCGGAAGCTGACGTCGAGCGTTAGTCCTTCGTCGGAGCGAATCAAGGAATTGTGGGTTGTGTGTGGTTTACATACAGAAATGTGGAGCTACGCTATTGGTTGGTGCCTGGCCACGTGAAAAACAACAGAATGAATTAGTTGAATAAAAAGCGTTCGTTGATACCGTGAGGATTAAGAGTGCCGATTTTGTACTCTGAGAATGTATGGTAAGAATAGCTAGGAAGAACTTTAAAACGTTACGGTTTTGTATTTGCCAAGCTCGCACCAAAGGAAACTAAATACCTTGGTTGACGTTGCTTATGTAAGTCTCGATAAGAACAACCACTGACAGACAAACAGACAGAATTATGGAAAGGCAGGTACGGGGAGTCAGTCATTCAGTCAGTCAGTCAGACATACAGACAGACAGATAGACAGACATACAGGCAGAGACAAGTAAACAGATAGAGGGACAGACATATCGGTCATGCTTAGCACGGGAAAGAGGTCTGGAAGAGATCTGATGACGTTTCTGATTATATCATAGTGACAGTCCAAGCGTGCGGGGATTGTGCTTGCAGCTGCACCGTATTGGGAGTTGTTATCGGTATCCTTGTTGTCATAATCATTGTTCTTGTTGTTTACATCTTATGGCTTCACAAGAAAGGTAAACAATATTATAATAATGCTCTGAATACGTCTTAACAGTGATGTGAAGCATATATGAAATAATTCATGTTTGAACTGCGGTTGTAGATGAAAGTGAAGAATGATCGCCGCAGTAAATTTTCCAACTTAAGCAATTGGAAAGAAGAAGCCTGAAAAAACATCAGGGCCAGGTTGTTCAAAGCCCTGTTAAGTTAACCCATGATTAGCGAGAATTTTGATTTAAGTCTTGTTACCTTTCGGCGAAGGTTTTAAGTTTGAGTAAGCTCAAACTACATCAAGCAGTAAATAACATTTTCATACAAGAAAACGTAATACCTCGTTTAACTTTTAATCTAGGGTTAGCGTTAACCGGCTTTCGAACAACCCGGCCCAGGGCTTCAAGGGGTTCGAACCCGTGACCTACGCGATACCGCTGCGATGC
The DNA here is from genome assembly GCA_964020085.1 of Micromussa lordhowensis. Classification (NCBI taxonomy): domain Eukaryota; kingdom Metazoa; phylum Cnidaria; class Anthozoa; order Scleractinia; family Lobophylliidae; genus Micromussa; species Micromussa lordhowensis. The sequence goes on along the minus strand of OZ026599.1, from coordinate 21,047,002 downwards.
TCTATCAACTGTGTGTGTAGCTTCATAGCTCAGTTGGTAGAGGATCGCACCCTTATCGCGGAGGTCACGGGTTCGAATCCCGTTAACGCCCTGATGTTTTTGCAGGCTTCTTCTTTCCAATTGCTTAAGTTGGAAAATTTACTGCGATAATCATTCTTCACTTACGTCTTAACAGTGTTTTCTAGACTATTTCCCTTTCTTTTTACCTGCGTGCGCTAAACCTCCAACTTTAAGATTCTATTGTATTGAATGTAGATATGATATTGTTGCTAAAACCGTCACATAACTGAACCCAGACAACTGAGACGGTAAGTGTTAATGTCAGGTACGGGAAGTTTTGATTTGTTTCTTTCTTGCTTACAAGATTTTTATGCTGAAATCCTTCATCATCATTCCTTTGAAGGCCAATGTGACTCATAAGCCTTGTTCAGAGACCTCTGGCATCAGCTGAGCTCTGTTCTGTTATCTCGTAGGAAGGGATAATGAGAAGTCTTATCCATTTCTCCATACTTTCTCCTTCCAACGTGATTACAATGTTAATCAATTCATCTTTCCCCTTTTAGGGACGGCAACAAGGGATAGGTAAGCTTGTCAGAGCAGCGCATTAGTAGTCGTTTATTTCCTCACCAAGGTCTTAATGCTGATTCTGCTGAATGATGTCGCTATTTGAAACGTGCCAGTTAAATGGAGAAATAAGACGTGGTAACCTGGTGTTTAGTGCGCTGGACCCGGCTCGAGTAGTCTGGGCTCTAGCCCTGCCAGGGTCATTGTGTGTCATTATTCTCACAGTGCCCCTCTCCACCCAGGACTATAAATGGATATTGACGAATAAAATGTTGGAAAGGAACCCTGCGAGAGACTTGCAGCCATTAAGGGGCAGTATAGTAGCACAAAACTTCAAGCCCGTTCAAAGGTCGTTAGAACTTTTGGAGTTGCGAGGCCTTTCATTTCACAAGCTATAGAATACGTTTTATAACTTTAAAATGTACTACTACTGGCCATAGAAAGCTAGTCCATGACATTTTTTTTCATTCTCATTTTTAAACATCTTACGTTGGGATCTGGGGACGAACTCATAAACAATGTATTTTGAAGTGCCATATACTACAAACTTAGCTACACTGGCTATGTATTTGTTCCTTGGATACACAATTTCTTCCTAAGAAGAAAATATTTCGTTGGTTAATTAACTTTTAGGGTAAATCGAGCGGCATCTAATGAGGAAAGAGACAGAATAAATGTAGGTGTTTACATAACAAAAGTACATTTTAAAGTAGCTTATATAAAGTATTACTTGAGCGGCCTTTTACTTGACTGTAATTAACTCTTTGCTCGGTTGAGGAAGATGTTGAGTCCTTCAACCTGTCACTCATGAGCATTAACACTATGACAGTGGAACAGTGGGACAGAACTCTCCTTATCGCGACAACGAAATGATATTCTGGATTTTTGCCTATTGTCAAGGTCACGCGTTTTGCATATGACATTGACCAATCCGCAAACATTTGAATTTGAGTTTCATCATCGTAGACAATTGGTTCCCAATCCCGTTGTTCTAGTTTGTTGCTGCTACACCGTGTTGACGAGACCCAAGCAGATCGAAACAGGTGTCCACGGTTGCAATTCTTGGCTTTCAGTTTCATGTCGTTTTCTAGTTGAGCATTCTACGTAGTAATCAGCCTTGCTTCATTATTAAAATATTATGCTTGAAAGAGAAATTTAAAATTAGAAAAACATACCTGTGAAAATTCGGTTGCCATACTAACATCGAGATCTTTGACCAATGAAATGCGATCTATAATTTTTTTCTAGATAAATCTTTGGCAAGTCGTCATATTTAAAGTTTCTTGCTTTGGTGCTTTAAAGTTACAAGCGTTCAAAGTTGGAAGGTGCCTCTAAACTTTTCATCACCCCTCTTGTCTGAATTAGTTATGCAGTTGACTGAGATGCATGAACTTACATCTCACTTTCAGAAAAAGTAATCTGTAAACTTCACCTCTGTGTTAATAATTTTTCGCGCATTAGACTAAAATAGAAATGGATAACATTGGACTGGACGAAGATCCCGCCTGGATTCCAAATTCTGGAGTTTCCCGTCAAAGCCAGTACACGTTACTGAATCAGGCCTCTCGATTACAAAACGTATCAGAAGATAGAGGAAGTAATGTATCAAACGCTTCCCAAAGCAGCCAATACGCACCTCTTCATCCGTCGACACGCTCCTGGGAGGTTCCTGGACAACAGGTGACTCTAGAGAAGATCTTTGGTAAAGGTGCATTTGCTCAGGTTGCCAAGGGAACAGCAATAAATCTTCGAGGACAGTCTAGGAAGACACTAGTGGCTATTAAAAAGTTAAAAGGTGTGAAAGGCTTTAAAATATTAGTAAAATAAGTACAGAATATGTTACGGAGCTTCTATTCTTCCATTTCTAGCTTGGAGTCTAAACAGACTTTACAATACGCATTATGCTAATGATTTTGTGCTAGTACATTGTATTCCGTCACAGCAACATGTCCAACAAGGCTGGTGTGAAATCATGATAATCATTGATTTCTCACTGATGTCAACGTAGCTTTGAATCGGTAGACAACTTTGACAATGCTATGACGAAATTCATTGTAAATAACAGGCCAAACGCATAAAGAACGGTCAACTTCAGAATTGTTTTACAATAACAAAAAGGCAGACAGTACACAATTATAATTTCATGCATCTGTCTGCTTGTTGACAAATAAACAATAGCCTCAATTTGGCGCAAAAATATGTTCAGGCATTTGCCCGCGAATACTATCTGTTCCCAGAAGCGAGCAGTTTTCCGAGAGTGTAGCTCGTGGAATACTGTGAGCTTTGAGGAACAGTCATAATGTCCAAGGACAGATATCCGAGCATGTTTTCGCGCCAAATGGAGGCTACTAATATTCTTCGCAACAAATGCAGTTTTGATTATTGAATTGAAGAATATCACTGGGATATTCACCAGTTTTAGGTGGGAATAGTCTTGAGGTATATATTTGAAGTCAAAGTGAGCATCGATGTTGTAACTAGGTCTGTTATCAATCAACCAAGCATTTCATATATTTAATGGAATCGAGATACATATCTCTGCGTATTATTAAATTGGAAAAAAGGCCAGAAACACCTTAACACATTTTGGACAATATGGTTTGAAGAATACGTACTCAGTCTCCGTGAAAGAGGCCAGAAATACCTAAAAGGCCCTAGAGTTCAATGAAAAATTCAACTCACAAAGGGAGATGTCGTACTACTGAAAGAACGTTCACCAAGAGGAACCTGGAAGTTGGGAATGATCGAAGAACTCGTCATGAGCAAAGATGGCAAAGTACGAGGGGCTGCATTCCGAACAGCATCAGGAAAGTTGCTGAACCGACCATTGAACTTTCTGTGTCCTTTGGAGTGCGCGCAAGTAAATGAAAAATCAGATGAGTCTACCGAACCTTGAAGTAGCAGTGGAGAGCAGGATGATGTTCCCAAACGTAAAAATGACGATGAACCTGCTGAGAAACGCCCTATTCGCAGAGCTGCAACCGAAGCAAGAAGAAAGCTGAACAAATTACTGAACACTTAGTCAAATACATGTTACAATCGGTGTAGTTTTCTCTGTTGAGTTCCTTTCGATACATGTTTAAGATAGGCTTCAGAGACACTGCCAGTTTTCGTTTTTATTGAACATAAAATAAACCTTGTCTGGGGAGTGTCACGGAGAAAGCACTCCGTAAATACGGATATAAGAACAGTCACGCTTTTAGTCACGCGGACCCCTCGCGGGATTCCCGGTAACACGTGTAAGAGAAGAGAAGAGCGAATAAAGCCGCCATAATATTGTGTTGACTTATGTTGCTGTCCTAACTCGCCCATTGCGACAACGCTATGCGAGAGGTCGTTACTAACAATAGAGGTTACCCCACCAGAGCGTAAACTATGGAAGACATAGTCTTTGGGATAACCCACGTCTTTTAAAGCGTCCTTGAATATCTCCCTACAACGGGTATAAGATAACTTGCCATTCTTCTAATTTACTCTTCGTTAATGGCCTGAACAAGGGCAACTGACTAGATAGGTCAATATTGGCTGATTTGATATACCTACGCAATACCGTCACAGGACAATAATTACTGTCTAACTTAGAGATATATACACGTAGTTCCCCTCCCTATACACATTTGTTTTACTTCTTGGTACGAATACTTTAACAAACTCCTCGTGAAAGGCTGAATGTTAGCTAATTCATTAGAGCGAAAAATTCCTGCAAATCCAAGTTTTTGGTCCTCTTCGGTGCCATATCAGGCTCGTTTGGTGTCGCCATGGGTATTTTAGGGAGCTTTAGCAACGACGACGACTACGCCGAGGACGGCGCCTAGTGAAAAATGAAGTTATATTTTACAAGCGAAAGTCGCGATTGTCTAGATCTGTTCGATACGCCAATGGCTCTAAAAACGTGCTTAAGCTAAACATGCAACGACGGCGTTCAATTTCAAATTGAAATACTAAAAATTAGCCGTCGTCGTCCACGTTCCGTAGACGACGGAGAACTTGGTCTTTTCACGTTGTTGTTTTGCAGATCACGGCAAAGAAATGTACAAACATTTATACCGCACGTGCACAGCTATTGGTTTGCTCATTAAACCTTTTGTTTGATTACATTCTCGTTTCCATCGTCGTCGTGGTTTGCTTAAGCTCCTTTTTGGCTCTACTACGTCGACGTCTCCAGTCGCCAAACACACAATCCTCCGAGAAAAGAGGCACTGTCCAACATTAACAAACGCGATCCACGCAAGTTTGTGTTCCGATTTTTGCATTTTAAGTCAGCGTTTGGCAGAGATTCAAGATCTGATTCCAACGCTATCATACTGAATACACCAGCGTCTACAGGGCGGAAAAAATCTTGTAAGATTACAAACTGAGCTGAAGTTTAGGTTTAAGTTTTGGCTGATCAAGAACTCCTTCCTCCTCAAAGTTTTGAGTACTGTTATCAGTCGGTATTTGTACTTTATACAGGTATCTTGATATTTAGTTGCACGAATCTATTGAATATTTAATAGAGTGGCCAAAATAGTGGAAAGTATTAATGTACATTAAAATGTGTTTACATCTTAAAGGTGGGAAATTATAATATATTACTTCGGTGTAACAATACAGCGACTCCTTGTTTTTTGTATTATGCATAATGCCATTAGAGCCTAGCATGTTACACTTCCTCCATTTCTTTCTTACCTCTCATTTAATTTCTTTTTCTCGTTTATTCTCCAGCCGTATTTCAATGTTGATGGTCAACTCGTGAGGCCTGCATTGCAAGACTCAGGTGATGTTCGGAGACCAGAATCTTCACGAACGACACAAAACACGCTCAGCCCAGACCCCGGTATACCTTTAAACCAAGTGCAGCCGCAAGGATCAGAGTCCGAATATAGAGATGAAGAAGACAACGATTACATCACTTACGTGGTGTAAGGTAAAAGATGACGTCACTGTGACAGAAGGAAATGGATATCTGTGTATTGTCCACGAGATGAATTTCCTTCTCAGAACTAAACGAAAAAAACAACAAATGTGACCTTGCGACTTTTTCTTGAGGTCACTGTGGACACATTCGACGCGATAAAAAAATCGTATAACACTAGAACCACATGTCCTAATATGATAGAACAACGGCGAGGTTCCTATAGAGATTGTCAACTTAACTTCTTACAATTAGAGACTGTAAAATGTGGAATATAGCATACGCTTTTCTTATAACAGGATCATTTCAGCAATATATTATTTTCATTGTACAAAGTGGCTAGATGTATATAAATTTTAATATGTAATTAAATAAATGAAGAAGTTGTTGGAAAAGAAGTCGTGTGTTTTATTTGTCATATTTTGTATGTGCGGTGCTGCCTACAAGGGCCGTAACCGCGTAACACCTGTTACGGTTGGGTATTGTTGATGGGCCTGTGATGTTATGGGTGAACTGGCTTGTAGTTGATGCAATTCACTTACAACTCTCGTAATAAGTTTGCTACGGGTGTGAAGATCAAGGCTAAAGGTGAATAAAAACTTAATGACAGCCCTTGTATGTGTGACTTGGCTGGGGCAGGGTTCATTGCTTGGTCAGGCAACTTTTGATTTCTTTTTCTAATTCCTGGATATGGAGTCCTATAGAATGTGCGTTTTTATAAAAAGAGTTCATGACCTCTCTTCTATCGCTCTAAACGTAACGTGACTGTGATACACTGGACAAGAACTCTACGACAATACTCTCAGAACAAAGCATTGACATCACAAAATGTCAGGGAAACTGAAATGCGCATGTCTGGAGCAGTGCACAGGAAAGATAACTGAGATAAGTCAGAAAATGCAGGAATATTCTTACACACATTAGACGTTGACAACTTAAGAGAGGAATGTTGCACCCCTCGATATATTGTGTGATCCGGGCCGAGTTGTTCAAAAGCCGGTTAACATTAACCCAGGATTAGAAGTTAACCGAAGTGTTGATTTTTCTTGTCTAAAAATGTATTTAACTGCTTATCTATTATGTAGTTTTAGATTCTTCAAACTCAAAACAGAAGAACAAACAATATAAACAGAAAACTTTACCGAAAAGTTACAACCCTGGATTAGCTTAATCGGTCTTTGAACAACTCAGCCCCAGTCTGTTTTTTTTTTTTTCATTTTCATTTTTAAGCAATATTTACACTCTAGGTTATTGGCTAGTTGGAAAGTGATTATCCGCAATCACCAAATCAACCGAAAAGGTTGACGCTTAGCAATTTATAATTCGAGCAGTTTCCGCTTTGTGTTATTTCCTGATGGGAGAATCGAAATAATTAATAGTGCGAATTCACCGACGGTTCATACCAACAGGGACTACAGGAATACATTAGTTGTAGTGAGAAACAGGAGTCAAACCAAAACAAACGTTCAGTATCTCAAGTTTTTTGTCTTCTTGTGCAAAAATCGAAATTAACTTGAAAATTAAGGACTGAAAAAAAAAATGAAAAAAGCGAACACGTTCAAACAGACTATGAACCACAAATTTTGATCAGCGTAAATATTGGCTGCAGGAAAAACAAAATCACAACAATGAGGCTTTCTCTTCAAATTAACAGCTATTCTAAATGCTTGGTATATTTACTGTACTCTGCTAAAATACAGCAAAAAAATATAGTACACGGATGTGTATTTATTTAATATATTTATGAGTTATACCATGCCATAAGAAATACATGGAGGCGCGGTGGCCTCATGGTTAGTGCGCTGGACTCCTGAGCGAGCACTCCGCGTTCGAGCCCGGGCCGTTGACATTGTGTTGTGTTCTTGGGCAAGACACTTTACTCTCACAGTGCCTCTCTCCACCCAGGTGTATAAATGGGTACTGGGAATATTTAATGCTGGGGGTAACCCTGCGATGGTCGTTTCCTGCTACTGATAAGCTCCGGCCTGATGAGCCACTTGGCTCGTATGATGGATTACCTTTTTTATAGAAAATACAGCAAATCAGCAGAAAAAAGGAAAGCCGTTGTATCCTTGACGGTGGCCACTGTATTTTCTGTGGCATGATATAAAATATTTATGAAATACCATGGAATATCCTACATGTCACTTGTATTTTCTTGGTTATCCACACTCGCCTAAAGGCTTGTGTGTATACAGACAAATTGACGCGTGGGATATTGCACTCGAACGCGTTGCATAACCAGTACATGTTTTACGGAATAAAATTTTGAAGAAAATTATGCCATGAGTGTGATTTCACTCACATTCTCCGCCTGTATACTAGTCAGGGCTTGACCCACAACATCATTCAGACAATTATGCTCGCATTGTGGCACTAGCAGAGGTGATTGGCGAGGCGTTCTCATGAGCCTCGCGGGTCATTTCTTTATTCGGTGATCAGGTAATGAACTTTTATTAAATTCTCAACCTCGGATAATGCAATTCTAGCTTCCTGATTGGTTCACTAGATCTCGGTTACTAGCCATTATACCTGCGTTTGACCTTATATGGAAATGAAAGCGGTAAATGTCGCTTAGCATAGAATTTTTCCCGTGAAGCCAAGTTTCGTCGATAAAAAAAAATAGACGAAAAAGGCAGATTTGGAGAGCTATCCACGCAAGAAATGCACTGAAGAAATTGTGGACAAGGCCGTCCCAGAAACAACAACAAAAGCCACAAAGTTCGGAATCAGATTGTTTAACGGTACGTACCCGTTAAGTTTCATTTAAAAGTTGCAAAATTTCAAATATGACCGTCGAGATTTTAAGCAACAACAATATTTACCTTAATTTTGGAAAACTGAAGGTTGAGAATTTAATGAAACAATTATTCCATTCGCGATTGTTGGATACGAGATTGGTTATAGCTAACTCGGCCCTACGGGCCTCGTTGGCTATTTACCATCTCATATCCAACGCGCGCTCATGGAATAATTGTTAAATAATTACCGAACTTACAACTTATGACTGAGAATTTATAACTACGTTCAGTTTGTATCCCATCTAAGGGCACGACGTCAGGTGAACTGGGTACAAGAGATCATTTACGAGGGATACGGAATACTTTTTAATAGTTGTTTAACAACCTTACGCACTAGAGCAAATAGTTCTTCGACACCAGCCTACCAGGGAGACGTTTCGACAAAACACTGGATTCTTTCCGTTGTATAAAAGTCAAGACCAAGCAATTTCTTTTTTCGCGAGCTCGGTGAGTAATTCCATACAAGTTCATTTTTATTCCTACTAAGGAAATTTTGGTTGAGTGTAAAAAAAAAAAAAAACGGTTTCAAACCAAATGCATATCTTATAAAAATCTAAATTCCAAACCCAAAATATATCATCCCTTCACTAATTCTGATGAGTTATGGGAGTAGCTGTTAAGATGTTTATACAGTCAGTCAGTATTGTCTCCTTCACTATTATTATGAAAAGGAGAATAAGTTCTCTTACACGACCAAATCTTCAACGTTTGCGTACAACTGCTTGTCATACATTTCCATGTTGATCAACCTCTGTGGAGAAGAAAATATGGCAAGAGTAATCGGTCTTTCGATACGTTTGTCCGTGTTTCCTTACGACACCTAATTTACGTGTATGAAAGAAAAGTATCTGATTTTTTCTCTTTTGCTAAGCTCCGAGCTAATAACAACAGACGTGTTAAATATCCCTGGTGCTCTTTTAAATCTGATATTATAAATTTTGAAAATTGAAAATCAATTCTCTAGGGGAGTACCTTGTGTTGGTTTTCCATCTCCTTGAGTTCATTCCTCAATTCAGTAAATGATGGTCTTTCATCTGGGTTTTCTTGCCAGCATTTCGTCATTATTCCATACCTAAAATTCAATAAATGAAGACGCCATGATGTGACACCCGTTAGGAGGCGTGGTGGCCTAATGATGATTATTAGTGGTCTGTGCTCTAGCTCTGGCTACGGCCATTAAGGCTTTTGCATCAGTGAAATTTTGGACCAAAGCGAATAAGTGTCGGATGGATAAATTTAAATAGATTAGCATCTCTTTCAGGAAGATGGAGAGGAGATGAAGAGGGAAGAAGGGGCGGGGGGGTTGTGGTGACGGGCAAGTTAAGGTTCTGGGGAGCTAGATAAAAGTGTTCATTTAGCATCTCATGTCATCTCGTCTCCTAGCTGGTAGGTGCCTAAGGACTAACTCCAATTAGCACAAGTTAATTGGAAAAACACAAGCAACGACTACAACTAATTTCATCAATAATGTTGACAAGAAAGGACAAGCTACAGCTGGTTACAATTTTTCATCCACGTGTTGTGGCTTAGACATTCTGTGTCCTTGCTGTAGCCAGTGTACAATCTTTCTGCCATCCATCCGTGGATATGGTGAGCCACCTGGAAGAGAACATTTTATAGAAAATACATCAAGACTTCGATTCCTTCCAAAATAAACACTCGAAATTGTCACTATTTCTGCAGCAATTTAGTAGCTAGAATGGTTGGTATTAAAAAAAACCTCTCTTCTAATGAAATGCCTTTCAGGGATAATGAAACAAACATTAGAAACGAATGTTGCAAACAGAATATAAAAAAAATTATGAATGCTATGTGAGAGGAAGCAGACCAATTAGCCATCTTACAAACTTGGTCGTAGAGTTGAACTCGGGTTTATGGTAAAAAAAAAATAATGCAGCTAGGGTCAAAAAGGAACTAGAACCCGGACACTCTAGCACCCAACAGAGCTACGCCACCAAACTTACTGTAATTTCCTTTGTTACATATATTTCTGCGCCCTTCAACAACACCTCAAGTTCAAACCCTAGCTAACCATAGTGTTTTTGACTGCCGTCAATCATAATTACGACGAGCACTAACGAGCTTTGGAAAAAAGAAACAAACATTATGGATCGAAATCTACTACTCACAACCCACAGACATGACTTTTGAAGACAGTGAAGTTGGCATCTGCGTCCTGAAAGGGTTGCTAAGATGACTGTCGATAGCGAAGCACGATAATTGATTGAGCAGATTTTGCGTGTTATGGAAAGGGGCTGTAAACAAACTGCAAAGGTCCAAGCCGTTACCTAGCTTACCTATCGTGAAAATCTCGTAAAGGAGAACTCCATAACTCCACCTGTTAGAAAAATAAGTGTTTAACTAATCGTTATGATATGGTAAAAATAAACCTTGTTACTTAAAAGTAATAGCATTGGAAGTTCTATTGGAAGTTCTATTGGATGCTATTATACCACTGCCCTTCTAAGAGATATTGTTCTGAATAGTAGTATAATTTTACATGCTGTGCACATGAATGACATGATTTGGAAGAACTTTCTGTTATGTCTTGGCAAAAAAATCCTTTTTTCCATTATGAATAATAACAACAAACAATCCTTGGAGCACGAATTCACCACTACCAGTCTGGCCCCAGTTGTTCTAAAGTCGTGATAACGCTATCCACCGGATAAATCGCTATCCAGTGGGTAAGTATCCACCTTTCCAACAATCCGCGCCCGGTCCAATCAGTTAACATTAACTAATGCAGTATATATTTTTCTCTCTTATCATGGACAAGCAGGAGAAGTTGTTATTATAAGACAGGTAAAGCAATATGGGCATCCTTGAGTAAGCCATTGTGACGAAAAACATTTACATGTGTAACGTTGAATCACGGTACATGTACTCACACATCGCTTTTTGTTGAATATGTGCCATAAAGGAGCGCTTCCATTGCAGTCCACTTAACAGGGAGACGCCCCTGGAGAAAGAACAGAAATTTTCAGCCGACAAAGCAGACGGGAGGGTCTGCACTGTGGTTTGATATATGAGTTAGTAGTTACATATCCGATTATTCAGTATAATTATAAAGTTTCGCAAGCCCCCAGTAGTGAGTAGAGTGAGTAGCCTCTTAAAGAGTTAACACGAGGGAACAGGTTGTAGGGACCAGTGTTTGCTTTAGGGGATTGATAACACAGGGACATTACGAGACCTTGAGGGGAAAGGTATTTTTATTCACTATTCCTTTTTCCAAATGCGAAATCGAAATTGTCAAAATACGCGTAGCAATAAAATATACCAGGGCAATAACCTTGATAACCTCTTGATTAACCGCCATAGCGAGATAATGGTGCTGACATTTCGAGCGTTAGCCCTTTTTCAGAGCAAAGTGCATGCACTTAAAAAAACAACAACTAAAAGCTGATCTGTGGTTGAATTATTTTTATGTGGTCGAAAGGAGTTGTCCAGCGAACAGTTCACACGAATGTTTTTGAAGAGACAAGTCCCTTCATCTTGTCTCTTGCCTTTGTCTTTCGTTCGTAAATGTTGTCCTGTTGAACATCTCTAGCCATTCTAAAGTCTGTCACTTTACACGTTTCTCTTTCACCAACCAACACATTACGAGCTGCCAGGTCTCGGTGGATAATCTGAAACAGAAGGTTACTGGTGATTTTACGATACGTAGGAGACAAAATAAAGCAAATATCGTTAATTACTAGCATTCAAACATATCGACGTGACTTAAACTCCATGTACATGTTTATTTAATCTACAAGTTATATTCCAATAAAAAAGTTATAAGGTCTTAAGCGAACTGCCTTCCTTAGTCGTCTACTATCATATGATGTTAAAAATTAATCTAGAGAATCCGCACGATCGCAAGATTACGACAGTAGAAAATTGGACACAAAGTGGAACTTTTTCACCCTAGAGACATGCCCGCTATGGGAAGACGACCAGTGTAACTGCAGTTCAGCCTCCATTAAACGACCACTCTCAGGGGAATGGCCGCTTAAAGGGGGCTGACCGCTTAATAGAGGTAAAAACAATAGAAAAACCCTCATCGGGACTTGAATTACTGGCCGCCTAATAGAGGTGGCCGTTTAATAGGTGGTCGCTTAAGGCGGGGGTAAACGTAAATTTAAGTGAAATTTTGGTAAGTTTAAAGAGAGGTTAAAAGGGAAAAAAAGGGTTATGGAACACCACCAGACAGTTGCCCGACTGCACAATGGCACCCCAGGTTGGTGGGCAACTGTTTGGAGTGCATCTACCAATTTTTAATTTCAAACTCTAATTTTAAAACAACAACAAATCTTCAAAATTTCCTATTTCCATCAATTTTACTAACCCTGTGAGAAAACTATTTCTCTCCAAATATACCTAAAAATCACCAAAAAATTTACAAAACAACCCAAAACATGGATATGTGAGATGAGCAGAGAGATTCTTGATTGCTTGAAACGTAAACAAGATATTTGCATTAAAAACATAATACCCAGCCAAAATACGGCTTTCATGTTTACCACCGCCTTAAATGGGGTTCAACTGTACATGTTATGTGAATAAAACCTGGCTATAAGTTTTATTTTTTTGGGCAAATATTTACTTTGGGCAAATACTTTACTTTGACGTAAAACTGTACAGAACGATAGTTTTCTTACACACCAGGCTTCAACGTCGCACGATGGCATAGTGGAAACCGTTCGTAGAATGAGATATTTCCAGCAATATCGTGCAAATTTGCGATAGGCGCAAAAATTAAAGTTCCAATAACTGAATACATTACGTACTCGTTTCGATAACAAATAAGCCATTCCATCAGCGATTTGCCAAGCAAACTTCATCAACTGTTGTGACGTCAGACTTGTTTTTGGTTTGATATCCGGGTCTTTGTAATAAGTGTCATTCAGTCCACGGCTCTTTCTCAGGTATCCCAGCAGGTCTCCAAATGGAACATATTCTATCAGCACTGAGAAGAAAACGATGATGTTAAACAATATGGGATAGCATTTGAACAAAGATAATTTTCATGATTTTCACTGTTATAAACTATAGTTGAGTTGAAGAATTATTCTATTTTGAGTGAATGTAAGCCAATCAATCAATCGATCTTTTATTAAAACACGAAATGTCCATAACATTCGCTTTGGTCTGAAGAATAATTTATATTTGCAAGGCTAAATAAGCTAAAAAGGTGAAGCACCGAACGTTTTCAACACTAGGTCATCTTCACGGTAACTTACCTTGAACATGACCTAGTGTCGAAAACGTCCGGTGGTTTTACTTTTTAACATTTTTAGCCTTGTAAATTGAAATCATTTTTAAACACGAGATCTTGAAATAAACATGTTTTTTTATTGGATACATTAACTTATACTTAACTGTGAAAGATATTATAAAGCTTTGATTAATTTTTAGTGCACTAAAAATGATCTCTTATTCAATAAGGTTGTAAACACAACACATTCATATATTTATCTAGTTGACTCGACAACAAGAAGGAAAAGAACAGAGGCGAGAAAGTTTCCAGAACAACACCGTTTCTTTAAGGATCTTAGTCCAAAATTTACCAGATTCAGTGACGCATCCCAGCAGCTTAATGACATGAGGATGAGGCTTAAGCTGTTTCATTATTTCAAGTTCTGATAACAAGTCTCTCTTGTCGGTCTCGGGCGCATTCTCTGCAACATAATCCCAAATCAGATTCTTCAAACTCAATTATTATGACTTGTGATGTTTCGCGACTACGAACCTACTAATATGACGAAGCATTCGAAAAACAAAACTACCCACATTACATAAACAATAACAGTCTCCCTTTAATCGATTTGGAAAACAAAGTGGAAACTATCTGACATCAGTGTGAAATCAATGATATCATGATTTCACACCAGCCTTGTTGGACATGTTGCTGTGACGGAATACAATGTACTAGCACAAAACAAGAGAAAATGATGCACAAAATCATTAGCATAATTCGTATTGTAAAGTCTGTTTAGACTCCAAGCTAGAAATGAACGAATAGAAGTTCCGTAACATACTCTGTACTTCTTTTACTAATATTTTTAAAGCATTTCACACCTTTTAACTTTTTAATAGCCACTAGTGTCTTCCCAGACTGTCCTCGAAGATTTATTGCTGTTCCCTTGGCAACCTGACCAAACGCACCTTTACCAATGATCTTTTCCAGAGTCACCTGTTGTCTAGGAACCTCCCAGGAGCGTGTCGACGGATGAAGAGGTGCGTATTGGCTGCTTTGTGAAGCGTTTGATGATACATTACTTCCTCTATCTTCTGATACGTTTTGTAATCGGGAAGCCTGATTCAGTGACGTGTACTGGCTTTGACGGGAAACTCCAGAATTTGGAATCCAGGCGGGATCTTCGTCCAGTCCAATGTTATCCATTTCTATTTGAGTCTAATGCGCGAAAAATTATTAACACACAGGTGAAGTTTACAGATTACTTTTTCTGAAAGTGAGATGTAAGTTCATCTGAGTCAACTGCATAACTAATTCAGACAAGAGGGGTGATGGAAAGTTTAGAGGCGCCTTCCAACTTTGAACGCTTGTAACTTTAAAGCACCAAAGCAAGAAACTTTAAATATGAGGACTTTCCAAAGATTTATGTAGAAAAAAATTATATATCGCATTTCATTGGTCAAAGATCTTGATGTTTGCATGGCAACCGTATTTTCACAGGTATGTTTTTCTTATTTTTAAACATAAAAATTTAAAGCCCTTGAACACTTGTAAAAGTATTTTGAATCGATCTTGCTGAATTTACCTCTAGTTAATGCTAAATTTAAGGAAAGTACAGAGTGGTATAAGGTTTTTTTACGTAACAACGGCCATAGCAACGGTTGTCTACAGTAAGAACACGACCAAAAATATAGATTAATTTTTACATATATGAGCAATACTGTGTAGTAAGCCTGTAAAGAGACGAACAACTCGATTGGTATAATTACTTGGGAAAAGCTTTGCTTGATTTACCATCACAGGCTCATTCATTTCCCTTATGAAAAAGAACATTTCCTACAATTGCGGAAACTTTTTAGAAAATAGAACAACCATTACATTCCCTTCCCGGAGATCCAATTTGTACCCCTCCCTCGCAATGTTTGGCTTGTTAAATGCTGAATCAATCATGTGAGAAACTTTAAGTGCATTTTTCTCAAAGGTCTACTTTTTTACGTACTGACTTCACGCCAACATTTCTACATTGGAAAGTATTTATGAGAAATTCCTGAAATTTGGGGTCATTAAAAACTAATAGTGTCGTCATGTAATAAACTAAAAAATTCATAGCATTTTAAAGTCTGTCACGTGACACTAGATAATTTGTTCACTGGGTTTGGTGCAAAATAAGGTTATATCCAAATAAGACCTGTAAAAGCACAGAAAACAAGAGTCAAATGCAAACACTACAGTTTATTGCATAGAACGAAACAGAAGCTTAAAAGATATGCTTGTTTTAAAATCAAATCTTGTTTTGTAAAAGAGCAGGAACTGTTGGCATCAATGCTTTAGAATCAAACCTGAAAAGGCTGTGGGTGGTTCCCATAGCAACCGTTTTCAGGGAAACCTTCGAAATTTAGTTTCTCTTCATGAGTGCAATAGAAGAACGGGATTGGGAACCAATTGTCTATGATGATGAAACTCAAATTCAAATGTTTGTGGATTGGTCAATGTCATATGCAAAACGCGTCACCTTGACAATAGGCAAAAATCCAGAATATCACTTCGTTGTCGCGATAAGGAGATTTCTGTCCCACTGTTCCACTGTCATAGTGACATAGTGCTCATGAGTGACAGGTTGAAGGCCTCAACATCTTCCTCAACCCAGCAAAGAGTTAATTACAGTCAAGTAAAATCCGCTCAAGTTATACTTTATGTTCACTACTTTAAAATGTACTTTTTGTTATGTAAACACCTACATTTATTTTGTCTCTTTCCTCATTAGATGCCGCTCGATTTACCCTAAAAAGTAATTAACCAACAAATTATTTTCTTCTAAGGAAGAAATTGTGTATCCAAGGAACAAATACATAACCAGGGTAGCTAAGTTTTTAGTATATGGCACTAGGATTCGATCCCCAGAGTGTCTAAGTGTGAGAATAAAAAAAGATAGCTTTCTATGGCCAGTAGTAGTACATTTTAAAGGTATAAGACGTATTCTATAACCTATGAAATGAAATATACTCACCACTCCAAAAGCTCTAACGACCTTTGAACGGGCTTTGAGTTTTGTGCTACTATACTGCCCCTTAATGGGTTGCAAGTCTATCGCAGGGTTCTCTCCCAACATTTTATTCGTTAATATCCATTTATTGCCCTGTATTGAGAGGGGCACAATGACCCTGGCAGGGCTAGAGCCCAGACTGCTCGAGCCGGGTCCAGCGCACTATACACCAGGCCCCGGTTGCTCGAAAGGTGGATAACGCTATCCGCCGGATAAATCACTATCCAGCGGATAAGTGTTAACAAAACAAACCGCGCTATCCGCTGGATAGTGGTTTATCCGGCGGATAGTGTTATCCACCTTTCGAACAACTGGGGCCAGGTCACCACGTCATATTTCTCCATTTAAGTGGCACATTTCAAATAGTGTCATCATTCAGCAGAATCAGCATTAAGACCTTAGTGAGGAAATAAACGAATACAAATGCGCTGCTCTGACAAGCCTTCAAACCTTCAAGTCCGAAGGACAAAGTATGGAGAAATGGGTAAGACTTCTCCTAACAAAACAGAGCTCAGCTGATGCCAGAGGTCTCTGAACATGGCGTTATGAGCCACATTCGCTGTCAAAGGAATGATGATGAAGGATAAAAAACCATAAAAAGCATAAAACTCTTGTAAGTTAACACTTTCTGTCTCAGTTGTCTGGTTCAGTTACGTAGCGGTTTTGGCGACTATATCATATATCATATCTACATCCAAGACAGTAGAATCTTAACGTGGGAGATTTAACGGAAGCAGGTAACGATTTTTAAAAAGGGAAATAGCCTAGAAGTGTTAAGACGTATTCAGAGCATTTTAGAATATTGTTTACCTTTCTTGTGAAGCCATAAGATGTAAACAACAAGAACAATGATTATGACAACAAGGATACTGACAACAACTCCCAATACGGTGCAGCTGCAAGCACAATCCCCGCATGCTTGGACTGTCACTATGGTATAATAAGAAACGTCATCAGATCTCTTCCAGATCTCTTTCGCGTGCTAGCCATCACAAATATGTATGTCTTTCTATCTGTATGTTTGTCTGTCTGTCTCAGTGCCTCTGCCCATATGTCTGTCTGTATATCTGTCTCTCTCTGCCTGTATGTCTGTCTGACTGACTGACTGGCTTCCCGTACCTGCCTTTACATCATTCCAAGGTCAACCAAGGTATTTAGTTTCCCTTGGTGCGAGCTTGGCAAATAGAAAACCCTAACGTTTTAAAGTTCTTCCTATCTATTCGTACTATATATTCTTAGAGTACAAAATGTTTAAAGCTAATAAATTAAGTATTAGAGTTCCATTCTTTTCTAATCTCTAGTGTTAAATTATTTTACATTCATCCGGTATGCGAGCTGAATTCCGTGTAAAATAAAGTTAACAACTGATATACAAGGGACCACGGACCTTTGTGGTATTTTGAACGAGACTGCAGTCAATCTATACACAATCAAAATCCACAACGGTTTGCTTACTGTCAGATGAGCTTGTAGGTTTTGTGGCCATGGTGGTTGTTATGCCAGTGTATCGTGTTCCTGTTATGGCACTCACATTAAAATCTCCAAACTTTCCACTTTTGACAGCATCTCGAAGTATAGAGAGTACGTCGCTTTCTCTTACAGTGGAACGGAACTTCAGGGCCATATCAACAGTCACACTTCCACACCTTGGAAGAAGAACAGCGACAATTTAAGTTCAAACCAAACTGATGATCAAAATGAACTGGACCCTCCTTCACTTCAAAAATTTGTGTTTAAACAAATAAAGTGGAACGATTTTCGTTTGAAGATTTTGTATTCCTGATAAGAGTTCGTTTTCTGTTTACGTTTCAGTACACATGGTTCAACAGATAGATTTGTAGATTTGAAAGATAAGAGAGAATTAGTTTGTGGAGAATGCACATTAATTTTGATTGTTTATAATAAAAAAATTAAAGCCGGTAAAATCTCCGCAAAGTCAAGGAAAAAAACATTTTGTAAGTATTAGCCCTCGCTACACGTACCCAGCCTTATGAACATTTATTTTAGCGAAGGGACAATGATCTAGTCTCTTGCTCAAGTTTATTATTCTTCAAAGCATTCAAATTTACTTTATGCCTTTTCTTTTTGTTTGTACTCTGCTCTCGATTAACCGGCATTTCCTAGCCCATTTCTTTTAACACTAAACAAAAGAAATCACTAATAGTAACGGACAGTGCAAATACTACTAATCCACATGTGCTGCCATCTTTGAAATGGTCAAGAACTATTTGAAGAACATCAGGTTATATTTTCAATCAAGGTACGATGGCGTAACGACAAGAGTTTATAACATCAGGTTAATTACAATTCCTGTTACTGCCTCAGTCAGGGTTTAATAAATTCTTGAAAATGAAAACGGATCAACGACATGTAGGTTTTTCTCATCCTGGGTAGAAAATATTGTTTGGAGAAAACGTCCGGTGTCCTACAAGATCTGAAACTTGCCGAGAGGATCGCCTGAAAGTTTTCTGCCTAAAAGTTAAGTCTAAACGTCAAAGCTAATCAATTTGAAACTGTAGTATCTATGATGTAATCGCGTACGGTCGAAAGGTATTATGGGTGATTGAAAAGCATATTGTCAAGTGTCGAGTTGAATCTGTTTCCGTGCACTTATTTTGGTTAAATCCGGATGTTTCACTGACCGTGAAACACTACAGAAACTGTTTCTGAGTTGGAAACCTTGAGCCATCTTCTTTTTGATTGCATAAAAACGAAAAGGTTTTGGAGAGATTTTGAATCCTATTTTTACAGTCTTTCAAAAGAATTTGTACACGTTACCCTGAAAGATGTTATTGTAGGTGTTATAATCACGGAATGCCCTTTACTTAATTATTTATTACTGATAGCTAAGATATATTTATGGGATTGCAGAAGAACTCAAATAATACCCAATATAACTGGCTTCAAATTTAAGGTGAAAAATATGTTTGTATGAAGAAAAATACTTTAGATAAATTTAATAAAAAGTGGCTAATAAATAAGTAATTGGTTAAGTTAATTGCAATTTACTGGAAGTATTAATATCTGTGTTAGTATTGTAATGTATTGTATAGTATAGTGTATTATAATACTGTTAAACTAGTAGCAGTGGTTCTCAGTAGTGATAGTGGTGATAGTAGTGGTGTAAGTATTGATTTGCATTGCAAGTAGTGTATACTGTATGTTGTACTCTAAATAATGTGAGTAGCTGTAGTGGTCTGTAAGTTACGTAAGTGACTGTATTTGAAATTAATTTTTTTTTTTCTTCTCAATCAATCTTTATTAATATTAAACAGTAAAGGTAGTGAATAAAATAATGATTTCTAAAAAAAAAACTGAAACTGTTTGCACACCTGATAGTTTTCTGTTCCACACTTTCATAGCCCAGTATACTAGCAAAGATCTCGTCGATCTGAAAATTGACAATTTAAATAAATCACTGCATTTATTACTACACATTTTTAAATGACGTAACTCAATCAACATGTTCAAAAATCATTGCTTAAACAAATAAATAAATTGTATGTGACGTTAAAAGCTGCTAGGAATGTCTATTATATTATATTACTACACATTTTTAAATGACGTAACTCAATCAACATGTTCAAAAATCATTGCTTAAACAAATAAATAAATTGTATGTGACGTTAAAAGTTGCTAGAAATGGAACGAAGGCATGCGGATAAGAGATAATGTAACGTGTAATCTACATGAAGTTTACCGTGTGAGTTGAATCAAATGATTGCTGCTCAACCAACTGTACAGAGCTGCAGTCCTTCCTTAATATATGGCCCTTTCCAAACAAACAACTCTTACCAGCTAACTAATCTCAAATATGAAACATAACAAGTCTATTACTAGACAAGCAGTTCTGTCAGTTTGTGTCTGCCTGCCTTTCCTGTCTCGGTTCGTTTAATAACGTTTATCTGTGTGTCCACTTGTCGTTCTGCTTGTCCAACTGCTGCCTAGTCTGTCTGTTAATTCACCTCCCCAATCACTATGTATTCATGAACATAACGACATAAGGAAAAAATCCGGATCTTTTCCTTATGTCTTTATACCGATGTTCACACTATCCCGAGATAAGCGATTAAGTCGTTATGCCATTATGTCGTTATCTCGTTTACATCGTTATGTCGTTATTGTGAACTAGGTCCCAGCAATCAGCTTGTCTATTTTCCAAGAGTGGCTGCATGATACAAGTTTTATTGCACAAGTGTCTTACATAAACAAGTTACATGTAGTTACCATTTCACTGAGTTTCTCCCATAGTTGGTTGATTGTATTCGCCATCAATACACTCTTCACCCGTGATAACCAGGGCCACGTTAATTACATCACTTGCTATGACTAATAATAAAACATGAATTCAGTGAGCCAGAGAAATGAAAAATATCCGCAGCTCTGAACCTTTCATACACCGACAAATACTTGATCACAATTTTAGACCGTCGAGTCATTTCAAGCAAATTTAGCTGTCAAAGATGATTTATCTAATATTTATTTACTGTGCTGCTACTGTATCACCATGAGGCTAAGAAGCCATTCTAACTCTCAGATTAATATCTGCCAGCATAAGAAGTTACCATTCAGCAATTAACACATACTTGCACTAAACAGATAACAAGTTTGGACCAAGACTTTATAAAGAAATACAACTTAATTTAAAATTCTGTGTGATAAAAATATTTAATTTGGATGTTTGGTTACCACACACTGCCATGAATGCAATTTAGCTGGGTTGTAACTTAAAACGCGTTTGCATATTTTAAACGTAACACCAGCATAAAAACCTGAGGTCCTTGCGTGTCACATTGGCCGAGATATTCATAACAAGCAAACTTCAATTGCACTGGCCAAGTACACTTCACAAAATAAGCAAAAGAGAGCTATTGGGGTGGACATGACAATACAAGTACATGAAGTACACGTATAGCCATACTTGCAACTGAAAATGATTACAGTAATTACAGCCTAAACTATTGGACATAAAATATTACATCTGTCTGTGATATACCTGTAGCAACATTTGCATGAAAATTATTGCTCATTACAAATGGAAAAGCTATTTGGATACTTGTAATTTTGCTCTCACTAACTTACAAAGAGTGGTATTTCTTGTATCACTGCCCAGGTTATTTGCCACTTTGCAGGTGAACGTGTAGACGCTTTTGTCACTTGCTGGAAAAATTAGAAGGCTTTCATGACACACAATCTGCTGTGGATCACATGGTGTCTCACATGGAGTCCAAGAATAAGTAGGCGGTGGATTTCCTTCTGCTTGACAGTGAAGAGATAGACTTAGTTGTGATACAGCTTCATGTTCACTTGCAAGTTTAACAATCTTGGCAGGATCTACAAGAAAAAAAAACACGAGGAAACAAATTTGATTCAAAACTAGAAGCTATGTTCACAGCTGAACCAGCAGGCAGCTCCAGTACGGAGGACTGAGCGAGTCATGCTGGAATGTTGCCCATTACGCGTCGACATCTGCGTGCGGTGTATAGGACTCTTGCACTTAAATGGGTTCCTCTTTCTAATGCACCTCAACAAAAAAACAAACTTGTTGCTCCCTTTTATTAATCGCAAGTTAAATTTTCATTACATTTTTTTCTAACGATTTATTAATTATTATCCATGGATCTCCTAAATCAAAGACCTTACGAAAGTAACGAACCTCCAAAAGTAACAACAAAATTTCACTATCAGCACATGTAAATCCCAGAGGGTTGTCCAGTACACCCTGGCATTCACGATTCGACTTACCGGAAGTCGATTCGTGAACCCCCTTGGATGAAATCCACTCGTCTCCTTTAATGTCGATTTTTAGTTCAACAAGAGATCTCCAGAAGATGCCGCTTGGAAAACTGAGCTTTTTTGCATACGCTATTTCTCGAAAATGAAGTGCAAGTCAATAAAAACAATTACAGAACGATAACAAGTCAGTCTGCCAAAAATAAGCTCGATCCGGAAAAAAAATCAGGGCTTCAACGGAAGGAATTTTGACCTGAGCTCCCAATGTGTGGCTAAATAGCTCAGTTGGTAGAGCAACGCACCGGTATCGCGGAGGTCACGAGGCTACGCCTCGTTGACTATCTGCTGGTAGAAAACTCGGGCTCGTAGTCTAATTGTTAAATATAATCCGTCAAATATTTTCGTGCGCAGTAAAGATACTATTTTTCTCGTATGAGGATATTGGAAAGATCAACATTGCCATCGTTACATGTAGTAACTTAAACTGAACTTAGATGTGTTGCTGTCTGATCGAAACATCATCGAATCTTCCTCAGAAAGTGTTCGGAAACGGGAGCCTGTCGGAAACGTTTCTCTCAGCCCGTTCCCCCTTTTAACAAATGAATTTGACATTCAATACGTAACAATATTTTATATTCTTGACTTACATGCAGAACTAATACTTAATGTACTTACATGTAACATTCACTTTAAAAACTTGGCTAGCATTTTCATATCCATTCTGAGCTGTACAACGGTATGTTCCAGAAGAAGTTCGGTTGATATTTGGAAAATTCCAAGTGGGCCCCTGAGGCAGTACTTCACCATCGCTACCATCTTCCAGCACTCTGGTCAAGGTGATGTTTGGTGTTGGTCTGCCAGTTGCCTCGCAAAACAATGTTGTGTGTGATCCTTCAAGCACAGTCTGGTCACCGCTAACATTAATTAGCTTGACAGAAACTGAAAATAATAATACAAAGACACTCAAACGGGTGGTGCTGCTTTGCAGGTATTTCACAGAACAGCTCCTGGATTGGAATGAAGGGTGCCCGCCTTTACAGAATATAAAACCAGAAAAGCACATGCCGGTGAATGCAGGCGAAGCAGTGATGGATCCAGAAGTGCTAAGAAAACTGGTGGCTAGGGGGAATTCTTGCTCTAAACAGGACGGAGGGCGTGCCATCTAGCTTTGCCCTTAGATCTCTCACTCACTACGAAAGTGTTTACGCCTCAATATCTCTTAGTACTAGTGGATAAATCACGATAGGTCCCTGGCCAGGGACTTCGCTTTGTATGTTGTGGCGATCATTGCTACCGTTGTAAGTAAACTTTACACATGAGTCAACCAAGAAATTGCAATCTTTTCACAGCATGAGCTTGTAGCTAAATAATTTCAGTTTGTTCGTGACCTGACCAGTCATGCTTAGCTGGAGCAGTACGAATACTAGCCATTGCAACAGGCAGTTTTCATTGGCTGGTATCTTAGCATACAAAAAAATGTAAATTACACTACAGACTGATCAATGACGTCTGAGACAGCAACATGTAAACAAGCAACTGTACAAATTGAGAAAGAAAAATATAATTGCGCACAGAAATGATACATAATATTACTAGCAACGAACTCAAAGATTTGGTTTTGGCTTTTAAAACCTCAAACATCCTTTGGTTAAACTACGAATAAATTAAGTAACACTTCGTTGTAGCCAATTACTCATGTTATACTAAAATGACTCTGTCATTGCAACGTAGGACATTGAAGCTTACCAGTTTACATCCTCAATACGTTACCAATGCTAGCAGTATATATATAGAATAACTTACGAATGTTATCCCTGTAGTTCCTGGGCCACGGGTCATATTCTCCTTGGAAGGACAGCTACATGTACTAATTCACTTTATAGCTGTGCTGGTAGACTGAGCTGTACCGTTACTGCATAGGTCTTTTTTTCTAATACCGCTTACATGTAATCCCGATTTTTTTTCTCACGCTTTAACAACTGCACAAGGAACAGTAATAGACTTTTTACATGTATAACTGATCCCTACCTGACATGTATACTCAAAGCTCATGCTTGCATTGAAAAATTAAAATTAAACTGTTTCTTATAATTCTCACCTGTAACAATGACATGTATTCTGTATCTCCAGTTGTTCATCATTGTTCCAAGCTCACATTCGTAAACCGCTTCTTCTCTTTCAGTGACTCTGTTTATTATCAAGGTGGCCACTTCACTTCTACTGATATTAAAACGTGTTCTGTAATCCTTTGTGTCAAACACTGTAGTAACACCAATGCTATGAAAGGTTTTTCCAATCTCAACGAAGCTTCCATCGTCGATAGAAAATCCTGTTGATTGTAGATTTGACCCAGGTGATAGAATGTAACTCCATCTCAGAGCCACCTGAGTGCTTCCATTTAACACTGGCATAACAACTGTTTCAAAGTCAGCTGAGTCTGTCTGAGTCCAGGCTGGAGGAGGTGCTGTCCATGTTACTGAGGTCGCTAAAATACAATATTACTTAGAAGTATAAATTTTTATACTCGATTTTCTAAACTGCATTAAGGCTACGCTCACAATCACTTGTTCACGCTCATCTATCGGCGCTTCATTACTGACATCATTGCTCCACCACATTGCTCATCCCTTAGTATGAGCATCCTTTACAAAATTTGTGGCCAATTTTATGCCATTATGCGTTTAGTTCGCTGAACGATCTAACAATTTCGAGACGGCTTATGTGACAACGTACATGTATTTAAGGTTAGCTCCTCAATCGAATTCGAAAAACGATTTGAGACGGGGGGTTTCTTCTGATTGGACTGAAGAA
>OZ026599.1:20984474-21016974 GCA_964020085.1 Micromussa lordhowensis | reverse complement strand
AATTTCATTTTGACCTACAACATTTACATTATATTCCTTAGACAACTGTTCATGTATAACGCTTCAGCACGAAGGCCTTCAGTGAACTGAAATAAAAAAAAAATCAGTCAAACAAGATACAAATGAACACAGGACCTTATCAACACTGCGTCGAGCAACAGTTAAATTGATCTAGCCTGAATCGAACTCGGAAAACGTCGGTAAAAGTGAAATACATGTAAGCGTCGCGACACTTCACGCGTCAGTGCTGACACCATGACGATGAATTATAAAAGAATAGTAGCAGCTTTAATGATTTAATTTCAGTCGTCTTGATCTTAATTTAAAGTCTTGGAAGAAAGCTGCGAGCTATGAAAACATAATCCGGCAGCATGGCCTGCATTACGAGTTAACTAAGACAGGTTGCATTTCCAAATTACCGCCAGCATGTCATGGTAGAAAGCTGTACATGTATTTACATGTGTTAACTGGTAATCCATAGACTGTTTCTTAAGATTTACAATCCGAACAAACAGAGGTAGCTACACAATTCTTACCTGTAAGAGGATGGAAAATGAGTGCAACTACAAAGAAGCAGACATTATTTGCAGTAATTTCTGCCATGGTTCATCCGTGCGATAATTTATTTGCAAACTGAACGGAAGTAGCCATTGTAACAATAGAACAGAGAGTTGTCCATCCTGTTGTCCTTCTGCCAAGTGAGTTGTCCATCCTGTTGATTAAATAAGATGCTTCAAACCATGAAACTGCACTCTAGAAAAAGTTTTTTTTACTTTCGTATTTAAATGTAGAACGAACTCGCATTGTTTGGAAACACAATTCATAGTGTATATCAAAGCGAAAATTTGAATGCCATTTAAAGTGAGCTTGCTGCTTTACAGTAAATATGTTGGTCTTGAGTTATAGCGTTCCTAACCTCGAGCCCGAGTCAACCTCGAGTCAAGCCAACTTTTTTTTTTATTTTGTCCCAAAGAGCACGTTATTGATTGTAAGAAATAAAATATATGAATATAGACTGTCTTTGCAGTTAACAAAAGGACATTTTAATAACAGGCTTCCCTCGATCGTGCAGTGCTCCACGAAACATATTAGGCTGATTTAGCAAGAGAACGGGAACGTCATTTGACGACGGCGCGCGCAGAACAAATACGGTCAAATTAGAACAGAATCCAGGCTATTCTGCGTGCCCTCCAGTCGTCATTTGACGTTCCCGTCCTGTTGCTGAATCAGCCTTATTACCCAGGGGACCCTGGGATCGTGTTTCGTCATGCTCAGTCCCCCAAAAGGCAAGTCACGTTCTTTGCAATTCACGTTATTTGTTATGGCAAGTCACGTTATTTGCTGTGTCCATTGCAGATTATCAAGGTAAGCTTGTCTTATCCAAATAGTGAGTGACATGACTCTAGTTGACTATCTACTGACTCAGAGAAAAGTTAAACGATAACATTCGTGGCCGGGTCCTCTGGGTAATATGTTGCCTAAGAGTGCGATCGAGATTTACGTTCTAATTCACTATGTTCAAACGAACGTAAATTATTTACCACTTAAATATCTGTAAAACCAAGTACAACGAAGTATGGGTGGATCGCATTGCGGACCCTAACACTTTTATTAGCCTTTTTACGATATATTTCAAGAGAACAATATAATTGACTATGAACTAATTTCGGTTCCCAGATATTTTGTTACTCTTAATCCGCTACCTTGTGGCTCTAATATGTACATGTCCTTAGCTTTGTCGCTTTTCCAGCGGCCGTGAAGCTTTAACAATCTGTCAGAAACGTTATGCGAGAGGTCGTTACTAACAACAGAGGTTACCCCACCCGGGCGTTAACTATGGAGAATATAATCTTTGGGATCATAACCCACGTCCTTTGAAGCGTCCTTGAATATCTCCCTACAACGGGTATAGGATAACTTGCCATTCCTAAAGACATACCCTAATTTACTCTTCGTTAATGGCCTGAACAAGGGCAACTGACTAGATAGGTCAACATTGGCTGATTGGATTTACCTACGCAATACCGTCACAGGGCAATAATTACTGTCTAACTTAGAGATATACACATAGTTCCCCTCCCTATACACATTTGTTTTACTTCTTGGTACGAATACTTTAACAAACTCCTCGTGAAAGAATATGTGGTTGGGCTTAGTGTTAGTTAATTCATCAAAGCGAAAAATTCCAGCAAATCCAATTTTTTGCTACTCTTCGGTGCCATATCAGGCTCGTTTGGTGTCGCCATGGGTATTTTAGGGAGCTTTAGCAACGACGACGACGACGCCAAGGACGGCGCCTAGTAAAAAATGAAGTTATATTTTACAAGCGAAAGTCGCGATTGTCTAGATCGGTTCGGTACGCCAATGGCTCTTAAAACGTGCTTCAGCTAAACATGCAACGACGGCGTTCAATTTCAAATTGAAATACTAACTAGACGCATATTTGCGTTCACTCTGGCTTTATGTTTTGGAGAAACTCTGGTTTTGGTGGACGTGGTTTCGCAAGGATTTTTTGGTAATGATGGCTTATCTTGTAATTGTTTCTGTATCGGTATATTGAAAATGCAGGGTTATTCACTTATGTCCAGGATTGGACGCACTTAGGAATTTTACAAATTTTACTATTTTTTGTCAGTTGCACATTTAACAAAATTTGCGATTTTTCGTTAAATTCTACAACTAAGTTCGTTCAATCCTGGACATTACTGGGGTTATTACTTATGTATACAAGCAGAAGTTTGTAAACATAGTTGTTATGTAGGCTGAAGACATCCAAAAACTAACTCGTCACCTTGACTATATGGAGCTGCTATTGTTTTGTTAGGGTCAACATATATTGGAGGACCAGGACTTTTTTCTATGTCTCTATTCAATTTATAATTGCAATAATTTGCAACATGGGTCTCACTCTTGCAAAGACACGTCAGTTTGTTACAAGAAAACAATGTTAAATATCGACTGGCACGATATTTTACCTCTATTATACTTTGACCAAATCGACTACGACAGTTAAACATAAACTACTTTTTTTAAATATATTTTTAGCATTTACATAACAGTACAATGTAGATGACATGGGAAAACACGAAAGAATACGTGCATAGACAAATTCTCTAACCTTCCTGCTTTTGTTCCTTAGACAAACTTCTTATTGGTATTCTGCTTGGGTCACGATCGCGTTTACATACACGATAAGACTTTAGTTTATGCTTCTCTCGATTAACATTACATAACTCAGTTGATATAGCATGTTTCTCGATGAAAAGTTCACTCATAAATGTTCGCTCCTCAAGAGATCTCTCGTAAGGTTTGCGGACCAACCCGTTCCGAAAGCGCTCCTCATCTTTTAGTGTGGGTCGACTACCGTGAACGCTGTGTGCACATTTTGTATCCGTTTTGTATCCGTCCACAGTATTTGTGCTGATCTTCCACCCCATAAACTCTTCTCCGTCCACCATTACACCATGCTATGTGCTCATTTCGCCCATGCGTATTAATTAAAGAATTGCAAACTGTGGCTGAACGAAAAAAAGAAAAACGAAGCCGAAATTTCAACTCGGGCGTTTTCTTTGGAAAGCCCGAGTAAAAATTAGCCGTCGTCGTCCACGTTCCGTCGACGACGGAGAACTTGGTCTTTTCACGTTCTTGTCTTGCAAATCACGGCAAAGAAATGTACAAACATTTATACCGCACGTGCACAGCTATTGGTTTTCTCATTACACCTTTTGTTTGATTACGTTCTCGTTGCCGTCGTCGTCGTGGTTTGCTTAAGCTCCCTTTTGGCTCTACTACGTCGACATCTCCAGTCGCCAAAACACACAATCCTCCGAGAAAAGAGACAATGTCCAACATTAATAAACACGATCCACGCGAGTTTTTGTTCCGATTTTTGCATTTTAAGTCAGCGTTTGGCAGAGATTCAAGATCTGATTCCAACGACATCATACTGAATTCACCAGCGTCTACGTCTTTGTTCTTTATACAGATATCTTGATATTTAGTTGCACGAATCTCTCAAACAGCAAATTGTCTGGTGGTAAATTCCCTCGAAGCAAGAGCTCTTGACTTACAAGAAGGAGAACGTCCGTGAAAATTTCGCCCAAATGTTTTATTGAATATTTAATAGAGTGGCCAAAATAGTGGAAAGCATTAATATACATTAAAATGTGTTTACATCTTAAAGGTGGAAAATTATAATATATTACTTCGGTATAACAATACAGCGACTCCTTGTTTTTTTGTATTATGCATAATGCCATTAGTGCCTAGCATGTTACACTTCCTCCATTTCTTTCTTACCTCTCATTTAATTTCTTTTTCTCGTTTATTCTCCAGCCGTATTTCAATGTTGATGGTCAACTCGTGAGGCCTGCATTGCAAGACTCTGGTGATGTTCGAAGACCGGAATTTTCACGAGCGACTCAAAACACGCTCAGCCCAGACCCCGGTATACCTTTAAACCAAGTGCAGCCGCG
Organism: Micromussa lordhowensis; assembly: GCA_964020085.1. Classification (NCBI taxonomy): domain Eukaryota; kingdom Metazoa; phylum Cnidaria; class Anthozoa; order Scleractinia; family Lobophylliidae; genus Micromussa; species Micromussa lordhowensis. The sequence continues at coordinate 21,012,499 of OZ026599.1, read as the reverse complement.
AGGATCAGAGTCCGAATATAGAGATGAAGAAGACAACGATTACATCACTTACGTGGTGTAAGGGAAAAGATGACGTCACTGTGAGGGAAGGAAATGGATATCTGTGTATTGTCCACGAGATGTATTTCCTTCTCAGGACTAAACGAAAAAAAAAAACAAATGTGGCCTTGCGACTTTTTCTGGCCACTGTGGACGCATTCGGCGCGATAAAAACGCCATATAACACTAGAACCACATGTCCTAATATGAAAGAACAACGGCGAAGTTCCTATACAGATTGTCAACTTAACTTCTGACAATTAGAGACTGGAAAATTTGGAATATAGCATACGCTTTTCTTATAACAGGATCATCTCAGGAATATATTATTTTGATTGTACATGGGTAAAGCTGCCAGATGTATATAAATTTTAACATGTAATTAAATAAATGAAGAAGTTGTTGGGAAAGAAGTCGTGTGTCTTATTTGTCATATTTTGTATGTGCGGGGCTGTCAACAAGGGCCGTAACCCGTAACACCTGTTACGGCTGAGTATGTTTGATGGGCCCTTGATGTTACGGGTGAACTGGCCTGTAGTAAAAATACAATTTACCCACAAAGTAATAAGTTTGCTACGGGTGTGAAGATCACGGCTACAGGTGAATAAAAAGTTAATGACAGCCGTGGACTATGATTGACTTTGCTGGGGCAAGGTTTATTGCTTGGTCAGGCAACCTTTTGATTTCTTTTTCTAATTCCTCGATATGGAGTCCTATAGAATGTGTTTTTATAAAAAAAAAGAGTTCATTAACTCTCTCCTATCGCTCTAAACGTAACGTAACTGTGATACACTGGACAAGAACTCTACGACAATACTCTCAGAACAAAGCATTGACATCACAAAATGTCGGGGAAGCTGAAATGCGCATGTCTGGAGCAGTGCACAGGAAAGATAACTGAGATAAGTCAGAAAATGCAGGAATATTCTTACACGCATTAGACGTTGACAGCTTAAGAGAGGAATGTTGCACGCCTCGATATATTTTGTGATCCGGGCCGAGTTGTTCAGAAGCCGGTTAGCACACAGGCGGCCCAGACGTGGAATATGATTAATATGTGACATAATGCTATTGGCGATTACGTTACAATTTTGACTGTTTATAAGACAATGTAAGTGCTACGAATAGAAAATAATTTAATAAAAGTGGCTTACCTTATGTTTGCATTGCGTTTTTTGATGTTTCTGAGTTCCTGGAGGCTGTTTAGAGCCATTTCGGCGAGTTTTAATTTCTGGCGGTTTGCTTCCCTTAAAGAAAAACTAAAGGCTGGCAACTCACTGCCGGTCAGTCGCCAAGCGGCCCAAACTCAAAGCTCCTTAAATTCCACAAAAATGGTCTAATCTCGCCAAAATTTCCTCATGGTAGCCGTAGATAACTCTTCTTTCCATTCGCTTTCTCCCAAGGTTCCAATGTTTATCTTAAACACCCGAGAATCGCTGGTTTTCCAACTCTAGCTTCCAATTTCTGCCCTCTCTGGATGCGTAACCAGTTATCGAATAGTCACGCGCTCTGTAAAATGCGACAAGCAATGTGAACTGCGAATACCGAACACCCGAAATAGCACTACAAGAAGCGTGCATTCCATAACGTGAGAAAATACATTTGTTCTCTAATCACTCTGCAGTGAAACGAGAACAAATCATTTTCATACTAAATATCATCAGACGCAGACAAGGATCAGGAAAAAGGCATCTCGTTATTGATAGCTAGGCTATCGCCTCAATTGTCGACATAAAGAAAGAGAAATAAAGGAACCAAAAAGCTGAAGCTCTAAGCTTTTAGAAACTGACAGCAATACGTCTAGATTGTCCTTAACATAACCGTCCTTAGCTTTGTCTGATCGCCACCGACCATGGTGCTTAAACAGTCTATCATTAACGCCTGCATTGGCAGCCGAGTAGCGCCCCCTGTTCTAAGACTATGGAGACCAAATAGTCTGGATGGAAAACCTAGTTGAGAAAAAGCACCCAAAACTACCTCCCGAGCACGGGTATAGGAGATACCTGTGCTTCTTAAACTATAACAACCCTTAGACCTTAAAAAAAGTAATGTACGAAAGAACTTCAAGTTGGAAGATAAATCAATGTTAGCGACCTGCACGTATCTACTTAACAAACTAAATGGGCAAGTAATATGACCAGTCTTTGCTAGCACAACAACATTACCGTTCCTATAAATATCGGTCTTACTCTTAGCAATGAACAGCTCAACATATTTTCCATCACAAAACTTCACATCACAACAACGCAAAAAACCCAGCTAATTAAATCGTAAAAAACCAGCATACGCTGTAACACAAATAGCGGCAGTACGTAAGTCAGGCAAACTAGGGTCAACTGAAGCGAATTTCTGACATATCTTAAATATCATTTCTGAGATAACAGGCTCTTTTTTTAACTACCGGTCGAGAGAGACCTCTCTTGGCCGATTCAAGAATGCCTTTAACAAGATTAGAGTCGCAAGTATCAGAGAACCCGAAAAGATTATGTGCCCAACGAATACCATACAGGGCGGCTTCTAAAGCCGAGTATGAGGAATTACTTTGAAGCAAAAACTCTAAATAGATAGCAACGGACAAATAATTAGACGGAAGAACACTAATTTCCTTATAACTGGCAGCCCAGAGCCTAAACTTATCGAACGCTCTAGAATAGCGCTCAGTAGTACAGTCCGCTTTTGCTCCTAAACAGCGTGAAGGCAAACAGCTTGCCAAGCGACTAAGCTCAGGATCCGTGAAGTGTCCCGCAATTGTCGAAAAAGCCGCTGCACCTTGTAAAAAAAAAAGGAAAAGGAAACAAGCAAGCAAACAAGTAAACAACCTGCATTAACTGTAACGCATATAAGCCAAAAACGAAAAAAAAAAACAGAGGTCCCAGTGAACCAATCAAAGTCCCAGTGGACTACTAGCAAACAACGCATCAAAGGCACAAAGCCAGCAATCTAATCTTACGTGGCCCCAATGGAGAAATAAGATGCTAAAACTGAGCTCTTAGTCCCAGTGGACTAATGAACTTCTGGTGCCATCGAGCTTCAAAAACAACACTGGAGAGTTAAATGCAGATGAACCAAAACAAGTTTCTTTGTTAGCCCCCTGAACAAAAACTTCAGCACCGTTTTTAACGAACAAAAAATCCACAACAAAATCTCGGGCAAGATTTCCGTATAACCCCATACATTTATTATGCATTAAGGCACGAGGAATTAAACAAACCGGGGGAACAAGCCAACAATTTTCCTGACCCCAGTCGAAGGCTAAAGAATCTACACCCAAACTCCCTGGCTGAAAAAACAAGGAATAGAACCTGGAAACTTTAGCATTAATGGAATTAGCAAAACAATCAACTGTAATTAGGGCCCCCAAACGGAATCAACAGCCCGAAAATAGGAATCTCTAACACACCAGTCGTCGAAATCAACGATTTTGCTCAAATAATCTGCGACTTCGTTCTCTGAACGCGGAATCCACTCAATATCAATGCTAACATCGTGTTCCTTAGAGAGCAAAAAGATTTCCATTGCCAGCTTATGCAGATGAACCTTGGTACTACCAGCCTTAACAATAGCAGCAACACTTTGATTATCTGTGTACCACTTTACAAGACCTCTCTTGAGGAGGTGAACAAACCTCTGCAAATCGTGTTTAACACACATGAGCTCTCTCCATGTTGAACTTTGTTTAATTTCTATCGCATCCCAGTTTTTGTGCGAAACTGATCTACCGTTCATAGAGATGAACGCAGCGCAACCAACTGCACTGGCGTCAGAATAAACCACCCGAGAAGGTAGCGTATGCTGCCTCCATATCGTTCTGCAATTCAAAGTCTGCAAATGCTCGCGCCAAAATTTGAGCTCTATAAGCGCATCAGAGTCCAGAACAACCTGCGCATCCCAGCCACTCCCGCGTTCGATTAAACGATGCAAGGCTTTAGTCATGAGCTTGCACACATCACCCATGATCAAAAAATTGGAGACAATTCTTTCCGTAACACGAGCAAGTTTCCTTGCAGAAACGCTCCTGCATGACAAAACTTCTGACAATTAGTAAAAAAATTGAGAAATCTTTTCGGGAGGTATAAACATACGATTGTTTTTGAAATCCAAAAAAATACCCAGCCAGCAAATGACCTGAACAGAGACCCATTGACACTTACACTTGTTTTTTTTTTTTTTTTTTTTTTTTTTTTTTTTTGTTGACAGTATTTTTTTTTATTAATTCATTGCAACGACACATCCAGACAATACTACGTTACATGACTATTTGAGCTGCGCTGTTATTACTACATTACATTACACTGCTAAACCTACTTACAGAAATTGTACTTACATTGTTGTTATTCTTTTAAATTAATTACGAAATAAATACACGTGCTACGTTACACTGCATACGGTGCAAAGCTAACACAACACACACACACACACGCGCACCCCGCCCACACATACAAGAGATAATAAAAGATTCCCTTACTCAAACTTTCACACTTAATGTGCTTCACGCATCGAAGTTGCTGAGAGTGGTCCACTTAGCTCTATAGTTTTCGTAATTCGAATTTTTAATGGCCATTTGTCTTTCACATTTGATTTTGCTGTCTAGTAAGGCAAGAAAGACCTCTAAATTCGGGGTCTCAGACCGGTTTCTTGCAAGAAAAACATGATATTTAGCGATAAGAAGATAATGGTTTAACGCGTAGAAGGTGGTAGTTTCAGGTTTGTAACCGTACAGGATTTCAGTATTACTAGGACTGATGCTGTCAGAGCACTTAGTATTCCACCACATCATTATGTCTTTCCAAAAGATTTTAACGTCTGGGCATTCGCAAAGCATGTGAATAAGCGTTTCGTTCGGAAAGAGGCAGCGTTCGCATTCTGGTGAAGCCTTTATATTCATTTTATAAAGAGAGTGATTAGTGGGTATGATGTTATGAATAAGTTTAAATTGGAAGCTCCTCAGTTTGTTTTCGACTGTAACTTTAAAAGGAAGCTCGTATACTGCCTTTACATTCAACACTTGTTTTCTAAGATTGATTTCAACGATGGGGGGAGAAAATGATTTTTCTGCGAGCATCACACGGGCTTTTTTAGTAGAGGAGATGTCAAGGGATGGAACAAGTTCGTTATTGCCATTTGTGAAATTACCTACGATTTCGCTTTTCCAAATTTTAGGGATTGCCGCAAGAACACCAGCATAATCGAGAAAAGTAGAGCGAACGCCATATTTGCGTTTGAAGTTTTCGAACGAAAGGAACTGGCCATGGGTGTTTAGGAGGTCACTTATTTTCAATATGCCTTTATTAGCCCATGATCTATAATAAAATGATTTTCCGTCTATCTTTATGAACCGATTGTTCCAAATGATTTCTTGTTTGTATTCATTTGCATTACGTGGATCTTTAGAATTGAGCTCTTGCCATACTGCTAAAACATCTTTATAAAAAACAGAGAGGTTTTGGAGGTCGAGTAATTTAAGATCGTAGTTACATTGAAATAAGAGCGTTCCACCAACCTTACTTAAAAGCGAATCGAGGAGGGCACACCAGTGACGGTCATTTGCTCTACAGTAACGATTAACCCACGAAATCTTGAGCGATTTAACAACGTCAGCAAAATTGAGCATATTAAGACCGCCGTGGCTTACTGGGCCGGTCAGAGTTTTTCTTTTGATTTTGTCTGGCTTAAAGTTCCAAATAAAAGAGAAGATATTGCTGTTGACCTCTTTTACAAATTCTTCGGGAACATTTAATACGGAACAACTATAGACAAGTTTGGCGAGGGCTAAGCTTTTGACGATGGCAATTCTGCCTAAGATCGTTAGATGTCTACTTGACCAAGCATTTAGAACTTTTTTGAGTTTGGCGAGCTTCTCGTTGAAATTGATTTTATTCCCAACCTGAACATGATAAGGAAAAGCGATTCCAAGCGCAATGACGTATTGCTTCGGCCACGAAATACCAAAAGGTTCTTCTTTGCCTAATCGACTCTTCAAAGGGCCAAGCCACAGACCTTCGGTTTTAGACTTATTGATTTTCAAGCCGGAAAGGTCACCGAACTGATCGAGAAGAGTGAGTAGGGACACAGCTGATGAATCGTCACGAATGAAAGCGGTGGTGTCGTCAGCGTACATGCTGAGTTTGGTGATCTTATTTCCGTTTTCAAGTCCCTTGATAGATTCATTGATTCTTATTTGGTGGGCGAGTGGCTCCACAGCCAGAACAAAGAGCAAGCCTGAAAGAGGACAACCCTGTCTAACACCCCTTTGGAGAGAAAAAAATTCTGACGAGTAGCCATTATTTACAACACAGCTAGAAATATTGGTGTAAAACGATTTGATCCAGTTGAGGAAACTTGGACCAAAATTCATAGTGTTAAGTACTTTAAAGAGAAAGTCCCATTCTAAAGAGTCAAAGGCTTTTTCAAAGTCAAGGAAAAGTATCATTCCGCCCTTGTTTTCATGTTGTTCAATTATGTCCGAAATTAGGCGAATATTTTCACCAATAAATCTACCTTTGATGTACCCAGTTTGATCACCGTCTATCAAGTACGGAAGTACTTTCTCTAAACGTTTTGCAATACATTTGGTTGCTAATTTGTAGTCTGTGTTTAAAAGAGAGATAGGGCGCCAATTTTTTAACAGAAGAGGATCTTTATTCTTTTTTGGGATCAAGGAGATAATTCCTTGTCTCTGAGAGATAGAAAGTTCTCCTAGTAAGGCGCTGTGATTGAGGCAGTCTATCAAAGGGTCAGAGATATCGGTCCAGAAACGAAGGTAAAATTCTGCTGTTAAACCGTCTGTGCCCGGAGTCTTGTTAGGTTGAAACGTTTTCAACGCGGCAAGGCATTCCTCTGTGGTTATCAGACCTTCGCAAAGGTCTTGCTTTGTGCTGTCGAGTTTTGGTAAGGATTCACAATCAAAAAAGGTGGAAAAGCGCTCAGCTGAAAGCTGGCTTTGAGAGGTGTACAGCTGATTGTAAAACGTTTTCATGGCGGTTAATATAGTTTTTGGATCCTCTACTGTGCTACCATCGGGTGTCTTCAGCTTTGTTATATGTTTTTTTTCATAACTTTTTTTTTCTAAGTTTAAAAAGTATTTGTTGCATTTTTCTCCTAATTCATACCATCTAGCTCTACTCCGGATAATAGACCCTGTAGTTTTTTGCACGGCAATTTCATCTAATTCGATCTTGAGTTTTCTGGCCTCGTCTTCAAGGGAGCTATTTTCTGGGGTTTCGTCGATACCTGAGTTGATTTTCTCCAACTTTTGGAGGAGGTTCAATTCCGTACTTCTTTCGGCGTTGGCTTTCTTTTTTGCGAAACGAATTGCAAATATCCGGATTTCCATTTTTAGCATTTCCCAAAATAACCTTTTGTCAGAAACATCCTTGTGTTTCTGGGCGGCGTGTTTGATGATGAAGCTCATTTTTGTGACAAAATCTTCATTTTCTAAGAGTGAATTATTGAATTTCCAGTAGCCAGGGCCTCTTTTTTCTTGTTTGTTTTCAGGTTTGATCGAGATGGTAACAGGGGAGTGATCTGAATCATGATAAGCGGAAATGTCGGTGTTCGCCACGCGGCATAATAGATGCTTCGAGATGAGCCAGAAATCTAGCCTACATTTGATTTTGCCGGAGCTATTTCTCCACGTAAACTGCGTATCATGTGGATGTTGCTCTCGCCAGGGATCGACTAAGTCATAGTTGCAACGGAGTTTTTCGATCGAATGTATTATACTCTTTTTGAATTTAATGTCTTTACCTCCAAATTTATCGGAAGCGGACAGTGGGCAGTTAAAATCTCCACCAATAAGAATTTTGTCAATTTGATGGCCACGAATAGAATCGGTTATCTTCTGATAAAATGAAATTTGCTGGTTTTGGTCGTTTGGAGCATAAATATTAACGAGACACAATTCGTCTTCATTGGCGGTAGTGTTTACAATAATAAATCTGCCGTTTTTATCCGCAGTAACATTCGTCACCTCTATACTTAGCGAGGGTCTGAAAAGAATCATAACACCTCTGCTATGTTTTGAGCCGTGCGCAAAGAAAATGTCGCCTCCCCATTCTGCTCGCCAAAAATTTTCCAAGCTAGCCTCGCTGTACGTCTCTTGCAAGAAAATTACATCAAATTTTCTAATATGAAGCCACCACACTTACACTTGTTGGGAACAAAGCCAGATTTAAAGAGATCAGACCTGACAAGCAATGACTGCTCCTCACATTTCGAAAAACTTTGTGCTGCAGAGATGCCATCGTCCAAATAAACTACAATGCTGAGCGCCTTAGAACGCCAATATCTCACTAGCGCTCTCATAACTTTAGAGAAAATATAAGGGCCCACAGAAAGAGCAAACGGTAAAACCGTAAATTTGAAATACGTAGTAACACCTCCGAAAACCCACGAAAAACCCAGAAATTCCTGATCGGATTCAAAAATCTCAATATGGTGATAGCCCGATTTGATGTCAAACGAGCAAGCCCAAGCAGTAGGCCTGGCTAACAAACACTGAAGAAATGATTTGGCATCTTCGAACTTAATCTTAGACTTCTTAACAAAGAAGTTGAGTAGTATACTATGTTGTTTTTAAGCCTTTTTGGTGTCTAGGTAAGTCTAGGTAGGTCTAGGTAAATCATTAATATTCAAACTGTCTAAGTACATGTATACTAATGAAGCGCCTAGGTAAATCATTACTATTCAAACTGTCTAGGTAAAAATGGGTTCCTCCATACTAATGAAGTGTCTAGCTAAAAATGCATTTCTGCATACTAATTCTGTATAGGTTTACTAATGAGCGTCGCTCTAGTACAATGGAAACAATAAGGTTGCCCAGACTTGCCCGTTACTAGTGAACCCTGATTGGCTCATGTAGAATCTATTATCTATTCAAAATAAAAGCGCGTTCTACGTTTAGCATTTTATTCTTGTCACAAACTCCAGTAAATAATATTTTTGAGCGGATAGCTTCCAAACATGCAAGTCGAAACGTTAATCGTGAAGATGGCTTGCTTGAGCGTAAAAGACATCGAAGCTATTATGTTTTTATCTGACTTTGGCGACGAGCGAGAATTAATTCTTATCTAACTGCCCGAGGTTTCCGCTCCGTTAGGCACGCACTAAACTCTACTTTCGCTCTAGATTTGCATACAAACTCGAACGGAAAAGCCCATGGAAATGACAACAATAGAAGTTCGGAGGACTAATTAATTTAAACACGCGACAATAAATTGTTTTCTTGAAGATTACTTTATTGCTTGTTAATAGTGAATACTCACAGATTTGAAATGAATACACCAAAATTAATACAACTACAACATGTTTATGAGTAAAGTATCAGCAAATTAGGATGCAATCAATCGTCTTCATCGTATTGAGAGTACTTGTAAGGGGAAGTCCTGTGTAAACGTCGAGATCGTCTAGAGGGTTTCTTCGGCTCGTAGTCCAGGTAATTTACAAATTTGACAGACTGGGGGCGTTTACGCTTTCTAACTGGTGACAGCGTTTCGACTGTGGGAGGGGGAGTGAAAATGAAGGGAGGGAGGGCGGGAGATGAGATAGAGGAAGAGGTTGCCATGGTAGATAAGGTTTGTGGGGCTGTCACTTGGGTTGGTGCTTGAACTGGAGTCGCTGGTATGATTTCTGGTGGTTTTTGAACAGGGTTTGGCGCAGTTGGTACGTCGCCTGTCAGTACATTCGTAGAAATTTGATTTGGCTCTTGGGGTTGGGTGGGTATTGTTGCTTCAGGTATTAACGATTTGAGCTGGTGTTTATAGTTTAAAAACTTGTTTTGCAACTGCATGTACTGCTTCGCTTTTTGGTCCTCTCCAAGGTTTGTACGATACAGGAGATTATCCATATTATTCTGAATGCGTTGCATCTCCGAAATTGGCGGGGGCACCATCAGAGTTTGCTGTTTCAGATATCTTAGTAACTCCTGAGGGATATTTTCTTCTTTCTCTACTTGATTAAAGTTTTCTTCTCCAGGGAGCACGTTTGTTCTCAGCCTACAGTCATCTCGAGTGGTAGTTCTCAAATCGATCAAAAGATAACCATAGGGCCTTCTTACAGCTTCTTCATATTGTTTTAGGAAGAAATTAGTACGCCCGGGATACATTTGTTTGGCTAGGGTCAAAACTTGTAGTTTATCACGTGGATTTTTGAACAACACTAAGTAATGACTGTTTAAGCTGATGCTTCAGTTGCCTTTGCCTTGATGGAACAGATTTTGCACAATGTAAATAACGCTCAGATTTCGGTGATGCAATCCTTTTGTAAACAGGTTCACGATCCGATTATCTTTTCCGGCTTCAATCATTTGGTCGTCAAAGACAATCAGGTTGCGTATGTTGACATTTAAATAGGAATCATTTTCCAGAGATTCCGGGATTCCCTTGACAAATTCTGTATTTGGTATGGCGACTAGCATTTCCATATAGGCGGGCTGCCACTGTGAGTAACACCACACTATTCTTTCGGGAGGAAGATTAATCATTCTGTAAGCCTGTCTTAACAGCGATTGGACCCAGATCGTCTTGCCTGATCCAGTCATCCCGGCCACCATGCAAGTGAACGGATGTTCAAACTGAAACCGCTGACACTTTTCTTGTGACATCGGTATGACTGGAGTAAAATTGGAATTACTGTGTTTGCTGTTCATATGTCTTTGCAAATTATCCTTTCTAGAAAAATCCTTTTGACAAACAGGACAGGACCAACTCATGTCAACTCACTCAAAGCCTAGGGCGATTTGACAAAATGTGTATAATGTTCCACATTTATATAGGCTTCAACCACAATTCTATTGTTTTCCACCACCACATCCTCCTCAATTCTATTCTTTTCCCTCCTCCTCCTCCTCCTCCTCCTCCTCCTCCTCCTCCTCCTCCTCCTTCTCCTCAATTCTATTGTTTTCCCTCCTCCTCCTCAATTCTATTGTATTTTCTCCTCCTCCTCCTCCTCCTCCTCCTCCTCCTCCTCCTCCTCCTCCTCCTCCTCAATTCTATTGTATTTTCTCCTCCTCCTCCTCCTCCTCCTCCTCCTCCTCCTCAATTCTATTGTTTTCCCTCCTCCTCCTCAATTCTATTATATTTTCTCCTCCTCCTCCTCCTCCTCCTCCTCCTCCTCCTCCTCCTCCTCCTCCTCCTCCATTCTATTGTTTTCCCTCCTCCTCCTCCTCCTCCTCTTCCACAATTCTATTGTTTCATTAAGACAATTAAACTACAACCAGCACAATTCTTTAAAAACCGTTAACGTGTGTCTCTAGTTTAGTCTGCAATTATGTCTCGGGTAGTAAAGAACAACCGTGGTTTTCTTCAACTGTTAGCCCATTGCCCTTCCCATCAACGCGAGTTTCTATTAGGGACTGCCACTCCACAACAAGTTCACGCATTAGTTCAAGTTTTATACAATGTGCTCAAGGGATACATCCCCTTTCCCGAAGAAAACAGGCAGAAATTGCATCCATATAAGGATGTTCTAATTAGTCTCGCAGAACCGAATGTTCCCTACAAGAAGAAAAAGCAGATTCTTGTGCAAGAGGGTGGTGGATTTTTCCAAGACTTGTTGCCCCCGGTACGTTATAAGAAGCTTGGGAATTCTTCTGCTATAAATGCAATAACCCTTAACGAGATAAATCATTTCATATCTTCTTTTGACGAGTGCGGTTCGGGCATGAAGCGAAAGGTACATTGGGATGATGAAGAAATTGGAGAAGGTGAAATGGAGCCTTTTAAGGAAGCAGGCGCGACAGATGTCTCTGAAGATGAGCAGAGCGATGACGAGGAACCACGAATTAAAGATGTGTTAGAGAATCTCTCACAAACCGTTTCCAGAAAACGCGCTTCTGACTTGCTACACAGTATGGCTGCTTCCAAGGATATTCTGTTTTTGACTTCACGTGGGCAATTACTTCGAAAAAATCGCATAATTCCCGTAACAAACATCGCTGAGTTGGTGGAATACGTATTGCTCCCTCATAACGAGGAGGTAATCAAACCCAGAGCGCTTAATACTTTCCTGGATGGTCTGGCAGAGTTAGGAGTTGACAAGCATTTAATAAAAAACAAGAAAATTTTGAGCGATTTACTAGAAAAAGGAAAGGCTAATAGAGAGAACGAAGGCGAAGGTGATGATGACAGTGACCGTAGCGATAGTAGCGACAGTAGTGCGGAAGAGGAAAGTCAATCTGAAAGCAATGATGCAGAAAGTGATAGCGAGTCTGACCAAGAGGGAATCATTCAAAAAGAGTCCTCGAAACCATGTCACCATTGTCAAAACTGGAATGTGTCCGTAACTGCGGTGGTAAAGTGTCCCAGATGCTTTTGGCACGCTAACTTTACTATTTGTCCCATTTGTGGTTACGATATTCCGCTTGACAGCGAACATATAAAAGAAGCCTTTGCTCGTTGTAATGACTGCGGTGCAGTGAGTCACGAAAACATGAAAACACCGAAAGTGAGGTTATATTTTCCCGCGAGTGACGATAAAAACTGATTTTGTTATATCGTTATTATTTAAATAAAGTTATTTGAAAGTTTAATGACGCGTGTGTTGTTTTAGCGGGGCGATTGCGAATGATTTCCTGATACTTTACTCATAAACATGTTGTAGTTGTATTAATTTTGGTGTATTCATTTCAAATCTGTGTGTATTCACTATTAACAAGCAATAAAGTAATCTTCAAGAAAACAATTTATTGTCGCGTGTTTAAATTAATTAGTCCTCCGAACTTCTATTGTTGTCATTCCAATGGTAGAACTGTCCCATGGGCTTTTCCGTTCGAGTTTGTATGCAAATCTAGAGCGAAAGTAGAGTTTAGTGCGTGACCAACGGAGCGGAAACCTCGAGCAGTTAGCTAAGAATTAATTTTCGCTCGTCGCCAAAGTCAGACAAAAACATAATAGCTTCGATGTCTTTTACGCTCAAGCAAGCCATCTTCACGATTAACGTTTCGACTTGCATGTTTGGAAGCTATCCGCTCAAAAATATTATTTACTGGAGTTTGTGACAAGAATAAAATGCTAAACGTAGAACGCGCTTTTATTTTGAATAGATAATAGATTCTAAATGAGCCAATCAGGGTTCACTAGTAACGGGCAAGTCTGGGCAACCTTATTGTTTCCATTGTACTAGAGCGACGCTCATTAGTAAACCTATACAGAATTAGTATGCAGAAATGCATTTTTACCTAGACACTTCATTAGTATGGAGGAACCCATTTTTACCTAGACAGTTTGAATAGTAATGATTTACCTAGGCGCTTCATTAGTATACATGTACCTAGACAGTTTGAATATTAATGATTTACCTAGACCTACCTAGACTTACCTAGACACGAAAAAGGCTTAAAAACAACATAGTATACTACTAAGTTGACATGTCTGAGATCTAAGATAAGCCTTTTCTTCCCATTGGATTGAACCGAAACTTACAGGGGATTAACAACCACCGGAGGAAAAGAACATTCGACAACCGAACCAACTTTAAGAAGTTCAGTGATAGCACTAACGACAAAATCAGAATAGTTCAAAACGGAATTATTATTTTGTAGATGAACCGACGTAGGAGTGTAGTAAAAAGGGATCTATAACCTTCTCTGATAACGCTGAGAATAAACTGTGAGGCGCCAATGGCTTCCCAGAAACTAACATTAATTCTAAGCCTACCCTTAACGATAACACTATCACAACCCTCCAAATAATCTGCATAGCTACGTTCCAGTAAGTCTTTTTCTTCAAGGCCAGAAAGGGAACATAAATCTACAATCAAGTTCGAATACTCATCTTTTCCGAGTCTGTTAATTACTTGAACACTCCTTGTTGGCGGTAGCGGTGGAGGAGCTTGGGAGGGCTCTATTACTGTGCCATTGGCTGAAGTTTGGACAGAATGTTGAATTTGCCCAGTGTCCGAATTGGCCACAGGCGAAGCATTTATCGGAAGGCTGTGGTTGTCTGCTCCGAAATGGCTGATGACCTCGAAAGGACTGCAGAGGGAATTGCTGAGGACGAAAAGGCTGACCAGCAGAACGATAACTCCCAGCAGCATAAGATGACTCTTGAGAAAATTTGGAGCGGATTTGAGGAGTGCTGATTCTGCTTACGTACGCGAAGCTTGGAAAGTGCCCTACTTTCTGCCGAACGAAGTTTCTTTTCATCCTCCGAGTCGTCAGCTAATTCGTCTGATTCGTATTCCTCCACTGCCGTCCAGCCAGCCGGACTCTTGTCAGCAAACCGTATGGCTTTGTTTCGTTTGCGCAGCAAAGTTTTGGCGTTTTCCAACTCCTGATTTACCCTGGATAAATCGCCGTCCAGCAGCGAAGCGGATGCTGAATCAATAGAGTCTAACAAACTCGAATTGAATTCAAATTGGAGCTTGTTACCTTTGAAATGGAAGTTGCTGGCGGCTTTCGCTTCAGTTTTCAACTTCTTTATCTGAGAATCAGTGGCAAGATCCTTCTGCTCAAGACCGCGTTTAAACTCTGAAAACTTCTTGTCAAGCTTCGTATCCAGAAGGCGGGAAACTAAATTTAACGTTTCTTCGCCAGAAAAGGCACTCTCCTGGCTAGATCGTCTAGGGTTAGATTCTAATGGCGGAAGATCATTGCCCGTTTCACCCATAATTGACAGAAATATAACGAGAGATGCCGTCGAGTGACCTTGAACTGCAAAAGAATGCCTATATATACCGAAACAGGAATAGTCACGCGCTCTGTAAAATGCGACAAGCAACGTGAACTGCGAATACCGAACACCCGAAATAGCACTACAAGAAGCGTGCATTCCATAACGTGAGAAAATAAATAAAACGCAATGCAAGCATAAGGTAAGCCACGTTTATTAAATTGTTTTCTATTCGTAGCACTTTGAGGAATTTTCGCAGCATTCTCATACATTGTCTTATAAATTAACGGTCAAAATTGTAACGTAATCGCCAATAGCATTATGTCACATATTAATCATATTCCACGTCTGGGCCGCCTGTGGCTAGCATTAACCCAGGATTAAAAGGTAACCGAAGCGCTGATTTTTTTGTATGAAAATGTTTTTCACTGCTTATGTTTTGTGTAGTTTTCGATTCTTTAAACTCAAAACTGAAGAACAAACAATATAAAGAGAAAACTTCACCGAAAAATTACAACCCTGGATTAGCTTAATCGGTCTTTGAACAACTCGGCCCCAGTCTGTTTTTTTTTTTTTTTTCATTGTCATTTTTTAAGCTATAGTTCCACACTAGGTTATTGGCTAGTTGGAAAGTGATTATCCACAATCACCAAATCAACCGAAAAGGATGTTGCTCAGCAATTTTTAATTCGATCAATTTACGATTTCAGCTATTTCCTGATGGGAGAATCGAAATAATCAATAGTACGAATTCACGGACGGTTCATACCAACTGGGACTAAAGGACGACTACCTTAATGATACTAAGGAATAGGATTCAAACCAAAATAAACGTTCAGTATCTCAAGTTTTTTGTCTTCTGATGCAAAAATCGAGATTAACTTGAAAACTAAGGACTGAAAAAACAAAATTAAGAAAAGAGAACACGTTCAGAACAGACTATAAACTACAAATTTTAATCAGCGTAAATATTGACTCGAGGAAAACTTAAAAAACACAACAATGAGGCTTTCTCTTCAAATTAACAGCTATTCTAAATGCTTAGTATATTTACTCTACTCTGCTAAAATACAGCTAAAAAGTATAGCACACGGCTGTGCATTTATTCAATATATATTTATGATTTATGCCATGCCAAAAGGAAATACAGACAGAAAAAAAGGAAAGTCGTTGTATCCTTGACGGTGTTAAACTCAGCCTTCCCATTGCGCGCCGCATTAATTGTGTTGGCCACTGTATTTTCTGTGGCATAATATAAAATATTTATGAATCACTTTCTCATGGAATACCATGCAATATCCCACTTGTCAATTGTATTTTCTTAGTATGCACACTCGCCTAAAAGCTTGTGTGTATACAGACAAATTGACTCGTGGGATATTCCATGGTACACCACTCGAACGCATTGCATAACCAGTACATGTTTTACTGAATAAGAGTTTGAAGAAAATTATGCATGAGTGTGATTTCACTCACATTTCACTCCGCCTGTATACTAGTCAGGGCTTGAACCACAACATCATTCAGATAATAATGCTCGCATTGTGGCAGTAGCAGAGGTGATTGGCGAGGCGTTCCCATGAGCCTCGCGGGTCATTTCTTTCTCGGTGATCAGGCAATGAACTTTTATTAAATTCTCAACCTCGGATAATGCAATTCTAGCTTTCTGATTGGTTCACTAGATCTCGGTTACCAGCCATTATACCTGCGTTTGACCTTATATGGAAATGAATGCGGCAAATGTCGCTTAGCATAAAATTTTTCCCGTAGAGCCAAGTCTCGTCGACTAAAAAGATGGATGAAAAAGGCAGATTTGGCGAGCTATCCACACAAGAAATACAAGAAATTGTGGACAAGGCCGTCCCAGAAACAACAACAAAAGCCACAAAGTTCGGAATGAGATTGTTTAACGGTACGTACCCGTTAAGTTTGATTTAAAAGTTGCAAAATTTCAAATATAACCATCGTGATTTTAAGCATTCGTAAAGGTTACGTAACAGCAACAATATTTACCTTAATTTAGCAAAACCGAAGGTTGAGAATTTAATAAAACAATTATTCGATTCGCGCTTGTTGGATATGAGATTGGTTATAGCCAACTCGGTCCTACGGGCCTGGTTGGGTATTTACGATCTCCTATCTAACGCGCGCTCATGAAATAATTGTTAAATAATTACCGAACTTACAACCTACAACTGAAAATTTATAACTACGTTCAGTTTGTATCCCATGTACGGGCACGGCGTCAGGTGAACTGGTTACAAGGGATCGCTTACGAGGGATACGGAATACTTTTTAATAGTTGTTTAACAACCTTGTTAACTAGAGCAAACAGTTCTTCGACACCAGCCTATCAGGGAGAAGCTTTGACAAAATACTGAATTATTTCCGTTGTTTAAAAGTCAAGACAAAACGTTTTCTTTTTTCGCGAGCTCGGTGAGTAATTCAATACAAGTTCATTTTATGTCTACTGAGGAAATTTTGGCTTAGTTAAAAAAAAAAAAAACGGTTTCAACCAAATGCATATCTTGTAAATATCTAAATTGCAAAGCCAAAATATATCATCCCTACACTAATTCTGATGAGTTATGGGAGTAGCTGTTAAGATGTTTATACAGTCAGCCAGTATCGTCTCCTTTACTATTTTACTATAAAGGAGCCTAAGTTCTCTTACACAACCAAATCTTCAACGTTTGCGTACAACTGCTTGTCATACATGTCCATATTGATCAACCTCTGTGGAGAAGAAAATATGGCAAGAGTAATCGGTCATTTAATAAGTTTGTCGGTGTATCCTTACGACACCTAATTTACGTGTATGAAAGAAAAGTATCTGGTGTTCTTCTCTTTTGCTAAGCTCTAGGCAATAACAACAGTCGTGTTAAACATGCCTGGTGCTCTTTTACATCTAATATTATAAATTTTGATAATTGAAAATCAATTCTCTAGGAGAGTACCTTGTGTTGGTTTTCCATCTCCTTGAGTTCATTCCTCAATTCAGTAAATGTTGGTCTTTCATCTGGGTCTTCTTGCCAGCATTTCGCCATTATTCCGTACCTAAAATTAAATAAATGAATAAGCCATGGTGTGACACCCGTTAGGAGGCCTGGTGGCCTGATCATGATTATTAGTGACCTGTGTTCGAGCTCCGGCTGCGGCCATTAATGCTTTTGCATCAGTGGTATTTTGGACCAAAGGGAATAAGTGTCGGGTGGATAAATTTAAAAGGATTAGCATCTCTTTGAGGAATATGGAGAGGAGATGACGAGGGAAGGAAGGCTGGTTGTGGTAAAGGGCAAGTTAAGGCAGTCTGGGGAACTAGTTCATTTAGCATCTCATGTCATCTGGTCTCCTCGCTGGTAAGTGCCTAAGGACTAACTCCAATTAGCACAAATTAAGTGGTAGAACACAAGCAACGACTGTAACTAATTTCATCAATAATGTCGACAAGAAAGGACAAGCTACAGCTGGTTACAATTTTTCATCCACGTGTTGTGGCTTGGACATTCTGTGTCCTTGCTGTAGCCAGCGTACAATCTTTCTGCCATCCATCCGTGGATATGGTGAGCCACCTGGAAGAGAACATTTTCTAGAAAATACATCAAGATTTCGATTCTTGCCAAAATAATTGTAACTATTTTTGCAGCAATTTAGTTAGACTTGTTGGTATTAAAAAGAAAACAGTCAATAAGTATCCCCTTCTAATGAAAGGCCTTTCAGGGATAATAAAAACAAACATTAGAAACGAATATTGCAAACAGAATATAAAAAAAAATTATGAATGCTATGTGAGAGGAAGCAGACCAATCAGCCATCTTACAAACTTGGTCGTAGAGTTGAACTCGAGTCTATGGTAAAAAAAAAGCAGCTAGCGTCAAAAAGGAACTTGAACCCGGACGCTCTAGCCCCCAACAGAGCTGCGCCACAAAACTTACTGTAACCTCCTTTGATACATATATTTCTGCGCTTTTCAACAACACCTCAAGTTCAAACCCTAGCTAACCATAGTGTTTTTGGCTGCAGTCAATTATAATTACGAAGAGCACTAACGAGCTTTGGAAAAAAGAAACAAACATTATGGATCAAAATCTACCACTCAATGCCCACAGATATGACTTGAAGTTAGCTTCTGTGTCCTGAAAGGGCCCGATTAAGATGATTGTCGATAGCGAAGCACGATGATTTATTGAGCAGATTTCGCGTATTATGGAAAGGGGCCGTAAACAAACTGCAAAGTTGCAAGCCGCTACCTAGCTTACCTATCGTGAAAATCTCGTAAAGGAGAACTCCGTAACTCCACCTGTTAGATAAATAAGTGTTTAAATAATAGTTATGATATGGTGAAAATAAACCTTGTTACTTAAAAGTAATAGCATTGGAAGTTCTATTGAATGCTATTATACCACTGACCTTTTAAGAGATAATGTCCTGAATAGTAGTATAATTTTGCACGTTTTGACGTTATTTGGAAGAACTTTCTGTTATATTTTGGCAAAAAAAACTTTTTACATTACAAATAATAACAACAAACAATCCTTGGAGCACGAATTCACCACTACCAGTCTCGCCCCAGGTGTTCTAAAGTCCTGATATAACGCTCTGCACCGGATAAATCGTTATTCAGTGGATAAGTATCCAACCTTTACAACAATCCGCGCCCGGTCCAATTAGTTAACATTAATTAATGCAGTATATATTTTTCTCTATTATCATGGACAAGCAGGAGAAGTTGTTATTATAGGACAGGTAAAGCAATATGGTCATCCTGAGGTAAGCCATTGTGATGAAAAACATTTACATGTGTAACGTTGAATCACGGTACATGTACTCACACATCGCTTTTTGTTGAATATGTGCCATAAAGGAGCGCTTCCATTGCAGTCCACTTAACAGGGAGACGCCCCTGGAGAAAGAACAGAAATTTTCAGCCAACAAAGCAGACGAGAAGGTCTGTACTGTGGTTTGATATCTGAGTTAGTAGTTACATACCCGTTTATTCAGTATAATTATAAAGTTTCGCAAGCCCCCGAATAGTCCCTGTGAGTGGCTTCTTAAAGAGTTTACACGAGGGAACAGGCTGCAGGGACCAGTGTTTGCTTTAGGGGACTTATAACACAGGGACATTACAAAATCTTGGCCGAAAATGTATTTTTCTTCACCATTCTCTTTCCAAATGCGAAACCGAAATTGTCAAAATAAGGCCTACTCTGGGACCTTAAGTCGCCTTAAGTTGCCTTAAGTCGCCTAAAGTCGCCTTAAGTCGCCTTAAGTCGCCTAAAGTCGCCTTAAGTCGCCTTAAGTCCCCCTAAGTCACCTTAAGTTGGTATCAGTTATGCAATGTTAAAAAGGTTACCCCTATTCAAATTACCCCTGTAGAAGGTTATTGGAGTTAACAACTGTCATGCAAAGTAAACTCCACTCCAACCTAGAGGACGAGGAGGCATGGTAACCCAATGGTTGGTGCAGTGAACCCCTATTGGGGATCATTGCATTGTGTTTGTACTCCACAGTGCCTCTCCTCGTCCAGATGTATAAATGGGTACTGGGCACTGCTACTCAGCCACACCTTTCTTTTTGTTTATATATGAGAGTTTGGCTTTGGCCCATGGGCTATTGGCCGATGGCCCTTAAGGGCAAAGGGTCTAATAATAATTGCTTTAGTATCACCCAACTAGTTGGACAGAAAAGGCAATAATAAGGACTCAAGGACTATTACTAATAGTCCTCGAGTAGCGTAATCAATTAAAAATTGCAGGATTTGCCTTAGTCCACTAGTTGGGTGATACTAATATAGTTTATTCGGAGGATGTCCAAGCAAATGAAATCACTGTGAAACTACTAAAGATAAAGGGACATTTCAGGAACACAACTTACAGTAAAGCGATAAGACTTCACTTCAACATGCAATGTCAATAATTTTGATGGCATTAAAAATGGGGCTGACTAGGGCCCTTTAAAAAGCTGAAGACCCAGCAATCACTGTATTATGCTGGCTTTCTTATACATGAAAAAGCTAATAATTATTATAATTATCCTGCACCTGTCTAGCCCCCATGTTGGCAGGAATAATTTCTACATTTAGACTTAAACAGGAATGACAATCTGATGTATACTCTCTGACAGATGGCTTTTTATTTCTACTAAGTTTTAATTTTTTTTCTTGTATTTAATTGTAAAAGAGTTAACAAAAAAGATGACACTCTATGTTATCAACAGAAAATAATTATATTGAATATGGAAAGAGATAACAAAGAACTATACTGCAACAATTTCATTTATTACTTTTTGTAATATGTTACCGAATCAGATTTTCGAAGACCTACAGTGTATAAACAGCACAGTGAGAGGTGTTCCAGATCATCAAGATAAAAAACGAATATAAAGACAGACATTCTGGGTTAAGGCTCAATTCTTTCTAGTCACTTTTGCACTGGGCAGAAAAACATTGAAACATATGGTAATTCAAAGTCAATTGAACCGAAGTGAGGCTACCCTTTAAATACTCTACTTACCCAGTGTAAAAGAGTGACGAAAGTTGGCCCTTTCTCCAGCATAAGTCATTATCTGCATTTCACTTCCACATTCGACCAAATCGACTGACCAACTGCAAACGTTTGAATTTCGTAAACTGGACGAACCAACTTGCAGCATAATAATTGTCTCTCTTGCCCATTAAATTCTGTTCGTACATTTGATGAAGCCAGGTATTCACATCATCTTATACACTTTACGTGGACTGCGCTTCTGTTACTATCGAAAGCTTAAAGTTTTATTTTTGTTACTAGTAAACATGGCCGCCAGGTTTTGGAACACGTGACTTAGTTAAAGCGCACGTGAGTTAGTCACGCACATGCTAGTATGATTACTCCGATGGGCGCTTACAAAAAAAGAGAAAGAAAACAAATCGCGAAACTAATTCTTACTTAAAGTTGAATTGGTTGATTTGAAATAAATCTACAATCGGGAGCAGGAAAATTTGAGGCCGAAAACACGCGTGATGTCTTGTCTATTTGAAGCATGGAAACCAGTTAGCGGCGCAAGGGTTACTGGGATAATCAAAATGGCGGAGACCAATCTATCAATTTCAAGTATTTCGTTGTGAAAATGTCGTTCTGGACATTTGTAATGTGCCAGGTGAAAAGCAGTGAAAACTTGGAAGGCATGTCTCCTGGTGGTCTGATCAAAAATGGTAAAAAAAACCCTCGATTGCGGATTCACTATATAAACTGGGTCGTCAAAGTTTTCTGGAGCCACACCAGTAGTTGGTGAAATTCGAAATGAAGTGTTCTTACAAAGGACCTTAGCAGGCGGTACTCATTATGGTATTGGAATGCTTTGTCTGACTGAGGCAGGAGAGCAGCAAATTGACTAGGTCCCTGAAAAAGACTGAGCAACTTTGGAAAGGCACGCATTTGCCAAACTCCCATGCCAAAACTGACAGTGGAGATGCCAAAAACATGGCAGATAAGTCTACCAAAATAACCATTTTTATAATTTGGAAAGCATTGTAAAATAAATGCATGTAAATAATATTAATTTATTTTAATTTACTCGTTGTTTCAATTATGGAAAATATATAAACCAAGCTAAATCATGTCTCTTTTCTTAAATTTTTGTCACTGTGAATGTATATTTTGGCTAGATTGCAGAATACCTGGCCCACTTATTTGCATCTCATTAAATAAGAGTAGCAACTATTGTTATATACCTGGTTCTTCAAAGCATACCGACACATGTAAATGGCTGGGCTGGGTATTCTGCAATCAATCCTATATTTTTATATTTTTGTTTGATGTTGGTTTTTATTGTGATATCTTCACTAATATTCATGCTACCTTGCTTGTATTTATTGTTATTATTATTCTTATAATAGCAACTGTTCAGTGTTGGTGGTAATTCTATCTTAAAAAGCATTTTAAAAAATGGTTTGAAATCTGGATAATTGAGTATATGATGACTTGTGTGAATACAAAAGTAAACAGATGACGGGTACAATATTGGTTTATTGCAAGAAACTTTGTTGAAAATTTTAAAGTGTATGGAGAAACTGTTGCTTAGTTTAGGTTTGTATCACTCTAGTGAAATTAAGTCGCCTAAAATCGCCTTAAGTCGCCTTAAGTCGCCTAAAGTCGCCTTAAGTCGCCTTAAGTCACCTAAAGTCGCAATGTTTTTTTGGCCAATTTCGCTTAAGTCGCCATAAGTCGCCTTAAATCGCCCAAAGTCGCCTTAAGTTACGGCGACTTAAGGTCCCAGAGTAGGCCTAAAATACGCGTAGCAATAAAATATGCCAAGGCAATAAATTAACATAAGAGATTATCAAGGTAAGTTAACTTGATAATCTCTTGATTAAACGCCATGGCGAGTTAGTGATGCTGACATTTCGAGCGTAAGCTCTACCTTGGAATAAAGTGCATGGACTTAAAAAAAGAAAAAG
This sequence comes from Micromussa lordhowensis, assembly GCA_964020085.1. Classification (NCBI taxonomy): domain Eukaryota; kingdom Metazoa; phylum Cnidaria; class Anthozoa; order Scleractinia; family Lobophylliidae; genus Micromussa; species Micromussa lordhowensis. The sequence goes on along the minus strand of OZ026599.1, from coordinate 20,989,420 downwards.
CTGATCTGTGGTTGAATTATTTTTATTTCGCCGCAAGAACTTTTCCAGGAGTTTCCAGGAGCTTCTAGAAGAATTAAAGAGGGTCCCTTGGGACTCGGCGTACATTTTTGAAGATGTTGATGACCTATGGGATCACTGGGCAAAGCTTTACTGCCAGGTATTGGATAAACACGCTCCACTAAAGAAAAAGCGGATTAGAGGTGATCAGTTACCGTGGATTACTCCCGAATTACAACGTGAAATTTGTCGGCGAAATCATTTATTTAAAGGGCCATTGTCACGATAAAGCGCATGTGTGGTCTTGATTGACACAATTTTTTTTTAACCAATAAATATCCTAATAGTATCACGTACGCCACGAATTCGCCGCGAGTCAGCTTGGAGTTTCACGTGCCTTTCGAAAATCTCTTTATCCGCTGGCTTTTGAGCTTTTGTTTGTAAAGAATATTTATCATGTTTATGTTGTGTGAAGGCCGTGTCCGTTGAATACAAGCCCCCTACACTTTACTTTCTTCCAACTTGCATGCACATCTGCCGCTATTTAGTTTCTGATGTTCGTCCTCCTATCTTTTATTCGTTGCCATTTCTTTTTTCTTTCGAAATTTTCGTCTCTAGCCGCTTCGAAAAGCACCTCTCGAGGACAGCGCATATCTCGACGGTATTCAACTCAAAACACAAAATATACCGTCAAAATCTTTCATGGATGACTAAACAGTCCTCCAATAGCGGTATTTCCATTTTCACACGCCTCGCAAGGTCGATGGAGAAGGCTTTTTCTCACAAATATCAACTTTGAAAAGTGTTCCGTCGGATAAGAAATCAAACTGCTGCACTTGCGCAGAAGGGAGACAAATGCCCTTTAAGAAACACGCTAAAAATCCAACTGATTCTTCTTGGGAAAAATACCGTACACAGCGAAACAAAGTAACTTCATTAAAAAGGAAAAGGATGAAGTTGTTTTGTGCTGATGCCTCCCGGAATAAAAAGCATCACCGAGAATTCTGTAAGAAAATGAAACCGCTTCTACCTAGTAAGGCCAAGATGCAGTCCAAGATTGTTTTGTTGGAAAACGAGCAATTGATTACGGATCCCAAGTGTGTCACGGTGCTCAAATGAGTGTGGAAGAATTTAAGGATCACCCTAGTGTCAGGAGGATTGTTGAACATTTCTGGCCTACTAGCAATTTTGATTTTCAGCTGATCGAGGTGGAATATGTGAAGGGCATACTGCTTAAGCTTAATCCAAGGAAAGCCGTTGGATGTGACAACATATCGCAAAGACTCTTGCGTATTACAGCTCCCGCAATTGCACAGCCGCTGACCTGTTTGATTAACTACCTCATAACGAGTAGCAGTTGGCTTACGGTTTGGAAGTGCAGTAATGTTTCTCCCATACTTCTCAAACTCATTAATAATTCATCAAGCTAAAACAAAGAAAATCACAACCGTGAAGGAGGTTTTGATACCCGGTCTTAATTTGCATAGATTTTGACGATTTTACTTCTTGATTTTCTCCTTAGTTTTTGCTTCGATTGAGAAGATATATGTAAAGAACGAGTGTAAAGAACGAGGGACGAAACCTCTAAACGATGAAACGACTTTATTTCCGACCAACCGCCTCGACAACCGTGCAACAATTCTACAAAGACACACTTGGCTACCGCGCCTAGCTTGGTAGCCACTACTCCAATACTCGGTACCAGTCTTACACTATCCCCTTCTAAGAGAGGACAAAGAAATCTAAAACTAAAAAAAACAAAAGAAAGTCAAGTACAGTTCTTCATGAGAATTTCAAATAGCCCTTTAAGTGTCCATTTGATAGTCCCGCGTCCAGAGGGGTGGACGCCTCTCTCGTTGAGATCTTCTAACCGGTTCCTCTGCTTGGGAAGGGTGTTGAACAGGCACCGGATCCACGACACCTTCCGGGAAAATATCATCTTCCAACACAATCAACCCTGCATCACTGCTCGCTTGAGTTGAAGAAGGACGCAAGGCCTCGGTAGGTCCTGTCTCAATGGCAGCCCCGCCTTGACCCTTGTCGCTGGCTCCGACGAAGGGTTTCAACTGATTAAAATGCACCACCCTCCTTTTGACCCTGGAGTAACTCCCAGTAGGCCCACAGTACTTGATCCTGTAAACCACTTCACTTAGACGCTTGATGACTATCCAAGGGCCAGTCCAAGGTCTATTCAGTTTCATACATCTACCCCTTCGGGATTTCTTGTCTAACCAGAGAACTCGGTCCCCTACTTGATAAGCGTTGGCTCTCGCCCAGCGGTCATAGTAAGCCTTCTGAGTACGATTCGACACCTTCAGAGTTTCATTAGCAGTCTGGAAAGCCTGCATCAACCTTGACTTGAGCTCAGTAGCATAATCAGAATGAAACTCCTGTAAGGGAAGGCGGGAGTCTGGCTGAAGCAAATCACTAGGCAAACGGAGCTCCCTACCAAACCGTAAGAAACTGGGAGTAAAACCAGTACTACTGTGAACAGAGGTGTTGTAGGCCAGACATGTGGATGGGATGTACAAATCCCAGTTCCTTTGATCCTCCGTAACAATCTTCGCAAGCATACTGTTCACTGTACGAATGCTTCGTTCAGAAGCCCCATCTGACTGGGGGTGAAATGGTGTTGTTTGCGTGTTCCAAATCTCAAAAAAAGAACATATTTCCTTGATCATATCAGCTGTCAAGTTCTTTCCCTGATCATGATGAATCTGTTCTGGAGCGCCATGTTGGGGAATCCAACAGTCGAACACTTTCCTAGCGATGGTCTCAGACTTCTGATCCCTAAGTGGGAACAATTCTAGCCACTTGGTGAAATGGTCGACCACAACTAAACAGTACCGGTAACCCCGAGAGCTCAATGGGTATTCCACAATATCCATCGTTACCAATTCCCCAGGGCGACTACTGATGATTGTTTGCAGCGGAGCTCTTCTTGTAGGAACTGGGTTTTTCCTCCTCTGGCACGGCAAGCAGTTCTGGCACCATTCCTCTATGTCCAGAGTCATATGCGGCCAGAAAAACCTCTCCTTGACCCTAGAAGAAGTCTTGGCAGTACCAAAATGGCCCAGGTCGTCGTGCAACATCTGAAGAACTCTCGAGGTAAGACTGCGGGGAACAATTATCTGTCCTGAGCCAGAGTTCTCAACGCTACTACGCCTAAGGATACCGTCCTTCCCCACACTCAGGTTGGGCCACTCCTTAACAAAAACCCTGATGTCCAAGTTGTCCACGCTTTTCGGAGGGGAAGCTTTAGACATCAGCAAAGACTTGATTTGGGAAAGTGTTGGGCAACTGTCCTGTTGTTGTCTGACAAAGTTAAGGGACCATGCTTCCTGTGCAACAGCCTTCACTCGTTGGACTCTACTTAAGGCGTCAGCAACTGTATTCTTATTTCCCGCGATGTGGTGAACTTTGCACTGGAACTCTCTGAACTTATCGACCCATCTCCACAATCGACCACTGTGCTCCTTGGTTCGGGTCAGAAGCCACTTAAGAGATTCGTGATCCGTGAACAAGTCAAACTCGCGTCCCAGCAAATATGGACGATAGGCTTTCAAGGCCTCAATCACCGCAAGGCACTCCTTTTCCGTAGTCGAATAATTGCATTCAGACTTGTTGAGTTTCCGTCCACCAAAAGCCACTGGTCTTCTACTCCCACAAGCATCAGACTGCTCTAGAACGAAACCCACTGCTTTATCAGAGGCATCACAAGACACAATGAAGCGTCCCAGTCTATCCGGGAGTTTCAGAGTCACTGAAGAGCACAGAATTTCCTTCAGTTGTTTGAAAGCGCTGTCACATTGAGGTGTCCACACAAATTCTGATTTGTTAAGGAGATCATGAAGTGGGACTGCAATATGGGCAAAATCTTTTACGAATCTTCTCCAGAATGTACAAACACCCAGAAAACGGCGAAGATCAGCTTCATCTTTAGGGACTTTCCACTCTCGGATTATGTCCAGCTTCTCTGGTTGTGGTCTTATACCATCCTTGTCAATGACATGGCCAAGGAACTTGACTGACCTTGAGGCAAACTGACATTTCTTGCCTGATAACTTGAAACCAGCTTTCCTGATCGTTTGTAATAATCTCCCAATGCCTTTTAAATGCTCCTCAAAGCCAGAGTGGAAACAAATCACATCATCCAGGTAAGCCATAACATCCTCGGCATCCAAGAGTTGCAGCATGTCCTCAACCACTGCCTGGAACGTTCCCGGGGCCCCCGCAAGCCCAAAAGGCAATCGACAATACTGAAACAAACCAAATGGAGACACAAAGGCAGTCTTGTGCCGGTCCTCAGGAGCCACCTCAATCTGATGGTAGCCTGAGACCATGTCGATGGTAGTGAAAAACTTTGCATCAGCTAAACGGTCCAAAGTTTCAGTCATGTTTGGAAGAGGGTAACTGGCTACTTTTGTTGCTTCATTTAATTTCCTGTAGTCCACACATATTCTCAGGTCCCCAGAAGGTTTCCTAACAATGACCAGAGGACTAGCCCACTCAGAGGCGGACCTTTCGATAACTCCATCTTCCAGCATCTCTTTCAAGTCCGACTTCACACCCTCTTGATAGGCAAATGGAACTCTGCGAAGCTGTTGTTTGACTGGAGTTGTCCCTGCTTTCAGGGGAATATGGTGCTGAACTCCAGCTGTATATTTGCCAATGTCACGCTTACCCCTCGAAAAGACATCAGCATAAGAGAGAAGTAAATCTTCCAGCTGTCCTCTTTGAATGCCACTCAGGTCACTGTCAGACAAATCAATGCCAAGTTCCTTCACATGCCCTTCAGATGTATCCTTAGTGATGTAAGACACAGTAGGACCATCCTCTTCTGGAGACAGGTTCAACGGGTCAGAACAGTCAACAATGTCAGTAATAATCCCAACTTTCTGGTTCTTAAACAGCATCACAGTTTCATCAGATAGGTTTACGGCTTTCAC
>OZ026599.1:20921974-20969474 GCA_964020085.1 Micromussa lordhowensis | reverse complement strand
TTTTCCAGGCTTCTTCTTTCCAATTGCTTAAGTTGGAAAATTTACTGCGGTGATCATCCTTCACTTTCATCTACAACCGCAGTTCAAACATGAATTATTTCATATATACTTCACATCACTGTTAAGACGTATTCAGAGCATTATAGAACATTGTTTACCTTTCTTGTGAAGCCATAAGATGTAGACAACAAGAACAATGATTATGACAACAAGGATACCGATAACAACTCCCAATACGGTGCAGCTGCAAGCACAATCCCCGCACGCTTGAATTCTCACTATGGTATAATAAGAAACGTCATCAGATCTCTTCCAGGCATCTTTTGCGTGCTAAGCATGACAGATATGTCTGTCTCTCTATCTGTATGTTTGTCTCTGTCTGTCTGTCTCTGCCTGTATGTCTGTCTGTCTGACTGACTGACTGGCTTCCTGTACCTGCCTTCACATCATTCTGTCTGTTTGTCTGCCAGTGGTTGTTCTTATCGAGACTTACATGAGCAAGGTCAACCAAGGTATTTAGTTTCCCTTGATGCGAGCTTGGCAAATACAAAACCCAAACGTTTTAAAGTTCTTCCTATCTATTCTTACTATATATTCTCAGAGTTCAATAAATTTAGTATTAGAGTTCCATTGTTTTCTAATCTCTAGTTTTAAATTATTTTATATTCATCCGGTATGCAACCTGAATTTAGTGTAAAATAAAGTTAACAACAAAAATACAATGGACAAAGAAAACAGCAGTGCACCCTATACAAAATCAAAATCTACATTAGTTTGCTTACTGTCCGATGAGCTTGTAGGTTTTGTGGCCATGGTGGTTGTTATCCCAGTGTATCGTGCTCCTGTTATGGCACTCACATTAAAATCCCCAAACTTTCCACTTTTGACAGCATCTCGAAGTATAGAGAGTACCTCATTTTCTCTTACAGTGGAACTGAACTTCAGGGCCATATCAACAGTCACACTTCCACACCTTGAAAGACGAACAGCGACAATTATGGTTTAACTAAAGTGATGATCAAAATGAACTCTGGCTGGACCCTCCTTCACTTTAAAAATTTGTGTTTAAACAAATAAAGTGGAGCGATTTTCGTTTGAAGATTTGTATTCCTAATTAGAGTTCAGTTTCTGTTTACGTTTCAGTGCACGTGGTTGAACAGATAGATTAGTAACCATTCGATGTTTTGTTTGTGTCTCTAGATGATGAAAAATAAGAGGGAATTAGTTTGTGGAGAATGCACACTAATTTTGATTGTTTAATGAAACAGTCAAAGCCGATAAAATCTCCGCAACGTCAAGGAAAAAAACATTTTGTAAGTATTAGCCCTCGCTACACGTACCCAGCCTTGTGAACATTTATTTTAGTGAAGAGACAATGATCTAGTCTCTTGCTTAAGTTTATTATTCTTCAAAGAATTCAAATTTACTTTATCCCTTTTCTTTTTGTTGGTACTCTGCTCTCGATTAACCATTTCCTAGTCCATTTCTTTTGACACTAAACAAAACGTCAACACAAATAGTGACGGTGCAAATACTACTAATCCAAATGTTCTGCCATCTTTGAAATGGTCAAGAACTATTTGAACAACATCAGGTTACATTCTTAATCAAGCTACGATGGCCTAAGAACCAGAGTTTATAGCATCAGGTTTATTACAATTCCTGTAACCGCCTCAGTCAGGGTTTGAAAACTAATCAACTACATGTAGGCATGTTTTTCTCATCCTGAGTAGAAAATATTGCTTGGAAAAAACGTCCGGTGTCCTACAAGATCTGAAACTTGCCGAGAAGATCGCCTGAAAATTTTTTGCCTAAAACTTTAGTCTAAAAGACACTGAATGCTACGAAAATTTCTGAAGTCCAAGTAATCAATTTGAAACTGTTTGCACACCTGATATTTTTCTGTTCCACACTTTCATAACCCAGTTTACTAGCAAAGATCTCGTCGATCTGAAAATTGACAATTTAAATAATTACTACACATTTTTAAATGAGCTAACTCAATGAACATGTACAATAATCCTTGCTTAAACAAATAAGTAAATTATTTGTGACGTTAAAATTAAAGCTGCTAGATGTGGTACGATAACAGATAATGTAATGTGTAATCTACATGAAGTTTACCGTAACAAAACAGAACATCGTTACTTTTTTTAACAGCGTCGTGTTCACTATGGAGTATTTCAACTACTCTTAAATTTGACCACGAACTGAATATTTAGTGCGAGTTGAACCAAATGATTGCTATCCAACCAACTGTACAGAGCTGCAGTCCTTTCTTAATATATGGCCCTTTCCATAAACAAACAACCCTTGCCAGCCAACTAATCTCAAATATGAAACATAATAAATCCCATACTAGACAAGCAGTTCTGTCAGTTTGTGTCTGTCTGCCCGACCGTCTGTCTGTCTTTCCTCAGGTTTATCTGTGTCAACCTGTCGTTCTGCTTGCCCAACTGCTGCCCAGCATGTCTGCCAATTCACCTCCCCATTCACTATGCATTAAGCCGCCTAGTTTACACTAGCGTCATAACGACAAAACAAGGACGTTACCACGGTTGCGCCGTCGTTACGTTTGCAAATGAACATAAGGACATAATAACAGAACAGCAACTAACAGCATGAACAGAACGATATAAGGAAAAATCCCGATCTTTTCCTTATGTCTTTATACCGATGTTCCCACTATACCGCGGCTCAAGCGATTAAGTCGTAATGCCATTAATTCGTTATCTCGTTTTTATCGTTATGTCGTTATTGTGAACTAGGCCTCAGCAGTCAACTTGTCTATTTTCCAAGAGTGACTACATAATACAAGTTTGATTGCACAAGTGTCTTACATGAACTAGTGGTTATCAAAGATTAGGAGTGCGTTCTCCGCCTGTGGTATTAGTTGTCTGTTGCTGAAATCATTATCTTTATGTGAACGGCTGAAGTTTTAGAGACATGTAACATACTGACAAAGTCCACTATTTTTGCTCTGTGGTTTTGATTTCCTTGTTATTGATTTTCCTTGCTAATGCGATTTTGATACGACCTTTGAAGACACGTTGGGTGACGGCTCCAGTTTCGGTAAACTCACAATTTCATGCCATCAACACGTCTCAGTCTCACTTTTGCTGGTAATGATTTAGGCATAAAGGCTAATTTTCAAAAAGGATAGTTGTGTTACTTCTAGTATTCGGAGCTGGAATCACTAATATCAGCTAACATCTGTAACATTTGCTCTCGCGTTTCCGTTTATCCGTGGTTAATCATAAACAAACTCCCGGACAAACTCCGTGCGACTGGCAATAATTATTAGATCCCACGGTTAACATCCCAAAGCCAAGGCGATGCAAAGTCGTGTTCGTGAACAGAATAAATACGGTCGTCCGTCCCAGCTGTGTAACAAAAGCACGTTATCTCGCATCCTGACCAAACAGGCCTCGCTCGGTCCAGAATCAAAACTTCTAGAAATGAGCGATCGCGAACAAATCGTCTCGTATACACGTGCTTTGGGACGATGTAATTTGTTTTCGCTCGGCCAAAAAATCTCACGCCGTCTTTATTGGGACTGCATTCTCTTTTTTGTCGAATGCAATCAGAGTGAAAAAGCTATTCAAATGGGAAAACCTCAAAACGTTGAAAACCACGAAAGAAACCACAAAGGAGAACAAGCATGACGTAGCAGATAGACACGAAAACGAGACTCACAACCCCTAAAAAAACTTAAAGGGGCGGCCAATTTGCCATCTTCACAAAAAATCTCGATTTTCGCGAAACAAAATTACGATGGATTCTCTCGTTCCTCGAGAACGCAACAAGTTACTTACCATTTTACTGAGTTTCTCCCATAGTTGATTGTATTCACCATCAGTACACTCTTCACTCGTAGTAGTAAAGGACGCTCGTAGGGGCCGTAACCAATCAGAGAGCAGCATTTTGTGACGTCACAACCCTTAATGAGGTAGGAATAAGAGGGTTTGTATGGAATAAATTATGCAAAACTGGGCATGTCGCAATCCAAGATGGCGGCCTTGAAAACACGTGACTTTTTCGGGGTTGGCGCAGGCGCAGTAATGCACACCGGAAGTTGTCTTGACGCGTGGTTCGTGATCGAAAAAGTACGGGTACGCAGTAAAAGTGATTGGCGGCAGCTGTGGACGAATGACGATGCTCGAAGGTGTGTATAAAGGTGAGTTCGTGGTTCGAGACGAGTCACTTTGAGCTGACGAGACGATGGAGCCCACTAAAGTGCCAACGGCTGAAGAAATGCGCCAATGTGCGAGTGACCTGAAATCGAAGATGGAAGAAAATGGAAAGGAGTGCAAGCGTGTCCTGAAGGAAGTGTCTAAAGTGGACAGGAAAGAGGGAGAGTCCGCGTATGCAGAGTTGTTTGGCATGGTGGTTCATGATTGTGTGGACTCGATCCTGAAGAAGGAGGTTCACAGTCTTGCTTTGGAGATGGAGGGCTTCAGAAATAGTCTTTGTGCAAAGCTAGGCGGAGACGAAACTGCCAGGGACAAGCCAATGAATTTGCTGCGTCTGTCCAATGGTTTTGAAGAGGCGTGGAAAGTGTGGAGATTTGGTGCCGTCGCGGATAGAGCGGAAGCATCGTACCGACGTTTTTTGGAGACGGTGTCAGCAGAGTGATTGAAAAAAACTGTGACAGAGTCATTGAAAAAACTGAAAAAAACTCATTGAAGAAAATCTGTAAATGAAAAAATCTGATTTTTATTTGAAAATAAAAAACACTGTTATTGACAGTCTTTTAAGGATAAAATGTACATGTGTTGTTGAGTGATACGTTTCATCATCTTGATGGCCTCCAATTCATTGTTTCCTAAATGGATGAGGGATAATGTCATGTTTTCGGGGGTGAAGAATTCGCCGTGATAGCCCGACGTGGTTTCGAAGATGCGCCCGTAGATCCATACGTGGGATAGATCTGTTCGTTCATAGCAGGGGTGTGGAAACTGTTTGAGTAGATAGATGAGAGTGATGTCTTCCCCGGGGTGTGGGTCATCTAAGCGTATTTTGCAAGCCAAAGGTCTGGGTGTCTGAGAGAAAGGAAAAAAGAGGTGTGAAAAACGACCCTGCGGGGAATCGAACCCCGATCTCTCGAGTGACAGTCGAGGATACTAACCATTGTACTACAGAGTCTTGCATGATGAAAAAGAGTTTATTTGTGGGTCTTGTTGTGTTCGAGAAAAAGGGAAAACTTAACCACTCACCTCTGTTTGGTTTGTTTTTTGAGGGTCATTGTTTTCTGTGAAAAAGGAAGACAGACAACTTTTTAAACTCAAGAATGATTTTTTATTGTGTCACAACTGAATATGTTACATTCAAAAATTGTGTCCGATGTCGGCAAGGAACGATTTTACATGATTGACTCTGTTAAGGGCTTGCTTCTCGTTGTCCCCCAGGTACATGGGTTTGTAGACTTTGGTCTCGTCATCGTAATACATGCCATGGTACTTATGGCAGCAAGTGACCCACACGCAGCCCAGCCCCCAGGCGTCTCTCAAAGGCCCTTGGACGGGATGTACAAACTTTTCATGGTGCCCACGTTCACTTAATTCCATTAAGGGTTGCCGACAGCATGGTCTGGTCTGTTTACACACATAACAATGTTTGTCTGTGAGGGAGAGAAAAAGTGTGAGGGGTCTGACCCCAAAAAAGTGTTTATATCCATTGTGAAACTCACCTGGTTTGCTCTCCATAGCTCTGACTGGACGTTTGGTCTGAATCAGCAAGTGGCGAGTGAGCAAGGCGACGCGCCTTTTATACGTTCGTCTGAATTGGACCCCAGTCTCTCACGATTGGGGTCCAGTCCCTGACGGACGCAGAAAGGGGGGATACCCCCCCATCCCCCTGGTCGTCGATTTTACCACGTGACGATTCCTTGCGCTCTGATTGGTGGATTGAGATCCTATAAAGCTGGAGAGGCGTTTCGGAGAGTCACTCTGCTGTTGACCAGTGTATGAGCGTTTGTGAAGATGGCGTTGCGTGAGTTACCACCTAGTGCTGTGCATGTGCCTAGACGACGAGAGCTGACTTACGAGGAGGCCTGTGATGAGATGAACGAGAATTGGGTGTTCAATTTTGAACAAGCGGGCGTGGCGATACGCGACGTGTTGGCGGGACGAGTCGAGGTCGGGCGCTTCGCCAAGTCGAGCCAGTTGGACTTTATGGTGAATTTGATATTGACCTTCTTCGATAAGGAGCGGGAGAATTGGACGCGGTGGAAGTCGAGATACGCGCGGATGGAGAAAGTCTTTGCGAGGAACTTGTTCAACGCCATCATTTCCATACGGCATAACCTTGATTGGTGCAATGCGGGAGCGAAACCACCCGTGGATCGCTTGACTTTTACACAACTGATGATGTGTTGGGGGTTCGAGCCCTTCCACAGACATTTAAAACCGCGTCAGCGAAGACTCGCTCAAAGTCACATTGAAGTGATTGAATTTTATTATCAGACTTTTAACCAGGAAGGTCAAGACGAGATGCGGCACCAGCTAGACAGAGACGATACATTGAGACATGTAGTTCAATGAAATGTTTAATAAAAATCAAAAATTGTACAAATGTTAAATAAAAAAGACCAGCAACGCCCCTGGCAAAAATGTAATGAAATAAAGTGTCAATAAAAAAGTCAGTTGTCCACGAGAATGTATCTGGCCATGCCTCTGGGTTGTTCATTGATCCACTGAAAGAAATTACAGGTGCGTTTGGGGCACTTGAGGTACAGTCGATTCGGGTTGTTGACTGAATGGGACGTGGCTAGTACCAGGGACTTGTGACAATCGCAACGAAAACGGGCTGGGTCGATCTTTTGGTAGCAGGGGTGGGTCTGTTCGTTCACGCGTCTCAGGTACTCTTTCACTTCCTTGACGGGGCAAGTCACATAACACTTGGTGTTGAATCTCGTTGAGGGACACCTGTAATACTCAAAAATGCTTCCGTCGGGGCATGGGACACTGCCATATGTCATGGGCACATCACACCTGGGACAGTAGGGTTGGTACTGTTCTAGTTTCTTCAAGAATTCGTCGGGGTCGAACACCCCTTCGACGTTCGGTGTTTTCCCTTCTTCCAAGACTTGTACTTCGACGATTTCCCCCTTGTCGTCGGGTGTAGGCGGTAGTTCGACCGGTCCAAGGAGAGTCATGAGACCTCCCTGGATGGTTCCTGCGTACTCTGGATCATTCTTGTAATCTGGAAAATCCTTGACGTTGCCTATGTATCGCGGACCATCCTGGTCGGTTCCTGATGGAGAAAGGAACAGTTAGTATCCGAGTTTAGTGTTTTCTCGCTGCATCCTTTCCAGGATGTGCGTGATTCTTCGCGCATTCTTGGGAGTGAGTCGTTGTCTTCGCAAACGATGCGTGTGTGCCATGGCTTGTTTTAATCGTGCACGTTTTTTGGCAAAGGCGGAATGGCGATGCGAGAACCCTTTGAGAGATACCGTGCTCCAACTGACGGCGTGTCCGGTGATTTCTTTCAGGAGTACTTGTTCTTTGAACCGAACGCGTGTGGGTATCTTGGGTTTGAACAACCATCGATCTAAGGTGCTTTGAGTCCTACCTTGTTTGAGCTTGCTGAAATCCAGGGTCAGGTTTGCCTTCTTTCTCTTCTTGCTGTTTTCGGTCTTCCTTCGTTTGGCGGGAGCACTGCTTCCTTCAGGTGTACTTGCATCCATGGCTTTGGCTTGAAGTGATCGTGTGCGATGAGAGTGCTTCAATTTATGCTTTTTGGAGAACCAATCACGACACGCTGCGTGATCGAAAAAGTACGGGTACTCAGTGAAATGTGCTCTTCACGAGACCATGCACGGGATCGAAAAAGTACCTGTACGCAGTGAAAGTGATGTGTTCCGTAGCGTATAAAAGGAGCCTCGCTTTTCGGGAACGAGTCATTCTCGTCTTGACCTCTTGGTAGTCTCAACTAGATCATGGCGTATTACACGGACAATAACGAGATCAAGGAAGTCGTGTCTCGTGTGGCGGACGTGGAGATGAGGGATCTTGGGTCCATGGAGTCCTTGACGGGTACGACGGTGTTTCTATTTGACAATCTGTTCCTGGAAGTACCTATCGCACCAGTGAGCACAGAGTTGATTCTGTGTCGTCGTCCACTTTGGGGTGGTAATAAGATCCTTGAATTGATGAAAAGGAATGATAGGGTCTATCTCTTCTGTGGTGAGTGGTGTTGTGTCCTGCCTCGTGAGAAGGAGACGGAAAACGATTTCAAGTTCGTGCCTTGCAAAGACCCCGGCTTGGTCGGCGAACGCATTTGTCTGCTTTGTCCCGATCACCTCGATTACAAGAGTCGGTATGCCATCCAGGATCTGATGGAACCTGTCAGGTTCGGTCAAGCCCTGGCGAGTCGATTGAAAGAGCAATCCTGCGACGTGCGTCTCGAGTCCTTGCTGACCATCGACCGAGGTGATTATAGAGACATTTGTTGTAAATTGGAGACACTGGCGAGTGAGGTCATACACCAACGCAATATGTGGAAGGATCGTTTTTTCTATAAGGCCTTGAACGAAGACCCTGGGGCGTTGTGCAAGGCGTGTAAAGAGGATATGCGTCTTACCTTTTACGTGAATGAGAATGAAGAGGCTGCTCTGAACTGGAGACCCGGTCAGTGCAAAGAGTGTCACGGTTGTAATTGCCGCCTTTATTCCTGGGAATCCTACGAGGATGAGTCTCTTGAGAACCATATTCCCGTGGACGAGTTCGTTTCGTCCGATGAAGAAGACGTCTGTCGTTGACTTTTTGTATCTAGTGTTTGAAACGAACCAATCATTGTTTTGTACCTAGTTTTTGAAAAAGTGTATATAAGTTGAATAAAATGTTGATTTGACTTCAGTTATGTCTTTGGTCTTGAGTGTGTTGAACTCTAAGCTCTCCAAGGTGTGTCGCAGCATGGCTGATCGATGGAGTTGGATCCGATTGTGCAGTAAATGCGAACGCGTGTTTGCTGCCTACGGTGGTGGAGGTGATGAGATTCCTAAGGATCAGTGAGGGTTGTCCAATACTCCGACAAATTTATGCACACCATTGTATTGTATTATATCCACATAACAATAGATTAACAATACAATACAATTGAGAACGACGCAATACAATAGAATACAATACAATGGTGTGCATAAATTTGTCGGAGTATTGGACAAGTATGGGATCAGTCTGATCCCTTGGAAGTGTTTGACGAGACCGATGTCGAGAATAATGTGATGCGTTTTGTCGTTTATATCATGTGGTTGAAAGGTCAACCCGATTCATTTGAAAAGTATCTGCGCGTCAGGGATAGTCGTTACGACCTGTGGAGAAGCAGCGTGTATAAACTGTGGTTGCTATGAAAAAGAAGAAGCTCTCTACCGGTACGTTGTTGGCCCGGTATCGCGACCCCCTCAAACCCGGTAGTTTGGGTGGTTTGACCCGTTTTGCCAAGGCCAACGGGATCACGCTCAAAAGGGCGCGTGAGGTCCTGGAACGAGATTTGGGCTACACGTTGCATAAACCGCAACGGCGTCGTTTCCCCACGTCGCCCGTGGTCGTTTTTGGCATCGACGAACAGTGGACGGCGGATCTGATCGAAGTGATCAATATTGCCAAGTACAATCGGGGCTATCGATACCTTCTGACGGTGGTGGATGTGTTTTCGAAACACGCCTGGGTGCAACCCGTGAAGAACAAGACGGGTCGCGCCGTGACGGATGCCTTTGCGAAGATCTTGAAAGTTGGAAGAAAGCCGATCAACCTTCAGACGGACGATGGCAAGGAATTTTACAACAAGACCTTCCAAGCCTTGATGAAAAAGAAAAACATTCATCACTTTTCGACCAGTGGCGACACCAAAGCCAGTGTCGTGGAACGGTTCAATCGCACCTTGAAGCAACGTCTGTATCGTTACTTCACCGTGAAGAACACCTTGAACTTTGTCCCGGTCTTGCAAGATCTCGTGCGCGGTTACAATCGATCGTTCCACCGCAGTATCAAGAGAGCCCCGACTCAAGTCACGCTGACTAACACCCCCGAAGTGTGGGAAACCCTTTATGGCAAGAAAAAGGCAAAATGGAAGAAACCCCAGTTCAAAGTGGGAGACCGTGTGAGGCTTAACAAGAAGTTCAGGCAGTTCAAGAAAGGGTATCTGCCCGGTTGGACGGAAGAAGTCTTTGTGGTGAGAGGGGTGCGAAAAGGTCAAGTGCCTACGTATAAAGTGAAGGAATGGGATGGTTCACCGATCGAAGGTACATTTTACGCGCAAGATCTGCAGAAGGTGACGGTGGAGGACGACGACCTATTTAGGATCGACAAGATCGTCAAACGCAAAGGCGATAAAGTGTTGGTGCGCTGGAAAGGTTGGCCAGACAAGTACGATACTTGGTTGAACAAGAAGGACGTGTTTGCAAAGCCATGAAGGATCTTTACGTGCAATTGAGCAGCAACGCGTGTGTGGCGGAGTTCCCATCGAATGAAGCGAACCATTTCAAGAACCGGTTGCCTTATCCGCTCGAGTTCCGAGAACCGGGTTGGAAAGTGGGACTGAGTGGCGTCTCGTTACCACTGTCCACTCATACACCTCGAACGACCAGACGAATGAACTTGACCAATCCTTTTCTGTTCCGGTTCTCATGGTATGCCGAGTGGAACCATTCAGGTCTATGGGTCAGCCCACGGACTGTGGAAATCAAAGAATCGGATTTGACCTTACCCCCCAGGAATGGAACGGAGTTGATGAATGAGATACGCCGCCTGTATTTGGGGTCGTTTGGAGATCAAGCCGAGGTCGACGACACTTACGAGGTGGATAAATCGAGTAGCATAATGCAAGATACACGCTACAAGAATAAAGGAACGGATCAAGTCGTGGAGATCAAGGACACGGATCCAAACTACGAGTACAATGTTTTACCGAAGTTGACGTATGCGGTGATGCATCGAGCGGATCACGGAGAGTGTGTCATGGACAATTCCAGAACGTCGCTCACTATGCACAGTGCTGGAATTGGTTCAGTAACTGACAAAAATCGTGTGTGGCCCAAGATCACGATCGGCCTGGAATTGGCCCTGAAAATGAAATGGATTAAAATGGGGTACCGCAGTTACGTGTTGGGACCCAATCTGAGGAAAGAGTTTGTGAATCATGACATTCCGACGGCTCCCGATGTGGTTGGAAACCGGGACCAACTGTTTTTCAAGACGGATCATGAGGCCCTGTACCTGAGCGTGTACATTAACTGGGTGTTCGTGAACCTGGATCGAAGTTTCGAGGAAGCGTTTGGAAGTCACACGCACACCGTGGTGCCAAAACGTTCCCTGTACGTGTACTCGAATGTGGGTCAGAGCGTGATTATGGGAAATCAGATCACGGATCTCTTGCGAGAAGTCCCCTATAATCCCGAAGAGCATTATTTCGAGCCCAAACATATCCAATATAAACCCGTGCGCAGCGATGTGCTGGACATTATCGAGACGCAAGTGGCCGAGAACACCGGTGCTCTGACGGACTTCACCTCGGGAGTGACCACAGTGACATTGCATTTCAAGCATGAGTGATCCATTCTACGTCACCTTACCCAGCCACAGTAACAAGAAGGAGTTTCCCAACAACAAAGCCAATCATTACAAGATCCGTTTACCTCAAGCGATACGTTTGGAGGGTTCCGGATGGCAAGTGGGATTGAGTGCCATCTCGTTACCGGATGCCGCCATCAATCTGGATCCGTTCAAGGAGTTGGATAATCCTCTCCTGAGGGCCAAATGGTTAGCAATCAAGGAAAGGAAATCCGATGGCAGTTACGTCACGGAAGGCGCCGAAACGAATCTGACCTTTCAAGACATCCTGCACGACAACAACATAGTGGACGAACTGAGCTTCATGAGAGCCCTCATCTTCAAGTTCGCCCAAGTCACCAATTTCAAAAGTGACCCGGGTTACTTGAGAGAATTTGCTAATGGGAAAACGTGCAGCTATGAGTTCAAGTGGGAAGGTCAAGACCTAGTACTGGACAACACCAAATTGGACACGTCTTATGTGAAGGGTGTTGGGGACCCTTACCTGATGTCGTTGAACCTAACGTTGGCACTTAAAATGGGGTGGATCAAACCGAAAGGAAATGCATACATCGTTGGCCCTAACATGAAGATGGAATTCTTCCGCGCCGTCAAGACTTTTCCCAATGACACTTCCGATAGTAGATGGTGGCGTTACTTTGTTGTCGAAGATGGAGTCCTCAAGTTGTCCCTGTTTTGCAACTGGCGCTTCACGAACTTCAACAATGCCTTCCAGAATGTGATAGGGAATGAGACACGTTCTCTGTTTGTGTATTCCGATGTGGGTGGAAGCTCTGTGGTGGGGGACCAAGTGACGGATTTGCTTCGAGAAATCAATTTCAACCGCACTGGAAAAGGAGCGCAGTATTTTGAACCTCTCCACATTCAATATATTCCTGTGCGCAAGGAGACCTTGGACATTATTGAAGTGCAAGTGGCTGAGACAACAGGCGAATTGGTGAAGTTCGGAGACGGAAATACGGTCGTCACAATACACGTCAAGAAACCATGATAGGCAATGGTTTGGTGAGATTTCATAGCGACGCGACTCAGGCCGGGAGCGGACTGTGGAAAGAGATCAAGAAAAGTGGACCCGCGGTCCTTAGTGACGTTCTGTCAGAAACGGCCATGGAAGGAATAAAAGGGTTGGGTCGAGGTGCAAAGGTCAATTGGAAAGGTGGACTCGCTGGGATCAAGAGAGGAGCCAATCGCGCCGTCAAACGTAAAGCGAAGCAAGTGCTCAATCGTCAAGTCGCGAAGAAAGTCAGAAAGGACATTTTTGGAGCATGAACCCCATCTACTCGAGACGCGTCAAACGTATTCCTCTCATCTCGAGTGGTCTGACGCGACGACGAGTGTATAAAGGAGGCATGATCCTTCCTTCAAGATCAAATCTCGCCGACTATCGTTGGATACAGACAGCCTTGAAGAGGAAGAAGAGGAGAAGGAAGAAGCGACGATGACGGACATGATAGCTCACGCGCGATCAGTGGGGGTACTCAACCCTGCTCTGAATCTGTTCAAGATACCACCCACGGACCTCAGCATGTCCTCGTGCCGCTACGTTCCCATCAACCCCTTTACCACCGGGATCAACCCCGTGGACTTTCAAATCGATCCCCAGGAAGATTACATCGATTTGAATCGAAGTTACTTCGAAGTGGAACTACAGATGAAGAATGCAGCGGACAATGCTAATCTGGTAGCCGCGGACACCATTTTCCCAGTCAACAATTTGGCCCACTCGCTCTTCAAACAGATCAATGTGAGACTGAACGGAACACTCATCAGCCCTCAGACGGACACGTATCATTACAAAGCGTACCTGGAAACCATACTGAATAACAACCGACAAGACGGAGAGACGATATTGCAGCCTGAGGGGTGGTTCAATGGCCTCAACGTCCCCGATGCTCTCACGGCCAATCAGTTGGACCTAACTCATGCTGATTTTAGGGCGTTGTCCCAAGACACGCAACAACTGATCCGTGATATGAAAAGTTTATTGGCCGATTTTGTTGGAGGTAACAAAGTCACCCTGAGATTCAAGCCTTACCTGGAAGTGTTTCATCTCAGCAAAGCGTTGGTTCCAGGTGTCCAAATCCAGATCCAGATGTACCTCAACTCCCCGGATATGTTCACGATGAGATTTGCGGGTGCCAAAGCCCTCCGATTGCTGCAGGAGGACGTGAAAGTGAAATTGTATCTGGCTCAAGTGAGAGTCACTGCCTCGATCTACAGAGAACTGAGGGACAACATGCTGAGTGGAAAATTGGTCACTTACCCCACAGTGAGAAGCGAGATTCGCACGTACTCTCACCCGGGTGATCAGCGCTACTTTCAGTGTAACAACCCGTTTCACAATCAACTCCCCAACGTGTTGGTGGTGGCGTTGATAGAAGCGGCGGCCTTCAACGGGGATGTCACCAAGTACCCGTTTTCTTTCAAAAAGTTCAATGTCACCTCTGTGAAGCAATTGGTGAGAGGGGAAGAGTATCCCTACGAAACCCTGGAACTGCAGCATGACAGTGGTGCCAAAGACCGCAGGGGCTACTTTAGACTCTTGCAAGCGTCAGGAAGTCTGCGCAAAAGGACTGGAAACATGGTCAGACGGAAGGACTGGGGACAAGGCAAGCACTGCACCCTGTTTGTATTTGATAACACAGCCAACGGGAATTTGCACAGTTCGGTGCTGAACCCCAAACAGAGCGGTGATCTGCGCTTGGTGATCAATTTTGGAGACGATCCCGGTGAAAATCTCACCGTCTTGTTGTACGGTGAATTTGAGAATATCTTGGAAATTGACAAGAACAAGACCGTGGTGTACGACGTGTATCAGCAGTGATGGAGAAAGTGGCCTTGAATAATTTGCAATTGGATCATTTGGCGAGGAGTCATCCGAAGCTGGGTCCCGTCTTTTACAGAACGGTTCCATGCGACAGACTTCCCAAGACACCGTCCAAAGAGGGACCCACGGCCTACATTGTCAACACGGATCCTCACGACCAACCCGGGATGCATTGGATAGCGCTGTGGACCGAGGGGAACGTGTGTGAAATCATGGACAGTTATGCCCTCCCCTTGGAGGTGTACGGGACCACGCACCCTTTGCAAGAGTGGCTGAATGGTCATTTCAAGTACAGAGTGCACAATGGAAAGAGTCTTCAGTCCCTATTCAGTCAGAGTTGTGGCGGTTATGCTTTGATCTACCTGATTTTTCGTGCTCTGGGACGCAGCATGAACGAGTTCTTGAAGGAGTTCGAAACGAACGATTATGTGAACAATGATCATAAAGTAGGCATGTGGTTAGAACGTTTGATTGTGGACGAGTTAGCTTGGCGTAAGATATGCGATCGATTCATGGAGTGTCACCAGGACACACGAGGGTCCTTGTACGGTGTACACCATTTGTTAAATTAAGAGGCATGGATTAAAGAGTTGTCATTTGAAACAAGATGTTGCGTGGTGAAGTCCAGTGGTTCCCTCAATTCTTGGTCCTTTGCAGGGACATGTGTCACCATCTCCCCTTGAATCATCCGTACCGTCCCACCCTCGAACGCATTTTGACGTGCGATAGTTATCGACGCGTGAGACCCCTCTTGAAAGACCAGGACCTTGCCTTCCAATTCGAACTATTCTATCAGCGTTCGCGCGCCATGTCCACGACGGATAAGTACGGGCGTGATCGCGTGGCGAGTCAGTCCTCGCGATACCATGGAACGGCGTAAAGCATTTCGATTTCACACCCCGGCGAGTCTGATGGTGACTGGACCCTCCGGATGCGGCAAAACGGTGTTCACCACCAAGTTATTATTGAACAATGCTGACTTGTTTGCTCAAGCGCCGAAAAGTATCCACTATTGTTACGGTTCGTGGCAAAAGGGGTACGACCTGCTCAAGAAAGGGGGCGTGAAGTTTCACGAAGGGATTCCCGACAGCGACTCGTTACCCAACTGGTTCCCTCAAGGAGGTTTGCTGGTATTGGACGATCTGATGGACGAATGCGGGAACGACAAACGCGTCCTGGATCTCTTCACCAAACACTCTCATCATCAAAACATCACGGTCATTTACTTGTGTCAGGATCTGTTTCCGAACGGAAAATTCGCCAAGACCATTTCTCGCAACGCCCATTACATCGTGGCCTTCAAGAATCCCAGAGATCAATTGGGAATGCGCAACCTGTTGTTGCAATCGTTTCCCACCCAATGGTCGGAGGTCCTCGACACGTTCAGAAAGGTGACGGATCGCCCTTTTGGTTACCTGCTCTTGGATCTGCATCCGACCAGCCAGGACGATCAACGCGTCCTGAGTCACTTGTTAAAAGAGGAAGGGTTCGTGCGATGTCATCAGTTTCGAGATGCTGAGGAGTGAAAGCATATAATCAATCCCACTTTGAGGATCTCATTCATACGCAAGAAGCGTTGGCGAAGAAAGCTATAGCAAGGGAGTATGGCGAGTAACGTGCTCGACGACTTGGACCTGTCGATCGACGCAGGCGACGATTTGGACGTGTCGATCGACGCGAACCATGAATGGTTGAATGATTGGGACGTTGACGGTCTGCGCGTGTACGAGTCTCCGTCCTGGACGCAGGCACAGGCTGTCGACAATACGGGTCCCTTGTCCACACCGTCGCCGCCCCCAACCCCTGGACAGGGTAGAACGCCACCGAGCATCGGTGTGGGAACAGCCACCACATCCATACCAGGGAACAACACCATCGGTGTGGGAACGGCCACTACCTCTGCAGCGGCAGGGAACAACACGATCGGTGTGGGTTTGACGCGCGCTCTCAGACAACAGGCAGGACGTCCACCCACACCGTCCGGTCAAGGATACGCTGGAGGTCGACCCACTGCAGGGTACAAAACACCGCGACGACCTACCACGGGTGGTAAACAACCGCGACAACGACCCACCACGGGTGGTAAACAACCCCGACGAGTACCGCGTCAAAACACACCTTCTCCACCTCACTCGTCATCCTCGAGCAGTGGCTCGTCGGCTCCCTCCTCCGTCAGGTCTTCCGTCAGGCCAGGTCCCTCCAGAGGTCGAACCAACATGAATCAAGCCCAATTGCAACGTCAACTGGAGCAGATCTTGCAAGATCAACAACAAACGGCCGCAGGACGTCACATTGCTGGGATCACCACCACGAACACGATCACCACCACCTATAAAAACGGTCGACGTCCCACCGTGACACGCAATTCCACCAGCGTGCGGAACTGACCACATCCAATGAGACGGAGACGCAGGACAATCAAGGGTGGCGAATTAGAACGCCTCTTGTCGACGTTGAAACCTTTGGGAATCCGAGCTTTGAAAGGTGCCGTGTACGGCGGTGTGAGTGCTGGAGCCAATAACGCGGTCCGAAAAGTGCTCAAACGAAAAAAGAAAAGAAAACGAAGAAGATAAGATGTTGCGGAGTGAAGTCAAGTGGTTTCCTCATTTCTTGGATCAATGCAAACGGTCCCTCTCCTACAGGGATCCGCAATGCATGGACCACGACGCCATGAAGCGCGTCGTGGCGTGCACCTGTTACAGACAAGTGTGGGCCATCGCGAACGAGTACAGGGAGACCGCTTTCAAGTATGAACTATGGGAATATGAACGGCGCGCCAAGAAGAAGGCGAAGCAGATAGAACAAGCCGAGACGCAAGCATGACGATCCCCGTCAGTTTGATGAATGAACATCATTCCACCACGATTCTCGACGCCGAGTCCCTGAATCGATTGGACGGCTTGTATCTTTTCTATCACAAACAATGGTGGTGCAAGAGACAGATGTTTTATCGTTTCAAAAAGTGCAACGCTTTTTTCAACGGCATGGCGTTGGTGCTCATGGCCGCGAGTGTCGTGATTGGATCTGTGTGGAAAGACACTTTCGTCGTGGTGGGGTTGACGTCCTTCGCCACCTTGTTGAAAGGTTGGAATGATTTCAAAAAGTATTCCTTCAAAATGGACATGTGTAAATTCGCTTACACGACCTACGAAAAGACCTTGATTGAACTCAGAAATTACGTCCGAGCTGGTATGGACGACGCCACGATGAGCAGTTTCTTGACCAAAATGCAAACCTTGGACGACACCATCACGGATTTCACACCCTCCACGGATGACAGGGTCGTCAAAAGTTACGACAAACGCTTCCGTCACGAATCCCTCAGCGAGGGAGAAGAAAAAACATAAAACAGACACACGCCCTTCGAGCCTCATTTCACTTCCTCGACATGCCAAGAAGAAGACGCCGCCTCCCAGTAGGGAGGAGAAGGAAGACATCGCAACGACATCAGAAAGGGGGTCTCTTTCGATTTCGACAGAAAGGGGGTCTCGTTCCCTTCATGCTACCGGCCCTGATAGCCAGAGCAGCTACACGCAAGCGAAGGAAACGATAAAAAGAAGCCCTCCAGAGACGACACCTTTCATTCGAGCGTCATGGCCAAGCGAAGACGAAAGACGCAAACGAAACGTCCCGCCAAAAAGAGGAGACGCAAACAGAAAGGCGCGGGAGCCGTCTCGGTCGTCGCCGGTCTACCCAAAGCAGCCTGGAGCATCACCAAAGCGTTGGAGAAGAGGGCCAAGAAAAAAGCCCTCAAGGCCCACGAAACACGAGCCAGGGAATTTGACAGTGGAAAACGAAAACAATTTGCGGGGGAATCGTTCACGTGCTGTGTCATGTGATAAAAAGAGGGGAACGTCGAGAGAAAACATCACTATTTAGAGAGATGGCCAAGAGGAGAAGGAAAAGAACTCAGACAGGGGGATTTCTACCCGTTGCAGTGGATTTCAAACAAGGGGTCAAAGTGACCAAAGACCTGGTCAAGGCTCTCAAGAAACCCGTCAACGTCAAAAAGGCCAAAGCCGCCGTTCAAAGCTACAAACAACAGTATCAGCAATACAAACGACGTGGGGGAACAAAAAGCTACAACCGTTGGGTGCTCGACAAAGGGTACGGGTCAAGAAATCCGGGCTGCTGTGTCATGTGAGGTGAGTGTTTTCAGTGGTCTCCGAGACTCGAACCCTGAAGCAAAAATGTGTCATACCGTCTTCCCCTCTTTTTTCTCAGACATATAAGACGTTGTCCACCCTTGCACGACACAGAAAGCGACGATGAAGCGGTTGCGAAGACAACGCCCCTTTTTGGAGAGCATCCTGAAAAAAGCCAATCGATACAAGCGTCAAGACCTGCTGACACACGCCAACGCCGATCAGATCAACGCTGTCAGCGAGATGGTTCTCAATCTGCTGAAACAACGAATCCCCGTCGATGCCGCGACGTACGGGAAATTGAAACGGCATAAAAAGGTGCTGCGCGAAGTGGGTAGACGCAGAAATTCCGTCAAGCGGCGAAGAGAGCAGCTCCTCAAGCAAAAAGGCAGAGGATTCTGGAGTGGTTTAGAAGGCTGTTTTCGAGCATGTTGTGTACGATGAAAGGACGGGACGAGCAAGGGTATCCGCTGCTGGGGGAAGATGTCGTACCCGAAAAAAGGTCCCCACCACCCAAAGACGACACCGTGTCGAACCTAGTGCAGTTGTTGCAAGCCGCCAACGCACGCGAAGACAGACTCAAAGACACCGTGGCGCAATGGAGCCGCAAATATCACGACTTGTACCAAGAGCACATCGCTTTAAAGTTTGGGGACTTTTGTGAAACGTGTCAAACGAAGCAAGACACCACCGAACCTGGTGGGTGCATCGCGTTGTGTGCCAAGTGTTCCGAGGGGAAGATAACCATCCAAGGGCTCCAACTCAGATTGGAAAAGAAACAAGAAGAAGTGAGGTACTGGCAAGACTGTTACGAGACGGCCCTGAGTCAACTGACGGATTTCCCCGAAAAACGACTATGACGGACGAAGTGATGATGGTCCCCGTGCAAGAGTTCAAACAATTACAAAACTATTACAAAGGACAGATCACGGAGAGTGCCTTGTTGAACAAAGCGGGACGTCTGGCTGCAGAACAACATCTCATTTTGAAAGACAAGAGAATTCCAGACAGTTTGGCGGTCAAGATGACCAAACCCATGGCCCTGGAACAAGCTCGGTTGGTGAAACGCGTGCGCACGGGGTCGGCGGGCCCCACTGTGTACCAAAACACCGAAGAACCCGAGGGAATGGCTGACGGACCCATAGAAAGCATGCTGAGACAAATCATCAAAGGGGTCAAGAAGGAACCCACCAGTCCAGTCAGAATCAAACAGGAACCTGCTACACCTTCCACGTCAGGCATCAAAAAAGAGACACTCACCACCTCAAAGATTCCAAGACCCAAAAAACCTTCCACCTCAAAAATTCCAAGACCCAAAAAACCCATAAGTAAAGCACCCACCACGACCCAAGCACCAAAACCCTCTCGCAAGTCCAAGGGAGTGTTCAGACAAAGCTTGGAGGGAGCCTTGGACGGTGCCTTGAAATCCTTGTCAAAAGGGAAACGGCCGAAACGCAAGACAGAAGTGGAAAAGTTGCAACCCGCCTCAGGTTGGGAAGACTGGGATCCCCAAGGAAGTCTGAGAGGTCCACTTCGGTATGACACGGACGACGAAGAAGAAAGCGATTAAAAAGAGGAAGAGGAGTGGTATCGATCTTCAAAAATGGTTGGGAAAGACGGGGATCGAGTTCCATTGGCCCGGTTATCAATACATGGGACCCGGTACGAAATTGAAGAAACGTCTGGCACGAGGAGATCCCGGGATCAACCGATTGGATCGAATCGCCAAACAACACGACATCGATTACTCCAAGGCCAAGAATTTACCAGACAAGTGGAAAGCGGACACAAAAATGATCAAGGCCATTGACAAGTTGCCCCGAAAAACCATGACAGAACGCATTGTCAAGAAGATCATGCAGACCAAGAAACGATTCAAATTGTAAAACTTTTTTTTATTTGCAAAAACAATAAAGTGTTACAGATTGTTGTTGTTATACATGACTCGTCATGATTCAAAAAAGTTAGTGCTACCCGGATACACGGAAGCCGAAGGTATACAAGTCAGTCCAAGTCTCTCAATGCTCATCCCATCCCCGACCGAGGTCGAGGCCATGAAAAACAACCTGAACCTAAGGGATGCCCAAAGCGACCTAGGCGTATTGAAAAAAAAACATGTTATACACGGCCTCTCGCAACTCGACACTCAACGTAGTACGAAAAGGTACAATCACCGTGCCGTGAATGTACACTCTCCGAATGCCATGGTCGCGCACAAAACACTCCACTTCCTGATAGTACTGCAGCCACACTATCGCCGAAAGGCGTGCGGGTAGGATGGACCAGGTGCGAGGCGTCAAAGAATTGTGCGTTTGGAAGGGGCGCGACTCATCTCTGAATCCAAGAATGACATCATGCACTAACTGATAATTCCTGTGTCTCCGTTGAATCTCGGACTCTACAGAGAAAAATCAAAAATTAAGAAGTCATCCCGATACAGTGACGGACCTCCTGAGTGAGGCAACAAACTAAGGTGATCGACTCGCACCGTGTTAGACACATCGTCTCGGACAAACAACAGTCTAAATTCGAACCCACGTGTCGCGTGGAACACAGTATAGGGTGTATTGAACACGAACATTTTATACATGGCGCGTCTCATGACAAGCGTGGACTCCACGGGTAAGCTCACACGTCCATGCACATACAAATGATAGCGAGGGAAGAGTCTCATGAATGCCTCCAGCTTATGGTAATAGTCCAGCCAGACACCTGCATCCACTACGTACGGTAACTCCAGCCAAAACACGGACCCGTAATAGTGAGTGCGAGCGAACCTCTGTTCATTTCTGTATCGGCGCAGTTCTCGCATAACACTACCCATCACATCGTGGTGAAGCGTACCTATCTCAAACGGGTCATCATCTGATTCAAGCTCTTCATCCGTCTCCAAAACCACTTCCCGCTGGTACTCCTCATTCTCGTGGCGACAATGACCGCAAGCGGGCAACGTCTGCACCATCTCCCGGTAACAAGATTTGTGCATGAACACACCGCAACACGGAGTGCATTGACATCTCGACACCGTGTTGATGTCAATACCTCGTTGACAAATCAAGCAGACCTGCTCGAGCGGAGATTCCTCAGGGGCCAGACCGCGAAGTCGTCTACTACGTCTCAACTCAGCCATCGCACCTCGATTGAAAAGATCGCAGAGGCGCGGCCTTTATAGAATTCAAACAACCAATCAGAGCGCAGGAAATCATCACGTGGTAAAATCGACGACCAGGGGGATGGGGGGGTATCCCCCCTTTCTGCGTCCGCCAGGGACTGGACCCCAATCGTGAGAGACTGGGGTCCAATGTAGACGATCGCATAAAAACGCGCACGCTGACGGAATCGTCGCATTTTCACTCAGAGCAGTAAACATGGCTGAGCTGACAGATGGAGAGTTAAACGACCACATGGATGAGCTGACAGATAGAGAGTTAAACGACCCCAGGGATGAGCTGACAGATAGCGAGTTAAACGACCACATGGATGACTATGAACAAGTGAGTACCGTGGCACCAATGTGCGATCACACCTTGGTTTCTTCTCAGAGTTACTGGGACTGGTTGTCGCCAGAGATTGAACATTACATCTATTCACTTTCAACGTGGCAAACCATCCTTGACTTACGCAAAAGTCACCCACGGAGACTCTTGCTCGAAGAAATCATGGATTACCACAAACTGAAAAACGAATGGGGGTTGGGACACATTAAATGCTCCTTGCATCACTGTGCTGCGGATTATTGTCCTGGAAAAGAAGACAGTCAAAAGGCGGGTCTGAAAAACCAGCACCTGGTCGTCAATGGCTATTACTCAGAATACCTGAACAATGAAGAAACTTACGTCGAATTTCTGGGGTACAGCATCGGGGACGCCCGCAAACAAGTGCCTCGTGTGCTAAAAGACGTTGTTCGCAAACGGGGAGGGGAGGACGAACAATCACATTTTAAGGTTGTTGTCAAATAAAAAAACCATATTCATTTTAAAAACAGACTCTTTTCTTTTTTTCATCTCAGAACACACTTCGTCGCACTCACGACGAGGCGTTCCCCGAGGACGACGATGACGATTGGATCTTCGATCCAGCCCTTGACCCTGTCATGGTCGGCGGAGGAGCAGGCACCAACCCCCTCCTTGAATTTGACCTACAACCTGTCGGAGCCCGACGTAATTGGCGAAATGCGCTAAACAAACAACGCTACGAAGCCACGCTGCGACAACAGAGAGACAGTACCCCCAACGACAACATAGGACAAGAACTGACCCACGCGTTACGGAGGTCCATTCAACGACAGATCGACGATGACAACACCCTGACACCTCATTCCACGGTCCACTTCACCATGCAATCCAGTGCCTTCACGCACGCATTCCAATCCACCACCTTCACCGTACGTGAATTCGCGGAAGGTAGCGAAAGACTGGATACCTATCTCCAGACCCTCGCGGCCAAACTCAATTCCAACGAAGAATTCGCCCCCGACGACACCTTCAGCATGGAAACCACCTTCATACGCACCCCAGGGCCAGGCAGTGGAAACGGAAAACGATACAAGCCGAGTTGTGCTGCCGTTCGCGGTATCGCGAAAAGGTCCCGCATCACTATCAAGAATAAGGACAACCTCTGTTGTGCCCGGGCCATCGTCACCATGAAAGCCTTGGCGGACGCTGACGGAGATGCACGCAACCAAGACTACCACAACCTCAAACAAGGACGCCCCGTCCAAGAAAGAAAAGCCAAGGAACTTCACCAACTTGCTGGAGTCCCCGAAGGACCCTGTGCAATCCCCGAACTCACACGATTTCAAGCCGCTTTGCCCAACCATCAGATCAAAGTCTTGTCCGTCGATCCACCGCACATGATCACTTTTGTGGGAAACCCCGCCACGCCCTCGGGCAAGATCATTCGACTCATCAAGGAAGACAATCACTACGACGGATGCAATTCTTTCGCTGGATTCCTCAGCAAATCCTATTTCTGCGACGATTGCAACCATGGATACGATCACGAAGACTTCCGTCATCATTCCTGCACAGGCAAACGCTGCACCTCCTGCAAACGTTTGGACTGTCCCGATTTCCTCGATGCCAAACGACGTCTACAACCCAGACAGTTTCCCACCCCAACCTCCGTCTGCCCCCTTTGTCACCGCAAATTTTTCGGAGACCAGTGCTACAACTACCACTTGCAGCGTCGGAGTCCACGCATCAAATCCATCTGTGACTCCCTCAAGAAATGCCCCGACTGTTGTCACGTGTACAACCTGAACGACAAAGTACGTCGTGGCGGTAACCGTCGTGCCCCGGCTCACAAGTGCGGATGGGGAGAATGTCGCATCTGCGAAAAGAATGTGCACGTGGCCACGCACCAATGCTACATTCAACGACTACCCGAAAGTGAGGACGATCCCAAATTGAAACGTGTGTCGCGCGATGAAGTGGGCACCCGACCCATGCTCGAACCCGACCCCAATGATCCTGACACGCGCGTGTGGGTACCACGAGACCCTCCACTCCAAGTCTACTGCGACTACGAAGCCATCACGGATGCCGAGGGGAATCAAACCCCCATTCTTCTCTGCGCCGAGACCGACGAGGAAGACGATACAGTCTCCTTTTACGGACCCAACTGCACCGAGGAGTTCTTTCACTGGCTAGAAGAGATAGCCATGGACCAAGATGGTGATGACAGAAATGTCACTGCCATCTTCCACAACCTGAAAGGGTACGATGGCATGTTTCTCCTACAATATTGTTACACCCAGCACCGCGAAGTCAAAAACCAGATCACCGTGGGCACCAAGATTCTTTCCTTCCAGTCAGACCGATTGGCGTTCAAGGACTCCCTATGCTTTCTCCCGTTCCCGCTCGCCAACTTTCCTGCCACCTTCGGAATTGAGGAACTGTGCAAGGGATTCTTCCCGCATAAATTCAACACCTTGGAAAACCAAGACTACGAAGGACCCATGCCTGACGCTTCCCATTACGATCCCGACGGCATGTCCGCCAAGAAAAAAACTGAGTTTGAACGATGGTACGCTGAAAAAGTCGCTGCCAACTACCATTTCATCCTGCGGCGCGAAATGCTATCCTATTGCGAGTCCGACGTCAAACTCCTCAAAGCCGGATGCAGAAAATTCCGCGAAGAATTCAAACAGAAAGCTGACTTTGATCCCATGGAGAAATGCGTCACCGTCGCCTCCGCCTGCAACCGATTCTGGCGCAAGAAACTCGTCCCCACCAACAAGATCACTTCGGAACCGCCTCGCGGCTGGCACGGCTCCCGATCCAACCAATCCATCAAAGCCCTCAAATGGTTAGCCTGGCAAGAACACCAACTACGACTCCAACATCCTGCCCCAAGCGATCGCATCCGCACTGTACGAAACGGAGGGGAAGTGCGCGTGTTTGACATGTATCTGGTGGACGGGTTCGATCCCTGTGATCCCGTCACTCAACGACCCACCGTCTACGAATTCAATGGCTGTTTATGGCACGGTTGTCTTCGCTGCTTTCCCTGGAACCGCGACCGATTTCCCATCTGTCACACGGACCGCACCCTCCAAGAAGTCCACGAAGCCACGCTCATGAAACAACAAGCCCTGAGACAACGTGGCTGTGACGTCAAACTCATGTGGGAGTGTGACTGGGATCAAGACGTGAAAACCAACCCAGATCTCCGTCAGTTCCTCGACACCCTGGAACTCGTCGATCCACTTCAACCCAGAAACGCCTTCTTCGGTGGACGCACGAACGCTGTCAAACTGCATCACGTGGCTGACGTGATCTCGGGTGAGAAGATCAAGTACATCGACGTCACGTCCTTGTACCCCTGGGTCAACAAGACGCAAGAGTACCCTGTCGGACATCCCACAGTCCTCGTCAATCCCGACGATCAAGACATTCACCACTACTTCGGGATGGCCAAAGTAGACATCTTACCACCGCAAGGACTCTATCATCCCGTCTTGCCCCACAGACACAAGGGCAAACTCACTTTCCCCCTATGTCAAGCGTGCATGGATGAAGAGATGACCAAACCCCTCCTAGAAAAATCGTGCCTCTGCCGACACACGCCCCAGCAACGCATGCTGCGCGGAGAATGGTGCACCCCCGAGATCCAAAAAGCCGTGGAAGTGGGCTACACGCTGATCAAGATCCATGAAGTCTATCACTTCCCTCCCGAGCAACGCCAAAAGGGACTCTTCGCAGATTACGTCAACACTTGGCTCAAGATCAAGCAAGAGTCCGCCGGATATCCCGCTTGGGCCACTACCCCCGAAGATAAAGCCACGTACGTGCAGAGATACAAACAGAGAGAAGGCATCGATCTCGACCCCAATCTCATCGTCAAGAATCCAGGACGCAAAGCCACGGCCAAACTCATGCTCAACAGCTTCTGGGGCAAGTTTGGAGAAAATCTGCACAAACCCACCACCGAAGCCGTTCACACGCCACACGAACTCTTTGCCTTGGTCTCCGACCCGTTCAACGTCATTCACCAAGTACGACTCTCCAACGACGACACGCTCGAAGTCGTTCACTCCAACCTCAAGGACAATCAACCCGACAACGGCAAAGTCAACATCTTCGTTGCCGCTTTCACCACCTGTCACGCACGACTCAAGCTCTACACGTACTTGGAACAACTGCAACAGCGTGTCCTCTACTTTGACACGGATTCCGTCATCTACACCGTCAGGCCAGGTCAACCAGACATTGCTCTAGGAGACTACCTAGGGGACATGACCAATGAACTCGACGACGACGACTTCATCACCGAATTCATGTCAGCCGGTCCCAAAAATTACGGCTACAAAACCCTGCAAGGCAAAGTCTGCTGCAAAGTCAGAGGATTCACCCTCAATGTCCGTGGAGCTCAACAACTCAACTACGATGTCATGCGCCAAAACCTCCTCGACGAGATCCAACACCCTCTCGACGAACGACGCAACGTCGACGTGGTCAACCCCAATTTCTTCTGGAGAAACCCAGCCACCAAACATCTACGAGTCATCACTCGCACCAAACGCTATGGACTCGTCTTCGACAAACGCGTCGTAGACCCGAACACTTTCAAATCGTATCCCTACGGATAATAATAATACACCGTGGACACTTAGATTCTTGTACAGTTTTTTGTATTCCATTAAAAATATCAGTCAAGACAACTTCCGGTGTGCATTACTGCGCCTGCGCCAACCCCGAAAAAGTCACGTGTTTTCAAGGCCGCCATCTTGGATTGCGACATGCCCAGTTTTGCATAATTTATTCCATACAAACCCTCTTATTCCTACCTCATTAAGGGTTGTGACGTCACAAAATGCTGCTCTCTGATTGGTTACGGCCCCTACGAGCGTCCTTTACTACTACTCGTGATAACCAGGGTCACGTTAATTACATCACTTGCTATGACTAATAATAAAACATGAATTCAGTGAGCCAGAGAAATGAAAAATATCCACAGCTCTGTACCTTTCATACACCAACAAATACTTGATCATAGTCTCAGACCGTCAAGTCATTTCAAGCAAATTTATCTGTATTTGATGAATTATCATAAATTTATGTACTGTGCTGTTACTGTATTACAATGAGGCTAAGAAGCCATCCTAACTGTCAGATTAATATCTGCCAGAACAAGAAGTTACCATTTAGCCATTAACACATACTTGCACTAAACAGATAACAAGTTTGGACCAAGGCTTTATAAAGAAATACAACCTAATTTAAAATTCTGTGTGATAAAATTATTTAATTTGGATGTTTGGTTACCACACCCTGCCATGATTGCAATTTAGCTGGTTTGTAACTTAAAACGCGTTTTCATATTTTAAACGTAACACCAGCATAAAAACCTGACGTTCTTGCGTGTCACATTGGCCGAGATATTCACAAGAAGCAAACTTCAATTGCACTGGCCAAGTACACTTAACAAAATAAGCAAAAGAGAGCTATTGGGGAGGACATTACGATACAAGTACATGAAGTACAGGTATAACCTTACTTGCAACTGAAAATGATTACAGCAATTACAGCCTAAACTATTGGACATAAAATATTACATCTGTCTGTGATATACATGTAGCAACATTTGTATGAAAATTATTGCTCATTACAAATGGAAAAGCTATTTGCATACTTGTAATTTTGCTCTCACTAACTTACAAAGAGTGGTATTGCTAATGTCGCTGCCCAGGTTATTTGCCACTTTGCAGGTGAACGTGTAGACGCTTTTGTCTCTTGCTGGAAAAATTAGAAGGCTTTCATGACACACAATCTGCTGTGGATCACATGGAGTCCAAGAATAAGAAGGCGGTGGATTTCCTTCTGCTTGACAGTGAAGAGATAAACTTAGTTGTAATGCAGCTTCATGTTCACTTGCAAGTTTAACAATCTTGGCAGGATCTAAAAGAATAAACAAGAGGAAACAAATTTGATTCAAAACTAGCAGTATGTTCACAGCTGAACCAGCAGGCAGCTACAGTACGGGTGAGTGAGCGAGTCATGCTGTAATGTTGCCCATTACGAGTGGACCTCTACGTGCGCTGCATAGGACTCTTCCACTTAAATTGGTTCCGTTTTCTAATGCTTTGCCCTTAGATCCCTCACTCACTAAGAAAGTGTTTTCATTTTTGCTAACGATTTCTGAATTATTATCCATGGATCTCCTAAATCAAAGACCCTACGAAAGTAACGAACACGCAAAAATAGCAGCAAAATTTCACTATCAGCACATGCAAATCCCAGAGGGTTGTCAAATACACCCTGGCATTCACGTTTCGACTTACCGGCAGTCGATTTGTAAACCCTCTTGGATGGAATCGACACGAATCGTCTCTCTTAATGTCGACTCGATATGCCAGAAGTCGATTTGCGCGAGTCTGAGAAAATATAGCGCAACTGGGCTATCCAAGGTGGGTTGAAAATGTTGTCGATTTGACAAGATTCGATCGAATCGGCACTACTCGTATCCCTTTATGTCGGTTAATCAAAAGGATTCTTTCGTTTTTCGTTCAACAAAAGATCTTCAGAAGATGCCGCTTGGAAAACTGAATTTTTGGAAACGCTATTTCTCGAAAATCAAGTGCAAATCAACAAAAACAATTACGGAACGATGTTTTTCATGTCAGAACAAGTAAGTTTGCCAAAAATAAGCTCGATCCTGCAAAAAATGAAACTAGCGATATACGCCTTTTTTGTACCAAAAAGCGCTTCAATACGGCTGGATTAACTTAGCTGCTAAATAGTTTTAGTGTACGCGAAGAAGATGGAGATATGTCCTCCTTCAAGAAGCTGAACGCCTATAGAGTGGAGTCCAGTAACAAGAGAGGACTTGTGGTGAAAAGATTCGGTTGTAGAAGGAGACGATTCGCGACGAATCGTGCGAATCGAATCCAATCGTCAACAATTTCACACCCCCTGTCACTGCCTGCCACATGCCGACTTCCAGTGAGACGATTCAACTTTACAGGAGATGATTCGCGACGAATCGCACGAATCGAGTCGAATCGTCAGCAATTTCACACCCCCTGTTACTGGCTGCCAAGAGTCGACTTTCGGTGATCAGACGATTCAACTTTGCAGGAGACGATTCGCGACGAATCCTGCGAATTGAGTCGAGTCGTCAACAATCTCAAAGCCCCTGTTACTTCAATTCAGTATTAAAAACTGCATTTTTTGCGAAGAAAATTTCAAGGATTATAAACACAGTAGCCTCCATTTGGCGCGAAAACATGCTCGGACATTATCTGTTCCTTAGAGCTCACAGGTTTCCACGAGCTACCGGTTGCTGGAAAACTGCTCGTTTCTCGGAACAGCTAATGTCCGCAGACAAATTCGCGCCAAATTGAGGCTATTGTCTATTTGTTAAGAAGCAGACAGACACATGAATTTGTAATTGTGTACTACCTGCCTTTTTGATATTGTAAAACAATTCTGAAGTTGACCAGTTTTTATGCGTCTGTCCTGTTATTTGCAATGAATTTCGTCATAGCATTGTCAAAGTTGTCGACCGATCCAAAGCTACGTTGACAATGTTATGACAAAATTCATAATCAATAACAGGACAGACGCATGGAAAACTGGCTTCATTTTGTTAATTGGACTCGTAAAATACTTACATGTAACATTCACTTTAAAAACTTGGCTAACTTTTTCATATTCATTCTGAGCTGTACAGCGGTATGTTCCAGAAGTTGTTCGGTTGATGTTTGGAAATTTCCAAGTGGACCCCTGAGGCAGTACTTCACCATCGCTACCATCTTCCAACACTCTGGTCAAGGTGATGTTTGGTGTTGGTCTGCCAGTTGCTTCGCAAAACAATGTTGTGTGTGATCCTTCAAGTACAGTCTGGTCACCGCTGACATTAATTAGCTTGACAGGAACTGAAAATAATAATACAAAGTTAGTAACGCATCCCTGAGACTCAAACGGATGGTGCTGCTTTGCAGGTATTTCACAGAACAGCTCCTGGATTGGAGTGAGGGGTGCCCGCCCTTACAGAGTATAAAAATTTAAAAGCAAATACCGGTGAATGCAGACGAAGCAGTGACGTATCCAGAAGTGCTAAGAGAAGGGGTGGTTACAGGAAATTCTTGCTCTAAACAGGACGGAGGACGTGCCATCTAGCTTTGCCCTTAGGTCTCCCAATTACAACAAAAGTGTTTACGCCTCAATATCTCTTAGTACTAGTGGATGACCCGCGATAGGTCCCTGCCAAGAACTTTGCTTTTTATGTTGTGGCGATCATTGCTACCGTTGTAAGTAAACTTTACACATGGTGAAAGGCGAAACTAAAAAAAAAGCCTAAAAAGGATCACAAAAAACAGAGGCTACCAGGAAATTTTAATGTTTTCACAGCACGAGCTTGTAGCTAAATAATTTCAGTTTGTTCCTTATGCTTAGCTGAAGTAATACTAATACTAGCCATTGGAATGGACGATTTTCATTGGCTGGTATCTAGGCACACAAAAAAATGTAAATTACACTACAGACTGAACAATGAAGTCAGAGACCGCAATATTTTGTCAACAAGTATTGTACAAATTAAGAAAGAAAAATATAATTGGGTACAGAAATTACACGTAATATTATTCGTCTGTAAGGTTACCTCAAACGAACTCAAAGGTTACCTTGGCTTTTGAAACCTCAAACCTCCTTTGGTTAAACTACTGACAAATTAAATACCAATTCTTTGTCGCCAATTACTCATGTTATACTAAATTACTCTTCGATTGTCAAGTAGGACATTTAAGCTTACCACTTTCCATCCTAGCAGTATGTATGTCGATTTGCAGATGACACTACCCTTCTTAACAGCAATAGAAATTCCGTCAGCAGAGCTCTCAATGTTCTAGACAACTTTGGCAACCTCTCAAGAAAAAGACGAAACTCCTCGAAAACCAAAGCTTTGTGCCTTGGTCCTTGGAGGCATATTGTAAAGAAACACCCTTCGGATTCCAGTGGCCTGAAAAGCCTGCCCGAATACTTGGATCTTACGTATCTTACCATGTAAAACAAAATGAAAAATTTAATTTTGAGACAAAACTGCAGAAAGTGCAAAGTATCTTTGATGTCTGGAATTGTCGAAATTTACCAATCTTTGGAAGATGTCTTACAACAAAAAGCCTGGGAATCACCCAGCTGGTCCACACTATTTCAAGCCTCAACATTTCGAAAGCCTATATCCAGACTGTGCCTCATGCCTCATGCCCTCATGGTTAGTGCGCTCGACTCCGGAGCGAGCGCTCCGGGTTCGAGCCCTGGCCGGGGACATTGTGTTGTGTTCTTGGGCAAGACACTTCACTCTCACAGTGCCTCTCTCCACCCAGGTGTATAAATGGGTACCGGCGAATTTGATGCTGGGGGTAACCCTGCAATGGACTAGCATCCCATCCAGGGGGGAGTAGAAATACTCCTAGTCGCTTCATGCTACTGAAACCGGGATAAGCTCCGGCCTGATGAGCCACTAGGCTCGTATGCAGACTTTACCTATATCCAGACTGTCAATTCTGCTATTTTAAAATTTAATTGGAAAAATAAAAAAGAAAAAAATCAAACGTGGAGTAATGATCTCTGATTATGATGAAGCTGATCTACGCGCGCCCAGCAAGTATTGATATCATGGCAAAATCAATGAAATTGGCATGGATCCCTAGACTTTTATCGGAAGAGGAAAATTTTGAGGACTCCTGGAAAGCCATTCCCAACTACCCGCTATTGGACCAATTTGGAGGACTCCACTCGGCCAACTTTGAATCACACAATCTGTAATGTTTATTCACGAAAAGTTGTTGAAACATAAATACACGGACAATGTCACGGATATTGTTTTCTTTATTATAGGTAAAATATATTTTCGTTTGGTTGTATCGAAGATTTGGATTGGAAGAGGAAAATGAATACGCTAAAAAGGCATTACGTCAACCATCGAATGCGCTGACCTTGTAACGTTCACTTTCGTTACGTGACAGATAAGATCTTGTTTACCCAGCAAGTGTATTTTGCCAGGAACGAGTCTTTTTAGTTTTCCGAGTATTTTTCGTATTTTTAGAGAAGAGAAGTGAATTGTCAAAGTCTTCTATTGAAGCGAGTTCAGAGATCGGAATTCGAAGGAAAATGAAATATTTGCAAGCCAAGCAAAGAACGTGTTAGAACGTGCAAGGATTACGTCATTGGTAGGGAAAAAACCACCGTACTAAACATAGCTTTGGATAACGCAAGTCTTGAGTTATATGACTCGAGTGACTACTTTGCTAGCCATCTACTCAAGGAAAAAAAAACAATTAAATTTAACTGTGACTTTTGAGAAAGAAAGCTGTTGTTCATAGTGTTCGTATCTTAATGCCGATTCATATCTCCATGATATCTCGAAGAACGTTCCAGATTAAGACTATTACGTCATCGGAGATTTCACAGCGGCTACAAGTGATGGTGCAATAATAGGGTTAAACAGTTCATGTGTACATGTAATCGTTGTTGTCAGTTGTGCTACAGATTGAGCTGTTTAATAATAGCGTAGCTGTTTGTAAGTAGCGCTCTGTATGATTGACCTGAACGTAACACCTGGACACAAGT
Organism: Micromussa lordhowensis; assembly: GCA_964020085.1. Lineage (NCBI taxonomy): Eukaryota > Metazoa > Cnidaria > Anthozoa > Scleractinia > Lobophylliidae > Micromussa > Micromussa lordhowensis. Next base: position 20,936,860 of record OZ026599.1, on the reverse strand, counting down.
CGCATCAGTTTAGGCTTACATACGATTAGAAAGGAAAGACTTCAAGGGTCATTCTCCTCGATTCGATTTTAAGGGAAAGTGTTCATCGTTTGCCCTTCGCAATCCTATCTGACACTTGTGATAACTTATTAGTGCTCGACCAAGGCTAACATACTTTGATTTCGAGATCGATGTACTTAATATGCTATTTCATCGGAAAGCAAACACTGTTTTGGTAAATTTTCTTTTACGTATCGGAAAGGCAGACGCTCTGTTTCGGTGAACGTTTTCTGTATATCTGTTAATAAGCAAACAAAAACAAATTTACAAAAAAAGTTTGGTCTTCTACGGGATTCGAACTCACGACCTCTCGATTGGGAGGCAATCGTCTACTCCACTGCGCCACAGCAGTATGAGTTATGGTATTGAGGAACCTATTATAAAGCCTGGGTTGTAAAAGAATGTGCACTGCTTTGCGACTGTGGTGCTAAGAAAACACTTCAATTTTAAAAGCGCGGTTATAAGATCTGAAAGATCTTCTTGTTAAACCGCGCAGCCGTAGGCTGGGCGGTTTCTTGCTCTGCCTTCGGTTTTTTTTTTTGTCGGTTAGCAGAGACAAACTCCCATGGCCAATTGTCTTCACCGGATGATACCATCATCAGCCAATTACAGGCCATTTCTCAGCTCTTTTCGTTATATCTCCCCCTCAGGAGGGTTTTGTCAAGTTAGCGAATTAACTGTTTACACAAACAAAATGGCGGCCTTCGGCGATGGGCGTCAGGACATTTGCAAGAATAAAGCATCCAATTTGGGACCAGTTGTTGGGTAGTAAGGCTGAAATTATCCAGAGTTAAGCTGTATTTTCGTTTTCCGTGCAAAACAGAACATTTTTTAATCTGGAATGTTTGCATTGTTTCTGTTCACTTTCAAAGGGGATATTCAATGCGCTAAAAAGGTATTACGTCTGGCCATGGAATACGCTGACGGTGATAAATGACAGATCTTGTATAGTTCGCCAGAAGCAATGGTGGAATTTTCTGGGGAAAAAAAGTTAAAACTACCCATATGTAAAATTTATATTGAAAGGTCAAGGTATTTTTTCATTAGACGTAAAAAAATTATCCAATTACAAGTCACGATAAACTCGCGCTATGCCAATATTTCGTATATTTGCTGAAGGGCAGGAGAGTCACGTTTCGCAGACAAACGGCGTTTTTTTAAAGCGCGGTTTACAACCGCACCGCGGTTCTTGTTTTTTATGTGCGGTATTCCCCCTCTGATAAAATCGTTTTAACTATGAGTGAATTTATTTAATCGATGTCACGCTATTACGATTTTCTCATTCAAACGAAAAATTGTTGAATCAGATATTGCGTGACATCGGTAAAAACTAAAAGGGTCCCTTGAAAACCTGCGGGTATTCCTGTAGGAACCCAACGTTCGCTACTGAAGGCGGCAACTAGGAAAACTTGAGATGCGCTGAACTGCAAATTTCTTTTATCACATGAACAACGATTCACTGAAATTAAGTGTATAAATCCGCTGAATAAAGCAAAATAACAACCGAATGACAAACGAAAGGAAAGCTAAAAATAAACCTATCGATACTTACAAGTTTTTCGTGCCTTGTGCTGCTAATACAACAATCATAACAATCATAGCGAAAGCTACAACTTCAAAGAAAAAAAGACCTTGTGCTCTCTTATCGTGACTGCGAAACATGTTACCAGCGGTACAAGTCATAAATGACTCACTGAAATGTGTCAGTCATTACAATTCCCCTTTTAGCATGTTGAAGTGCAGTATGTCAACACCGAACAAAATTAGCTAAACTACACCGATGAAGAAATCTGATTAATATGAAAAATGATGAAGATAATGTCTGTCAAATGCAGTAACACAAATATAGGAGTGAAAACTCTTCAATTTCGGGAGTCTTTTCCAGATACGACACATCATAATTTATCATTTCATTTAGGGACAAGAAAGGGTAAAAAAAAAAACAGTCAATACCCAGTAGCTACCACCTGGGTGACATCAACTAGTATTATGTGATGCTTTAGTACTGAGATTTACGGATAGAATCGATCGAATAGAATAAACAAATTACTTAATATAATTTGTGTAGTGTTTACCTTTCGCCTTGTTGACCTTGACGGCCGCTTGACGTTTAGTCACCTAAGGTTTTCACTTTTTGTCCACGGAGTTCACAGAGAATCGAACGAACGTCAATGAGGAACCTTAAAACAAACCTACATGTGAACTCGTCAACCGGCCGTCAAAATGTTTTCCCGCTCTTCGCGAAATTGGCGCGAAAATTAGGCGCGAACTGCAGAAGATGTTTAATAGCGAAACGATACACTTACAGTGCCTATAACCCCCAAATTTTTTTTCGTTTCGTGAAATCTTTGCATGGAATTAGGAAAAATGCCGAAAAAATTTTTGCAATTGGTTAAAACCCGAATTTTTTATGAATTTTTAAAGACCGTAAAAAGCGCATTTTTTCAAAACACGACGGAGCAGCAGAATCGCTTAAAGAAGTCTGGTTATAGCGCGATTTGTGACGTCATTCCAGGCCTTTAATCGCCTTCTTGTTTGGGACAGTCTTTGCTTCGATTGCAAGAAAGAAAATGCCGGATAAATGCGTTGTTTTCGGATGCAACAACGCCAAGGCCAAACAAGGGAAAGGGCATATCCCTTCATCCAATTCCTTTTGAGGGGACTGATGACACGGAGAAGCGCAAAAGAAGAAAGAAGTGGGTCGACTTAAGCGTGCTCGTAAGCGTGCTCGTTGGGAACCGACGAAATATTTGGCGGTGTGTTCGAAACACTTCCTGGATGAAGATTACTCGATTAGGTTTCTGATGTACCTAAGATTGATTTTCAGAGAAGGCTGCGGAAGGATGGTATTGCGATTTGTGTCTTCCAAACGATCCGCGTACCTTGTATTTCGACGGAAGGTAAATCAACTGCAAGAATGCGAAGGTGACAACAAAATATGCATTCATGTGTCATGAGTAGTTTTCGATCGTGCTACATCTGCATTTCGTCGTAAACATGTTTCTTTCACTTACTTTGCATTTGTAACCGTCACCTGGTTGTCAATAGTGCATTCCTCTAAAGCAATTTACTACGTTTCCCTTTATTCAGAGAAAGAAAGACGCTTTGGAAAGTCCGGAAATTTGTGTACACAACGCTCGAAGCTCGCAAGTCGAACCTGTGGCGAAACGTCGTAGAAAAAGCAGGGAGCAGGCCACTTTTTCAACCTTTGGACTGATTGCTACAGAAGCAAGACCGCAAGCAGCAGTTCATGAATCGGAGCCACTTGATGCGTAGGCATCTTCTGGTTTATCATCATCTTAGTTGTCTTCTTGTTCGCTCGCGTTTAATCACACCTCGACTCCTAAGTCGTACTCTACCTCCGTTTCTGCGGCCTCGGAACTCCAAGCTTGAGCCAAGCTAGTATCGCTGGACGACATTCTCAATTGATGTGATTATTACGTATTTTTTGAGTTGAATAAACGTTCTTTCAACAAAATACTGAACGCTGAAAACACCGAACCCGTAATATAAGGACAATAACCGAAGCGATGCGAGCAAAGGCCTGGAATGACGTCACTAGTCCCATTCTCCGCTTTGCTTGGTCGTGCTACAAAAGAACGCTCACTTTAAAAATTCATAAAAAATTGCAAAAAGTTTTTCGGCATTTTTCCTAATTCCATGCAAAGATTTCACGAAACGAAAAAAAATTTTTGGGGTTATGGGCACTTAAACACTTTACAGGATATTATTCAAATTACCAAATTGAAGACACCACTTACGGGCATCTAATTACCTGAAAAGTAATTAACTAGAAACTTTATTTATGACTTTTGGAAATCACGCCAACAGAATTATTTTATCATGCTTTCTCCCAGGTGTCGTTGCCCGAATTAAGAGCGATTTGCCCGAAAAATAACATTATTTCCGCAGCTGGAGGGGGCTGCAGACACCCCCGCCCCCCCCCCCCCCGGCTCGTACGCCTATGGCCACGAGGACCATTATTAGCTGGATTGCTAAATATATAAAAAAACCTTGGTTCTCAACAATGTTTTGATATTGTGATCCTGACACGTGAAATGAACATGTTGTGTTTTAGGTATTTGAACTTGTGTGTGACATTCATTGTTCATCTAGCCTATGTAATAATCATGCCATCGCTGGTATAAATCAAGCGACATTGTAACTACAATTCGATTTACACTCGGTACTATTTTCGAATAGAAAATTAGATTTATGTCGAGAAGAGGAAAAAAAGGTAGGTTAAAGTGAAGTTCAATGTGAGTCTTTTCTTTGTTCGAATCCCAGTTGCCGCAGATCCTGGTATCCAGAAATTAATGACGGATTTCTACCCTCCAGCTAGCCAAGTGAGTTGCTCAGAGCATAGTTCCCCAAGTTTTATTCATTTGCCGTTGTGCAGTCCCGTTTACATTTTCAGAGGGAAACGTCGAGGGTCACACAATCTACGATAACAATATACAACGGATAGCCTGTGTCACAGACAGTCTTCACCGCCGGTGTGGGATTTATCGTGGGTTTAAACCGCAGGCTATCACCAGGAAACAAGAAAAAAGAAACATAGCATATCTTTAGGAGGCTGCGGAATACTAGGAGAAGGAGCTAGAACGCTTGCGTAAGCGAAAAGCCAAAAGAAGGTTTTGATTGGTGTGATTGTGCTAGTGTGGGTAATCCTCAAAAGAACTGTTGTCCTCGAATAAAAACAGACAGGACCTGGAACGTGAGTATCAACTAAAAATCTCCTCTCGAGCTCCACTAACTCTCGAAATCTAAACCCTGATTTATCTCTAAGTATTAAAGAATTTATAACACAGAGAGCAAAAAAACTGTTGTTTGAATATTGATTAAAATCATTACATACATACATCACTTTTATTTACCCTCGGATTTTTTAGAGTAGCTTATGCAGCTAATATCTCCAAGCATTTAGCCATCAGATGAGAGATAGACCACCACACCGGAAACTACGTCCCCTACTCTTTTCGAACAGTGTGTGGGTTCTTTTACGTCCCACAGAATTAATTATGAAGAGTTGTGAGACGGGGCCTACGGTTTATCGTCCTTATCCGAGAAGACTAGAAAGTCTAACCATTTGCAGATGTAATTACAAAGGCAGCACTTTCTCCTCAGTTATTTAAAGACCCTGAGTGTTGGTCCGGCCGTTGTTTGAACCTGCGACCTCCCGCACACTAGTCCGGAACTCTACCTACTGAGCTAACCGGTCGGTGGTTTTAATTAGCTATAAAAGGTAGTGATGCTCTATACTGATATATCTTTCTCCACAGTTCAAATATATGGTCTTTCATAAATTCATTTTTATTCTTCATCGTCTACGGGTATAGTACGAACTCACATATTGACCAGATCCCAGATGGCTTGATACCTCAGTTGGTAGAGCACTCTGAACCGGTATCGCAGAGGTCATGGGTTCGAATTCCGTTGAGGCCTAAATTTTCCAGGCTTTAATTTCACAACTGCTAAAGTTTTTTGTATAACTGCGATGATCAATCATGTCTTTATTCCTTCTTTATGCGGTATTTTGGATGTTGAAAGTATTTCTGTCACACAGCCGACTTCATAGTTTGATTTGCAGCAATGCAAAATGATTTTAATTAGCTATAAAAGGTAGTGATGCTCTATACTGATATATCTTTCTCCACAGTTCAAATATATGGTCTTTCATAAATTCATTTTTATTCTTCATCGTCTACGGGTATAGTACGAACTCACATATTGACCAGCTCCCAGATGGCTTGATACCTCAGTTGGTAGAGCACTCTGAACCGGTATCGCAGAGGTCATGGGTTCGAATTCCGTTGAGGCCTAAATTTTCCAGGCTTTAATTTCACAACTGCTAAAGTTTTTTGTATAACTGCGATGATCAATCATGTCTTTATTCCTTCTTTATGCGGTATTTTGGATGTTGAAAGTATTTCTGTCACACAGCCGACTTCATAGTTTGATTTGCAGCAATGCAAAATGATTTGCAGTTTCGTTGACAAAAACCCGCGCTTAAATTTCACCCTCATCAGGTTTATCAGTGGTTTATGTTAGTTTATATTTAGGCATAGTCAAGAATTATATTTTGCAAGATGGTTTATAAAACATTGTTTTATTTAGCAAGCAATGTACCTAATCATCATCATCCAGTCTGTGCGCGCCAGTAGACGCATAAGGCCGAGAGAAACGTGGCGTGAGGTTAATTGAGGCAACATGACACAGCTAAAAAGTTTCACTTCTTAGTAAATCCCACCGCCTGGAATTGAAATCAGTTATACTTCAATACGCTGGATATGCAATATAAATGTATTTCGTTTGATCTGTGGGAGGCTTAGGATAGGACTAGAGAATTTCAAAGGTGTATTTCAGTGCCCGTGTGTGGTTTAATATAGCGATGACCAGCATCGCCCTTCTTTTTCGCGGAGGCGGCGTGGTCGAGTGGTTTAGGACGCTATAAGGATTTATTGTCGGAATTCCCGAGGTCAACTCCTCGACCGCGTCGTGTAAATACCGAGCTGGTGAGCCTCCCACCAGTTGGGATTCTTAATAGTTTATGTTGTATTTGAAATATTAGTTTATTTATTTGTGTCCCCAATTAGTTCAACCGTGCTAAATAAATTATTGATTTATTATTTCGAGAGATCGAAAAAAGATATTCGTTGACTCTGCCAAAGTGGAAACGTTTGTGTCACAGGTGGTCACGTGACCAGCCGCGACCAGGGTCTTTCTCCCAACGACTAAAGAGGCAGAGGAGAGAGAGCCCCTTAGAAAATGTATTTTCCTTCGGAAGTTAAGCGTGAGCATTTCATTCTTTGCACTAACACATGTGTGTTAGCGTGTGGGATCTCTGGAGACCCCAGTAAGGTATATAAGCATATTACAGTGTTAAGATAGTCATCACGTGCAAAGCTACTCGGCTATTGTTGCTGAGGAATTATTTTTCTATTGGCCGATATAACGTTTTCCCCGGAGCAAGGAACCCCAAATGAGGGCGGCGACAACACATCTCATTCTGGTACTGTTGACGACGTACTCGATGGTTTTAAGAGTTATCTCGACGAGAAAGTCGAAACTCATTTGTCCGGCCTCGTTTCCCAAGCCGCGACCGAAACAAAAAAGTAACTAGAGTTGCCGAAGCAGAAAAGTTGAAGTTCGCAGGAAACAAGGACCAGTTTATTTTTAACTCCAAACTTTCCGGAACCCTTGACGAAGTAAGCAATCTATTGGAAACTAAAGTCTTGGTTCATACGTCGCATTTCTGCCGTGTCGAATTCAATTCAACGAATTCAATTCGGCAGAAATTCGACGTTAGGCCTAGTTTATACGTTGAATTTAATTCAGACGAATTTAATTCAAATTAAATTAATTCAAATTAAATTCGTCGATCAGTCGACGATTAGTTGACGGGGGATTTAGACGACGAAATTAATAAGACGAATTTAATATTTTGCCAGCCTTCCGCATTTATCTGATCAGCGTCGAACTTAAAAAAAAAAACACATGAAACGCGCAGATTAAACCAGAGCGGGAAAACCAAACGAGGTTTACCAAAGCTTTATTGTTAGCGAAAATCTCTAGAGAAAGACAGCGGAGGAGAGAGTTGCGACGTCAAATGTTGACACTAGTTGTGATGAAGAAAGATTTTTTGCTGGAGTGTGTTTGTTAATTTGTCTGTTGTTTGAATCAGTGGAAGGTGAAGATATTCAGCATCATCGCAGTTGTCGTCGCAGTATCAGAAATTCAGGATGGTGGGAACTGGTCTGGGCGACATATGTTGAAGGAAGATTCAAGAAGGCGTTTAGAGTTTCAAGACAAACATTCCACTTCATTTTAAAGAGCATTCGACCCGATATTGAGAAAAATACGGTGACAGAGATTCCTGTTTCACCTGAATGCAGGCTTGCCATTTGTCTCTACAGGCTTGGCCGAGGCGACTACTTGTTTACTATTGCTGAATTGTTTGGTCTTGGTGTGGCAATAATAAGAAACCTATGGACAGAGTAAGTGCACGCCTATTTTCCAACTACTGAACAGAATTTCAAAGAGAAAATGGTTGATATGGAAATGTTATGGCAGTTTCCTTCTTTCTGGGGTACTATAGATGGGTGTCACATTCCTACAAAGTGAAAGCCTGTAAAGAATATCATATTGGTCTGCACTGCCAGCGGAAACTGATTAAGGATGGTGTACGTGGACGGCTACTGGGAGAGTAGGGTAGAAACACAGAATTTTATTGCACACTCTGATTAAGAGCTTGAAAACTAGAAAGTTGATGCTGATCCTCTTTAGGGGAGGTACCATAAAGAAGGGTTGCAATGTAGGACTATGATAACGATGGAGATTACCATTAGTCAGAGGGTTTGGATTAATGGTAGGGTTCATTAGGCCACACATCATCTGAAAGTACATCATTTCCTGCTCTCGGGGGGCTTTCATGTCCTTTTTCAAAATCTGCAAAAGTTCCTTAGCAGGGTCGTTATCTATAGTAGCTTCAAGAAGTTCATAAGCTTTGCCAAACTGATCAGTTTTTCTTTTTTTCAAAGTAGGTTTCTTGACGGTGCAACTTTCTGCTTAAATGGAAGGTTAGAACTTTTATTTGTGAAATTAGAAGAAGTATTGCTATCCTCCCCTTCATCGTGGGCCTCATTGACTCCATAACCAATACAATCTGCGTTTCTACCAAGAGCAGAAGGTTCACATGCGTTTTCTGGCTTACAAGAGTCCCTTGTTTTTAGCAGCGCGTAGAGAAGGTTAAACCACTTTGCATATCCCTTATCTTCAATGAACGTTGTTATGCCTGAAGCAGTTTTAACTGTTAGACAAACCTTCTTACAGGTACTGACGCACCACTTAAATTTATTCCTCATCTGTGCCACTACGGAAGGAAAGTCCTTTCCTGTAGTTGGATTGTACTTTTCATTAAGCTGTGTTAACACTTTTTTAAAAACTTCACTCTTGCTTGCTTTCTTGGTATTGGTAAAAATGAGTTTCTTTACCATTTCGTCTTCATTGACTTTGATATCTATCATATCCGTGACTTGATCTTCATTCCAACTCGCGTTTTGCCCATGTTTTGCCTTTTTCACTCCTTCAGTGCTTTGAAACCTTTCATCCTCGACTGAATCGCTTTCACAAGCCAGCTCAAAAGCTGGTTCGATGTTATCTGAACGCTCCTCGTCCAAAGATTCATTTTCCAGAGCAGCTGGTTCAATGTCATTGGAAGGGTAACGGTTTTCGCTGCAGAATTCGTTTTGCCCAGCACCTGCAGCAGCTCCAGCACACGGCAGGCAATAACCAACGCTTCTGCTTACTTCCCACCCCAATGTATCTTCCTTCTCCTCATCAATAGAACATTCAACTCTAACACAAACACTTTTTCCACAAGTTGTGCACGAATACTTTGTATTCCTTTTACAAATTGTGCTGGCGGTAGGCAATTTTTTTCCTCCACGAAGACATAACTCGCGCGAAAAAAACATAAGAAGTTGGAAAGGCGCAAGAAAAGTGAGTACGAAAGTACTATTTGCGCATGCGACATGAACGAAACGAACCCCGGGCTTACCACGGGCTCATTATATACATGCATTTAATTCGATGCGTCTGTTGCACGACGTCTAAATTGAAGACGCGGTATCGCAATTGTATCTGTCCTAGCAAGACGGATACAACATCTTGGACGAATTTAATTCATCTGACGAATGTAATTCGATTTATACGTCGCGCAATCGTTGAATTTAATTACTAGCACGTCCTGAAATTAAACTCGTCCAAATTAAATTCGCCGATTGTGCGACTTATAAACAGGGCCTAAATCAGCTGTCGCATTTCTGCCGCACTTAATTGAATTGAAATCGACACGACAGAAATGCGACGTATGAACGGGGCCTTAAGAAAACAGAAAAAGCAGAGGAGAAGCTTGCTGAGCTAGGTAAGAGCCTTAAACGACGCCAGAAAGTTATCAAACTCGCCGACAAAAGCGAAGCAGGTTGGCTCGCCGTTAAGGAATACCAGACAACGGAACTCGCCTGCGACTGCGAAGATTTAAAGCGAATTCGCAAAACACAGGAAAAAGCTTCTAAGAAAAAGAAATACAATACGTCAGAAAAGGTGGACAGGGAAAGAAACTTGTCTGTTGGCACTTCTCGTTTTCGCGTTGCTAATGATAACAGAGGACCGGACTCTTTTTCGAGGTATTGTCCTTGCCCTTTCTTTGTATTTTAACAGGCAAGTGTTCGCGCTCTGCCTGCCATTGTCGTAGTGGGTTTTATGCGTCAGCGCGCTAGTGAGGGAAAATTATTTTCCTTCGTACGAACGTAGTGAGAAAGACGGAAACAATCATTACTTCAATGTTACCAGTCCAAGTCTTTCTATTGTAGGAAAGTTATTAGCAACGCAATGATTTTCAGAGAATTTTCATGATTAATTTTTTTTCAAAGGATTCGTGTTAAGAACATCGTCTCAACAGCTCTTTGTTTGTGTCAAAATTTGTTGTGGACCAACTCGGCTGCGCCTCGTGAGTCCACAAGAAATTTTGACCACTTTGATGATGCGCATCATTGTCGATAAGAGGGCAGACCACGCTAAACCACATTTCTACTTGTTTTTTATCACAATATCAACGTCGAAGAAAATGCTATGTTTCAGAGAGCGAGGTGAAAAAGGCATTGCTTGACACATTGACGCGAACTGCGTTGTCTGCACTCTTATCGACAACGGCAAATTAGCCAGTCAGATTGCGAAATTAGCAGCAGTTGTAGTATTCGATTTGTTAATTCGACATTCCTATGTCGTCTTCAGTTGCAAATGTTCGACAGTTGTACATTTGAACTTTCACTGTGTAAATGATTACGTCATAGAATTACGCCATAAAATTTAGGTTATTAATTTAAATATTGACACAAAATGCGAACAAACGACTGCGCGCGTACCAACAGTAGTTGAAACAGAATTTAAAAATGAAATAAAATAAACGAGAAATGAAAAAGAATTGAGAAGAAATAGACAATTCTAAGTGCCTCAGCTGTTCTTTTAGAGCTGGAATTTCCCACTTAATATACAGCTCCTCTTTTATTTTAACTTTTTCATTTTTCATTTCTTTTATTTAATGTTATTTAATTCTGTTTCAAATACTGTTGGCGCGCGCGCAGTCCCTAGTTCCCAGTGTATGCCAATATTCAAATTAATCAGGTAAATTTTGTAGCGCAATTCGATAACGTAATCATGTACACAGTGAAAGTTCAAATGTACAACTGTCGAGCATTTGCAACTGAAGATGACATAGGAATGTCGAAACAGGTTTTGTAAAATGAAAAAATGTTTTTTCCTTTTTAAAAATATAAAAGTTTAAATACCAGCATGTTTCTTATCGACTTACCAACAATCCGTACTTCAATTTTATCCATCCATTCCCTTGCAGTCTCTACGATGCAGGTAAACACCGCTTCATCTGCTTCTGTCGCGTTGTAAATAATCAATGTTGCTGGATCACTGCGACTAATGTCAAAATGTTCTTGAAAGTTGCTTACAGGATCTATAGAAACTATTCCTGAAGATGTTTTTTTGCCAATTCGGACACTACCTTTATTGAATCTTACGCGATCAAGTGTTTCACCAGATAAAGTGAAGTTCCATGTCAAATGTGCCTCAGGAGAACCCTTAATAACTTGCTGGATTGTTGTTCGAACTGAGGGGTCGCCTGCTTGCAGCGGGCCACGTTGTGGAGGAGGAAGAGTCCATGTGATAGTAGCATCTGAAATAAGTGAAGTCAATATATTATGGTTTGAACGCAAATATCTCGTTCACGTTTCAAGCAGTCAAAAATCTGTTTGCTCATCCCATATATCTACGTTTTGGGCTGTTTTGGAAATTTTTTGGTAATTTTCGGGTATTTTGGGGGATAAATAGTTTTTCTCAAAGAATAAGCAAAACTTATGGAAATAGGAAATTTTGAAGATTTGATGTTGTTTTAAAATTAGAATGTGAAGCTACAAATTGGTGGACGTACACCAAACAGTTGCCCACCAACCTGTGGTGCCCTTTCCAAGGCGTTCAACTGTCTGGTGGTGTTCCAGAACTTTTTTTCCCCTTTTAACCCATCATTAAACTCCCAAAAATTTACTTAAATTCATGTTAACCTCCCCCCACCCCTTAAGATTAGAAATTTTCATCATTGATAACAACAGTAGGTAAATACCCGTTACTGTTATTTGAGAAACTATTGTGGCATAAGCAAATGACATACATGTCTACATGTAGACGTCAAACTCCTTAATATTCTTCTTCTCTACTTCCGTCCCCTTCTTCTATCATGCACACACCTTAATTACACTCCCTGTGATTTGCGATTTGTGATTTAGGCACTTACTCGCAACCTTTAACGACTGGTACCTGACTGTCTGATTCGCCTACTGGCGAGAAAAGAGATGATTATGATGATAACGTAAGGACGGTGCCTACCAAATACAAAGGTTTTTGCGCCAAATTAGGACCATGCGGAAAAAGTAGATCTTTGCAAGGGCTATTGGAATTCACAAAGAAAAATGGGGGTAGCCACTCATTTTTTCGAGATAATCAGCCTTGAATCTCAACAAAAATGCTAACATCAGCATTTAAAAAAAAAAAGAGGGGAAAGATATTTCATCATCAATTCCCTTAGAATTTGCCTTTACATTCTGAAAAGCAAACACATTTATGAAGATCTGAAAGCTACTTGGTAAACGGTAACATAAAAGCACTTTTGGTATGTTTGCAATGACAAAATCGTCTCAACAGCGCTTTTAGCGCCTCTGACAGCCTTCATCTGGATCAGCTAAAATACAGTCTAAATAGCTTTTACTCACAGCCAGAAACTAATCGTGTTAAATAGGCTTGCCACTTCCATTTCATTGCATGAAATGTAGGGGTAACCACGCGTTATTAATCTTTTTTTGAAAACGTTTACGGTGCCCGTTATTCTTCAGTTTTCACTCACATCCCCAGTAAGTAAAACATCTGCGTCTCTCGCGCTTGTTTTGCTCGCGCACTACGCCATCTGCGAGTGCATGTTTACATTTGGGTTTTAGTACAATTTTCGACAGATAACAGCTAGTTTTTCCGCTGGAAGCCGTTAACGGTTAGTGTTTAGCGATAAGCTGCTTTCCTGGTATTCCTGGTGTTTGTACAGGTTTATTAAACTTGATTCGGTCACAGGAGGAACATTTTTCTTTCTTTTTGGTCGCGTACTTGGTAGCGTCATGGATAGTAGAAGAGACTGGAAAGGAAGCTATAGGTCACGTGTAGTGTATTGAGCACGCTAATTGGCTAAGAGCATATTTCAACATGGCATAGTGGAAATTTATGACGTAGAAAATGGCTTAAGTATAGGAAAATTTACTATTGTGTTCCCTTGAGTTTTTGTGTTTTTTGTTAGTTGCAGCACATTGGTAAATATTTAACTGCCTTCTTTTTTTTTTTTTTTTTTGACCAAACCAACCCACCCAAGCCACACACAGATGAGTAAGGTAACAGTGTGATGTTTTGGCTGTAATTTATTTTTCCTCGGGACGCCGAAATTTGCGTCAAACGATGGTCAACTGTTAGCCATATTTCAAGCATAAATCCATGAGTTTTTTGACTCATTTTTCTCATATTCCTTCGGTGAATGAAAGTAAACTATAAAATTTACATTTAAATTCAAACTTCAAATTGTGGTTTAGTCATATTTTCGGCGCTGATATGTAGTTTCTAGGCTCCAAAGTGAGAGGTTTACTTCTCGTAAATTCTGAAGTGTGTTGACGTATTTGTTCGAACATGCATGATAATGATTCGAACATGCGTACTCATAGTTGGGCGATGTCTGAACCACAAGTCAGCTAACTGCTCTCTGCTCTGTAGAGGAAATTCAAGGATTTTTAGCTTATAATACAATTCAATACCTTTAAGCCTGTATAAACTCGAATTTTAGATAGCAGAATTTTGTAAAAGGCGTAGGGACTTTGTGTCAGTTGTTGTATAAATTCAATTCTCTTAGCTTAAATGCATTGCACATAGATGACACAGATAGAACTATGTAACCACCATATCAGTAGTACCTGTTTTTTTTAAACGGCCAGACTTTCCCTTTTCCAGGTAGATCATGTTTTCCATAGAGGAGAGAGATATTAGCTTTGCAACAAGTTAAGTGATTTTATTTTTCTTTCTACAGGAGTTGACATTCCTTCATGATGAACACCAGTGTTTGACTGGCACATGGGTGGCGCTTTTCCACACCGTACATTTTACTGCTTTCATTGCCCTCCAGGTGTACCGAAAGAGATACTTATAATTAAAACTAAAAATGTGTATGCTATGGACACAAGGCCCATCTATTTTATTTGTGATCCTGTGCATTAACTTAAAACAGCTTTTGGAGGAACAGGAGCAAGAACATTATTTCTTACATGACCAGACTTTGGAGGGGCTACAGATTAGTGCGAAATATTTTGTAAAAATAGTCTGGTTCCCTCTTTCCATCCCAGAGGTGGATTGTGTTGTTGCAACAAAATCCACGAAGACCCACTTTAGAAATTCTTTGTCAAGTAAACGAGCTATGTCATGGTTTGCATATCTTGAAAAGGTTAGCCTAAATTTGTCCAGTTCATCATTTGTAATCAATGTCAATTTCTCAATCCTCTCAGCCATCCTTGTTCCTTTATGGGTTACTATTATCTCTTTGGTGTTTTTCTATCTTAGTAAACTACTATTTTCAGCTTTCCTTCAATTAAAGGTAAGTTTGTCCCTGGCCAAAATAACTGAAAATATCATGACTAAGCTCCTTAAATAAGGCAAGAGAGGGAAGCATGTAGAACTTTCACTTGTAAGGAATTTAGCCAG
>OZ026599.1:20856974-20916974 GCA_964020085.1 Micromussa lordhowensis | reverse complement strand
TTTTGGAGATAATGTCGATCGCTTTCGGAACGTGTTAGCGAATGAATTATATTGCTTGAACGACTTCCAAATAAGCAAAGGTCATGCTCGTTCTCACGAGCTAGATAGCAAATGAACAATGTACGAGTTCCAAATACGACGCGAAAATATGTGTTCAACCAGATTACTTGTAAAAGCACCGATTTGATATTGCGGTACGAAACCCGAGTAAACGCTCTTAAACCGTCTAGTTCCTGATTTTGTGTTTACATGTAATTACTTCAGCGCCATGAATTTTAATAAAATATAAATCGATAAGACTGATGTCTGAGTCATGATGCAAAGCCTGGGTTGACAACTCAAATGAATTAATGTGCCGTTATGTAGTGCATTAAAAGTAGATAAAGATATTAGCAATAATACTTGAGGATATTATCACTATAATAGGTCTTGATTGAGTGGAAGAAAAAAGTAATATGAACAAAACATACCTTATGAAAGATTTCAGAGTCGATCGACTGTTGATCTGATGTACGTCCGGGTAAAGTTCAAAGCGATACATTGACGACATCATTTTAACAATTCGATTGACTTTCAAGATGTATTGGCCTTAAATTACATAGCATGCAGACACTATGGATGGACCAACCAGATACCTATATACACAGACAAGTATAGCTATAATATTTAAAGCTAAAATGTAGCCATAGTTGATACCTGTTACTTTCAGTTGAGAAAGTAATATTCCATAGGGAAGTACCTTGCACAAATAGTCTTTACAAGCCTGAATCATCATCTTCGCTGACGTTCACCAAGAAAACTGCAACACGAAAGTGAATGTGTCTCTATGACAGCCTTTCTTCTCTGTATTTAGCTGCAAGAGGAGATTAGAGGCTCCGAAAGATCAATGGCAGCCATTTTGTTTCAAGGGCAGCAGGAAGCAAAGGCTTTCGTGACCCACTACTGAATAATAATGCAGTCCGTGACAATGACACATGCTGAGACAAAACAACAAAGCAACTTTTCGCAAGACTAAACGTAAGTTCACTGTGAACAAAATGCTAAATGATCAATGAGTCGAGACGCCTACCGCCAAGTTGGTTATAATGTATACTAACTTCAGTAGTTGAACTCCATAGAGTTTGGATGGACGTTTTTCCCTTTTTTTGCCAGTGATAATGCAACCAGTGTAATGCAATACACGGTTGTTTAGTGGACCATTGAAGGAAATATTCCGTGCCGTCTGAATCGCCACTAAGAAGGTGCTAGTGTGTTAATTCAATTCGGTATAGCGATTATTTAGGGTTCCGATTCAAAACTATAGCGATGTGGTTTACCTTCTTTATTCGGGTGTAATTGATTTTCAGTTTCATCAAGCGGATTATTACTAGTCCCTGACAAAGAAGCTACAGAATACCAACTGAAGAAACAGCAACTCAGAAGTGACTTACTTAGCAACAAGAGTGAATGAAACTGGATCGATAGTCCCCTTCTTCCTTACGCGCTCACTGCTTACTACTACTACTACTACTACTACTACTACTACTACTACTACTACTACTACTACTACTACTACTACAACTACTACTACTACTACTACTACTACTACTACTACTACTACTACTACTACTACTACTTCTACTACTACTACTACTAATAATAATAATAATAATAATAATAATACAGGAGCACGTAACAATGACATACCGACTTCAGAAGCCAGTACCCAACAAAAATTTTGTCGAAACGTAAATAACGAGAAACACGACGGGAAAAGAGGGAACGGTCTATCAAAACGGTTGAACAATCAAAAAGATAACCAACAAATGAAGCAAATCAAAATCAGGAGCCATCAATTCAGTGGATTTCAAGCATATTTGCCAGAAATAGTGCAGTATTTTTGCAGGATAAGATTGTTTTCCAATTTTCCAGCCCCGATTTCAATTCTCCCAGTGTAACCTCTGCCACCGAGGTTTTAGTAAAATGGCGTCAATGAATGAGGCAAATATTTTAAAGCAAAGATTCCCCTATTGGTGTGTTTTCAACCATGATGTCTAACAAAAATTTATTAATTTTCGCGTGAAAATACTTGGATGCCCGAAAGATGGCGATTGCTCATCGGTTTTTTCGTCAGGAAGTTAAACGTGAAATAGAGCTTGCCGAAAAAGAAAATGTTCGTTCAGAAATTTTAAAATCCAATGGCAACTCCAACTCGATTTGGAAAATTCTTAATCGTTGTCTACCAAAAAAGAATGCTCCATTAGTCGCTGTCGAAAATCCACTTCTCCGGGCAAATAAATTCAATGAATTTTATGCTAATGTGCGGAAAGTGACAGCTCTGAAAGCCACGCCGAATCTTGCTGAGAAACACAATCTCAAAATTCGAGGCACAGAGGAAGTCCATCCATGTGAATCTATCCACAGCTCTGGTCAAAATAGTGCTACCTTGTTTACGTTTCAACCCATCATTACGGGCGATGTGCAGAGGATTATTACGAGTCTACCGTCTAACAAAGCTCCCGGTTGCGATAAAGTAAATGCCAAAATTCTGAAAGATAGTTCACCAGGTTATTGCTCCTATCATAACTGGTGTTATTAACAATTCCTTTTCTTTGAGCAGCTTTCCACTTCCCTGGAAGAAAGCAGAAATCGTTCCAATTCTTAAATTAAGGAACTGTGGGGAGCCCGCGAACACAAGACTATTTTCAGTACTGCCTATTTTATCTTAAGTATGTTAAAGGGCAGCTCAGTCACAGCTCGTCAATTTCCTCGACTCAAGCAATATAATATATCAATGCAAAGTTTGTAGGCGCCAGAATTTGGATTTTTTCGTGTCTTAGCTTCGTGTTTAGTGTTTTTGTTTCGCGTAATTAGTTGCTTTGTTTTTGGATATGTTATGTTCATTAGCATACTCTATAAGTTCGGTTCGCGCGTAATTTATTTTAGTTAGTGGCGTTTTCTGGGTTCTATGAGCGTTTTGAATCAATTTATTTCTTGCAGTTTGTTGGTTCGTCTTGGTCAGTCACATTCGTCTTGTAAGTTTCTTTGTTTACTTTGCTTCCCTTTACTCTTCATGTTCGGTCGTTGTTAGTTATTTTATGTTCATTCCCGTGTTTGTTATTTTGTTCTTTTTCAGTTACCGTGTTTCAATGGTTTAAACGAGTAAAAAGAGTGTGGGGCATTAAGTGGAAACTGAAAATTTCATTCAACCCAATCGGCACTACTTTATTTCACTGACGAACTGCTTAATAACATGGATCACAGAAAGATGTATGATATTGTTCTCTCAGACATGTCCAAACTTTTTGATGGCATTCGACATGAATTGATGCTGTGCAGGCTTCGCAAAGCTGGTGTATCGGAATTAGCGTGTGCCTGGTTTGAAAGCTATTTGTCACAACGTCAACAAGTCGTTAAGATTCAGGATACCTTGTCCAGCCCTCAACCCTTAACGGTTGGAGTACCACAAGAATCCATTTTTGGCCCAGTGCTGTGTACATTATAGGTAAACGACTTTTTTCGAGTTCCAAAACACTGCGGCTATATCTCGGCTATGTGGATGATTCACACCTCTTGGGTTCCCGTCCAACAAACTTCACGACATTATCTCTGCTGCAAATGAAGATCTCAAAAAAATATTAGTCGGTGTTGTAAAAACCCGCTACTCATCAACGCTGATGAAACAATACTCCTGCATGTGGGCGTCCCCCAACTAACGAGAACTTTACCCGCCACTCTTCTAAGTGCCACAATCTTGGGAACTGAAATCACGCCTGTGACAGTAACAAAGAACCTGGGAGTGCTCATCGATTGTTATCTTAACTTTAATGAACATATCACTAAAACTGCATCTGACTGCATGTTTAAACTAACGAGAGTCAATAGGATAAAGCACTTCTTGGATAAAAGCACTCTGATGTATCTTATAAATGCTTTCGTCTTTTACAAATTATTTTACTGTTTGATCATATTTCAGAGACCCTGAGGTCCCTTAAATGGCTTAACGTAAAGGAAAAACTCGTTAATTACAACTTAGTTATGGTTTAGAAATGCTTGAATAACTTGACCCCTGACTATCTCCGTGAGCGATTTCAACACCGTTCAGAAATTCACCAATGAGACACCAGGTAAAAGAGCGACCTTACGTTGCACAAGTGCAGGCTTGTGATTGGGCAAAAGGCTTTCGCCTTCCGTGGGGCTAAAATTTTTAACTCTTTACCTGAAGTAATGAGAGACACGGACAGCCTAAGTGGCTTCAAAAAGGGAATTTTTAAGAATATCTTTAATTCATAGATCATAAGGTGTTATTTTATTATTGAAATGTAAGCTGTTTTCATAATCTATATTTTTATCTGTAAAGAGTTTTTCTATCTTAATTTTGTAACTTAATATTTTAATATTCATGTATGGCGGAAGAGCCCCAATAGTCCAGCTGTTATGGACCAAAAAAAGCTTGAATTGTTCAAATTGGTGATACAAGCATGAAACTTTCACAGATTGTTAAGGGCCCTAAGGGAAATATTTTCTGATATAGGGCCAAGCCGAATTAAGCCCTGGAGTCAAGATCTGCGTAGGCCCCGATTTTGCTAGCATGGAAATGAGGCTAAAAATGAGAAGCACCTTAAATGAAAGAGTTTTGTGAAAATAACCATCAGTTATGACAAAACTGATAATTTGTTGTAAATTATGATAAACTTTCAGCTTTTAAGGCGGTCACGTGACCAGTTATAACGTTATAACGTTTTAAGTTATCAGGCTTCGTTACCCTGTGGTGAAATTTTGTTTACAAAATTATTCAATGTTTTGTGAATTACAATTGCTGAAGAACTGGTTTTTAGCCCACAAATATACCAAAAAATTGAAAATTGTGTTATTTCTTTTTAGTGCGGCCACTTAGAAAGTCTATTTTCTAGCTGTTCATCTCGGTTTTTTCTTTAGGATTCACTTGGCTATTTGTTTTGTTTATAATTTAGAATAATAAATTAATACTGCATGAGGAAAAGGGATTTCTTATCTGTTTGGCTTTGTGCCCAAGTGATTAAAATCATCCCGTTTGTCTTTGGCGATAGCAAGGGAATCTATTTAGTACACAAAGTACCACTCATACCCAGGTCTCTCACGGTTTGCGGCGGCGTCCATGAAGTGTACTTCCAGCTCTCTCAGGTAAGGCAGCATTTGGTATAATAACTAGCTTTTTTCGGGAAATTTCATGGCAATTTTATAAGAACAAAACACTTTGAATGTAAAATGGAGCTTTTGTTATTAACTTAAGCCAATTAGTCATGTCAACTATGGCGTTTTCTAATTAGGCAGAAACCGACACAACGTAGAATGTTTTTTTGAACGTGTACTATATTTCGGCTGGCCAAACCAGCCTTCTTCAGGTACAATGGAAAATTTTGCATCGGGGCGTGTTTTTATGTAGCATATTACCGGAAATACGTAAAATAATTGACAGTGTAAATTACAGATAAACAAATGAAGAAATAAAATAGTAAATAAACAAAGTAAAGTAAAAGGAAACGATTAAAATGTTTCTTCAAGGATGTTCAGACCATCAGGAACAATTGTTCTGCCTTTTTGGATTAAAAAAGCCTCCCTGGCCTTACGAATGGAGTCTCGGTTAGAAGAGATTTTTTCGATGGGTATTAGTTGCATGTCGTTAGCAGTTTGGTTAGTAGAGGACAGGAAATGTTCTGCGGCTGTAGTAGGTTTAGATTTGGTGTTAGGATTATCTATGGTACGGCGGTGTTCATTAAAACGGTCTTTTAAACGTCGTTTAGTCTCTGCTATGTATATGCCCTGGCAAAGCAGATCCAGTGGACGCTTCCTGAATTTGATGAAGACAAGTTCTTGGCCATGATGGGAGGACTCCATATCGAGATGGCTTCATTTAAAATGCTAGGAAAGTGACTTACTGGTTGCGGATGGTCAGAGATCATGTATAGTGCAGGGGTCGCAACTCAAGGGATTGCAGAATCGTTTCTAACTACAAGTCATGTGACACGCACACGACGCGCACACCAAGTGACAGCGGCAAGTCTTCATATTCTGAAGAAGAAAGCGTACAGTGCATGCAACGATAAACATGAGGAGACGGAGCAGAGCCTAACATTTGAAGACTGGGAAAACACGATGGAAAAGAAGTCACCACATTTTCTGTTCTGGGGACTGGTCTTACATTAAGAGCTCACCTGTCTACGCCTCGTGAGGGCCTTCAGAGAACCCAACTTTGCACTCTATGTTGATGCGATCCGACAGATACTACCTTGGTTGTTTGCGATGGACCACACAAACTATGCTAGGTGGCTGGCTGTGCATTATCGGGATATGCAGGTTCTCTCCTCTAAGCATCCAGATGTGTACAAGCATTTCAGCGATGGTGCATTTGTCGTACACAAGACCAACAGAGCCTTCTCCTCCATAGCGTTAGATCATGCCCACGAGCAGGTGGAGCAGTTGGTCTCACTGAAAATCCTGCAGCCCTAAGAAGATGGATGGTAGCAGGCCCCGAGCTGTCGCGAATGGTAGAAGAATTTGAGGGAAGGTTTACTGTATCCGAGGAACGAGATCACCATGAACAGAAACCAGGTGTGCAATCTACATTTTTAAAAGATGTGGTCAACACTGTGTCTAGCTTTGAGGAACTTGGTAATCCCTTTACTGAAGAGAGAGAGAACCTAATGGCGATGCACACTAAAGACATCATGGACGATAACGTTGTGTCAACAGTAAAGAATGCACACAAGATTGGTGAGGACCAATTCTGTTCATTTGTCAAAGAAAAAGATTCATTGACCGTAGTAAACCAGTTACAGATCCACTTAAGAAGAACAACCTCCCTGCATTTAGTACTCCAGCTAAGAAGGCTGTATCGAAAAACCAGAAAAAATTAAACTGCTGAAAAAGGACTGTTCCTTATTTGGACGGCTGTACATTGCTTGTCAAACCCGTGACGGAGACCTGGATGATTTTTTTTTTTCGAACGAAAATCAACCTTGGCCACCATCCCTTTCAGACCAAGGACAGCTGCGAGGAGGACAAAAAGCCGACTTGCTGAAGTGCCTGCCACAAGCAGCCTCACCAGTATCAACACCTCCAGTAGATGCCGTAATTCTTGATGGAGCGGTTATTGTTCAAATGCTGGAGCCAAAAACATCGCGCACCTTTGACGAATACTTCAGTATAGTATTTGCTCCATATGTCCTCAAGCAACTGGAGAATACCAAGGCGTGTTGATCTTGTCTGGGATGTCTATCTAGATGATTCATTGAAGAAATCACTGCGAGAGAAGCGAGGTGCCGGACAACGTCGCAAAGTAATGGGATCTACAAGAATTCCAAGCGACTGAAAAGGTTTCCTGAGAGTCGATGGCAACAAGGAAGAGCTATTCAAGCTGCTTGCAGACAAGGTATTATAGATTTCGGATGTTTGCCTACTTTGCAAATCCTTATCGTAGCAATGGATCAACAGGATATGTTCACTAGAATACATCATTGAATCCATTAATGAAATTATCTATGACATAACCTATTTCAGGTCGTTTCCTTGGCACCTCCTGAAGGCAAAGAGGTATACTCGACTCATGGTAGCGGCGTGCTAACTTCCAGCGACAGATCTGAAATGAGCAACCTTGTGCTGTGCACCCACGAAAAAGCCGACACTCGCCTGATGATCCACGCTCTTGATGCGTCATTAAGAGGTCATCGGCGCATCAAGATCAGAACCAATCAAGTGTGATTGTTCTCGCCCTTTCAGTTGTCAGCACACTCCCCGTTGATGAATTCTGGATAACATATGGTTCAGGGAAGAATGTGCAACACATGCCTGCGCACATCGTCGCTTCAACTTAGGGCCCTCTAAAGCGTCTGCGTTGCCAATGTTCCACGCCTTTACAGGATCCGACACCGTTTCATTCTTCCGCAACCGTGGAAAGAAGTCTGCATGGAATGTCTGGAGCGTCTTTCCCGAGTTGACCCCAGTTCTATGAACTTTGAAGGCTTCACTAGAGATCATCACGGAAGAATCACTTGCTGTCTTGGAAAGGTTTGTGGTACTTCTCTATGACCGAACAAGCAGTCTACTGAAAGTCAACGAAGCACGCCAGGAGCTATTCTGCAAGAAATCAAGGGAATTTGACAGCATACCGCCAACCAAAGCAGCGCTTGAACAGCACATCAGACGAGCAGTACTTCAGGGGGCTCATATTTGGGGCCAAACCCTCTTGTGCCAGCCCGCACTTCCCAGCCCTGCAGACTGGGGATGGCAGCGTCAAGCACATCGCTGGTCACCGTATTGGACGACTCTTAAACAAGCAAAAGATACCTGCTATGAACTTATCCACTGTGGATGTAAAACTGCATGCAGGGGGAGATGCAAGTGTATGAAGGCTAATCTGGTGTGCACTGGCCTCTGCAAATGTGGCGGAAATTGCCAACAGCAATAGTTAAAGAACACTCGAGTGATAAAGTATATATATATGTAGTGTATATATAAAGCCTATTGCAAGATATGTAAGCCTCGAATTTGAACAAAGATGATAGGTTTTGAGTCCTAGAAAGCAAAACATGAAAAAAACATGATTGATATGTTTTGTGTTAGGAATCAACTGAAGCAATCTATGTAGCAGAACAAATTGGACGCATATGATTGTTTCAATCATATCAATTCAATCAATATATAAGCTTCAGAATTGCACTTGAAAGACAGTTTTTGAGTTCAAGAAGCAAAAGTATTGTTAGTCGTTTGTGTTAGAACTGACATTAAAAAAGTTCTAATAAGGAAAGTCCATACTTGTATTAATATTTCTCTACATCGGTCTGAAGAATGAGGAAAAATGCCAAATTGATAAGTCTTCAAGTCTCAGTTTATTGCAAGATGGCTTTAACAGTTATGCATAGTGTCTGTTAGGAGTTGCGTTTTACATTTTTGACAAAATGTGTAAGCAAAACACCGAATCCCCTGCACTTATGCTCCATATAACATCGGGTAAACAAAATTTTAACCGCAGGATACCCAAGCCTGATTTAAAAAACGTTATAACTGGTCACGTGACCGCCTTTAAAGCTTTAAGTTTCTCAAAATTTACAACAAATTATTAGTTTTGTCATAACTGATGGTCATTTTCCAAAAACTCTTTCATTTAAGGCGTTTCTCATTTTTAGCCTCGTTTCCATGCTAGCAAAATCGGGGCATGCGCAGATCTTGACTCCAGAGCTTAATTTGGCTTGGCCCTACATCAGAAAATATTACCCTTAGGGCCCTTAGTAATCTGTGAAAGTTTCATGCTTGTATCACTAATTTGAACAATTTTGGTCGATAACAGCTGGACTAAAGGGGGAGCTTTGCAATAAAGTATGTAAAGTATGTATGTAAGCACTGCTGCATGCGGTACACTCGTAGCTGGCTGGGCGCTCCCCCATTCTGACCGCGTGGAAAATGGAACGTTGGTTAACTCGCTAGCGCTTCCTCTCTTTTTACGATTTTGCGTGAGGCCAGTATACGCAATGCGGCAAAAGTTATTTGTAGGGGAGCGCTTGCTACGGAGGCTATTATCCTGCGATCACTTTTTTGAAAGGGAGAAGGAAACCAAAAAAGCTAAATGTTACGGTTGTCTGTTTCCTTTGTTTCAGATCGCACCTTTCGTTTAGTTTCTTTCATTTACTCACTCTCGCTAAGGCCCATGGTTTTGCATAAGTTTTATGGTCGCGTAGCCGTGGTCAAAGTTCAGTTGGCCTTGCATTGAGTCGTTCAAGAAGAAATAAATACATTTTCCACTGGTATTTTAGCGACACATTCCGCACTAGATTTTCTGTGTTAGGTGTCGGAGGACGCTTACCGCGAAGTCGTGATTGGTCCTTTCTTTCTATTTATTTATACTTTACGGCAGTTCCGCTCGATCTCTCTCGCTTGCAACCCTGCACTTATTATCCTTCGGCTCGGTCACGTTCTTTATTTTACACGAGTGTAGTACGTCGATCGAGGATGCCCACTCCTGGTGCCGGCACAGAACCTAGCGTTACAGAACCTAATGTTGCTGGTACTTCCAATCCCGGTGATTCGCCTGGCCAAGTCCTTTCGATGTTCAAAAGCTATCTTGAAGTTAAACTGGATGAGAAGAGTAAAGAGATCGAGTCGAAATCGAAGGTGGACAAGCAGGTTACTCTCATGAAATTCAGGTAACCAGAAGCAGTTTGAACATAATGCCCAGATCGACTCAATTTTTGATAGGTTAACCTTGGCGAATGTTCCTAAGAACAAAAATCTGACTAATTTGATTGTCGAAGGCAAGGAGTTGATCCGTAAGCGCCAAAAGTTGATCCGAATAGCCGATAAGAGTGCTGACGGTTGGAGAGTAGTTGACGAGTATGTCTCTGATGAATTGGCCTCCGGTTCCGAGGACGAGAAACGGTTGGAGAGGGCTAAGGACGTGGCAAACCTTAAACGAAGGCAAGCCACGCAAGCTCGCCAAGGACCAGAAAAGAGATTCGTCAAAAGATCAGCAGCTTTTTCGCGGTGAGCCTACGTTTAGCATTATGTTTTTACTTATTCTTTTGTGTGTGTGTATTGCTCGTTTCTGTGTTTCTTCTAGTTGGGGTACTTTGTTTGCTCTCTATTCTTTAGGGTCCGCATGCGACCACCCATACTTCGTTGTACCTGGTTTTACGGATATTTAAGTGGTAAATAATTTACGTTAGTTTGAACGTAGTGAATTAGAACGTAAATACATTTTCCACTGGTATTTTAGCAACATATTCCGCACTGGGTTTTCTGTGTTAGGTGTCGGAGGACGCTTACTGCGTTGTCGTGATTAGTCGTTTCTTTCTATTTATACTTTACGGCAGTTCCGTTCGATCTCTCTCGCTTGCAACCCTGCACTTATTATCTTTCGAGCCGGTCACGTTCTTTATTTTACACGAGTGTATAGCCCGCCCGCCCAACCTCTTTCAGATATGTTCCTTTATCTGTTCCTGTTTATCCATTGCCTGATACTGCCTTTCAGTTATTTCCAGGCGGCAGAGAGGCTTACATGGATCGCGCACGATGCTTCAGATGCTTTAAGCTCGGTCACTGGGCAAGAGACTGTACAAGCGCTTGGTCAAGTCCCAGAAACGTCTACCGTGGAATTGGCCTTGCCTCCAGCTACTCTTACAGCTCCAACAAGCCCAGCCAGGGAATGCAACGCCACAGGCAGTCCTAAACAGTGAAGTGTTTGAGGAGGAAGTTTCCGATATTGCGCAGGTACATTGTGAAAACGATTTGTTTGAGTTTGAGTTGACTGACCATCCGCCGCTTGTAAATGTTAAAGGAAATCTTCGTAGAAAACTAGAATTCTGGAAGCGCATTGGAACCTCGAAATTTATTCTAAATGTTTTAGAGAGGGGATATATGCTACCTTTCCTTAGTCTTTCGGAACCAGCTGTGTTTAGAAACAATAGATCATCCCTTGCCCAAGCAAAACTTGTTGAGGATGCTATACATGAGCTAGTTGAGTCGGGTCGTGTTCTTGAAGTTCTCGTACCTCCATTGGTGGTTAATCCTCTGTCCGTTTCCGTTCAAGGCACTGGCAAAAAGAGGCTTATTCTTAATTTAAGATACGTCAATAGGTGTTTGACGACTGGAAAATTGCTTTATCCTACTTCATGACAGAAGCGTTTATGTTTTCTTTTCACCTCAAGAGCGGATACCATCATATTGAAAGATTTGGGGGTCATCAAACCTACCTTGGTTTCTCTTGGAAGCATGGCAGCTCTAATTTCACAAAGTTTTACGTGTTTACAGTTTTGCCCTTTGGTTTATCATCGGCACCTAACATTTTCACCAAAACTAGCTTAAGCCTTTGGAAAAACATTGGAGACATCAGAGCATATGCATTGCTATTTTTCTTGACGATGGCTGGGCCATAGAAAGGCATTGCCAAGTGTGTAGTAGCGTTTCTAAAGCAGTAAAAACCGATCTTGGTGAGGCAGGTTTTATCAGAAATGACGAGATTTGGGAACCTTGCCAGCGAATCGATTGGTTGGGTCTTACAGGGGACAGTGCTCGAGGAACCATTGAAATCGTCGATAGGAGATGTGCCAAAATACTCGGTACTATTTACAGTATTGTCTACTCTGGCTTCGTTATTTCTGCTAGAAATTTGGCCTCTTTCACGGAGCAAATTATTTCTACATCACCAGTTTCCGGGAACATCTCCAGAATCATGACTAGGCACTGCGTTTTGTCTACATTGAGTGTTCAGCGTTGAGAGGAGAAAATTGAATTTGATCAGTATTGCATTGAAGAGTTACGTTTTTGGAGAACAAATTTGAATTCTCTCAAGGTTAGGGACTGTTTCCTCAGTCATAAGCGTCAATGTTTCGTCTATTCCGATGCGAGTGCTACTGGGTGTGGTTCAGTGATCACCCTTAATGAGGAACATATCTGCCATAGACTTTGGGAGCCATCCGAATGCTCCAAAAGTTCTACTTGGAGAGAGCTTGCCGCCATTGATTTTTCTCTCGATTCGTTCGCCCCAGTTCTGGAGGGTTCTCTCGTCAAGTGGTGAACGGATAGTCAGTTGGCTGCGAAAATCGTCGAAGTGGAAAGCATGAAGTTAGATCTGCACAGGCTAGCTGTCAAAATCTTCCAGTTTTTTTTTTAGCATAATATTCGTTTGGAGGTCCCGTGGATCCCGAGAACGGAAAATGAGAAAGCAGATTATATCAGTCGTCTTATTGACTTTGATGATTGGCAGATTACGCCAGATTTTTTTCTCGTTCTCGTTTTTTCGTTAAGAAGAGTTATGGGGTCCACACACGGTTGACTGTTTTGCTAATTTTTATACAGTGAAACTACCAAGGTTCTTTTCCCGCTTCTGGAACTCGGACACATCAGGGGTGGATTTTTTTGTCCAATATCTAGAGTCTGAAAACTGTTTAGTGGTTCCTCCGGTGTCTCTTATTGCTCGCGCCCTCCATTATCTGAGTCTCCAGAAGGCGAGGGCTACCATCGTGATACCGTTATGTCCTTTGTCCAGTTTCTGGCCTCTACTTACAAGTCAATATATGCAGTTTATCAAAGGCTCTTTCCAAGAGAACGGGTGTGAGGCTCTTACTTTAGGAAGAAATTTGAATTCGTGGGTTCCTGGGTTCTGTAAATTTTCTGGCAACGTTATCGCCGTTAGACTGGAATTTTTGTAGAGAAATTCTTGCGCGTTGCGTTCACTAGAAAGCTGACTTAAAGGCCTACTGTACTTCGCTTATCAAGAGTCGTATGACACTGGTCATGAAGGGGATGGATGTGTTTAGAGAAATGACACTGGTCATATTCAGCGGCAATGATTGCTTACAGGAGTGTGAGCTGAAGCACTTGAGTGTCCCGGAGGAGCCAAGATGGTTGGCTTTATATACATGTTGCACGAGACTCCGTTTTATGTTCACAAGATGACTTTCGACCCAATGTGTGTCTGACTGTGTAGCCGAACATTTGTAAATTTTTCGCCAGCCTTTTGCACGATGATATTGGTTTGGCCTTACAAAATGTTGCCTCCTTTGCGGTGCATGACTTTGCTAGGGCCTCCATATTTCGTCTATCCCTGCGAGCGTCGGGAATTTGAGTTAGAACTTTTAGGCATGGCGAATTTATGCCCCAGTGCCGTTACACTGTTTACGCTGTGAGAGAGTTTAGTTTTTTCCTTTTAGTATTATTTTAGGCGTTTATTTGTTAGATCGTTTGACTCGAGTGTTATTTTTCTTTCCTTTTCCTTTGTTATGAACTTGGTAAAGCTTGTACGTTACTCCCTTCTGCTCTTACGCCTGATCGCAATTCCTTATTTAATGTCTTGCTTAACTCCAGGGCTAATTCTAATGCGAAAAAGTACATCAACGAAATTAAAAAGTTTTTTGTGTGGTGTAAGAGTAGACAGATCTCTATTCAGATACCTTTTTCTTGGTCGCCCTTTACTTATTTAATTCAGATCAACAGCTTAGGTCCCCCGCCTCAATGGTGTTGGTCCATGCCGCACTTAAATGGCTACATTCTTTCACGCCTGATGACGGCCCTAATCCTTTGGACAACGCCTGCTGCAGAAGCATGATCGAGTGCGCCAAGAGAACAAGGAGTCTTCCAGTTAGCAAGAAGAAGCCCGTTGATGCTGACGTCGTTAAAAGTATTAACGACAGATTTGGTGCTGAAGGCGCATCGTTGAAGGACAGTTACGTATTGCGGCAGTAACCTCCTTAGGCTTTGCTGGATTTTTTCGGTTCTAATAAATTAGCTAACATTCAGCCCAATCACACATTCTTTCACGGGGAGTTTGTTGAAGTATTCGTACCAAGAAGTAAAACACGTGTGTATAGGGAGGCGAACTATGTGTATATCTCTAAGTTAGACAGTAATTATTGTTCTGTGACGGTATTGCGTAGGTATATCCAAGCAGCCAATATTGACCTATCTAGTCAGTTGCCCTTGTTCAGGCCATTAACGAAGAGGAAATTAGGGTATGTCCTTAGGAATGACAAGTTATCTTATACCGTTGTAGGGAGATATTCAAGGACGCTTCAAAGGACGTGGGTTATGATCCCAAAGATTATGGCCTCCATAGTTCGCTCTGGTGGGGTAACCTCTGTTGTCAGTAACGACCTTTCCCATAACGATTCTGAGAGATTGTTAAAGCTTCGCGGCCGCTGGAAAAGCGACAAGGCTAAGGACATGTACATATTAGAGCCACAAGGTAGCCGATTAAGAGTAACAAATATCTAGGAATTTAGTTCATTGACAATTATATATTGTTCTCTTGAAATGTATCTTAAAAGGGCTAATAAAAGTGTTAGGGTCTTCATGCGATCACCCATACCTCGTTGTACCTGGTTTTACGGATATTTAAGTGGTAAATAATTTACGTTTGTTTGAACATAGTGAATTAGAACGAAAATCTCGACGCACTCTTACGCAACATATTACCCAGAAGAACTTGGCACGAATGTTATCGTTTAACTTTTCTCTGAGTCAGTAGATAGTTTCATACCACTCACAATTTTGATAAGACAATCTTACCTTGATAATCTGCAATGGACACAGCAAATAACGTGACTTACCATCATGTTTACCATAGTTTGGAGGACTGAGCATAACTACACACGATCCCAGGGTCCTCTGGGTAACATGTTTCGTGGAGCACTGCGCGATCGAGATGAGGCTGTTGTTAAAATGTCCTGTTCTTAACTGCTAAGACAGTCTATATTCATATATTTTTCTATATCGTGTTTTTCAGGACAAAATATAAAAAAAAATGGCTTGACTCGTGGTTGATTCGAGGTTGACTCGGGCTCGCGGTTAGTAACGCCATAACTCAAGACAAACATATTTACTGTAAAGCAGCAAGCTCACTTTAAATGGCATTCAAATTTTCGCTTGGATATACACTATGAATTGTGTTTCCAAACAATGCGAGTTCGTTCTACATTTAAATACGAAAGTAAACCTTTCCTAGAGGGCAGTTTTATGGTTTGAAGCAGCTATTTATTTAATCTACAAGATGAACAACTCCGGCTTGGCCGGGGGAGGGAGAGGCTTGGAACATACACATATTCCTGATACCCATTACTCTCTGCTTTATTGTCCGTTCAGTTTGTAAATAAATGATCGGACGGATCAACCATGGCGGAAATTACTGCAAATAATGTCTGGTTCTTGGTAGTTGCTCTCATTTTTATTCCTCTTACAGGTAAGAATTGGTATAGCTCCCTCTGTTACTTCGGAATGTAAATCTTAAGACACAGTCTATAGATTACCGGTTAACAGATTCCTAAATACACGTACAGCTTTCTACCATGACATGCTGGCGGTAATTTGGAAGAACCTGTCTTAGTTAACTCGTAATGCAGCCCATGCTGCCGGATTATGTTTTCATAGCTCGCAGCTTTCGTGAAAGACTTTAAATTAAGATCAAGACGACTGAAATTAAATCATTAAAGCTGCTACTATTCTTTTATAATTCATCGTCATGGCGTCAGCACTGACGCGTGAAGTGTCCCGACGCTTACATGTATTTCACTTTTACCGACGTTTTCCGAGTTCGATTCAGGGTAGATCAGTTTAACTGTTACTCGACGCAGTGTTGATAAGGTCCTGTATTCATTTGTATCTTGCTTGAGTGATTTTTTTTATTTCAATTCAATGAAGGCGTTCGTGCTAAAGCGTTATGCATGAGCAGTTGTCTAAAGAATAATGTAAACATTTCTTGTCATTATGCATGTATGTCACACCATGCTTAATTTTATGACATTTTTTTTACTGTGAACATCCTATATGGCAAATTTGTGTTTTCAGTTGTTATGACTGTTCATCGAAACCTTGGGCTAGGAGTAGGAAGTTAAAGGGACACTATCACGATGTAGCGCACGCGCGAACTTGACTGGTTTCTTTCATCGGAAAACAATAGAACTGTCACTTTGTCGCTTCGGCATGACGCGACAAAGTGACAGTTGAGCGCTATTTATATCCCATTCGCCGCTCGCGTTCATCTCTTAGTTACAGGAAGAAAGGTCAACTCGTTCAACTAGCCAGTCAGGGAAAGCGACTTGTTTTTTCGTGTTAAACGGCAAATAAAAAATGTATTGACCAATGTAGTGGTGCAACACGTAAAAAGCCGCATGAGTAATGCAAAACAAGGCAACGGTAAGTCCGTGGTTCATATTAAACAAGCCTGAATATGCTGATGTGCAAATGTTATGATGGAAATTTTACTGATTTTATACACGAGTCCTTATCATATTTACACAACTATCCTGATAGCTAAAAACAAATAAATGGGAGTCAATCTCACAGAGTATAACTGAGCGAAGAGAACCTGACAGAATGTCTGAATATCGAGAAAGAAAACCAACGAGTAAAGGTCTGCTTGCTCGAGTAAAATGTATGTCAACAAAGAAACGCTCGCACGAACGCGATCCTTTCAGTCTTTCCCAAGCCTCGCGAATCAGTTTCTTTGCAAAAATCCTGCTATGTTGCTGGTTCCATTACTTCTCAGTAAGGTAGGTAAAGTCTGCATACGAGACTAATGGCTCATCAGGCCGGAGCTTATCCCGGTTTCAGTAGCATGAAGCGACTAGGAGTATTTCTACTGGCCCCGGTTGCTCGAAAGCCGATTAAAATAACCCGAGGTTAGCGCTTATTTCGCGATTAAATTTCTTATTCCCGGGATAACTAATCAGGGGATAAAATGGTGTTCCTGTCTTCGATTAACTATCCTTCGATTAAAATCAGGTGTGTAAACCGGTAAAACCGGTCTGTGGAGGGAGAAAATGGTGTAGCATTAGGGGAGGGAAGGGAAAATTATGACGGCTCCTACAACTGAAATTGATACGAACTTATTGTTGACTGAAAAGAAAGTCCAATTTTTATATCTCAACTACTATAAGGACCAATAGAAATGCTTAATTTAGAATTGGAGTTCTGATAAAAAAATTGTGCAAGATAAACGCTGGGCGGAAAATCAGTGCATGAGCTCTTGAAAACGCTTACTGGCCTAATTTTGAACCTTACTTCTTCGTAATTTAGAAAATTAGAATAGCCTTTATTCGCATGGGCTTCAGTATAAAGTAACTTTGGCTAGGGAAAAATTCTAGAAAAGAGGAAAGCCATGAATTAAGCAAAGAAAGCGGAGATTGATTAAGCTTTATATCTTAATTCTGCCGAATGATATAAACAACGTTTTGAAGAGTATTCAAAGGCAACAGTAAATGAAACTTTAACAATATTTTGTCCATAAAATACTCGCCTTAATCAAGCCAAAAAAGCCTTTAATTCCATCACTGATCTTTCCATTTACATTACAGCGGCTAGCTATAGTAAGCGACGATTTCCACCTCTGAGAGTAGAAATGTTGAAATTTCTTGCTTCGCCCTCGTGTAAAAAAAATCGCGGATGGCCGAACAGCGGTCGGTCCGTGTTGTGCAAAAACGCGGGAAAACCGGACGCGGAATGCCTTGTCCGTGAGAGAATAGTTAACATCTATGCTGGAAAAGACTTCAAGTAGCCTGAATTGATTTTCTTTCCTTTCATGGCCCGCCATAAAGGCAAAATCAACAAACTGTAAATCCGCCATTTTGATTTGTTTGTCTGCTTTTTAATCCACGATTAGCGAGTTAATCCACCTCGCTAGGTGTGTTAAATTTAACCCTTAGTTTAACCCTTGGATAGTGCTAATCGAGCTTCGAGGAACAGAATTTAATCAAAGGATAAATTTATTCCGTGGATTAGGACGATTTCATCGAGGGTTAGCGCTAATCGGCTTCGAACAACCGGGACCTGGGTGGAGAGAAGCACTGTGAGAGTGAAGTGTCTTGCCCAAGAACACAACAGAATGTCCCCGGCCAGGGCTCGAACCCGGAGCACTCGCTCCGGAGTCGAGTGCACTAACCATGAGGCCACCGCGCCTTTGTCCAGCGCTCGAAGTTCCGTCAAACAGCATTGAAGCTAACACCGAAAGGGTCCGAAAGGTCTCGATTACACAGAAATTGACACCTTACGAGAACCGTGTATCACTGATCTTTGATTCTGAGAAGTTTTAGGGCAAAGCTAAAGATGATTGAGGACGATGCAAACGGATTTGTGGAAGCTCTACATCAATTTTCGCATCTTTGAATTCTTGACCTCCTGTCCAAAAAAAATCAAACTCTTGCGCAAGCGCAAAACCGTGATTGTGTTCCTTTAATAAAGTGATTTGTCTGATAAATCAGAGCATGGCAAGGATTGACCAGGAGTGTACGTTGACGTTCTCAAATTACAAAACATCTTTCGTTCTCTTTTTCTCCTTCTTTTAATTTGTTTTCTTTTTCCTTTATTTATCCCTGAGCGTAATTACAATAGGTATAAAAGAATAAGCCTTTTTTTGGTATTGGCTGTTATCACAAATACTGTAATGTTCTTACTGAATTCCGAGCATTAGCAACTATCTTATAGACCCTGTAACGCACACTGATTTTTTTTTGTTTGATAAGTGTTTGCTTCGAAAACTAACATTAGAAGAATGCAATTAGTCATGAAGGTGGCTACCAATTGTTAGTGCCTACAAATTTTTACACCAAAATAAAACAAAGTGGCAAAAACTAAGACCAAGAAACACCAAGTGCAATGTTCATAATTCCTTCCTTTAGTCTTCCTTAGTCTAGACTACTTGAAGTACGGGACAGAAACATTGACGACAACGTTATTCAGTGCTTTGGTGCGTGAATGTTATAAGATATAGAGATACTACTTGTTCGGTTTGAATTAATGTAATCCGAACCCGGACTGAAACCTTTTGCAGAAGATTGTTGCTTGAATGCTTTCCGGGGCGCTATTTACCAAAAATAAATAATTTTCCAATGACATAAATTTAGCCGGCCTGGCGAAGGTCGAAGTGCTCAGGCAAAGGACACTCTTCAACATGGTGCTTTTGAGGGCTTTATACCTTGTAGATATGGGCTTTAGCAGTCTTTGAATGCTGTTTTCAAAAACGTTGAACGACTTTCTACATACATGGTGTGTTCTGTCATGTTCTGAATGGAGTTGACTATCAATTTAAGATTAAGAAGATATTTCAGTGAGTTGGCAGCCGTTGACCGTGTTTCAAGAGACGATAGAAGATTCTGCTGGAAATATTCCGAATTTTGGAGTATTTTCGAATGACGTAATTTTCCGCCTTTTCGGGATTGTTCTATTTGCTCAGTTTTACTAAATTCGTGTTTTGTCGTTGTAATAGCATTTATACACAGCAGCTTGAAAGGAAAAGCAATTCTTTGTCAAGTCACTAAAAAACAATTTTATATATTCTTTCGCTATGCTCAAAAGGTATTCTTTTTGATTTTCTATATAGCTACTTCTTTGTAGAATTGCTAAATCCCTTTCTTTTTCTTCAGTCCAATTGGGAGAAACCCCTCGTCTCAAGTCGTTTTTCGAATTCGACTGAAGGAGCTTACCTTAACTACATGTATGTTGTCACATAAACCTTTTCGAAATTGCTAGGTCGTTCAGCGAGCTAAACTCATAATGGCATAAAATTGGCCACAAATTTTGTAAAGGATGCTCATACTAAGGGAAGACCAATGTGGTGGAGCAATGATGTCAGTAATGAAGCGCCGATAGAAGAGCGTGAACAAGTGATTGCGAGCGTAGCCTTAATGCAGTTTATAAAATCGAGTATTAAAAAATTATAAATAAATAAGTAATATTGTATTTTAGAGACCTCAGTAACATGGACAGCACCTCCTCCAGCCTGGACTCAGACAGACCCAAATGACATTAGAACAGTTGTTATGCCAGTGTTAAATGGAAGCACTCAGGTGGCTCTGAGATGGAGTTACATTCTATCACCTGGGTCAAATCTACAATCAACAGGATTTTCTATCGACGATGGAGGCTTCGATAATATTGGAAAAATCTTTCATGGTAGTGGTATTACTACAGTATTTGACAAAAAGGATTACAGAACACGTTTTAATATCAGTAGAAGTGAAGTGGCCACCTTGATAATAAACAGAGTCACTGAAAGAGAAGAAGCGGTTTACGAATGTGGGCTTCAAACGGCGACGAACAACTGGAGATACAGGATACGTGTCATTGTTATACATGCAGGTGAGAATTTTATTTTTTCAGTGCAAGCATGAGCCTTTAGAATACATGTCAGGTAGGAATTATACATGTAAAGATATGATTCATGAAAGTCTATTACTGCTCCTTAAAATAAAGCAGTATTAGAACACCTATACAGTAACGGTACAGCTCAGTCTACCAGCACAGCTATGAAGTGAATTGGCAGCTGTCCTTCCAAGGCGAATAAGACCCACGACCCCAGAACTACAGGAATACCATTTGTATGTTACTCGGCAAATATATTTTTTTAATTGCAGTTTAATTTAAAGGACACACATTTAAACTATTTGCAGAGCTAATATTATACTAGTACTTATTATATGGCTAGCTCCGCGAGCGGGCAAGATGAATCAAATCCTGCGCTGTGATTGGCTACCCGAGCGGGCAAGATGGAGCCATCTTGCCCGCTCGGGACTACCCGTCTTGTCCCGCAAGCAAAACTTCACCAAAAGCCATATAATAAATCCTTTATTGACCAAGCTTGTTCGGTCAAGATGGCTTGATATTGGCCTCGTTCTTTTTTTGTGTGTTTATGGACCTCGACTCCGTCTCGGTCCATAAACACGCAAAAAAAGAACTCGGCCAATATCCAGCCATCTTGACCTCACACTTGGTCAATAACCCATACATACTACACTTATACTTCACATACTACTTATACAATACTTACATAATACTACTCTTAATACTACTCTTAATACAGCACAATTACATTAATTACATTAACAGTTGGCCTATTTACAATGTGTAACACTAAAAAGATGATGCAGCTCATTGGGATAGAAATCGTTATTACCAGATATATATTCTAAAGGTGGCGGCCAATTTACACCACACTTAAATACAATCCACATCCTACTTAGAAAAAAATGACAGTATTACACATCACTGCTACACATTTAAACCTTCCAATAGATATTTATGATTTACTTTTGCAATAAAATCAGGCATGGAGATTTCTTCATGTGTTAACTTTGTGCTCTATAAATAATATGCAAACAGTAGGGCGAAGTTGAGTCTTCTTTCAGGATAATTTGGATTTATCAACTGGGTCGATAATGTGAATTGGCCACCGTAAAGAGATTCGGAAGCTGACGTTTTGAGCGTTAGCCCTTCGTCGGAGCGAATCAAGGAATTTTGGGTTGTGTGTGGTTTATATACAGAAATATGGAGCGACGCTATTGGTTGGTGCCTGGCAAAGTGAAAAACAACAGAATGAATTAGTTGAATGAAAAGCGTTTGTTGATACCGTGAGGATTAAGAGTGCCGATTTGGCTTAATTTCTGTGCTTCCTTGATGTAGGGAGAGGCCGCAGACTGCCATATGTTGCATAGAATGATTCGGTAGATTAAAGTGTCTAGCGAGCGTCTTTATCGTCTTTCTCTGCGTTACGTGGAATTATAAAAGTCTTTGTTTTTCATTTTAAAAGCAGAAATGCTTCCACGGAACAATCAGCCTCTATACCTGATAACAACTTGACAAAAGACGAACAACAAGCACTGAAACGACTGAAAAACGACAATAACATTGTTATACTACCAGCCGACAAAGGACGTGTAACTGTTGCTATGGACAAGAATGACTACTTTGACAAAATGGACGCACTTGTTTGCGACAAACAGACTTACGAAGAACTTAAACGCGATCCGACGCCAACACTTTTACGTAAACTCAACAGCAAATTACTTACGCTTAAGAAGACTGACGCTATTGACACTCAACGCTACTACCGACTGAGATGCTCAGTGCCACAACCACCGAAACTTTACGGTCTACCGAAACTGCACAAACCCGGTATACCGATGCGACCTATAGTCTCTTTCTGTGGGTCCCCTACGTATCAACTGTCCAAGTACTTGACGACCGTACTGCAACCCCTTACTGACAAACCAAGACGCAAACTACAATCTACAGAGAACTTTATTGACGCTATTAAGACAGTACAGATACCTGACGATTACAAACTTGTGTCTTTTGATGTGAAATCACTGTTCACCAGTATTCCACTTCAATTGGCTTTACAGTGTACCGAGACCGCTATCCAACAATCTACCGTTGAATTACCTTTACCGACAGCAGACATCATGGACTTACTGAACCTTTGCCTTACATCGACTTACTTTCAGTACAACGGCAAACACTACAGGCAGTTTCATGGAACAGCCATGGGGTCGCCTGTTTCTGTTGTTGTCGCCGAAATTGTGATGCAACACGTAGAGGAACGCGCCCTTGCAACTTGCCGTCAAACGATACCGTTTTGGTTACGATACGTTGACGACACTTTTACCGCCGTTCGCAAAGACGAAATTGACGCTTTTCACGACCACCTTAACGAACAGAACGCCAACATCCAGTTTACCAAAGAAATCGAAGAAAATGGAGAGCTTCCTTTTCTATACTGTTTGGTAAGCCGCGACAACAACGAACTGCGAACGACAGTGTACAGAAAACCGACGCATACCGACAGATTACTTGACGAATCATCCGGCTTCAACCCGACTTCACACAAAGCCACGACTATTAAGACTTTGACGAGACGAGCGCAACTAGTTTGTGACACACCGGACAGTTTACGAAACTAAATACCTTGAGCGTGTTTTTCACAAGAACAACTACAACGCTGACTTTATTAGACGAAACATTTACCGACCTACCGAAGCTGACGCAATGAACAGGAACCCGACACCTGTTACTACAGTGACTATACCTTATACTAGTGTAGCCAAACTATGAAAGTGCTGCGGAAATTGGGATGTTGTTTGCAAATTGAAGTAGGGATTGTATAGAGCTTGTGTAGAAATGGTTGTTTGGTCAAGTCCCAGAAATTGTTGAGTAAGATGTGGTTATATTCAATTCATGATGTCATCAGTTACAGCGTTTAATTTCTGAAAGAAATAATGCAACAATAAAGTTCATAAGTTTAAGATTTCATGAACAAAATTAATTAACTGATTTTGTGCGATTATGCGACGGCTTGCTAAGAAATATCGAATGTAGCTGTGCGAATTAGTGCATAAGTGCGAACACATGAAAGCCTGTCAAATTTGCCGAGGTGCTTCGACAAGAAGCGCATGGCAGGTACAGGAGTATACGACAAAGCTATCAGAAAAAAAAATACTTAAACTACGTTCAATTTTTGGCAGACGACAGTACTATCGAAAACCTCACAGTGTTACTTGTTTGCGGCGAAGTCGACCCTGATCAATCTATTCATCGACATGTATCTACCTAACAGTGTAACTTATTCAAGGCAAACTTGATATCAACCTATTAACGACATATATCTACTTAAGGAACCGTCCGCGCGCGGATCTCTGTAGCGCTTTCATTTCTCTTATAACTATACATTTTCTGAAAGCTTAAGGTAGCATCCCACCCCAAATGACCGCTTCGCGTTCGCACCGTTTCAAGGCGAGACATTAAATAAAAACCCTGGCAAACTATATATTTTCTGAAAGCTTAATAATTGAAGATTACCATACCGTATTTATTAAAAGCAAAAAGATAAATGTCTTAAAAATATAGCGATCGGTTTGCAAAAGTACATGGCTTGCAATATTTAGTTCCTGTGCAGTCGGAAGTGATCAGAAGGAAGTGACAAACATTGCGCCGAGTTCTTAACACCTTTGTCTCAAAAACCGTGTCGGCGAATTTTGATATCTTGGTTTGTTTTTTACGCCTGGTTAAACTTCGAGGTTCGGAAAAATATCGCTCTTGTTACTTCATTTATTTATAACTTTAGAAAGAACTGAAAAAAAGAAAAACGCCGACACGGTGTTTGAGCTACGTTGTATAGGAACCTTCTCCCCAAATTTGAGCCAAAACGGTTGAAAATTCGCTGCACGCGAACTTAAAACGTGCGCCCAATTTCTTGAAAATATAGTTTCGAGAAAAAGAGCAAAACAGTTTCAGAGACGTTCTTCCGGTTCAATGACATTAAACACTATTTTGTCCATAACTTCCCGTAGAAACAATATTTTTTCGAATTTTTTTTTTTAAAACAAAGATAGGAGTAAGGTCAGTCTTCCTATCGAGAAAACTTTTTTTTCCCAAAATGGTCACATTTGGGGTGGGATGCTACCTTAATATTTCCAGATTACGGCTAATTCCTTTAAAAATCTCAAAATCGTAAGAGATAGCGTAATTGAGACGTTTTTTGCGAAAGCATATGTCTGTGTAAAGTCAACTCCAGTCCCGCTAAGAATGGTCGGAAGGGAACGACAAACATCGCATTTGCTTCTTGACACGTTCTACTAAAAAACCGTGTCTCAGTTTTTATTTGTTTCTTTTGTGACAATAGGATAAAGTCAGAGGGGACAAATCATCAGCACTTCCTTTGAAAAAATGGCAACTATTCGAAAACGGAAAAAGAAAACAAAAATTGCCGATACGCTTCTCAAGAAAAACAATCTGACAATAAGCTGACCAAATTTTAGCTAAATCGGTTCCAGGGGCTGCCGACTTGGAGTTAAAAACGTACGCTTAACTTTCCAACATTTTCGTTCCGAGAAAACAAGAAAAATATATTTTTTGCGGCATCTTAACCGCAATAGGATTATAACACCTAATCATCCATTTTGATGTTTACCAGCGAGGGATCATCTTGCAACAACAATAGGTATTTGACAGGTGATATGCAGCAGGCCAAATCTTTACTCGGGACGTGACGGGAATACACTGCATTTTCTGTTTATCGGCGATAGACCAAGAAAAATAAAAACCTTTGAGACTGTCGCGTGACCGCCATCGATAGCTCAAAAGCCAAGAACCGATGCACAATTTATCGCGAGCGCCCTGCTTTTTTTTCCATCGTCGGAAATGGAAGATTAGTTTCGTGCGACGGACAGCTTTCGTTCTGGCACTGAAACATCCAAATGGAACCAAGTCCGTTTTTACTTCCTAAGTTCTCCACAAGTTCAGCGCTTTCTTGACAAAAGCGGCTGGTCACCGATTCGTTGATCTTCTCCTGGAGTCTTTGACCGGCTATGATAGCGTGGCCATAGAACTTTTGCCATGTTTCAGTGCTTTCCAGATCTGTAAGAGGTTCTTCAACCGTAATTTTCTGAATTTTTGACCGGCTTGCACTACATGTTGACTAGGAAATCGACGAATCGCATTCGGCGCTTGGCTGTTCGTCCAACTCCTTTAGCCATTGCTCCTGGTCGAAGTAAGAGCCTTTGTCACTCTCCGCTAATTCTTCAGCTCAATCAGAGCTAAACGAGTCTTTCGGCTTCTTCCGCCTTGCCGTTGCAGATGAAAACAAACACGACCTCTTCTTTTTTTTCGCAGGTATTTGCGGTATGTAATGCGTGATAAAATGGCACCACTATACCTTGTGAATTATTTTGTGACGCGTTGACCTACAAGTTAATCCAGAATGACAGGACTGAATGACAGGCTATTAACGTGTAGTAAACTTCAACGTCCGACGAAATAATATTTTTTTAGATTTTTTTTTTTTTAAATAAAGCTCTTGAAAAGCTCTATCTTAAAGTCTTTAAATCAAAAATGTCGAAAATTCGCGTTCTGAACTCTGGCTGATACCTTAACATTGCAGTGCAATCGTCATCATGCACTGCCAC
Source organism: Micromussa lordhowensis (assembly GCA_964020085.1). Taxonomy (NCBI): domain Eukaryota; kingdom Metazoa; phylum Cnidaria; class Anthozoa; order Scleractinia; family Lobophylliidae; genus Micromussa; species Micromussa lordhowensis. The sequence goes on along the minus strand of OZ026599.1, from coordinate 20,890,797 downwards.
TCACCTGAACTGGCGTCGAAACTCGAAAAAGCAAGATAACAGTGTAGAAGATATTATGTTTTGTTATGTTAGAACTTCTCAGTTGCTTGTTGTCTTGTTCTCGAATTGAGGCAATGCGCAGTGCATTCTGGTCCGCTGAAAGCGGGGCTCTTCACAGCGCAGAGCATTGTGGTCCGCTGAAAACGAGGCTCTACCACAGCGCAAAGCATTGTGGTCCGCTGAAAGCGAGGCTAAAAACCATGGCAAAATCTCAAATTTTTCTACCTTTCTTTTATATTTAGATTATGAACTGCTGCTAGGCTCGCTCCGCTCGCTCCGCAGCAATTATGAACTGCTGCTACGCTCGCTACGCTCGCTCCGCAGCAATTAAGGACACTTCTGAGACCATCTCACGGATCCTACAGCCCTACAACATCCGCGTTGCCCACAAACCTACGACTACGTTACGACACTTACTGACCAACGTTAAAGACAGGGACGAACCCAACAACAGACAGGGAGCAGTCTACAAGATCAAATGCTCCGACTGCCAGGCTTCATACATTGGTGAGACTGGCAGAACACATTCTTTGCATAGCGTAACTTTAGCGTAATTTGTAATGGAAGATTGTTTTTTTTTTTACCTCGAAGGAAAATAATACACGAAAAAGGTCATTTTATTGATCTTTGAAACAAATATAAATTTACATATGTTCCAAAATAACATTGCCGTGAAAAAGAGTTTCTGGCGAGCACTGGGGTTTTAATTAGAGAGCACATCCCTTTTTGTTTTGTATTTTATTTTTTTGTTTTTTTTTTTGTTTTTTTTTACAGTTTTAACATGTATACAAACTACCTTACAACTTCTACATGCATAAATATGTGTTATAATTAACAATTAGATTATGAGCTCGAGATTTCTATGAGGTGATAGTTGATGAGGCCGAAGGCCGAATCAACTATCGCCTCATAGAAATCGAGAGCGAATAATCTAATTGTTTTAGTAAAAATCATACCAAAACAAATCATATGTCGGTGAAAAAATACCAATTTAATGTTCATTTGTTACATAACAACATCCACGTGATGAGTACGTCTGTATCACGCGCGCGGAATATTATTGACAGCTTTGAAAACTCATTCAGTAAAACGAGAACGGCGCCGTAATCGATCTGAGGCGAAGAGAAAGTTTGAAAAAGTCCATGAACAACATCTCGATCGTCACTCAAAGTACATAAGAGCGGCTGAAATGGCTCAACAATGACAGGGAAGCTCTTTAAGCTCGTTTAACGGTAGTTGTTTACGATGGACACCGTGCAATTGTGAAAACTGTATGGCTGTGGCTGAGAGAAGTTTTGGATTTGAACAACGTGCTGATTTTGTGGCTGAAGCTGCGGTGTTGTCAACTGCATCTGGTTTGCACGGCCAAAACCACTGTTTGAAGGACCAGCTAAAGCACTAGGACGTGGACTGGATTCATCGTTAGAAGTATGGCTCTGCCCACTGGCAAAATGGCTCAAAATGTTGGACATGTTCTCTTTTTGCTGGAAAGATGCCCGCGCGTTGTATGATTCAATCGATTGATCTGATTTATGCCCAGTAACCGCTTTTATGTGTCTTGCTTCCACATTGTGGTCGGACAAAACAGTCACAGCAGTGGCTCTTAAACAATGATTTGTAAGATGGGGCTCAATACCAGCCTTTTGGCTCATGTTCTTCATCATACTGCTGAGCATCGATTGGCCGATTGGGGCATTACAAAACCACACGTCGTCTTTAAGAGGATCAAATGTGGCTGAAATGGCTCTGGGACGCTGGAAGAGACAGCTTAATTCTGGGTGTAAATGCCTCAGGTAGTTCTCCACAGTTTCAACAGGGCAGCGAGAGGAACCTTTTACCTCAAACATTTTACCATCAGACTCATCTGCGTTGTCATGGAGCCCACCTTGATGGTTTTTCGTGGACAGCACTGCACGGAGCTCGTAGTATCGTCTTCCCTCCGGAGTTTGTCGAAGGCACAGCATTTGTTTTTCAAGTTTTCGTGACTTTCTCTGCCTCGTTTGCCGAAGTACAGTGTCACGTAAAACCATGCCGTTCGTAGAAGCTGCGTAGGATTTGTTGTTGTTGCCTCGCCAAGCTGCTGGGATTCATACAGTTTCTGGAGTTGCTCGCTTGTTATGGGAGTCTTGTGTACTACTGGACTTACTTGACCTCGTTTTACCATGTCTTTACACACTGTATTAAGAGTTTCACTGGCTTTGTTGAACTCAGGGTCGCCAACTATGGACCACGGCTTGTTGTGAGGACTTTGTCGGAGATAGCGGTCAATGGCCGCTCTAATGGCTTTCAATGACGAAACTTTGAAACGACTGCCATCTTTTTGGCGAATGGACACGTAAAACATTTGTAGGCAATTATTTAACTCTGTTTTCGACTGCTCTTCGACTGCACAGGTAAATTTACTTTGAGTTTTAAACCATTCTGAAACGAAAAGCCATTCAAGTTTAATGATGAAAATGTTTCTTGTTTCTGATTTATCGCATCGAAACTGTCAAGTAAATATCATTAATTTGTATCATTATTAAGATTCTTACCATTAAAAATTTTCATTCCATACTTTGTTGCCTGCCTAGTCTTCTCAGGAACTGAATTTTCCAGTAAAAGTTCCAAATCTTCCTGCGAAACTTCGGGAAAGCGCGAAGACGTCGCCATTTTGAAGACGACTGCACTCTAATGGCTGATAGTATACGAGTAGCTAAGCCAATCAGATTGCGGCATTTGCATTAGTATACTAGTAGATTTTTACTAATATGTATTATAAATGCTACACTACAAGGATAAAATAAAATAAATCGATAAACTGAAATAATATTGTTAACGTTCAACGTATTGATATAAGAAAAAAAAATTTAGGTCAGCTATTGTTCTATTAGTTGGAGGATGGGTTTCCATTTATTTTGATGAATCTCAAGTTTGTTATTCTTTGTAGCTATAGAACGTTCTATTTGAAACGTATTTTTAATTCTTTCGAAAAGTGATTTGAAAGATAAAGAAGTCTTATTGAGCTTGGTACGATAAATAAAATACTTACTTTCTAATACAATGTAATTAAGAAGGATTCCGTCACTGTGATGATTAGGCGCGTCAAAAAGACCAAAAAAGATATCTTTAATATCAGGAGACTTAAAAGTTATGCCCTGTGAATGTAACATGACAGTGACTTCATCCCAGAAAGCGTGCACCCTTGAACAACAAAAACACAAATGTTTTAAAGTCTCAAGCTCCTTTCCGCAAAAATAACACAATGGGGAGTCAACTTTCTTGAATTTAAACAACATTTCGTTTGTATATAAAATTCTACTCAGAATTTTATATTGAAACTCTCTTAATTTGGTATGCAAAGTTGTTTCAAAAGGCAGTAAATAAATTTTCTCCCAATCTAGATGGAAGGTTTCTGTATTAAATGCCTCCTCATATTTTTTCATTGCAGTTGGTTTACAAGATATCTTAGAAACAAAAATCTGGTACAATGATTTCGAAAAGAGCTTATCTAAAGACTTTTTTTTACCATCAATACACAGGGCGAAACTACTTAATTAGGTTTTGGTGTTGCGTGTTTCTGTAGATAGAGGCCCTATTTAGTTTTAATTCTTTACGCCACTCTTGCGGAAAAGCATTGAGGAGACGGAAAATTAGGAAGTGGTCAACCGGTGAGAGAGATGAACGCCATGGCTCCTTATCCAATTTAAACTCGCCATTTTCATCATAGAGGTTGCCAATTTTTATTAAACCTGAATCAAGAAGCTTTTCACTATAAACTGACCTGGAATCAATGCATATAAACCTGTTGTTCCATAAAACCTGATTTACTATCTCTGAAAGCGAGGAGGGGTTGTCCTCGCTCAAAGAAGACCAAGTTGAAATACATTCTTTGTAAAAGTCTGGAAGAGCTATTGGGAACTTTTTAAAATCAAAGTTACAATGGAACAAAAATTTACCTCCTATCTTCTTGAGGTAAAACCCTAAGAAAACTTTCCACCCTGCTGGGTAGGTTTCTAGGAATTTCTTGATACAGAGTACTCTTTGAGCTTTGACCAATTAGACTCTATGTCTGGCATTTTTAACCCCCTTTTCTCGAAGGAGTTTATTAATGCATTTCGCTTAACTTTGTCCTTACCCTTCCAAACAAACGAATATAGTAGATTATTAATTATTTTAATGAAATCTTTCTTGGTCGAGATAAGAGATGCTCGATACAGAATTTTTGGTATAGCGAATGACTTGATTACTTGTATTCTCCCTAACAAAGTAAGACCTCTCCAACTCCAGCCTTTCAAAGAGCACATCCCTCAATCATCACAAACAGTAATTTCGCGCGACTCTTTTACATGAATAAGTTTCTAAAGAAACTGTGGTGCTGCGTCGAAAATTTACACGAGCAACCAGCGAATTAATAATTTTCGCAGTTATTTAACTCATGCCAATGTGGCGCAGTAGAGGAGACAATAAAAAAAATTATCGTTAATTTAGAACACTGTTTCACAGGACACGACAGAAAAGAAAAAAAATATCATATTACTTGGACCGGATTTGAACCCGAAACTACCCGGCGCTAGGAACGACAACTTACCACTAGGCCACTGAAGCACAAGACGACGGTAACCTGTTTAACTAAATATTTAATAGAATCTTGCATAGAATATCACTGATCTACACTGATTAGGCCTAAGCACAGATTTCAAATGGTTACTTTTTTGTTAAGGTTTGGTGATCGACCTTTTCCATTCACTCTCTAAAATTATTTTTTAGCGAGTAATGATATATGCTTACTGCAGGATGTAGAATAAGCGCATGAATTATATGGTTTAAAAATCGAGTGACGTGGTGGTCTAATGGTTAGAAGACAGGATTACAAAGCGAACAATCCCAAGTTCGAGACACTTTGGTTTCCTTTTAAACAAGATATGTTCATTTCCCAGAATTCCTATCAAATTGTGAGTGTTCTAAATTAACGATAATCAATAATTCAGTGGAAATAGCCCAAAATTCAGCCTAAAACAATAGACCTCAGCACGAGGCTCGTGGGAATAAACCCCACAAACTCTGTAGTTATTCCCACGAGCCTCGCGCTGAGGTCTACTGTTTTAGGCTGAATTTTAATATATCGAAATTGGGCTATTAGGAATTGTCGATAATCAGTAATTTCCGAGCTGAAATCCGGTCCAAGTAATATGATTTTTTTTTCTTTTCTGCCGTGTCCTGGGAAACAGTATTCTAAATTAACGATAATCGTAAATTCAAAGAGGAATTTACAATTAACGATGATCGTTAATTCAAAGAGGAGGACATGTTGAACCATGAACTGCGCTCGGCCCATGGCCGCTCGGTTAATAAACCCCGTGCAGAGCAAGAACCGCACTCGGCCCATGACCGCGCGGTAAACAAAGTGGCAAAAACCTGAGGCCAAGAAACATGAAGCGCAATGTTCATAATTCCTTCCTTTAGTCTTCCTTTAGTCTAGACTAACTGAAGAACAGGAATGGTGGTGCGTGAATGTTATAAGATATGGAGAATACTGGTGTGGTGTGAATTAATGTAACCCGAACTCAGAGCGAAACCTTTTGCTGAAGATTGTTGCTTGAGTGTTTTCTGGGACGCTTTCGAAGGTCGAAGGGCACTCTTCAACATGGCGCTTCATACCTTGTAGATATGGGCTTTTGATGCAGCTGAATGCAGTTTTCAAAAACGTTGAACGACTTTCTACATACATGGCGTGTTCTGTCGTACTCCTGGGTTACTAGCTGCATGGAGTTGACTATTAATTTGAGAGTAAGAAGATATTTCAGTGAGTTCGCAGCCTTTGACCGCGTAGCCTTTGACCGACAGAAGATTCTGCTGGAAATATTTCGAATTTCGAAGTATTTTCGAATGACGTCATTTCCCGCCTTTTCGAAATTGTTCTATTAGCTCAGTTTTACTAAATTCGTGTTTTGTCTTTTTAATAATAGCATTTATACACAGCGGCTTCAAAGAAAAAGCAGTACTTCGATCGTGTCGAATTTTTCTCTTTTTCAAGTTATAAAAAACAGTATTATATACTCTTTCGCTCCGCTCAAAAGGTATTGTATTAACTTAGCGGCGTTATCTTTATAGCTACTTCTTTGTAGAATACAATTTTCGTAGATCATTTTGGTTTTTGTTTTTTTTTTGTCACACAAGCCTTTTCGAAATTGTTAGATCGTTCAGCGAACTATAAACGCATAATGGCATAAAATGTAAAGGATGCTCATACTAATGGAGGACCAATATAGTGGAGTAATGATGTCAACAATGAAGCGCCGATAGATGAGCGTGAACAAGTGATTGCGAGCGTAGCCTTAATGTAGTCTAGAAAATTAAGTATAAAAAATTTATATTTCTAACTAATATTGTGTTTTAGCGACCTCACCTGAAGTAACATGGACAGCACCTCCTCCAGCCTGGACTCAGACAGACGCAAATGACATTAGAACAGTTGTTATGCCAGTGTTAAATGGAAGTACTCAGGTGGCTCTGAGATGGCGCTACACTCTATCACCTGGCTCAAATCTACAATCAACAGGATTTTCTATCGACGATGGAGGCTTCGTTAGTATTGGAAAGATCTTTCATACTAGTGGTGTTACTACAGTATTTGACAGAAATGATTTCCGAACACGTTTTAATATCAGTAGAAGTGAAGTGGCCACCTTGATAATAAACAGAGTCACTGAAAGAGAAGAAGCGGTTTACGAATGTGACCTTGAAACGGTGATGAACACCTGGAAATACCAAATACGTGTCATTGTTACAGGTGAGAATTAAAAGGAAGAATTTAATTTTAATTTTTAAGTGCAAGCATGAGCCTTGAGAATACATGTCAGGTAGGAATTATACATGTAAAGATATGATACATGAAAGTCTGTTACCGTTCCTTGAGCAGTTGTTAAAGTAAAGTGTGAGAATAAAAAATCGGGATTGAGCGGTATAAGAACACAAGACTTATACAGTAACGGCACAGCGCAGTCTACCAGCACAGCTATGAAGTGAATTGGTACTCAAGAACTACAGGGATATGTTACTCGGCACATATATATACTGCTAGCATTGGTAACGTATTGATGTTCTTATGAGGGATAGAAAGTGGTAAGCTTAAATGTCCTACTTGGCAATGAACGAGTAATTTAGCATTTACATGAGTGACTGCCAACGAAGAATTGGTATTTAATTTGTTAGTAGTTTACTCGTGGCTTAACCAAAGGAGGTTTGAGGTTTCAAAAGTCAAGGTAACCTTTGAGTTCGTTACGAGACGAATAATATTATGTGTAATTTCTGTACCCAATTATATATTTCGTTCTTAATTTGTACAATACTTGTTTACAAAATATTGCGGTCTCTGACTTCATTGTTCAGTCTGTAGTGTAATTTACATTTTTTTGTATGCCTAGACACGAGCAAATGAAAACCGTCTGTTGCAATGGCTAGTATTCGTACTGCTCCAGCTAAGCATGACTGGTCAGGTCACGAACAAACTGCAATTATTTAGCTACAAGCTCGTGCTGTGATTAGATTGAAATTTCCTGGTTGCCTCTTTCTCGTTATCCTTTTTGGGCTTTTTTAAGTTACGCCTCTCCCCATGTGTAAAGTTTGCTTATAACGGTAGCAATGATCGCCACGACATAAAGAGCAAAGTTCTTGGCCAGGGACCTAAAGTGATTTATCCACTAGTACTAAGAGATATTCAGGCGTAAATACTTTCGTAGTGAGCCTGCATTCACCGGTATTTGCTTTCTATTTTTATACTCTGTAAGGGCGAGCACCCCTCACTCCAACCCAGGAGCTGTTCTGTGAAATACATGGAAAGCAGCACCACCCGTTTGAGTCTCAGGGATGCGTTACTGTCTTTGTATTATTATTTTCAGTTCCTGTCAAGCTAATTAATGTTAGCGGTGACCAGACTGTGCTTGCCGAAGGATCACACACAACATTGTTTTGTGAGGCAACTGGCAGACCAACACCAAATATCACCTTGACCAGACTGCTGGAAGATGGTAGCGATGGTGAAGTACTGCCTCAGGGGCCTACTTGGAATTTTCCAAATATCAACCGAACTTCTTCTGGAACATACCGTTGTACAGCTCAGAATGAATATGAAAATGCTAGCCAAGTTTTTAAAGTGAATGTTACATGTAAGTACATTAAGTATTAGTTCTGCATGTAAGTCAAGAATATAAAATATTGTTACGTATTGAATGTCAAATTATTTTGTTAAAAGGGGGAACGGGCTGAGAGAAACGTTTCCGACAGGCTCCTGTTTCCGAACATTTTCCGAAAATTTCCGAAGATATCCGAGGAAGACTCGATGATGTTTCGATCAGACAGCAACACATCTAAGTTCAGTTTAAGTTATTACATGTAACGATGGCAATGTTGTTCTTTCCAATATCCTCATACGTAAAAGATAAAAATAGTATCTTCACTGCGCACGAACATATTTGATGGATTATATTTAACAATTAGATTACGAGCCCGAGTTTTCTACCAGCAGATAGTCAACGAGGCGTAGCCGAGTTGACTATCGCTCGTAGAAAACGAGGGCAGTATCATCGCAAGATATTTTCCAATTTAAGCAATTGGAAAGAAGAAGCCTGAAAAAGTCAGGGCTTCAACAGGAGTCGACCCGTGACCTCTGCGATACCAGTGCGTTGCTCTACCAACTGAGCTATGAAGCCACACAATGGGAGCGAGGTCAAAATTCCTTCCGTTGAAGCCCTGATTTTTTTTGTAGGATCAAGCTTATTTTTGGCAGACTGACTTGTTATCGTTCCGTAATTGTTTTTATTGACTTGCACTTCATTTTCGAGAAATAGCGTATGCAAAAAAGCTCAGTTTTCCAAGCCGCATCTTCTGGAGATCTTTTGTTGAACTAAAAATCGACATTAAAGGAGACGAGTCAATTTCATCCAAGAGGGTTCACGAATCGACTTCCGGTAAGTCGAATCGTGAATGCCAGGGTGTATTGGACAACCCTCTGGGATTTACATGTGCTGATAGTGAAATTGTGCTGTTACTTTTGGAGGTTCGTTACTTTAGTAAGGTCTTTGATTTAGGAGATCCATGGATAATAATTAATAAATCGTTGGAAAAGCATGTAATGAAAAATTTAACTTGCGATTAATAAAAGGGAGCAACAAGTTTGTTTTGTTGTTGAGGTGCATTAGAAAGAGGAACCCATTCAAGTGCAAGAGGCCCATACAGCGCACACAGATGTCGACGCGTAATGGGCAACGTTCCAGCATGACTCGCTCACTCATCCGTACTGGAGCTGCCTGCTAATTCAGCTGTGAACATAGCTTCTAGTTTTGAATCAAATTTGTTTCGTGTTTTTTTTTCTTGTAGATCCTGCCAAGATTGTTAAACTTGCAAGTGAACATGAAGCTGTATCACAACTAAGTCTATCTCTTCACTGTCAAGCAGAAGGAAATCCACCGCCTACTTATTCTTGGACTCCATGTGATCCACAGCAGATTGTGTGTCATGAAAGCCTTCTAATTTTTCCAGCTAGCGACAAAAGCGTCTACACGTGCACCTGCAAAGTGGCAAATAACCTGGGCAGTGACATTAGAAATACCACTCTTTGTAAGTTAGTGAGAGCAAAATTACAAGTATGCAAATAGCTTTTCCATTTGTAATGAGCAATGATTTTCATACAAATGTTGCTACGTGTATATCACAGACAGATGTAATTTTTTATGTCCAATAGTTCAGGCTGGAATTACTGTCATTCTCAGTTGCAAGTATGGTTATACGTGTACTTCATGTACTTTTATCGTCATGTCCTCCCCAATAGTTCTCTATTGTTAGTGTAATTGAAGTTTGCTTCTTATGAATATCTTGGCCAATGTGACAAGCACGGACCTCAGGTTTTTATGCTGGTGTTAGGTTTAAAATATGCAACCGCGTTTTAATTTACGACCCAGCAAAATTGCATTCATGGCAGGGTGTGGGAACCAAACATCCAAACTAAAAAAAAATATCACACCAGAATAGCACTCAGCGAATTTAAATTAAGTTGTATTTTTTCATAAAGTCTTGAAAAGGTCCCAATTTTGTTATCTGTTTAGTAAAAGTATGTGTTAATAGCTAAATGGTAACTTCTTGTTCTGGCAGATATTAAAGGGACAGTCTCACGAGCTGCGCATGCGTGACTATCTGCCTCGCAGCGCTCACGCAGTAACTTGCCGCCATTACAGGTATGGATTCTTCGGTAAGTATTAGACCTGGGCTAGGTTAGTAGTTTTTAAAACAGAAACCGCAAATTGAATATTTTTCCGTTTAGGAAACCCCGCTAGGCTGTAAATGCAAAAGTTCTTGCAGCACCAAGCGGAAAGGTACGAGTAATCGTGGTTGCCCTTGTAAAGGTCGTAACGTGCACTGTGGAGACCATTGTAGATGTGGCGGAAAAGACAAGCCGTGCAAGAACAGGGTAAGTTTATAATGCGAATAAATCGAATCTTGATAGTTTGATTTCTACCGTTTGTCTTTAGCAGTTCAGGTTGAGTCTGAAACTATTCATGTTCTGTCTGGGCTTTTAGGAATCGCAAGATCCAAACACTACTTTACCACGTGCGAGAAATGTGCGCGCTCGAAGTGATCAGGGTTTTCAGCTTTCCAGTGTCAACGATACTACCGATGGCCTAACCGAAGAAGCAGAGAGAATCAAAGAAAACAACAATGTAAAGGTAGTGTTGAAATCTTCAAGTACTATTCTACTACTGGTCACACCTTGCTCGCTAGCTATAATGAGCCAGGGAGTTTTACACAGGAATTTTTGTTTGATCCGTCTTTGTTTTGTTTTATCTAATAGGAATTTATGTACACATTGGATGCCCATATGGTAAGGAAACTGGCTATTCGATCACTTAGAAGAGGAGTCGGGAGTATGGACTACATCCATACTCTCCTTATCATGGAAGATGACCTGAATGCTGAGCCGGATGTGTTGTCCCTGGAATGCAATTCCAATGCAACAACTGCACATGGGTCACCTGAACCGGGTCCCTCTGGAGGCCAGCATGTGGTTGATTGGTGCGTGTGTGGGAATTGCAGACCAATGCCGCAAGAGATAGAAAATAAATGTTGTAGACTGAGAGACTGCATCACGACAACTGATCGATTTGCTAAGCTCTGTTTAGATCAGGACGTTTTAGAGTTGTGCGTGCGAAATTTGGGATAAATTCGTAATGATAGAGAAGACAATAGTGCGAGATCTTTTCGCAAGGCTTCATACAGACAGTTTATCTTGGCCAGGCATGGACACTTGGGCAAAGGAAATAGAAGGGTTTGTCCTTCTTGTGTGGTTTTACGAATAAGAAGGCGATATCCCTCACTTACCGGTGTTTACATGGGTTATCGAGAACGTTAATAGTAATATTTTGTCTTAGTGATTTACTTTACAAATATAATTTTGTAAACAAAGCAATGGGGGTGCTGCTAAACTTGACATTGTGGCCTAAAGTCTCCTTGGGTTACCAGCTTGACCTGGGTTTACTCAGGATTTGGATTACTCTGGTGTAATGAATGCGATTTCCATTGTTTGGTACAAGAACAGCTTCTGGATCTGCCATAAGATACTTTTGTTTTCTAAAACGCTTTTTGTTTTCAACAGTTTCCAACAGGCAACTTCATTTTGGAAAGACCAGTTGCATTCGAAAATCCTTCCTAATGGAAATGCTAAAACTGGTGTAACTGCAACTGAAACAGCCAGAAAATAAAAGTGAAACATAGCCAAGGCATAGTTAGTATGGCCAAGGCAAATTGCATATTTATGCAAGTGAATTCTTTTCATACAACAATTTTTGTTTTGCTATGTATGCATTAGCTACTACTAGCAGTACCCCCATCAGCACCTTGACTTTTTAATTTTTGTAAGTTTGAAATTTAAAAGGTCTGCTTTTTGCCCCTGTTGCCCTAATTTATAGTTATTACGTTCACATGTACCCAGAAAGTTGCTGAACTCAAGGGAGAAGGATCAGCAATACACAGGGAAGAAATTAGGCATGTAAATGTCTATTTTTCACTAGATCTTTACTGTGTGGAATCTTGACAAAGGGAATTCTTTTCCAAAAAAGTAACAGTGTACATGTACATATGTTTTATTAGAGCAACATTAGACTCTCAACCTTTCAAGTGTGAACTTTGAGAAACACATCTGTCATGTTACAGCTGCATGAAAATAAACACTAAGGGTTCCTGGAAGCAATGTCATAAATGTAAATGAATGAATGTCTGGCATTATTGTGACTGAAAGAGATAAAGATGCTACCTGCTTACCCTCTAAATAAAATAAAAGCTGCATATTTGATCTGATCTTCTGTATATATGTACACTGAAATCTAGTAGTGTCAGTTGACATCATATTTAGAATGAACAGTCACAAAGTCAAGTCTTTAGTGTGTTACTCCACAGAAGTGAAGGAAGGGTACTTTTGATGAGAGCAGTGATTCTTTTATCAATACAGATAATTTCTTTTAAATGCTCACGTTTGTGCTAAAGATACAGTACAAGCCAAAATAATAGAGATTTACTCCATTCTATCTGCATGTAATAACATTAGGGATCTTTGCTCTCTTTAAAAACTGATAGCTATGAAATCCAATTTACAATACTGTACAAATAGAGCAATAAATATGACGCCTTAAATACAAAGACCAAGGTCCAAAAACCAAAGCTTCTTTGTCAACTCTTTGCCCTGATCAGTGCTCCATGGGAGAAGATTCTTCTTCGCCTTTCTTTTTTTCTGAGCTCTCTGATGGCAAACCAAATCTACTGCGGCGCTTTATTAGCTCTGCTAAGGGAGGTGGTGACTTGGCAGCAATAGTTGATGCTAACAAACGTGGATCACTTTCGTTGAGCGATATATGCCGTGTAACCAGATCAACATCCTCCATCCTGGCATGAAACATTTTGGCAATGAGGAGAGGGATATACTCATACCCCTTGTCAGCTTTTACAATTTTCATATCCCACTGTTGTGTACGTTGGTTGTATTTTCGACTAAAAATCTGTTCACCTGTTTTCTTGGTAGCAACAGGAAGGTGAAGGTGGTAATTCCAGTCCACTGCTGCCAGGTATTTTCTGACTTTGTAAGCCCTGTAACTATAAACAGCAAAATTGCCTTTCTAAATCATACATCTGTGGACACATGATTCATGAACTATAACTATATGAGAAGCCACAGGTATTTGACTCTACAGCAGTGATCAGTAATTTTAGATTATTAAAACCATCAGTAGTATCTTATAATAATGTTGACATACAACATATGTAGAATGCATGATTGAATCCATTACAAATCAACAGCAGATATGAATATATGTAACATGAGTGGTTGGATTTGTTACAATGATAAAGTGTGATTTATGCTGGGGATGATCTCTACCTTAGTGGTATTCTTTTTGGTGTATACACCAGTGACAAGCTGTTCACACATTCAATGCTGCCTGTGTGCCTGTTGAGAGTAGAAGTAAATAGATTAAAACAATAAGTTTTCCCACTCTAAACTTATGTCGCTCCAAAAATATCCATCCGTCAAACACTTTTGGCAATGTATAGAGGTCTGTTTGGTTTGCACCCTCCCCCCCTCTGGAAATCTCAGTTCAGCTTCATGCATTCTGTTAGGACCCCATCTCCCTCAGAATTTGCAATGAATCTCCTTTGGGATGGTGTGCATATTGTAGCAATTACACACATTAGTCAAACTGCCAAGTTAAAACACTTTTCCTAATTTACCTGAATCTCACATAATACTTGAAGCTATCAAGTAATTTAATATTCAAAACAATTTTCTGCAGCTCTTTAAAGTCTTCATCTCTCCTGTCGAACCACGGGAGATGAACTTCATGGCTCCCCTCTTCATGGTCACACTTTCCATTCAGGTCCCATTCATGCTTGTCACAGACATGATGGAGAAGACCAATCCATTTGTCCTTTTTATATGTGGAGTAAAAAAAAGAAGTATTTTTGGAGCCATCACCATGTAACATATTGAATCAGATCATTGAATAGCACATTCTGCTTGTGGTTTTGCAAGCCCTACTGATGATCACTGCTGCACAGTCAACTTCTCTTGGTGGCAAAGCATTACAATGAGATGCCAAGAGCAATAACAATATTGAAAAGGCTGAAATGGTATGAGGATAAATTTAGCTATATACTGGCATAAATGTGTAACATTTGAAGTCTTCAGCCCCCACACACTGTAAAATGTAAGTCATACAATGTAAGTAGGAAGATTGTAGATTAAATGCATAATGAATACAATTAAGGGTACATACATGTACACTATACCTTCATTATTTTCAATGCCTCTTCATCAGATGTAGTAGAACTGATCTTACAAACACTACTGCAGTACCAAAAATGGCGGATAATGTGACTGGACCAAGCCTTTATCTTTGACATAGCCTTTGCTTGCCCAACCTGAGGGAGGATAAAAAAGGGAATGAAATTTTGTGAGGGTATTTCAAAAAAACCTTGGATCATCCTCTCAGTAAACATATAATCATTATTATCTGCATATGTATCTGCAAAAACATAGCAGCAGAATTTGACTTGTCACTGATACAATTCTGTCAGATAATTATATACATGCATTCAATGAATACAACCACTTATATCTATTTCAAGGAATAAATTAACAAAATGTGCACTGGATGTACCTTTGTCAAGCATTTCTTTATACTTTTGGCCTTGTGCCATACATCTAGACTGTGGAATATGTGCTGGAACTCAGTTGCTAAGAAATAAATGTAACAAAGATTTTAACACTAGAATTTAACATTCGTGTACTTGTAAAAATGCATCACGTGTTACGAAATTGTATGTAGCAGAGAATGTATGTGCAGGCCAGGACAACCTTTGAGGGCTGCAGTCTTTCACTGGGTGTGACACTTATGTACTGAGTGTCATAAACACAATTTTTTTTTTCCATAGAGACTGGAACATACATGTATGTACCCACCAATTAATTTCTTTATGGATGATGAAGCATCCGTGGCAACCTCCACAATGTTTAATACTGCTGAAAGTCTGTTCAAAGCATTCTTGAGGGCCTCTTTCTCCATATTAGTTGAAGATAACCCCACATGACGTTTATCGCGAACTTCAATTTCAAGGATGTAGCTAGTTGTTACCTCCATCAAGAAGTAACAGAGATTTTTGGCACTAAAACCAGGGGAATCACATTGCCCATCCCCACCAACAACTACATCCATCCCAACAAACTCTTTGATCAACACGCAGCGCATCCATGACCACCACTCTTCAACTGCCGGGAATATATACAAACTTTAAAATCGAAAGAAAGTTGCCTTGGAAGGAAAGGCAAGACCAAGAAATTGTGCCATTCTACTTATCTTTCCAAAGTTGTTCCCTGACAAAACAATTGCTGCTGCTGCCTGAAGATTGTTTGCATACAAACCATTAACTTCATGAGATGAGCAAAACCTGAATGCATGGCCAAGAGGACACAAAGTATTAACAACAACTGTTGCCCCCAAAAAGTGATGTTTCACTTTGGGGACTTCCTGGCATCCAGGTGCCCTGCAGCAACCTACAAACAACTCTAGAAACAAATCAAGAGAACATATAAATTTTCTCTCCTTAACATATTTAATCTCTTTTTGGAGGGAGTACTGCTCATCACCTCTACTCAATTTAGGATGAGGACCAACATTTTTGGGACTATCAGGGACATCAGGGGATTTCTGCATGTCTGCCTTTTCTTTTTCATTTTCTACTACAGCTTCCCCTTCCTCGACAGCACCCTCCATGTCATCTTCAAGAACAACACCCTCAGAACCAGCACCCTCAGAATCAACACCATTATCATCACCTCCAATACCAAACTCAAGATCCCCGTACTCAACATCTTCATCCTCTGAGGATTGTTCACTCATGTTTAATCTACAAAAAATTTAAAATCTTATAATTATAACAAAATACATGTAAAAGTAGTACCATCTGTATGACTTACAGTGTAAGTAGTTAGGGAAAAAATATATACATATTAAACTATAGTACAAGAAAACAATAACAGTAGTAATTAACCCTGCTGGCACTTATGGGGAAAGTTTCACCCAGTGCACCATATAAAATTCACAAGTTTGACATTTCCTTCAATTAATAAACCACCTTCAGCTTCCAGAAAGGTCAGTACACCTTCACAGTCTTTGAGTGACATGATATGTAACCTAAAAATTACATAATACGATTCTGGACATGTTTATCATGGCATTGTTATGCTCAGCAGCAGCTGGTTATCAAGGTATTAAGATCAGAAAATCTACATGACTGTAATTACCCAAATTGTGAATCATCACTGTAGTATTCGTCCAGAGACCGCTCTCTGTTTAACTGCTGAATTGCACAGTTGTAAAGTTCTTGATAACTAAAAAGATGATCATAGAAGCAATTATTTCTGATGAAATAAAATTTCTAGCAAATAACTGGGGCAATACGTGTACACTGTCCTTCATTGAAAAATTGTAAGTTTATTTTCTTCAAGTGAATTGTGTTCAGAGCAATCCCAAATTTCATACGTGTACATTGGTGAGTATGAAAATAATGATCACCATTACTATTTTTCTTGTAAGCACCGTTCTTATAAAAGGTATCCAACACAAAAAGTACCTACTCAAAAAACATTCAAAGAGTACCTTATGTCAGCTTCAGAGCTTGAATCTTCCGAGTCCGATGGTTCATCGTCGGAAAATAATGATGAGTTTGAGCTACAAGTAGTAAAAAAAAGTTGAAATATGTTTCCCCACGTCCACTAAAACAATGAAAAAATAAGCTTTAAACCAGCAATTCTTTCACAGCGATTATTTATGCAGTTACAATTCAGTAACCAAAAAAATCTAAGTTGCTATCTGTCATTTCAGGTTATTTTAAACGCCAATGCCATATCTAAGCTGAAAATCACGAACTTAGCTTATTTATTGTAAAACAGCCGTATGAGCTTACAGTTTCGACGAAGTGGGATCACGAATGGGAGATTCACTGGCGAGAT
Organism: Micromussa lordhowensis; assembly: GCA_964020085.1. Lineage (NCBI taxonomy): Eukaryota > Metazoa > Cnidaria > Anthozoa > Scleractinia > Lobophylliidae > Micromussa > Micromussa lordhowensis. The sequence goes on along the minus strand of OZ026599.1, from coordinate 20,873,729 downwards.
CCACTAGAGATGACTGAAGTTGAAAGGAACTGGGAGACTTCGCAGGAGTAGAGGTCGAAGGTCCTGTGTAAAAGATACGAATTTATTGATTTCAATCAATCAAGTCTTTACCTCCAAACTTTTAACTTTTTTGGGATGATACGTTGTTCAGTTTCCTACCTGGTACATTTCCAGAAGAGATCCTGTGCTGTTGTTCCGATTCATCTACTTGTAGTTCTGCTGCCAAGTGAAATCGCTTCTTCCTTTTCCGCGATTCAGCACTATCTATTGATGCCCTACATGCAGACAGAATCAACATGTTAGAAGTTTTAAATACACTCGAATAATAGTAAAGCAAAGAAAAGGAGAACCAAGCTAATGCAAGCTTACCGTCTACGATATTCTAACGACAGTAGATGCGCCGCGAACTCGCTGTCACTTGTTGAACTGTACCCGGCTTCAAGTTTTGCCTGTAACCATGACTTATAGATATTTTCTTCGAGCCGAATTCTTCTTCTCGACTTCTCCCATTCACGTTTTCTGCTACTGCTCGAATTAAAAACCTTCTTACGGCCAGAGTTGTTTCTAAGGCCTCCGTGACTGTGAGGATTCTGACCTCCGCTTGCCGACGCCATTTTGTTTCACAGAGCACAAACTTGAAAGCGTCGGACCACTTTTGGTTGATTACCCGGGCATGCGCAGTCTGTGATACTGTCCCTTTATTTAGAATGGCTTCTTAGCCTCATACAGTAGCAGCACAGTACGTAAATTTATGATAAATCATCTAATACAGCTAAATTGGCTTCAAATGACTTGACGGTCTCAGACTGTGATCAAGTATTTGTCGGTGTATGAAAGGTACAGAGCTGTGGATATTTTTCATTTCTCTGGCTCACTGAATTCATGTTTTATTATTAGTCATAGCAAGTGATGTAATTAACGTAACCCTGGTTATCACGAGTGAAGAGTGTACTGATGGGGAATACAATCAACTATGGGAGAAACTCAGCCAAATGGTAAGTAACTTGTTTAGGTAAGACACTTGTGCAATCAAACTTGTACAATGCAGTCACTCTTGGAAAATAGACAAGCTTACTGCTGAGGACTAGTTCACAACAACTACATAACGATATAAACGAGATAACGACATAATGGCATTACGACTTCATAGTAATGGCTTATCTCGGTATAGTGTGAACATCGGTATAAAGATATAAGGAAAAGATCGGGATTTTTCCGATATGTCGTTATGTTCATGCTGTTATGTTGCTGTTCTGTTATTCTGTCATTACTTTCATATGCAAACATAACGACGGCACGACCGTGAAAACGTCTTTCTTATGTCGTTAGGGTTATGTCGTTGTGTCGTGTCGTTATGACGCTAGTGTGAACTAGGTTTAATACATAGTGAATGGGGGGGGGGGGATTGGCAGACAGGCTAGGCAGCAGTTGAGCAAGCAGAACGACGGGTGGACACACAAATAAACGTTATTAAACGAACCGAGACAGGAAAGGCAGACAGAACTGCTTGTTTAGTAATGGATTTATTATGTTTCATATTTGAGATTAGTTGGCTGGTAAGGGTTGTTTGTTTGCAAAGGTCCACATATTAAAGAAGGACTGCAGCTGTAAAGTTGGTTGAGTAGAAATCATATGGTTCAACTCGCACTAAATATTCAGTTCCTGGTCAAATTTAGGAGTAGTTGAAATACTGCATAGTGAACACAACACTGTTCGATGTTCTGTTTTGTTACGGTAAACTTCGTGTAGATTAGACATTACATTATCTGTTATCGGCATGCGGCTTTGTATCATTTCTAGCAGCCTTAAATGTCACATATGATTTAATTACTTGTTTAAGCAATGATTTTTGAACATGTTTATTGAGTTAGCTCATTTAAAAACGTGTAGTAATAAAAACAATGATTTATTTAAATTGTCAATTTTCAGATCGACGAGATCTTTGCTACTAAACTGGGCTATGAAAGTGTGGAACAGAAAAATATCAGGTGTGCAATCAGTTTCAAATAGGCCGTTCCGAAATTCAACAGGGAACTGGGGCGAGTTTCAAATTTAACCAATCGATAAACTGACACCACCACATGAAAGAGCATGTCGAGATTGATCATTTGACCAAGTATGATGTTTTTAGGGTGAACAGAGACCAAGTTATGGACCTTCAAATATGGCTCAAAACCCATACAAACGTCTCTAATTTTGAGACAGCGTCCCCCAAAACCATATAAACCCTTAAAATGTTTTATCAGTTTTGTGACAACTGTAAAATCCCGTCATGCACCTACTATTTGAAAGAAGCTGAGATGAAAATCACTATGTTTGCCCATTTTAAAGAGTATCAGTTTATATGATTTTGGGGGACGCTGTCTCAAAATTAGAGACGTTTTCATGGATTTTGAGCCATATTTCAAGGTCCATAACTTGGTCTCTGCTCACCCTAAAAGCATCATACTTGGTCAAATGATCAATCTTGACATGATCTTTCATGTGGTGGTGTCAGTTTATCGATTGGTTTAAATTTGAAACTCGCCCGAGTTCCCTGTTGAATTTCGGAACCGCCTATTGATTAATTGGACTTCAAAAATTTCCGTAGCTTTGTCGTTTAGACTTAAATTTTACGCAGGAATCTTTCAGCCAATCACATGTGGATTAGTAGAATTTGCAATGTCACTATTTGTGTTGAAGTTTTGTTTAGTGTTAAAAGAAATGGACTAGGAAATGGTTAAGGGCAAACAGAATACAAGCAAAAAGGAAAGGGATGGAGAAAATTGAATGATTTGATGAATGATAAACTTAAGCGAGAGACCAAATCATTGTCTCTTGACTAAAATAAATGTTCACAGGGCTGGGTACGTGTAGCAAGCGCTGATACTTACAACTATTTTTTCCTTGAAGTTGCGGAGATTTCATTGGCTTTGACTGTTTCATTAAACAATCAAAATTAATAATTATTGTGCATTCTCCACAAACTAATTCTCTCTTATTTTTCATCATATAGAGACACAAACGAAAAATCGAATTATTACATAATCGTCTGTTCAACCACGCGCACTGAAACGTAAACAGAAAACAAACTCTAATTTGGAATACAAATCTTCTAACGAAAATCGCTCCACTTTATTTGTTCAAACACAAACTTTTGAGGTGTAGGAGGGTTCATTTTGATCATCAGTTGAGTTTGAACTTAAATTATCGCTGTTCTTCTTCCAAGGTGTGGAAGTGTGACTGTTGATATGGCCCTGAAGTTTAGTTCCACTGTAAGAGAAAGCGAGGTACTCTCTATACTTCGAGATGCTGTCAAAAGTGGAAAGTTTGGAGATTTTCATGTGAGTGCCATAACAGGAACACGGTACTCTGGGATAACAACCACCATGGCCACAAAACCTACCAGCTCATCTGACAGTAAGCAAGCCATTGTATATTTTGAATTTGTATTGGGTGCACTGCTGTTTCCTTCAAAATATATACCACAAAGGTCCGTAGTCCCTGGTAGCATTTTGTACTCTGAGAATATATAGTAAGAATAGATAGGAAGAACTTTAAAACGTTAGCGTTTTGTATTTGCCAAGCTCGCACCAAGGGAAACTAAATACCTTGGTTGACCTTGGAATGATGTAAAGGCAGGTACTGGAAGCCAGTCAGTCACTCAGAGAGACAGACAGACAGACATACATACAGGCAGAGACAGACAGATATACAGAGAGACATATGGGCAGAGACACTGAGACAGACAGACAAACATACCGATAGAAAGACACACATATTTGTAATGGCTAGCACGCGAAAGAGGTCGGGAAGAGATCTGATGACGTTTCTGATTATACCATAGTGACAGTCCAAGCGTGCGGAGATTGTGCTTGCAGCTGCACCGTATTGGGAGTTGTTGTCAGTATCCTTGTTGTCATAATCATTGTTCGTGTTGTTTACATCTTATGGCTTCACAAGAAAGGTAAACAATATTCTATAATGCTCTGAATACGTCTTAACAGTGTTTTCTAGACTATTTCCCTTTTTTTAAATCATTGCCTGTGTGTGCTAAACCTACCACTTTCAGATTCTATTGTATTGGAAGTAGATACGATAATTTTATAGTTGCCAAACCCGTTACATAACTGAACCAGACAACTGAGACAGTAAGGGTTAATGTCAGGTACGGGAAGTTTTGATTTGTTTCTTTCTTGCTTACAAGATTTTTAGGCTGAAATCCTTCATCATCATTCCTTTGACACCCAATGTGACTCATAATGCCATATTCAGAGACCTCTGGCATCAGCTGAGCTCTGTTTTGTTACCTGGTAGGAAGGGATAATGAGAAGTCTTATCCATTTCTCCATACTTAATTTCTCCTTCCGACTTGATTATAATGTTAATCAATTCATCTTTCCCCTTTTAGGGACGGCAACAAGGGATAGGTAAGCTTGTCAGAGCAGCGCATTTGTAGTCGTTTATTTCCTCACTAAGGCCTTAATGCTGATTCTGCTGAATGATGTCGCTATTTTATGTGCCACTTAAATGGACAAATAAGACGTGGTGACCTGGTGTTCGCTGACCCGGCTCGAGCGGTCTGGGTTCTAGCCCTGCCAGGGTCATTGTTCCCCTCTCAACCCAGGACAATAAATGGATATTGACGAATAAAATGTTGGAAGGGAACCCTGCGATAGACTTGCAACCCATTAAGGGGCAGTATAGCAGCACAAAACTCCAAGCCCGTTAAAAGGTCGTTAGAACTTTTGGAGTGGTGAGGCCTTTCATTTCACAAGTTATTGAATTCTCGGTTTTCATCAGTCACGTGATCAAAACTAAAAATCGTAACCGTTCAATAAATAAATTCAAGAATCTGGGATATGATAGATGATTGCAATATAAACAACCTCGCCAAGAATCAGGTCTCTGCTGCTTTTAATTCGCGCGCTATTCGCAGAAGTGTGCCATCCAAATTTATAGAGATTTGTATGGGACGCCATGTTGGTGCCCATCTAGATGGGCACCAACATGGCGGCCGGAAACCAACAGAAACATCTGTCACTGAGTTTTATTACAAAAGCGTAAATTTATCTCTCGAGGAACTAAAAAACATTAAAATAATTCTTTTCCTAATACAAGAACCCGTTCAGATAGCCACATTTCCCGAAATAAGTCCCGAAATAAGTCACTTTTTAAACAACCCGGCCGTCATGTAAATGCAGCGTCACACAAAAGCTTAGAAATTCAAGCATAACCTATCGCAAAACCAAGAACCCATTCGGGACAAAAAATCGTCTAAACATTAGTTTTCAGCTGCTCTTATACCTCATTAAAGTAAAATATCAATAGGATCAATAGTTTTGTAGTTTGAATTTTAGTGACGTCATGTGAAAACCGGCAATACGTTTTATACTGACCTTTAAAATGTATTACTGATGGCCATAGAAAGCTGGTCCATAACAATTTTTTTATTCTCACACTTAAGCACGTTAGGTTGTGATCTGGGGACGAATTCATAAACAATGTATTTTGAAGTGCCATATACCTGTACTACAAACTTAGCTACCCTGGTTATGTATTTGTTCCTTGGATATGCATTTTCTTTATAAGAAAAATAATTTGTTGGTTAATTACCTTTTAGGGTAAATCGAGCGGCATCTAATGAGGAAAGGGACAAAATAAATGTAGGTGTTTACATGACAAAAAAATACGTTTTAAAGTAGTCAATATAAAGTATTACTTGAGCGGCCTTTTACTTGACTGTAATGAACTCTTTGCTCGGTTGAGGAAGATGTTAAGGCCGTCAACCTGTCACTCATGAGCATTAAAACTATGACAGTGGAACAGTGGGACAGAAATCTCCTTATCGCGACAATGAAGTGATATTCTGGATTTCTGCCTATTGTCAAGATCACGCGTTTTCCATATGACATTGACCAATCCGCAAACATTTGAATTTGAGTTTCATCATCGTAGACAATTGGTTCCCAAACCCGTTGTTCTAGTTTGTTGCTGCTACACCGTGTTGACGAGCCCCTAGCAGAGCGAAACAGCTGTCCACGGTTGCAATTCTTGGCTTTCAGTTTGAACTCTATCACGTCTATTTTCCAGGTAAGCTTTCTACGGAGTAATCAGCCTTGCTTCGTTATTAAAATATTATGCTTAAAAGAGAAATTTAAAATTAGAAAAACATACCTGCGAAAATACGGTTGCCATACAAACATCAAGATCTTTAACCAATGAAATGCGATATATAATTTTTTCTACATAAACCTTTGGCAAGTCGTCATATTTAAAGTTTCTTGCTTTGGTGCTTTAAAGTTACAAGCGTTCAAAGTTCGAAGGCGCCTCTAAACTTTCCATCACCCCTCTTGTCTGAATTGTTTATCCAGTTGACTCAGATGAACTTACATCTCACTTTCAGAAAAAGTAATCTGTAAACTTCACTTGTGTGTTAATAATTTTTCGCGCATTAGACTCAAATAGAAATGGATAACATTGGACTGGACGAAGATCCCGCCTGGATTCAGAATTCTGGAGTTTCCCGTCAAAGCCAGTACACGTCACTGAATCAGGCTTCTCGATTACAAAACGTATCAGAAGATAGAGGAAGTAATGTATCATCAAACGCTTCACAAAGCAGCCAGTACGCACCTCTTCATCCGTCGACACGCTCCTGGGAGGTTCCTAGACAACAGGTGACTCTAGAAAAGATCATTGGTAAAGGTGCGTTTGGCCAGGTTGCCAAGGGAACAGCAATAAATCTTCGAGGACAGTCTGGGAAGATACTAGTGGCTATTAAAAAGTTAAAAGGTGTGAAATGCTTTAAAAATATTAGTAAACGAAGTACACAATATGTTACAGAACTTCTATTCGTCCATTTCTAGCTTGGAGTCTAAACAGACTTTACAATACGAATTATGCTAATGATTTTGTGCTAGTACATTGTATTCCGTCACAGCAACATGTCCAACAAGGCTGGTGCGAAATCATGATATCATTGATTTCACACTGATGTCAGATAGCTTCCACTTTGTTTTTCAAATCGATTAAAGGGAGACGGTTATTGTTAATGTAATGAGGGTAGTTTTTTATCGAATGCTTCGTCATATTAGCAGGTTCGTAGTCGCGAAACATCACAAGTCATAATAATTGAGTTTTAAGAATCTCATTTGGGATTATGTTGCAGAGAATGCGCCCGAGACCGACAAGAGAGACTTGTTATCAGAACTTGAAATAATGAAACAGCTTAAGCCTCATCCTCGTGTCATCAAGCTGATGGGATGCGTCACTGAATCTGGTAAATTTTGGACTATCAGACCCTTAAAAAAACAGTGTTGATTTGGATAATTTCTCGACTCTGTTCTTTCCCATCTCGTTGTCGAGTCAACTAGATGAATATATGAATGTGTTGTGTTTACAACCTTATTGAAAGGGAGAGATTATTTTTAGTGCACTAAAAATTAATGAAAGTTTTATAATATCTTTCACAGTTAAGTATAAGTTAATGTCTTTTTTATGTCATTTTTCACACGAATCCAATAAAAGACATGTTTATGTCAAGATTTCGTGTTTAAAAATAATTTCTATTTACAAGGCTAAAAAAGTTAAAAAGTAAAACCACCGGACGTTTTCGACACTAGATCATGTTCAAGGTAAGTTACCGTGAAGATGACCAAGTATCGAAAACGTTCGGTGCTTCACCTTTTTAGCTTATTTAGCCTTGCAAACATAAATTATTCTTCAGACCGGCAAAGCGAATGTTATGGACATTTCGTGTTTAAATAAAAGATTGATTGATTGATTGATCGATTGATTGATTGGCTTACATTCACTCAAAATAGAATAATTCTTCAACTCAACTATAGTTTTTAACAGTGAAAATCATGAAAATTATCTTTGTTCAAATGCTATCCAATATTGTTTAACATCATCGTTTTCTTCTCAGAGCCGTTGCTGGTGCTGATAGAATATGTTCCATTTGGAGACCTACTGGGATACCTGAGAAAGAGCCGTGGACTGAATGACACTTATTACAAAGATCCGGTTATCAAACCAAAAACAAGTCTGACGTCACAACAGTTGATGAAGTTTGCTTGGCAAATCGCTGATGGAATGGCTTATTTGTCATCGAAACGAGTACGTAATGTATTCAGTTATTGGACCTTTAATTTTTGCCCCTATCATAAATTTGCACGATATTGCTGGAAACCTCTCATTCTACGAACGGTTTCCACTAGGCCATCGTGCGACGTTGAAGCCGAGTGTGTAAGAAAACTATCGTTCTTCACAGCTTTACGTCAAAGTAGGGTGTAAATATTTGCCCAAAAAATTAAACTAATAGCCAGTTTTTATTCACATTACATGTACAGTTGAACCCCCTTTAAGCGACCACCTATTAAACGGCCACCTCTTTTAGGCAGCCAGTAATTCAAGTCCCGATGAGGGTTTTTCTATTGTTTATGTTTTCTCCCATCCTCCCTGATTAACACATAAATGAGTGCTGCATATCCTGAAGCTTGTTTGCTGGGCCCCAACAGAACACACCGATGGTGGAATTAAATGGCTATGAACAAAGGCCCATAGCCGCTTTAATAAATCATGTTTTGAGATCATAAGTAATTATTAAATACTTTTCTGGCCCAGTAAAGGTAAGGGCACTCAAAAACGAAACTGCAAAAACAACAACACACAGCACTGCTGAGAGGGCAAAATAGGGAAGGGTGGGATGGGAAAATCACTCCTTCTCCAGCGAGTCAACGAATTGCATGACGCGATAGTGATCGACTGTGTAATAGTAATACATGCCCCTAGAGAGGACATCATTTGATTTAGCCCAGTGACCTCTCAGCTCATGCCCTGATATTGTCACAAAATCAGTAACGCAACAAGATAATAATTATTTAACATTAGTTTGTCTGGGAAAAGCATAAAAATCCTATTCGCAAGCAAATATTTTGTTTTTACCTCTATTAAGCGGCCAGCCCCCTTTAAGAGGCCATTCACCAGAGAGTGGTCGTTTAATGGAAGCTGAACTGCAGTTGCACTGGTCGTCTTCCCATAGCGGGCATGTTTCTAGGGTGAAAAAGTTCCACTTTATGTCCAATTTCCAACTGTCGTAATCTGTAGATCGTGAGGATTCTTTCGATTAATTTTTAACATCATATGATAGTAGGAGATTAAGGAAGGAAGTTCGCCCAAGGCCTTGCAGCTTTTTCATTGCAATATAACTTGTCGATTAAATGAACATGTACATGGAGTTTAATTCACGTCGAAATGTTTGCATGCTAGTGATTCGCTATATTTGCTTTATTTGTATTGTCTCCTACGTATCGTAATATCACCAGTAACCTTCTGTTTCAGATTATCCACCGGTTGGTGAAAGAGAAACGTGTAAAGTGACAGACTTTGGAATGGCTAGAGATGTTCAACAAGACAACATTTACGAACGAAAGACAAAGGCAAGAGACAAGATCAAGGGACAAGTCCCGGAGACTTGTTTTAGGCCCTTTTTTTAGCAATTTTGATAAATTATGAACACTGATCGCCAAAAGAGTAACTACTAACTCATATATCAAACCACAGTATAGACCCTCTCGTCTGCTTTGTCAGCTAAAAATTCCTGTTCTTTCTCCAGGGGCGTCTCCCTGTTAAGTGGACTGCAATGGAAGCCCTCCTTTATGGCACATATTCAACAAAAAGCGATGTGTGAGTGCATATACTGTGATTCAACGTTATACATAAATGTTTTTTATACAATGGCTTACTCCAGGATGGCCAGACTGCTTTACTTGTCTTATAAAACACAATTTCTCTTGCTCGTCCATGATAAGACTGAAGAGATACACTGCATCAGTCCGGGCCATTACCAGAATTGGATATACGGTGACGTCATGAGAAATGGCAATATGGCCTCCAAAGTTAGGCACACTATACGAAGTCCCTTCCAAGCTCTTTTCGGGGCTTAAAAGTAGCCTTTTCCCACAAGGCTCTGCACACAATACAGCTGAACAATGAAGTTTTAGTTGAGTGCGAAAAAAATGGCGGCTGGCGAGGCCTCTTCGAGTTTCGAGGCGAAAACCTCACTGTTTTGTGCTATTTCTGCTCTGATTTGTACACGACAAGACGCCAGATAGATGGAAAAATCAGGTACGTTGCAATTTTTTCCGTATTTGAAAAAGATATGTCGTTAATGTCTATAAAATTTGCTTTCATTTGGTGGTATTTTTGTATTGGTCCATGACTGCGTTGCTTGGTCCAAGGTTTTTGAAGATGAAATACTGTAGTTCGCCACATGCGTGTGTTATTGACCGATCGCCCGGACCATGCTGAGGACCTAATTTCGGTCTGTGTTGTCTTTATTCTCCGACAGGCAAATGGAAAAGCACTGCGATTTCCTCAAGAAGCACTGTAGATTGTGTGGTAAAAATCTATAAAGGAATGGCAAGGATTACAGCAAGGAAATATTCGAAGCGGTTCTCAGTGAAAAGGTTCACGTTAACATAGCAAACTGATACTAGAATGTACATCCCGAAAAGTTGTGTGCAGCATGCAGAGCAAAGCTATATCAGTTATAAAGTAGTTTGAATGAAGAAAACGAGGCTGTGGTACACATGTAGGGATCAAAAAAGGGTTGAAAGTGTTTTTAGTGCTCATTATACATGTACATGCCAGCTTGATACAGCTGTAGTAGTTCAGGAACAGCTGCAAAGCCAAGTTTCAGTGAAGGTCAATAGTGTTTTAGCTATCAATTCATTTCCATGTAGGCTTTTAGCAGTGCAGAAGTTTTTCTGTTGAATCTGGCCAAATTGTACTTGCAAATATAAATAGATAGCTTGTTTTGCATGTAATGTTTCTGAAATTGATCGAAATACACCTCAGTGTACTTTGCAGTCCTGGTCACTTCAGTTACGGTGTGTGACATTTGCAGACTGCAGACTGTAGACTGCAGACTACAGACTGTAGACTTTTTAACTAAATACTGCATTCCCGTTTCCATTACTGATAGCTAACCATAAACAGGCTAACCGGAGTGCTATTCAGGCTAACCTGACTGATATTCAGGCTAACCAGATTGCTGTTTAGACCTAAATGTAGTCTGCAGTCTGCAGTCTGCAAATGTCAGACACCGCTTCAGTTAACATGAAATTCTTCATTTTCAATTTCTTATAGTGTTAGAGTGAGTTTGTGGTTAGTGTTATGTTTTCATTGATATTTAGAAAGTCATGTACAGCATTATTTTCCAGTCACAGAATTAAGCCCTGTTTACAAGCAGGTAGGGTAACCCTAGTGCTACCCTAGCGAACTGGTTCGAATCGGGAGTAAAATTAATTACACGAATACAGCGAATCGGTATCCGTATTATTAAATCCAAGGAAAACGACTACTAGTTCGAATTATTGGCAGGTTCACCGGGGGTTCAAGAGATCGTGGGAGTAATAGATGGGGAGGATTCCTCCGTATTATTGTTGTAGTTTGTTATGCGACGTCTCCGCCGACATAAATTTCTTTTCGCTCGCCGTTTTCCTCGGCTTTAGTCCTTTCGCGGTCTAGGCAATGTTTTGGTTTTGCGTGAGCCAATCAGAGCACAGGAAATCGTATATCCACTTCTGGTAATGGCCCGGACTGTGCATCAATTAATGTTAACTGATTGGACCTGACCCGGGTTGTTGGAAAGGTGTATAGCACTATCCAGCGGATAAAGTGGTTTCTTTTATCAACACTTACCCACTGGATAGCGATTGATGCGTTGGATAGCTTTATCAGGCCTTAAAACACCTGGGGCCAGACTGGTAGTGGTGAATTTGTGCTCCAAGGATTGTTTGTTGTTATTTTTTATATGCAAAGAACGATTTTTTTTTGGCAAGACAGAAAGTTCTTCCAAATCATGTCACACATGTGCACAACCTCCAAAATTATACTACTATTTATAACACTGTCTCTTAGAGGGGCAGTGGTATAATAGCATCAAGGAGACAAGCCGAAGAACTTTCAATGCTATTACTTTTAAGTAACAAGGTTTATTTTCACCATATCACAACTATTATTTAAACACTTATTTTTCTAACAGGTGGAGTTATGGAGTTCTCCTTTACGAGATTTTCACGATAGGTAAGCTACGTAGCGGCTTGTACCTTTGTAGATGGTTTACTGTGCCTTTTAGTATCACGTACACTTAGGTCTCTCAACGGTTTCGTGTTTCATTTTCGCGACCCTCTCAGAATACAAAAGCTTACTTCAACGTTTTGGAAAGTCATGTCCGTGGGTTGTGAGCGGTAGTTTCGTAGTGCTCGTCGTAATTATGATTGACGGCAGCCAAAACGAAATCGTTAGTAAGATGTTTTAACTTCGGCCAGTTGTTGATAAAAGGCACAGAAATGTAAATAATACATGTAAAGGAGGGTAGCATAAAGTTTGGTTGCGTAAACATGCTAGGGTGTCGGACTTGAAAGCTAGCGCTTCCGGATTCAAGCCTTTTCTGATCCTAGATACCCTACGATAGACGAGAGTTCAACTGCAAAACCTCGTTTGTAAGATTGCCAGCTTTTCTTGCTTCCACCCAAATGGAATCCCTAATTTGTTATACAATGTACTCTGTTTGTAGCGATCGTTTTGTAATGTTTGTTTCATTATCCTGAAAAGCCCCTCGATTCTAACTAAATTGCTACAGAAACAGCTAGTTTAGTGTTCATTTCATGAGGCACCGGCGTCCTGGTGGGTGTGTTTCTCTTCCAGGTGGCTCACCATATCCACGGATGGATGGCAGAAAAAATTGTACACTGGCTACAACAAGGACACAGAATGTCTAAGCCACAACACGTGGATGAAAAATTCTAACCAGCTCTTCTTTTCCCTTTTATGTCAAGATTGTTGGTGAACATGAAATAAGTCGCTTTAGTTGTTTGAGTTTTACCACTTACTTCGTCACCGTGCCAAGTGCAGCTAGTTCTTATGCTCCTACGGGTGAAGAGAGAAGATGAGATGAGCAGCTAAATCATTCCTCAGTAATACCTAGAAGCGTCCTTACTTGCCCATCAGCCTACCCCCCCGTTCTTCATATCCACCGTCTCCTTGAGAGAGGTGCTACTCCATTTGAGAAATAGAAAATGTGTACCGTGTTTCTTTCGGATTATCGAAACACGAGTGGAAGTTTTGGAGAGCAAGAAATGCTGTGGGAACGCGAGCTGAGTGTTTCCGCATCTTTTCGGAATTCTCCCAAGATTTCACGAGTGTTTCTACAACTCGGTAGAAACACCGAGAACATGATTTCTGTTAGAAAATACCACTACCACAGAAAAGAGAACAACTTGTTTACTTTGATCATCAAAATGTTAATTCTCTTTGCTCGCACCATCATTACGTCAACAGCTTGTACTAATTCTGTGTTTCTATCGAGTTATAGGAACACGACTTTTATTCAATTAGTGCGCGTACTTTCTTTGGCCTTTTCACCAGTACAAAAGCCTTGATTGCAGTAGCCACGGCTCGAACATAGATCGCTAACAATCATCATTAGGCCACCATGTACATGGTTTTCCTTATGCAATTTTAGGTATGGAATAATGAAGAAATGCTGGCAAGAAGACCCAGATGAAAGACCAACATTTACTGAAATGAGGAATGAACTCAAAGAAATGGAAAACCAACACAAGGTAAGCTCCTGGAGGATTGATTTTCATTTGTCAAAATTAATTAATAGCACATTTTTATCAGGAATTATAGTGAATCAGCCTAGATAACATCGGTATAGTTGATTACAACGCGCTTGAGAAAAAGGGCAAACGAATTGATCAGAACTTTAACGTCGTCTGTTCCTATTGGCTAGACTAAATACCCCGGCATTCTCGATTTATAATAGAGCTCAGAAGAAGAGAAAAATGCGGCTATTTTTCTCTCATATACCTAAATTGGGTGTCGTAAGTTGACACGAACAAACTTATCAAATGGCCGATTACTCTTGTCTTATTTTCTTCTCCACAGAGGCTGATCAACATGAAAATGTATGACAAGCAGTTGTACGCAAACGTAGAAGATTTGGTCGTGTAGGAAAACTGAAGGTTCTTTTCGTAATAATCGTGGCTGAGTGTATAAACGCAGAGATACACCCATAACTCATCAGAATCAGTGTCAGTGATGATATATTCTGGCTTTGTAGTTAAGATTTTGGAAGAAGATATGTATTTGGTTTGAAACCGTTTTTTATACTTACCCAAAATTTCGTCAGTAGAAAAACAACAAGAAAAACATTTGTGTTGGTTTTGACTTGATAGGCTGTTGTTGACGAAATTTTTTGCTCTTGCTACTAAAGCCCTGGTCAAACGGCGCGTGATAGTCGATGTTAGTTGATACTCTCCTAACTATCATCAACTATCACCAATTACTAAAAACTGGATCATTGGGTAATGCAATTCGAGAGTTTTCACTGGCTTAGCCATCATGGTATATGAGCCATTATACCATGATCTACAAAAATGGGGAGCGTATGCGTGATTTTTTGGGCCTTTTTGTTTTTATTGTAGTTTAGTTTTCTATATTTTGGGGGCGTTTTTAATGAAACAATTATTCCACTCGCGCTTGTTGGATATGAGATGATCATAGCCAACTCGGCGCTACGCGCATCGTTGGCTATCTATCATCTCTTATAACCCACCCATTAATTTTTGATTGATTTTATTGCCTATTTTACGTCACGTGGTATAAATCTCCGGACAGTTATCAAGCAATAACCCCCATCCGAGTCGATATTTGTCCTCCGATTTTTCCGTCGAAGTGAAACATAGTCAGCACAAGAATTTCAACTTTTCTTTTCTCTTATTTAATATGGAAGGAAAACAAACTAGTGTTACTGAGTCTAGCGATGGTGACATTAAAAAGCTGATGGCAAGTGCTGTTCCGGAAAGTACATAAAAGTCACCAAAATACGCTGTCAAACTCTTTGAAGGTGGATAGAGTCACGAGTAGACTTTTAATGTTTAGTCCTACGTAAATTTAAACCGATTCATTTTATATTACAAAATAAAGATTTAATACAATGTAATAACTAACTATAAAATAAACAAACCGTTCACGTCCGACTTTAGCGTGGAGCAAGGAGAGAAAAATTCCAGTCGCACTCGAAATCATGGAGCCGGCAGAATAGCACATTTGCACGATGACGTCATGCGCGCACTGCATTCTGGTAGTTGTAGTCAGCAAAAACAAAATGGCGTCTCATAGCGGAGGCGGGTTTCCTTGCTGTGTTCCAGGGTGTTTTAGCAACAGTAAAAGAGACGTGAATCTCTCGTTCTATGGTTTCCCAAAAGAAAAGAATTTGCGGAAACGCTGGTTGCACAAAATATCGAGGAAGAATTCCTCCCCGAGCACTGGACACCGGGTATGTAGCTTGCATTTCGAAGGAGGCCAAAAAAACTACATGAACAATGTTCCTGTTATTTTTCCTTTGGCAAAGTCCCATCCAAGACCGTCACCCAAATCAAGGAGAAAGGTCATTTTACACGGGCCTTCAACATCTAGTAAAGAGACACCGGCTACATTCAGTTCAGCAGCTTCAAGCACAACAGAAAATGACGAGTCGGAGCGTGATGGTACAGAACAACAGATTGAACGACTGAGAGATGAACTGCAAAACGTCCTGCGCTTAAAAGAATCATCGGAACATGATCTGGCCATCTTCAAATTTGGTTTGAGGCGGTTTAAAGATTCAGACAAAGATATGTCTTATTACACTGGCTTGACCTATGGTCAGTTTGTGGCGTTATTCAAATTCCTAAATGCCTATGATATTTGCCATCGACTGAATTATTGGGGCTCTGATTATGCTAAGATACAATTACCTGAAAGTGAAAAGAGGGGACAAAAGCACTCCTTAGAACCCGAAGATGAGCTTTTTCTAACATTGTGTCGATTGAGGGTTAATATCCCGGAGAAAGTATTGGCTGATAACTATAATATGAGTGTCTCGGAGGTTTCAAGGATTTTTGCTACCTGGCTTGATTTACTTTATTCAAGGTTAATTCAACTTCCTGTCTGGGCTACCAAAAAGACCATTGAAGAATCAATGCCTGAAGTCTTTCAGCAAAAATACCCACTCACAAGAGTTATCCTCGACTGCACTGAATTATTTATTGAAAAGCCCTCATATAAATACATATAATACATATAAATCCCACAATACAGCCAAGGGCCTTGTTGCAATAGCACCTAATGGTGCCTTAACTTTTATTTCTGATCTGTATGGAGGCCATTGCAGTGACAAAATTATTGTTGAAGATTGTGGTATTCTACAGCTTCTTGAAGAGGGGGATTCAGTAATGGCAGATCGTGGTTTTGAAATCCAAGACCTATTAGCCCCAAGGAAAGTTTACCTTAATATCCCACCATTTATGAGAAGTAAGGACCAGCTAAATCCGGACGAAGAGGATGAAACAAGAGAGATTGCATCTGTACGCATACATGTTGAAAGGGCTATTGAAAGAGTTAAAAACTGTAACATTCTCAAACAGATATTACCAAAGATATTGGCAAAATCTGGAAAGTCTGCTGTTTACTGGCCAATTTTAAGGGGCCACTAGTTGTATAGCAATTATTTGTAATTTTGGGTAGTAGGGATGATGCAGTGATGAGAGTGCTCTATTTCTAGCAATGTGATGTGGCTTGATTTACAGCCCTCTGCCATATGTGGGTCAAGTTTGCACTCTCTTACTTGCTCCATGGGTTTTCGCAGGGTTCTCTAGTTTTCTTCCCTCCTCAAAAACTAACACTTCAAATTGCAATGTTCTACCTGGATAGAGACCT
>OZ026599.1:20839474-20851974 GCA_964020085.1 Micromussa lordhowensis | reverse complement strand
TACCAGACGCTTTCTTTCTCAGGGTTGAATTTTGCTGACAGTTCCCTTGGTCGTTGGAACAGGCAATCCAGTTTGGGATTAAGATGCTTGAGGAAATTTTCAATTGTTTTGACGGGGCAGCGGCTGGAATTTATTACTTCAAACATCTTTCCATCGGATTCGTCTGTAGGATCGTTAAGCCCGCCTTGGTGGTTTTTGGTGGAAAGTAGAGCATCCCTTCGAAGCTCATAGTACCGTCTTCCTTGGGGAGTAGTTTGCAGAACCAGCATTTCTTTGGTGAGTTTTCTTTGATTTTCCCGCCCTCGTTTTCCAAAGTAAAGGGTTAAGTAAAACCAGGCCGTTCGCAGTAGTTGGGAGGGATCTTTTGTGTCGGAGTCGCCAAGTTGACCACTTCTGAACAACTCTTGCATTTGTTCGCTGGTTATTGGATGTTTATGAACCACAGGGCCTACTTTGCCTTCTTTCATCATGTTTTTGCAAATAGCATTTAGCGTTTGGTTGGCTTTTGCAAATTCAGAATCTCCGATAATTGACCAGGGCTTGTTGTTAGGCGGCTGCTTCAAATACCGGTCAATAGCACCGCGTATCGCTCGCAACGAAGAAACTTTGAATTCACTTCCATTTTTTTGCCGCACAGAGGCATAAAAAACCTGCAAGCATCTGTTAAGCTCCTCTTTTGACTGTTCTTGAATAGGGAGAGTGAATTTCTGTTGGCTTGCGAACCAATCTAAAATTTGTTTACAACAAATGTGTCAATTGAAATGCAACTTTTGAAAATTTAATTTTGTACTTTTAAATGTTTCAATGAGCAATAAATTCACTAAATCGTTTTTCGACTCCTGTTCTTACCGTGAAAGATCTTCATTCCATATTTCGTTGCGACTTTTGTCTTTTCTGGAACAGCCTCGACAAGTAAACTGTCTAAATCTTCTTCACGGACACTTCGAAAACGTGAAGAAGCGGCCGCCATTTTGTTAGCAAGGGCACACTGCTACGCTACTCACTATCTATCACAGAATAGAACGTGAGTAGCGTAGCCAATCAGAGAACAGCATTCGTGATAGAACGCTAGTAGATTTATACTAATGGCTGATAGTATACGAGTAGCTCAACCAATCAGATTGCAGCATTTGCATTAGTATACTAGTAGAATTCTACTAATTGATGATAGTCGATGATAGTCCACGATAGTTGGTGGTCAAACGGAAGCGCGCCGTTTGACCAGTCCTCAAGGTTCTTACAATATATTATTTCCCATTTTTGTCCGTGTTATGGTTCATGCCTGATTATAATGTAGGTGGCAGACTTGAGTGAAATCACACTCATGGCATAGTTTCTTTCAGACTTTAATGCAGTAAATATATAAACATGTACTGATTATGAAACGAGTGGTATACCATGGAAATATTCTCAACCTCGGATAATGCAATTCTAGCTTTCTGATTGGTTCACTAGATCTCGGTTACCAGCCATTATACCTGCGTTTGACTTTATATGGAAATGAATGCGGCAAAGGTCGCTCAGCAAAATTTTTTTCCCGTGAAACCAAGTTTCGGTCGTTTCTTAGACTTCAACAAAATTAAGCAAAACCGAAGATTGAGAATTTAATAAAACAATTATTCCATTCGCGCTTGTTGGATATGAGATTGGTTATAGCCAACTCATATCCAACAAGCGCGAATGGAATAATTGTTAAATATCACACAAGTCATTTTCTCGGTTTACACACAAGCCTTAAGGTGAGAGTACAACTGCTTTCCAGTTTTCTGATTGGCTGTATTTTGCTTGGCGTGGTATAAATATAAATATTTACATACACAGCTTTGTAGTAGATTTTTATTTTAGCAAAATTTTAGCAAATTAGAATAAAATATACTAAGCATTTAGAATAGCTGTTAATTTAAACAAAAAGTTTTTTTAAACTAATTAAAGTTTGTGGTTCAACGTGTTCTCTGTTTTCATTTTGTTAGGAAATCTGTTTTTCATTAGGACTGCTGAATTGTGGAACTCGTTGCCCTCTTGCTGAAAGCAGTTAATACACTTCCCACTTTCAAGACCAGCCCATTTAGTATTTACTTACCACAGCATGTATTCTATAGTCCTCCGAGGTAGAGTACTTAATTTGTTCTCGCGGCATTATCTCTTATCCCTTTTCATTTTTTATATTTATCTTCGTAGTACCGCTGTTTTTTTATCCAGTTTTATTTATTTATTTATTTATTTATTTATTTATCTATTAATTTACTCAACTTTAATTACACAGATCTTAAAATACAAATTGTAGATAAATTAACAAATGAAAAATTACAAAAATTACAAGATCTGAATAATTAGGTCAGTTTATACAGAATACGGGGATCCCTTATAAAAATAAACTGCCTCAATTATCATTATAATATATTTATCAATCAATTATAAAAATCTATCCTTATTAACGTTAAATTTATTAAGATAAAATTTAGTAATACTGCTCTTGAATAATGAGAAATGTTCAATTGTTCTCATGCCTAGTGGTAGGCAATTCCACAGGTCTACAATACGATTAAAAAAAGAAAACTTAAAAACATCAGTTTTAAAAAGGCCTTTCCCCAGTGTAGCTTCACTATTTCTGATGTTATATTTAGGTGTCTTAAAATTTACATAAGACAAAACATTGAAATCAATATAACCTTTCAATATAACCTTGTAGTAGCGTTCTATTACAGCATTTTTCTCTGATTGTAGCTTTCTCTTGTAGTAGTAGGGGGGTCAGATTGCAATTGGGACGCACGTTCTGCTTCTTTTCCCCATCACAGCCTGTATTTTTACTTAGAATTATTGACCCATTGTATCCTTTGTGACGAATTCATTAAACTTAAACTAAACTTTCAGTCTCTAGTTTTCAAGTACATTTCGGTTATTGCATAAGAAGACAAAAACCTGAGATACTGAGCGTTTATTTTGGTTTTAATCCTGTTCTTAGTATAATTAAGATACCGTAGAATTCCGAAAGTAGCGGCCCTCGTTACTTTGGGATTTAGGGTAGCCGTTTCTAAAGGTTAGTAAACAAGGTAACATATGACAGAGAGGACGCGTAACACATGAAAAAAAAAGTTAGCTTGATGATGATATAGACTTTGTTCGAGTTTTCTCATCCAATGAATGTCAAAAGCTTTACTAAAATCGAGTCGACTTTAGTAAAGCTCTTGACACTGTCTCATAAAATTGTTCGCGAAAAGTTGAGGTCTACTCATTTCAGTCCATATTTTTAAAATACCTGAGCCACTACGAGCGTCCTCATTGCTCGTAGGTGTGTTTAAAAGACCAAGTTCTCCGTCGTCTACGGAACGTGGACGACGACGTTTATTTTTTTTGTATTTACATTTGGAATTGAACACGTTACCGTCGTTGCACCGCTTGTAAACTATAACTTCATTTTTTACTAGGCGCCGTCCTCGGCGTCGTCGTCGTCGTTGCTAAAGCTCCCTAAAATACCCATGGCGACACCAAACGAGCCTGATATGGCACCGAAGAGTACCCGACCCGAAAATGGTACGATTAGGTATATTTAACACACTCGAATTTGTTCACAAATCCGGCAACATCAAACCTGTGACTTGCTACTACAAAATACCAGGACAGTAGACAAGGCTTTTGATTGGCTAATTGTGGATTTGGATTAATAGGAAATCGAGTTAAATTAAACATAACACTGACATTTCTTTCATGTGTGGCTATTTTGAGGTACTACACTGATAGTGTTTTCAGCAAAACTAAGTGCGAGAATCCGGCATAACGTTACAATACCTTTGTAGTTGTTAAGACTAAATTTGGTTGTGATGGCTGTGATGTTTTTGAGCCCGGGTGCCCTAGGCGACAAAAGTTTGCCTTTAAGAGACGGGAAAAACTTATCGAAACTAATACTTATTAGCTTAAGTCACGCTTGACACCCAGAATTTCGTGGTTAGGAACCTTGCAAGTTTTCTTAGACCACAGCCTTGGCCATGGCCTGGCAGACAAAATCTCAGCAAAATGCATTAAATTGCTCGTAAGGTTGGTTACTTCAATATTTCATTCTTCTAATTCTCCACTTTCAAAGGAGGTCAGACTAACGAGTTGTAGGGTTACACGAACCAACCCCGAGTCCAAGTCAACCTCGAGTCACGAGTGAAGCCAGTTTTTTGTTCTTTTTATTTTGTCCCGAGAAAAAAAATAGATTGTAGGAAATAAAATATATGAATATAGATTGTCTT
Organism: Micromussa lordhowensis; assembly: GCA_964020085.1. Lineage (NCBI taxonomy): Eukaryota > Metazoa > Cnidaria > Anthozoa > Scleractinia > Lobophylliidae > Micromussa > Micromussa lordhowensis. The sequence continues at coordinate 20,847,742 of OZ026599.1, read as the reverse complement.
AGCAGTTAACAACAGGACATTTTAACAACAGGCTCACCTCGATCGCGTTTTACGCAGCATATTACCCAGAAGACCCTGGCACGAATGTTATCGTTCAACTTGTCTCTGAGTCAGTAGATAGTTAGCCTGTGAAAACAGCCGTCCTTCTTCGCTACCGGCCGAGTGGCGTTTCGCAAGAAGGACGTCTGCGATTTACCGTCGAAAATTCCATACTGATGACGCAAATCTGTCCTGAATCTGGTCATGAACGCTGATTGGTTCCATCGGTAATTACGCATAACAAGTCTGTAAATATGCGGGACATTGAATATTCTCACCAAAACAAATACGTGTTATTAAAATGGGGTTGACAGACCTACACGACTCCCACAGTTTGTGTCATTTGTACATTTGCCGTTCTCTTTTCGGTCGCTTGACCGTTTTTGTTGCTTCACTCTTGTTTATGAAGGACTCTTCATCTTGTGTCATAAGGAGGATTTTCCAGTAGAGTTGAGCCGTAAGACCGTACTATGGTAAATTTTTAGAGGTCACTGGTCTGCATGACCTCCGCTATTATCTCCCTGTCGCTTCGTCGAGTCTGACACCTCTGTAATTTGCCCTGTGTTGAAAGCACTGTTTAGGCTCATTTCTATTACTAGAAGATATGTGTTTTTAAGTCTCGAAGTATTTGCTTTCAAGGGACAAAAAAAGAAATTTACCATGAACACTTTGCTTACTTGCATTTTATATTGTGACACCGGACGCGGCTGTGATTAGAACTGTTTGCAAGCACAGTAGGTAGATTCTTATCACGGATATCATATTTGTCGTCGTACGTTCTTCTTCGGAGACGCTGCAGCTTTACTTCGAGAAAGCTATACGTTTGTCTAGAGATATTATGGTTCTTGCAGCTATCCGAAAAACGTTTTCATCAAGAAATTGTCGACTAGGCAAGTCATTTTCCACGGTAATAATGTTAACCACTAACCTCTGTCGCTTCTCGATTTGCTTTTTTCATGACAGACAGCAAAACGGAAACGTGAAAAGAAGTGAATTTGTCGAGTTCAATGGGAGAAAGTCGAACAAATGTTCGAGATATCGCGGTATCTTTCGCAGGAGCTCAGTGATGTTGGTCTTAATATCAGTCCTCACATAGTATCTGTCGCCCTTTTCAGCGCCTCTTCTGCAAAGAATGCAAGCTTCTTCCTGATCATGAATATTCACCTCCTCGGGGGAAAAAGCACATGTTAACTTATGCCTATTTTGCAGATTCACACTGACGTCATCAGTATGGAATTTTCGGCGGTAAATCGCAGACGTCCTTCTCGCGAAACGCCACTCGGGCCGGGAGCAAAGAAGGACGGCTGTTTTCGCAGGCTATTACATAACTGAACCAGACAACTGAGACAGTAAGTGTTTTAATGTCAGGTACGGGAGGTTTTGATTTGATTCTTTCTTGCTTACAAGATTTTTATGCTGAAATCCTTCATCATCATTGCTGTTCAGGGAACAATGTCACGCAGAATGCAGCAGCGAGACTCGCTATGAACATAAGCAAATATTCTCATGTTACACAAGCATTTCAAGATCTTCACTGGCTGCCAGTTCCCGCTCGTATTCATTTTAAGATATTGCTCTTAGTTTTTAAGGCTATTCACGGTCTTGCACCACCATATATTAGTGATTTAGTTACTGTTAAGCCTAAGTCCTCTTATGATCTAAGATCAAATAGTAGTCTTTTACTAGAACCGCCTAAGGAGAAAATGCTTTCTACGCTTGGTGCCAGGTCTTTTTATGCTGCTGCGCCATGTCTGTGGAATAGTTTACCAGCTGAGTTGCGTGATATTCAATCATTATGTAGTTTTAAACAGAAACTTAAGACCCATCTTTTTCGGGCTGGATAGAACCGTTTTTTATTTATTTGTACATTTATTTATTTATTTCATTGATTAATTCTTATTCAATTGGTTTTAATGTACCTTTGTATAAATTAATGAAGTTCTTTTAAGTGAACTATTGTAAAGCGCTACTGATCGTTCTTATGTAAATAGCGCTATATAAGTACTTTATTACTATTATTATTATTATTATTATCATTCCTTTGACACCCAATGTGACTCATAATGCCATGTTCAGAGACCTCTGGCATCAGCTGAGCTCTGTTTCGTTACCTGGTAGGAAGGGGTAATGAGAAGTCTTGTCCATTTCTCCATACTTAATTTCTCCTTCCGACTTGATTATAATGTTAATCAATTCATCTTTCCCCTTTTAGGGGAAGGCAACAAGGGATAGGTAAGCTTGTTAGAGAAGCGCATTTGTATTCGTTTATTTCCTTACTCAGGCCTTAATGCTGATTCTGCTGAATAATGTCGCTATTTGAAATGTGCCACTTAAATGGAGAAATAAGACGTGGTGACCTGGTGTTTAGTTCGCTGGACCCGACCCGAGCAGTCTGGGCTCCAGCCCTGCCAGGGTCATTGTGCCCCTCTCAACCCAGGACAATAAATGGATATTGACGAATAAAATGTTGGGAGAGAACCCTGCGATAGAGTTACAACCCATTAAAGGGCAGTATAGTAGCACAAAACTCCAAGCCCGTTCAAAGGTCGTTAGAACTTTTGGAGTGGTGAGGCTTTTCATGACAGGTTATAGAATACATTTTATACCTTTAAAATGTACTACTACTGGCCATAGAAAGCTATTTTTTTTATTCCCACACTTAAACATTCTGGGGATCGAATCCTAGTGCCATATACTACAAACTGAGCTACCCTGGTTATGTATTTGTTCCTTGGATACACAATTTCTTCCTTAGAAGAAAATAATTTGTTGGTTAATTATCTTTTAGGGTAAATCGAGCGGCATCTAATGAGTAAAGAGACAAAATAAATATAGGTGTTTACATAACAAAAAGTACATTTTAAAGTAGTCAATATAAAGTATTACTTGAGCGGCCCTTTACTTGACTGTAATTAACTCTTTGATCGGTTGAGGAAGATGTTGAGGCCTTCAACCTGTCACTCATGAGCATTAAAACTATGACAGTTGAACAGTGGAACAGAAATCTTCTTATCGCGACAACGAAGTGATATTCTGGATTTTTGCCTATTGTCAAGGTCACGCGTTTTGCATATGACATTGACCAATCCGCAAACATTTGAATTTGAGTTTCATCATCGTAGACAATTGGTTCCCGTTGTTCTAGTTTGTTGCTGCTACACCGTGTTGACGAGACCCAAGAAGATCGAAACAGCTGTGCACGGTTGCAATTCGGTTGGCTTTCAGTTTAAACTCTATCTATTTTCCGGTTAAGCTTTCTACGTAGTAATCAGCCTTGCTTCATTATTAAAATATTATGCTTGAAAGAGAAATTTAAAATTAGAAAAACATACCTGTGAAAATACGGTTGCCATACAAACATCAAGATCTTTGACCAATGATTAACAAATAGATTCCATGTTGCCGTGCGTCTGTTCAGTAATAGATCACAGATGACGTCAAAATGTGGTAGGAACAAAAAAGTGGCACACATTTTGACGTCTTCTGTGATCTATTACTGAATCAGACGCACGGCAACATGGAATCTATTTGTTTTATAAAATAACGAAAAGCCTTTTTTGTTTTTAAATATTTCAACATAACGCGAAAGCCGGCCTTTTGCCCCGCCTTTGCACGAAAAAAGCCATTTGACGTGATCTATGATATACAAAATGAAACAATTTCATTGGTTGCTATGCGTAGCAAAGAATTGTGATTGGTCGAGAAAAATCACGCCACTGTAAAACTTGACTCGAGCGTCGCTTCTCGTGGAATGAAAACTTACAGCGGAAGCAGAATTGAACTGCGAAAATCTACAATATCTTGAAGAAAATGCTGGATACGTTTAGTCAGTTTTTGTCATCAGAGCAGCCCAGTGAGCCGAAGAGCTTGGATGTTGCCCTGAATATTGCAGGAGTTGAAAAAATACGCCCGGAAAACTTGCGATTGCGGTCAAACCGGAGGCCATTCTAGTTTTGAACGCAAAAGAGCGCCAGTGACGGTGGAAATCTGTGTCCTCTGTGGTCGGTGATTCTCAAATCAGTTTGAAATAGTGTCGGAGACACCTTTTAGCTGCGATACAGTTGGCCGTGAGCTGTAGTGAGCTGTACTTTGCTCGCTGCTCTGCCCTGAAACGGACTGGAACATTCGCATCGGGAAACAAGGTTATGTGCTTATTGATGCTTGATGTTTCGCAATTCCCGACATCCATCAGTGTGTCAACAATTATTTTGGGACTGAGAAAAGTTGGATTTATTAAATTCATGTCACAAACGTTTTGTTTATTGGGTTTGTTAAATTCGAGAAAAAGTAAAGGTTTTCGGCTTACCAATCTTGCTCGACTGCCGACGGCTAGACTACTTGCTTGAGCAGTCGACTGCTCGAGTATTTTTTCTGAGTCCATTTTCTAAAAGAGAAACGGCTTTATTTTTCTTCTTCCTGCTAGACTATGCTTCTCGTTCCTGTTCAATGACTCTACAATACTTTTTTTGTACATATCTTGTGCTCAATCATGTAAAATATTATCTAAATTCTCAAAACTTTCCGCCATTTTAAAACACAGAGGGAAGAGCTTTTCAATGATGACGTCGATCGTGCATCTGTCCTCTAATAGATCACTGGCGAGAACCAATCAAAATGTGAGAATAACTTGGGTTATTATATAAATATAGATTATTACATGTTAAGAGCCTGATATCGTTTTTATTTACGAGTTTTTAGTAATAGTGTATGAATGTAAATACATACAAGAAAGACGGGAAAGTTAAGCGTATCGTTCTCTTAAAATGGTCCTGCTGTTGGGAACTAGGACCGAGACCCTCGCGGTCCGATTGCACCATCAGGCTTGTAGTTCGCTCGCACATGGCGGAAATATAGTTAGTTGTTTATTCCGTGTCTGTTCCTTATTTCACTCGCTACGCTGCGCCAGACTTGGTGTCAGGAGTGGGATTTCAACAAGCGAACCCTTTGGAAGACAACTGCTGAGCTTTAAACCAAGAAACTTTCATTACGTGATCTTTGGGACGAACACAACTATGCCGAACCTCAAGCGGCCAGAGCTCAACTTGAGCGGGAATATCTCGGAAAACTTTAAGAACTTCGAAGTCCGTTTCAACGATTACTGTGTCCAAGCAGATTACCGTGACCTCGCAAAGGACCCAACGACAGAACAGGCAGCTCACTACAAGAAGCCCCAACTCGAAATTGCCGCACTTCGATCGGCGATGCCAGACGAAGCACTTCAAGTCATCCGATACACTATAGAACCTCAAATAGCGACTGGGGATAGAAACAAACCCTGGATCTGGATGGAGAAACTCCGCCATCACTACACAGGATCAACCGGGAGCTCACTTATGGCAGACAGATTCAAGTTTTGGGGTCTCAGCCAATCTCCCAACGAGTCGGTTCAGGCATGGGAAGTCAAGATTAGGCAAGCCGGAAGCCTGTGTTCTTATGAAGCCCTCAGCGACGAAATGTACCGCGACAAATTTGTATTTGGCCTCCAAAATGATGCTATGCGAGCCGAGCTGCTCAAGACTCACCTCAAGCCCGACAACACGGCCAAGACAATGGGAGATGTTGTGACCGAAGCAAAAGCATTGGAGTCAGCCCAGACGGCAAACAAGCTAATCGCCGATTCCACAAAATCGACAACTGCAGAGCAAGTCCATTGGGTCAAACACAAGGAAATTAAACTACGCAGAGAACCTGGTACCTGTCACTGGTGTGGGGACCGGAAAGGACCTCATCCATGGAAACAATGCCCGGCAAGAGGGAAAACATGCTCCAAGTGTGGTATTAAAGACCATTTCAGCCGAGTCTGCTTGGCAAATGGACAACCACAACAACGACGACCCCCACCACAACCACATCGAACAAATACATCACAACACACCAAGCACCTGCAACAAAGCCCCGACGCCATCACAACCAATCAGAATCCCTGCAGCTCGACGACTACCCCCTGCGGGCAAGCTTCAGAAAGAACATATCCTGGCGGAATACGCTGAAAACTTTGAGGGCCTCGGTTGTCTTGGCCCCCCTGTGCATTTTACAGTCAAACCCAACACAACGCCCGTCCAAATGCCCATCCACCGCATCCCAGTAGCAAAACGAGCCGTAGAAAAGAGTGGCCTTGACAAGTATGAGAAAGCAGGCATCATAGAAAAGGTTGACGAACCAACTCCATGGTGTTCGAATGAAGTCATCAGAGAAACCCCCAGAAAGGTCAGAATATGCATTGATCCCAGCCAGACGGTCAACAAGGCGATCCTTCGTCCCATTTATCAAATGCCAACCCTTAACGAACAGCTACACAAACTGTGCCATGCAAAATGCTTTTCTCTCGTCGACGTGCGCGAGGGTTTCCTCCACATCCCACTGGATGAGGAGTCCTCCCGGATGACCACAATGCACACTGCGTTTGGCCGGTATCGCTGGCGACGCCTACCCTTTGGGATCTCAAGTGCCCCAGAAGAGTTTCAAATGCGACTGATGTCTGCCCTAGAAGGTCTTGAAGGCACAATCTGCATAGCGGATGACATCCTGGTCTTCGGCGAGGGCAAAGATTTCATCGAGGCAGAGCAAGACCATGACCGTCGTTTCATAGCACTAATGAAACGTTGCATCAAAGAGAACATAAAATTAAACCCCACCAAGCTGCAATTCAAGCTACAGGAAGTTAAATTTATGGGAAATATCATCACGGAAAACGGAATGAAAGCAGACCCCGACAAAGTTACTGCAATAACCACCATGACCACACCAAGAAACAAGGCCGGCCTCCAACGGTTCCTTGGCATGGCCAACTATCTCTCACCATATTGCCCAAATCTGAGTACCATCATCAGACCCCTTACAGCCCTCACTCAAAAAAACGTCCCATTCTCCTGGTCAGAGGTTCAAGTTGACGCATTCAGCAGCGCAAAGAAATTAATTGCGACTGCACCAACCCTCCAGTACTATGATCTGGGAAAACCAGTGGTGCTCCAAGTCGACGCCAGCGAGGAAGGCCTAGGAGGAGCACTCCTCCAACCAAATGCTGAGGGCAAACTTCAACCCGTTGCCTTTACTTCCAACACCCTCAACAGCACAGAACAACGCTACTCCCAAATAGAGAAAGAATGCCTCGCCATCTGCAACACATTTGCAAAATTTGATCACTGGCTTTTTGGGAAGTCAGATGTGACAGTGCACACAGACCATCAACCCCTCGAAACAATCTACAAAAAGCCCCTTCACAAGGCACCCGCACGCCTTCAGCGCATGCTCATGAGGCTCCAGCGATATCAGTTTACCCTACAGTACAAGAAAGGCACAACTCTCCACATAGCAGACACGCTCTCTCGTGCCGCCCTACCCACCCCGGTACATGCAAAAGTAACAGGTTTTGAAGTCTTCCGTATTCAGCTAGAAACCTCTCACAATGACCACAACCCCAGACTCACAGATGTCACGGAACAACTCCTCATGGCCGAAACCCAAAAGGATCCAACCCTTACTGACCTGCAACAAACCATCAGATATGGCTGGCCCGACGATAAGCAGCACCTGGCCTCCAACCTCCGCCCATACTGGAGCTTTAGAGAGGAACTAGCCACACACAATGGGCTAATTTACAAGGGTCAACAAGTCCTTGTCCCACAAGCCATGCAGTCAACAATGCTTCACAAAATACATGCGAACCACTTCGGGGCAGAATCAAACATCCGCATGGCTCGAGAAGTACTCTTTTGGCCCGGCACGAGGCAAGCAATATCAGACATGTGTGACACCTGCACTGTATGCGCCCAATACAGTAAAACTCTAACGAAAGAACCTATGAAATCCTTGCCAATTCCAACACAACCATGGCAAATAGTGAGCCAAGACATCTGTACCCATGAGAAGAAGGATTACCTGATAACTGTCTACCACTTCTCGGATTGGATAGAAATCGATAAACTTCAGGATACACTCGCAGCCACAGTCATCAGCAAGACCAAGGCCCACTTCGCCCGCTTTGGCATACCACAGATATGCCATACGGACAATGGTCCACAATTTGCCTGCAAAGAATATGAAGATTTCACCACCCAGTACGGATTCAAACACACTACCTCTTCACCGTACCACCCGCAAGGCAATGGCAGAGCCGAAGCCGCTGTCAAAGTGTCCAAATCGATGATAAAGAAATCTGCTGACCTCCAAAACGCACTACTTAATTACAGGAACACCCCACCTCAGGGACACACATCCTCACCCGCACAG
>OZ026599.1:20826974-20834474 GCA_964020085.1 Micromussa lordhowensis | reverse complement strand
CAAGTTTGTAAGATGGCTGATTAGTCTCCTTCCTCTCGCATAGCATAGTTTTTTTGTATTCTGTTTGCAGTATTTGTTTCTAATGTTTGTCTCAGTATCCCTGAAAGGCCTTTCATTAGAAGAGAGGTTTTTTTAATACCAACCATTCTAACTACTAAATTGCTGCAGAGATAGTGACAATTTCGAGTGTTTATTTTGGAAGGAATCGAAGTCTTGATGTATTTTCTATAAAATGTTCTCTTCCATGTGGTTCACCATATCCACGGATGGATGGCAGAAAGATTGTACACTGGCTACAGCAAGGACACAGAATGTCTAAGCCACAACACGTGGATGAAAAATCGTAACCAGCTGTAGTTTGTCCTTTCTTGCCAACATTATTGATGAAATTAGTTGCAGTCGTTGCTTGTGTTCTTCCAATTTATTTCTGCTAATTGGAGTAAGTCCTTATGCACTTACCAGCGAGGAGACGAGATGACATGAGATGCTAAATGAACACTATTATCTAGCTCCCCAGAACCTTAACTTGCCCGTCACCACAACCCCCCCGCCCCTTCTTCCCTCTTCATCTCCTCTCCATCTTCCTGAAAGAGATGCTAATCTATTTAAATTTATCCATCCGACACTTATTCCCTTTGGTCCAAAATTTCAGTGATGCAAAAGCCTTAATGGCCGTAGCCAGAGCTAGAGCACAGACCACTAATAATCATCATTAGGCCACCACGCCTCCTAACGGGTGTCACATCATGGCCTCTTCATTTATTGAATTTTAGGTATGGAAAAATGACGAATTGCTGGCAAGAAGACCCAGATGAAAGACCAACATTTACTGAATTGAGGAATGAACTCAAGGAAATGGAAAACCAATACAAGGTACTCTCCTGGGGAATTGATTTTCAATTGTCAAAATTTATAATATCAGATTTAAAAGTGCACCAGGGAAGTTTAACATGTCTGTTGTTATTGGCCAGAGCTTAGCAAAAAAGAGAAAAAATCAGATACTTTTCTTTCATATACGTAAATTAGGTGTCGTAAGAAAACACGGACAAACTTATCAAATGACCGATTACGCTTGCCATATTTTCTTCTCCGCAGAGGTTGATCAACATGGAAATGTATGACAAGCAGTTGTACGCATACGTTGAAGATTTGGTCGTGTAAGAGAACTTAGGCTCATTTTCATAATAATAGTGAACGAGACGATACTGACTGACATCTTAACAGCAACTCCCATAACTCATCAGAATTAGTGTAGGGATGATATGTTTTGGCTTTACAGTTTAGATATTTACAAGCTATGCATTTGGTTTGAAGCCGTTTTGTTGTTTTTTACACTCAACCAAGATTTCGTCAGTAGAACTTGTATGGAATTACTCAGCGAGCTCGCGAAAAAAGAAAACGCTTTGTCTTGACTTTTATACAACAGAAATAATCCAGTATTTTGTCAAAACGTCTCCCTGATAGGCTGGTGTCGAAGAACTGTTTGCTCTAGTTAATAAGATTGTTAAACAACTATTAAAAAGTATTCCGTATCCCTCGTAAATGATCCCTTGTAACCAGTTCACCTGACGCCGTGCCCTGAGATGGGATACAAACTGAACGTTATAAGTTGTAAGTTCGGTAATTATAAGTTCATTACCTGATCACCGAGAAAGAAATGACCCGCGAGGCTCATGAGAACGCCGCGCCAATCACCTCTGCTAGTGCCACAATGCGAGCATCATTGTCTGAATGGTTTTGTGGTTCAAGCCCTGACTAGTATATAGGTGGAAGATGTGAGTGAAATCACACTCATGGCATAATTTTTTTTAAACTCTTATTCCGTAAAGCATGTACTGGTTATGCAACGCGTTCGAGTGGTGTACCATGGAATATCCCACGAGTCAATATGTCTCTATACACACAAGCCTTTAGGCGAGTGTGCATACCAAGAAAATACAAGTGACAAGTGGGATATTGCATGGTATCCCACGAGAAAGTGTTTCATAAATATTTTATACCATGTCACAGAAAATACAATGGCCAACACAATTAATGCGGCTCACAATGGGAAGGCTGAGTTTAACACCGTCAAGGATACAGCCGGCGGACTTTTCTTTTTTTCTGTCTTTATTTCCTATGGCATGGCATAAATCATAAATATATATTAAATAAATACACAGCCGCGTGCTAAATTTGTTTCGCTGTATTTTAGCAGAGCAGAGTAAATATACTAAGCATTTAGAATAGCTGTTAATTTAACCAGAAAGCCTAATTGTTGTGTTTTTTAAGTTTTTCCTCGAGTCAATATTTACGCTGATTAAAATTTGTGGTTCATAGTCTGTCCTGAACGTGTTCTCTTTTTTCATTTTTTTTTTTTCAGTCCTTAGTTTTCAAGTTAATTTCGATTTTTGCATAAGAAGACAAAAAACTTGAAATACTGAACGTTTATTTTGGTTTGAATCCTGTTCCTTAGGATAATTAAGGTAGTCCTTTAGTCCCTGTTTTTATGAACCGTGCGTGAATTCGTTCTATTAATTATTTATTAACTAGTAATAGTTCTCACTACATCTGCCCCAGCTTTAGATATCACGTTTATTATGTAATGAACTGTACAATTTTTATTACAAAATCTCCCCAGAATCGTTAAAATAACAGGCTGATCTAAGTAAGTGATGATAGATTTAACTGGAAAAGTTATTCGTGCTCTTTGTGCTCGTGTCAGAGCGAACCAACGCGACTACAGTCGTGCACGTGGCTGCAAGAATTATGTAATAATCATTGAGACGACACCGTTTATAAATCCTTTACTAACTTCTGATCCTTGAGATAACAAAAGGAAACTAAACTCAGTCGCTTAGGATACATTTTGTTGTTGTTTCTTTGAGTGGGTTTTGAGTTTTGATTTGTGATCCTGATCTGTTTACTTTATACGTGTGGTGTTTGGATCGAGTCTTTCGGCCCCGTTGCCGATTTGTGTCTAACGAATCAAGTCGCGTACACAATACCTCTCCTCGTACTCGTGGCTGCAAGAATTACCCAGAGTTGCCTTGCGAGCTTACTGAAAAATAAACCGGGACCGCCGTGCGCGCCTAGTTTCTTCAAATCGGGCTCGATTCGCATACTACCGATACTACACCAATATTTCACATTCTTTATACGCGGGGGGTCCTATTAATGCCTCCTCGGGTTTTGGCCTCTGGGCCAAAACCCTGCGGGGGCAATTATTCTCCCATCAGGATCAGGAAATAGCAGAAATCGGAAACTGATCGAATTATAAATTGCTAAGCAACATCCTTTTTGGTTGATTTGGTGACTGTGGATAATCACTTTGTAACTAGCCAATAACCTAGTGCGTAAATATTGTTTAAAAAATGAAAATGAAAAAAAAAAAAAGAAAAACAGACTGAGGCCGAGTTGTTCAAAGACCGATTAAGCTAATCCAGGGTTGTAACTTTTCGGTGAAGTTTTCTGTTTATATTGTTTGTTCTTCCGTTTTGAGTTTGAAGAATCTAAAACTACACAAAACATAAGCAGTGAAAAACATTTTTATACAAGAAAAATTGACACTTCTTTTAACTTTTAATCCCGGGTCACACAATATATCGAGGCGCGCAACATTCCTCTCTTAAGTTGTCAACGTCTAATTAACAATTAGGTTATGAGCTCAGGATTTCTATGAGGTGATAGTTGATGAGGCCGAAGGCCGAATCAACTATCACCTCATATAAATCGAGAGCGAATAATCTAATTGTTTTAGTAGAATTCTAACTGAAATTAACGCAAATAACGGTTTCCAATTATTTTGCCACGCATTATTGAACTTTACGCTTTAACAAATTCGCACGTATTGACTTGTTCTTGCTAAAGTTGCAGTTGTCTACGCGCGCGCAGCCGCTTTTTCAATAATTTCCAGTTTTTTAAGTCAAGAAATCGTTACTGACCTTTTTTAGTCTTCGAAGAAGCAAAGACTTTGAAAAACATTAAACTATAAAAAATTGCGATAAAATACTTCTAAACATGATAAAAAGTTAAAAAGTTTAAAAACGACGTTTCGATGTACATTACATCATTATCAAGTGAAATAAAAATGAAAGCTAATTACTATAAATACAAAAATGGACAATAGATAATTAATATAGTAGCATAGAAGAATGCTAAAACAGAAACTCAAACAAAAAGTTTCGCACGTATAGAGTCCGCTTGCGTATTTAAGCAAGGCTTAATTTTCTTGATGAACAGCATTTCAAAAATTAAACAATCAAATTTGCTCTGGCACTTACGTAAGATCTTAAAATGGCCCTCATTCAATAAGTGTTTATTCCCGTGAACTTCAAGAAAATGCTTGCCAATAGCCGAGTTCTTGTGTTCAGCAACGTTGAAAAAGGTGTCTGGCTGTGTAGCCGACATAATCTGCATCGCACAGATCACATGAAAAATGGTAAACAACGCATTGCTGATTCACAATCGACGGCTTAACTTCCCTAGGCTTAAGATCATTCTCCAATTTCCTGCTCACAAAAACTGGCTCTAATGTGGGGCGAATCTTATTACTTAGATCGTGAAATTGCCTGCGAACCGCATTGGCAGCTACTTGATCCTTAAAAGGAAGAATAATTCTGATCTTACAACTGTCTTCAGGCCTCTCCTCCACCGCCTGCTCCGACACACTACGAACAAAATTACTAATGATGGAATCTATGAGAGCTCTAGGATAATCTAGGCGACTGAAAATTGAGCGCAATTTGTTACATTCGAAAATGAAAGCTTGTGTTGTAGAACATAGAGCGTACGCGCGATGTAACATTGTTTTAACTAAAGACACCTTATATCGCTTGTCAGTGTGGCTATGGAAATGCAATAGTAAGCCACTGTTCGTTTGTTTCCTGTAAACTTGAGTTTCAAGTTCAGTCCCACTCTTCATGACTTCAATGCCAATAAAAGGAATCCTACCACGGACAGGGTGTTCCATTGTAAATTCCATGCTGGGATGGAGGCCATTTAGAGTATCGCAAAACTCGGAGGCAGCGTCAATGCTAGGCATTTTAGCCAGGGTGTCATCCACGTAACTCTTATACAGATCAGGTATCAGACCATCGCGGGAGAGCTTCTCTTCTAGGTGACACATAAACACATTTGCCATCAGAGGGCCAAGAGGGGAGCCCATGGCCACCCCATCAGTCTGTTCGTACAGTGGACCATCGAACTGGAAAAGTTGGTTGGTTGTAGCAATTTCCAGTAATTTTGCAAGCTGATCCTTTTGTAAGTTGAGGCCATAGGTCTTGTTGAACCAATCGTCAGTGAACGCTTTGTGGACTGGGATGTTAATCGTCTCACTCAAGGGCACATTAGTGAAAAGCGATGTCACATCATAGGAGACTAAGATGTCATCCTCATTCACGGAAATGGTACGGATTTCATCAGCAAAAGCAAAGGCATCAGTGATTGTGTAGTCATTGGTGGACAGTGGCTTAAGTTTCTCTTCAAGCCATTTGGCGAGATTGTAGTTGTAGGTGCCAGTTGCTGATAAAATGAGTCTCATACTCAGTGTGGTTTTATGGGTCTTCGGAAGGCCATACAAGTGTGACAATCTGGAACTCTTCGGATAAAGCGAGTTGGCGATCTCTTTAGGTAAAATTTGATGCAGCCTCCGAGTTTCTCGATACTCTAAATGGCCTCCATCCCAGCATGGAATTTACAATGGAACTCCCTGTCCGTGGTAGGATTCCTTTTATTGGCATTGAAGTCATCAAGAGTGGGACTGAACTTGAAACTCAAGTTTACAGGAAACAAACGAACAGTGGCTTACTATTGCATTTCCATAGCCACACTGACAAGCGATATAAGGTGTCTTTAGTTAAAACAATGTTACATCGCGCGTACGCTCTATGTTCTACAACACAAGCTTTCATTTTCGAATGTAACAAATTGCGCTCAGTTTTCAGTCGCCTAGATTATCCTAGAGCTCTCATAGATTCCATCATTAGTAATTTTGTTCGTAGTGTGTCAGAGCAGGCGGTGGAGGAGAGGCCTGAAGGCAGTTGTAAGATCAGAATTATTCTTCCTTTTAAGGATCAAGTAGCTGCCAATGCGGTTCGCAGGCAATTTCACGATCTAAGTAATAAGATTCGCCCCACATTAGAGCCAGTTTTTGTGAGCAGGAAATTGGAGAATGATCTTAAGCCTAGGGAAGTTAAGCCGTCGATTGTGAATCAGCAATGCGTTGTTTACCATTTTTCATGTGATCTGTGCGATGCAGATTATGTCGGCTACACAGCCAGACACCTTTTTCAACCCGTTGCTGAACACAAGAACTCGGCTATTGGCAAGCATTTTCTTGAAGTTCACAGGAATAAACACTTATAGAATGAGGGCCATTTTAAGATCTTACGTAAGTGCCAGAGCAAATTTGCTTGTTTAATTTTTGAAATGCTGTTCATCAAGAAAATTAAGCCTTGCTTAAATACGCAAGCGGACTCTATACGTGCGAAACTTTTTGTTTGAGTTTCTGTTTTAGCATTCTTCTATGCTACTATATTAATTATCTATTGTCCATTTTTGTATTTATAGTAATTAGCTTTCATTTTTATTTCACTTGATAATGATGTAATGTACATCGAAACGTCGTTTTTAAACTTTTTAACTTTTTATCATGTTTAGAAGTATTTTATCGCAATTTTTTATAGTTTAATGTTTTTTAGTCTTCTCTGGAATTTAATCATCCATTTACATCTAAACTTTCTTTCAAAACTTCGGAAAAACGATAAAAGCGTCGCCTTTCGTGGACGAGGGACAGCCACTGCACTCTCATGGCTGATAGTATACGAGTAGCTCAGCTCATAGCTCATAGTAGCTCATTCTAACCAAATCAGATAGCACAAAGAAGATGTGGGATAATATTAATTTATTGATAAACAAGAAGCCGCCAAGTTCTCACATAGAAAAACTACAAGTGGATAATAAACAATACGAACAACCTTTAACTATCTCTAACTGTCTTAACAAGTTTTTTTGTGATGTTCCATCTAGACTTGCAGCACAACTGCCTAAATCTGTTAAGAGTGCAACCTCTTATCTTTCTCAGGAACAAAAACAATTTTGTTTCGTACAAGTCTCTGAAATAGAGGTTTTCTTATTACTAGAAAGTCTTGACATAAGCAAGTCTTTTGGGATTGACAAGATTCGTCCACTTTTATTAAAAACTGCAGCACTCCAAATATACCGTCCTTTAACATTTATTTTTAACCTTTCTATCAACCAAGGTATTTTTCCTGATAGCATGAAACTTGCTAAAGTTGTTCCAATTTTCAAACAAGGCTCTCGTTTTACATGTAGTAATTATAGACCTATCTCAGTTCTTTCTTCTATAAGTAAAGTATTCGAGAAATGTATTTTTAATCAGCTGATGTGTTATTTTATTAGTCGAGCAGCCAAGGGCAGTTTTGTTCAACCCACGAGTTAGAAAAGGTTTGACAACGGATTCTTGTAGAACAGGTCCTACTGATTAACGCTAGGTAGTTC
>OZ026599.1:20816974-20821974 GCA_964020085.1 Micromussa lordhowensis | reverse complement strand
GCCTCAAGAAAAAGTCGCAAGGTCAGATTTTTTTTTTTTCGTTTAGTCGTGAGAAGGAAATACATCTCGTGGACAATACACAGATATCCATTTCCTTCTGTCACAGTGACGTCATCTTTTCCCTTACACCACGTAAGTGATGTAATCGTTGTCTTGTTCATCTCTATATTCGGACTCTGATCCTCGCGGCTGCACTTGGTTTAAAGGTATACCGGGGTCTGGGCTGAGCGTGTTTTGAGTCGCTCGTAAAAATTCTGGTCTCCGAACATCACCTGAGTCTTGCAATGCAGGCCTCACGAGTTGACCATGAACATTGAAATACGGCTGGAGAATAAACGAAAAAAAGAAATTAAATGAGAGGTAAGAAAGAAATGGAGAAAGTGTAACATGCTAGGCACTAATGGCACATTGCATAATACAAAAAAACAAGGAGTCCCTGTATTGTTATACCGAAGTAATATATTATAATTTTCCACCTTTAATAATAAATAATAATAATAATAATAATAATAATAATAATAATAAACTAATATTTTACGAGGAGGCCTCCAGTCACCTAGTGGTGGTTTTCAAGAGGGTCCTCTAGAAAATAAAAGTCTAAAAACATACTAAAGCTAGTGTTAAAAGTCTATTGTAAACTAAGGTTAAAAATGTTCAAGTAAAAACTGCTTCAGTTTGCATTTAAAAATCCTTTTCGGCATAAGTTTCTTTAGTTCAGTTGGCAGTGAGGCCCAATCGGTTATTGCTTTATAGTACGTTTTAAGATGTAAACAGATTTGAATGTATATTAATGCTTTCCACTATTTTGGCCATTCTATTAAATATTCAATAAAACATTTGGGCGAAATTTTCACGGACATTCTCCTTCTTGTAAGTCAAGAGCTCTTGCTTCGAGGGAATTTACCACCAGACAATTTGCTGTTTGAGAGATTCGTGCAACTAAGTATAAAGATACCTGTATAAAGTACAAATACCGACTGATCACAGTACTCAAAACTTTGAGGAGGAAGTAGTTCTTGATAAGCCTAAACTTAAACCTAAACTTCAGCTCAGTTTGGAATCTTACTAGTTTTTTTTCCGGCCTGTAGACGCTGGTGGATTCAGTATGATGTCGTTGGAATCAGATCTTGAATCTCTGCCAAACGCTGACTTAAAATGCAAAAATCGGAACACAAACTCGCGTGGATCGTGTTTATTAATGTTGGACATTGCCTCTTTTCTTGGAGGATTGTGTGTTTTGGCGACTGGAGACGTCGACGTAGTAGAGCCAAAAGGGAGCTTAAGCAAACCACGACGACGACGGCAACGAGAACGTAATCAAACAAAAGGTTTAATGAGCAAACCAATAGCTGTACACGTGCAGCATAAATGTTTGTACATTTCTTTCAGTTGCCGTGAAAAGACCAAGACCAAGTTCTCTGTCGTCTAATTTTTAGTATTTCAATTTGAAATTGAACGCCGTCGTTGCATGTTTAGCTTAAGCACGTTCTTAGAGCCATTGGCGTACCGAACAGATCTAGACAATCGCGACTTTCGCTTGTAAAATATACCTTCATTTTTTACTAGGCGCCATGCTCGGCGTCGTCGTCGTCGTTGTTAAAGCTTCCTAAAATACCCATGGCGACACCAAACGAGCCTAAAATGGGAACGAAGAGTACCCGGTCCGAAAATGGTACGACTAGTACAAACAAATAAATATACAAATACTTCACATTTCCTTATTGCATGACCGAAAAAAAAGATATTTATATGGCTAGTTATAAATGTTAGTAACGTATGTAATAAATAGTCTTACCTATATAGATAACAATGGTGGAAATGCCTAGTACCTAAATAAACCGCACAGTTTTCTTGTTAGACACTAGACATGTTAAGTTTCACTTTAAAATATAGACATCTACATGCATAAACACACACACACATCTATTCAGGATTGTGAAAATTATGTGTTTAAATTACTTGAGTATGGAGAAATATTTCCTGGCTTTGTCAACTAACGATAACAGGTATTGTACGTTTCCTTACGTTTCATAGCTTCATCATTTGCATATGTGGCTCGGTTGTGCTCATGTTAAGAATCCTTTTTAACATCTTGGGACTTACTTTAGTTGAAATATATGTATTTCAGATGTTACTATCACATGGACCCTCTTCCTCCACAACGTGGCCCCCTGCAACAAGCGAAAGCACAATTCGAACAACGATCCAGCAAGAAATAAACGGTTCCTTTGAGGCACGTTTCACATAGAACTTTACTTTATCCGTGGAAATATTTGATCGCGTGATATTCCAAATAGGTAGTGTCAAATTAGCAAGAAAACATCTTCAGGGATAGTTTGTATAGATCCGACAGCCAACTACCATGAAGCCTGCTGGCCAACATGAAAGAGGCTAAAAGAGATCCAAGATTGTTGCTGAAAGGTCCACGATTGTGCACAATCTTTTGTTTCGCGCTCACAAGCCATGAATTACGTACACAAACTAAGCAACTTTCGATTTATTAAAACTCAGCTATGTAATGAGGCCTAGAGGACACAAGCAAATGAAATGAATAAACATGGTCATTCAATTTCCTTTGTTTATGTCCTCTAGGCCTGGCTGCCAAGCTGAATTTTAATCTATCCAAAGTGGTCAATTGCTTGGTTCTTCAGACAGAAGTAACCAGATTCAAGTTTTGAGCACTGTTAGGGCCAAATGATGAAGAAAAGCGTACAACAAAAAACGCTATTCTCCTTACATGACTAATGCGCGTAACTGTAATTGAAACACGTCATCACATATAGGAGTACCTTGGTTTACAATATTTGTCTAATTGGCATAAGCGCTACGGTTTCTGATGGAGGAACAAACACATTAGTTTTGAACATTGAAATTGAATTGAATACGTTTTGTGTGACGCCAGCTCATTAGCACTTTTCCCACCCAAAAAGTGTGCAGGTTTTCGAAAGCCGATTTTTCCTCGAATATTACACCCAAACAGAAAAAAATTTCCACCAGTTATCATTAAATGTTTGTAGTCATTTTGTGTCTAGTGTGATGCCTTTCGGAGATAAGTCGAAAAAAAATATAACGACGTAAGCAAAGATTCTACTATACAAGCACATTAACCAGGCTTGGTTTAATGACATATGACCTTCCAACGCACGAAATTGCAGGCGAATTTTAAATATACACCTCTTTTATACTGCTGATCAACAGTAACTACCTGTTCAAAACTTAGGACATTAAAAAATATAAATCTACCCAGCTTTCGTAAAGCGTTTATTAGCTTTTTTTTCAAAACGTCTAAAACATTTCCTTGCAAATATAAGCTTAGAGCTATATCTGATACGGTAACATCAGCAATGAAGTATACTAAGTATACGAGTCTATTCCTAAACATCATAAGAAGCCATAATCTCTTCTAACTCCCAGTATTTTACCAAGAAACTGCCTTATTTGTGTTATCCTTTTTCCCTTTGTTTATCGTACTTCATTTAAATTCTTGTTTACTTTGGTTTTCCTTTTTCATTTGTATAGAAAAATACTATATATTATATAGTGCCCGAGCGAAATTTTCCAATGACTTTGAAACGACCTTTTCTGCTGCACAACTTCAACTGGATCTTTTGAGAAAGGCCTCAGTTCCTGACCTTTTTACATGTACATTGACAGGGGCATCAGTCACTGAATGAATTGCAGACATGAAAATCGATGACGTCACAGCCTGTCAAGATATGTAGATACTTGGGAATGAAAAGGGTAGCAAGTAAAGCAGCTTGACTTAGTAGCTTAAGACTAACGAAATAGTTTATGCATTTTCGAGCAAAACACTATACTACGAGAACGAATAATGATATCAATTAATATTGGCTGTTTGAGCACTGAGTGATGAAACTTTCGCTAGTTTACAAGTCCTCGACGTTTGCATACAACTCCCTCTTGTCGAACATCTTCATGTTGATCAGCCGCTAGAGATGAAAAATAGCAAAAACCGTCAGTTAGGATAAGTTAAAAGTAGTATGATAAGTTAACTTACAGCTACACCACACATATAAATGCAACCGCGTATGTATGGTTGAAACATCATTCAGCAGCTGAGCCAGGCTGTGGGTCCAATAATCATGAGCAGGCCCTAAGTATTATGTCGAAGTCAAAGAAAACTTCTTTACAATTAAAAGCGATATTATGAGACTTAAGTCGAAAGATTCATTGCTCAAGTGTGAAGTTGATAAGTGCATAAGTGGATCAATTGATAACTGGAGATATTTCATTTCATACAACTTGGTTGCCAAAAATACTATCCAAATCATTGTGCCTTTGTCTTACCCTATGTTGGTTCTCCATATCCTTCAGCTGGTTTTTCAAATCAGTGAATGTTGGTCTTTTATATGGGTCATTTTCCCAGCATTTCATCATTATCTGATACCTGGGATAAACAAGAACTTCTGATGGACCGTTGTCACAGGTAGTTCCAAATACCAATGACTTTTGCTTAAATTGCTTTCGGAAAGAATTCTCATTTCTCTTAGCAGGGACGACAGTTATGAAATATGAGTGGGGTACCTCAATCACAACAGCGTTGGGAGGTGCGAATCGTCAGACTCACGGTCCTGTCAGGCTAAAATCTCCCACCCCCCTCGAAAAAAAAAATACTGAAATAAATAGAAGAAAATAAATCAATGGCCTAGAACGTAGCCCCAAAAAAGTTTGTTTTTCTTTACCAGTCTCAATCTTATGGCAGACAGCAGTCATTCCTAAATGGCTGAGAATGGAAGTCTGGTTGCCATTTGTATGTAATTTATGTCTGTCCAGTCTAGCACAAGCACCATCATACATGTACCTGAGTAGTCCTCCCCACCCCCACCCTACTGGGCAATATACGTGTAGTTTGCAGGAGACAGTCAGTTCCAATTCTGAGATAACGAATAACAGCGATTGCCAACAGGTGCGAGATTAGGTTCACTACGCGATTTAGGAATACATATTTCTATAGCTGACCGTATCAAAATTGCGATAAC
>OZ026599.1:20794474-20811974 GCA_964020085.1 Micromussa lordhowensis | reverse complement strand
TTTTAAATATTTTTTTCTGGGGTATTAAAATCAAAAGAAAGCGCGAG
Source organism: Micromussa lordhowensis (assembly GCA_964020085.1). Taxonomy (NCBI): domain Eukaryota; kingdom Metazoa; phylum Cnidaria; class Anthozoa; order Scleractinia; family Lobophylliidae; genus Micromussa; species Micromussa lordhowensis. Next base: position 20,811,927 of record OZ026599.1, on the reverse strand, counting down.
AAAGGAGTTTAGCAAGATAGCAAAATAACACAGCAGAAATAATAAAAAGAAAACAGACAAGGAAGGGCTAGGAGAAAGGATTATTAAGACAGATTGGAAGCATTTTTTTAAGATTGGCCTTTCGTGGCCGATCTCCTCAAAGACATCGTAAAATTATGAAATGACCCCTCCTTAAAATAACTACGCCCCTTAAGGTGGCCGAACACAGCTTTCAAGTGCCTATGTCTAATTCACCATAACTTTTAAACTATTTACGCTTCGGCGCTTATTTTTTGCAAGAGTCAAGGTTGATTACAGTATGTATGCTCACATTTTGGCTAGGGCGTGTGCTGTTGCCATGGCAATGGGGCTGGTTAAAAACAAGACTTAAATAATGTTTTTTGTTTATTTAAAAAGGATCCAGTCGTTAGATTGCTTTATATTTGGTACTCTAAGAATTGATATTAAATCCCTTCTGTCAACACGGTTCTAATAAAATTTTGACATAGGCGATTTTCGTAATTCGCCGTTAATCGTTTTCTGCATTATTAAAAATCCCCTTTGTCAAAATTCAGATTTTTTTTGATAGATCATTCACGTGGTCTCTGATCTATTTTTCTGCCAAATTGCTTGAAATTCTAACGGCTGGATCGTTAGAAATCGGTATGTTTCTGCTAAAGCAATCGGTCTCAATTTTTCGAGCAAATGCCCATGCGTTGCATTTAACTGGGTTCTTTCGGTAACAAACAAAACCTGAAAATTGTTGGGTTCTTTGCATCGTTAGCTTTTCTAGCATATCTTTGTAATAAAAGACTAAAACTATCAATACACTGCGTTCAATTATAGAGAAAATTAGCACAGATAGTGCGGGTGTTGAGTAAATAAAATGATCGCTCTACTGACGGCATGTTTGTGAAATCCTTGTGCACGTGTTAAATATTGCATCAGCAAAAGCACGTACGAAAACTGTGTTCGGCCATCTTAATCCCTAATAGCTGGTCCTGAACTACCGTCAATTTCCTGTAGCTATCTTTCTAAAGAAATCAACAAATGCACACAAAAAAATAAGCACTGCAATGCTGTTCTGCACTTCTGTAGATTCTTCCGCATGGAAAATTTCCTTCACAGTAGAACTCCGGTAGATGGAGTTCGCGACTTGCATCCTTACGAGCACTATTGCCTGGCAACGGCCTTATAATGACGTCCAACAAGAATTTTGATACGACAAACGAAACTGAGTCCGCCTTTGGGCAATCAAAAATTGCACGGTATAACTGTCAAATTGATTTAATTAAAAACAATATCGCCAAGAAGAGACTTACGTCATAAACACCTCTCTCTTCTTCAGTATAGCGCCTGAAGTAAGAAAAAAAAACAGGGATTTGATGAATGCTATTTCGAAATTTGAAAATTTCACACGGAAAATTAGTATTTTGGAACTCATTAAAATTCATAGAGTTTAAATAAAGAAAATCATGAACGTTACAGTGTCTGGATATCTGATCTTACGGGTAATTAGCATAGATTTTTACCACTTTATTTATCCGTTTATCCGTTTTTAGTTTTAGTTTTTTAGTTGAGAAGATATATTAAATTCTCAAGACAGTGTTTGACCACATTTCCGAGGGCCTCGAAGTTCGTCAAAAATGCTCCGTTACACGTCGTACTTTGAACTCTCTTCTCGTTGTTTGGAAATGTGGTCAAACACGCTCATCGTGTTTGACGTATTACATCATTAGGAGTCAAAGGAACAACTTCTATAAAGGCTGACAAGCTAATTAAAACACGCAACAAAGCTTTAAAAAACTTGAAGAGACGTTTTTGATTTCTTGATCTGCGGCGAGCCACCTTTCATCTCACAAGTGATAAGCAACCTACCTTTGTTTTCCACCAGTGCCTAAGAAGCAAAAAAGTATAATTAAGTCTCATACTGGTGACAGTATACATGAAGCAATGACACATTACGACTGAGAAGGAAAAATACACTCTAAAAATATATATTGTGTTTTACCTTTCTTGTGTAGCCAAACGATGTAAAGAGTCAGTCCAATGATAATAAACACAAGAACTCCAACTACAGCTGCCAAGATGACATCATTGCACGAGCACTTGCATACTTCAGCAGCTAATGAAAAGAAAAAAAGAAAAATGAAAACCGAGCAGTTTACTCGCCTTCCTTAATGTTGATCGATGTTATTGGCAACAAGCATACAAAAATGTCATTTCATTTGTCCACTTAGAGCGGCAACAGAAGTTGCTTCATTCGTCTCTATGGAATGAAATACCACATTGATTTATAATACTTTCCAAGGAAAAATTTAAAAAAAAACCACGTATTTAGAAGGGGGGGGGGGGGGCGGGGGGAGGGAGGAACATTGACTGAGTGGCCACCTCCCTTTTAAAGAAGCCAAACGCTCTGGAGAGGTACCTCATTGTAATTTGGAATACAAATCTACTTTGTGGCATAACTAGTTTTTTTTGTGTGTGTCAGTTTTAGATTTGGTTCTAATTCTCAAAATACAACACTTTGGGAGCAGTTCCATTGATTCTGCAATCCCAATTTAGCAGCCAAATTCTGGAGCCACCCCTGTGTAACATCAGGCGATCAATTTGATTTGCGCGTTGGCTTGCCGATGGACGTTCCAAGCTGACCTGGAAAGTTTCAGTCTTTTTACGATTTATGAGCTCTACTGTTTTGTCTAGGGAACTTATGTTAAATTTTGAAACTGCAGCTCTGATAGGTGCTGTAACAGGCTGATACCAAGCATTGAATTAGAGGCCGGGACCAATCCAATTCCAACCAATTGCAGCCATTGTAGTTGGGCTTAATCTTACGGCTGTTAGTTAAAGGGTAACCTGACAGTGGCATTGGACGCTTAAGAAAGCACAGCAAGGAAGTTATGATGAAGCATGCAACCAGAATAAAACATGAGGAAAATGGAAAGCTGTTTTTATTTCAGTTTTCCTCGGAGATGAGTCACGAGGATATTGAGAATGAACAATCAATTCCAGTGCAACATTCCGTGGTTGCTTATACCTTTAAATTATCTTAAGCATAAAAGTAACGTCAAAATGTTGTACCTTTGGTGCCTGAAGTGTCCGTGGGTGCAGGAGAAACTTGTTCAATGGAGTCTGGATCGACTTTGAACCCATCAAAATTATTTTCTTCTGCAGCTGTCCTCAGAACATTCAACACCTCACTAACGACTGCAATTTGGTTAGATTTCATGTCAAAATTTACGATAACACTTCCACACCTAGAAACAAAAAGATCCCATTGGGAAACATTAATGATAACCTCCTGAGCTTCTACCAGGGCTAAATCGTGACGATAATAAATAATAAATTGTTTAAGAGCAACAAAGGGGGGGGGGGGGGAGGGGCTAAATTAGTTTATTTTAAATAGAAAAATATTGAGTTATCTATTCTGCTTAGCGACTACTCAAAGTGTAAATTCAAATTTAAGGTTCAGACACTGGAAAGTCCCATTTCGCCTACATAATTAGGATTTCCCAAGCAGAAAATATATAAAAAAATAAAAAACGAAGTATATTTTATTCTGTGATGAAATTACCCTTCTGAACTGCGTTTCTACTTTTAATGGGCTGTAAAAAGATGAAGCATTGTTTCAATTAAGCGCCTTCAAAACTTACAATTATATAATTTTATCCTTATCACATGACCTAATCACATGACTTCTGTTACTTAAATAATTGTATTACATCGTTCTACCTATTTTTCAATTATGATGTCATCCTTCCAATGACACTCTCCACCCTTTACTTGGGATTTCCGAAGGAAACGCCCAAGTTGGAATTTCGGCTTTTTTTCCCGTTCAGTCGCAAATCGCAGTCGAGTCGTCAACACGCAAGCGCGAAGCATCTTCGCCGATTTAGATGTGACCGTGAGCCAAGTAGAATACTGATACGAAGGTTGAAACGTCTAAAGGTCAGAGAATTTGTCTATGCACGCGTTCTTTCATGAATACCCATGTCACCTTCAGATTACTGTTATGTGAATGTTACAAAACAACAAAATGAAACGACGTTTTTGTTTAACTGTTGTGGAAGAATTCGTCAAAGTATGAAAAAGATGAAATATGGAGTTAATCGATATTTTTTATCATTGTTTCCTTGTAACAAACTAATGTCCTTGCAAGAGTGAGACCCATGTAGCGAATTATTATAAAACTACTGCAGGTGATTCCTTACAAATAATTTTCTATTGTTCTTGATGGATGACAATTTCTACTATTATGCCCTTGAGATGATCCTTGTCATTGGTAGATATATAGTCATATGAAAAAATATTCATTTTATTATGCCAGTTTGTCTTTTTGCACATGCAATCAAAAATTGGCAATTACTGTAATAAGTAGACTGTGAATTTTTTGTACATTATCAACTGCTACATACACTTTTATATTCAAATTGAATACACTGCACAAAGAAATCGTCAAACTTTGAGTCAGCCGAAGTCATGGGGTAATGACAGTGCTGTGTTGAATTTACACCACGGCTATTACACCACGATAATGACGTCAAGGAGGTTGTTTCGTTACAGCCCAGTATCACGTGGTACAAATCAGCCAATCAGAAAATCGTAATTCGTACAGTGCATGAAAGTTGAATAATAATATTTAGTATATACACACTCAGTGATCTAAGTGTTTTAAGCAATCTGATTGGTTCGCTATCTCTGGCTAATGAGCATTATTCACCCCCTACCGAGTGAATAATGCGTTTCGCGAATTCGCGCATGCTTTGTACCGCTTGCACGTTTTCCACGCATGAATTGAGAGGTCAATTAAATCGATTTTTAATGGTTTCCTTCTGAAAATGTTGTTGAGATCACTTCCTGTGTATATACTAAAACAATTATTCTTCTCAATCTCGGTGAATAGTGGCAGAATATTTACCTCGCCGCTTCGCTGCTCGGTAAATATTCTGCCACTATTCACCTCGATTTCAAAGAATAATTGTTAAGTATTGAAGTAATAGCCAATGACATGGGTACTACCACACCCCACCCTTCTCCCCCTCCCCCAGGAAAGGGTGTTCACACTACATAATACATGCTGTTTTAAGCTCTCTGTATGCATATGTTAGAGACCTAAATCTCTGGCATACCAAAACAGAAACACAGTTACAAAATAAACCAATGCTTGCATAAAAAGCTCAGGCAAATGCAGGCACCAAAAACAAAGTTTCTTTCCAGCAGAAAGCCCGAGTTAACGCAGATATGCGTCTGGTTAGATTATGATGTAATCATTTCGATAAGGTTATTCCCAGGGGGCCAACCCCTTACACCCCTTCAAAATCCTCTGAGACTCTATTCCCCAGAACTCCCTGTTATGTACTACTTACGTCGCCGATGCATTTGTTTCGTCGTCACCTCTTTCAGTAGTTTATTACTTCACACCTTCACCTGGATTGCATTTTCTCAACTTATTTTTGTCACTTTTAGCAACGGGCAAAGCATTATATCGTAAGCGCAGCTCAACGTGTAAACCATGCAACACTAACCCGAGTTGCTAATAAAGGGCTAGAAAACACCATCTAGTTTGCCTTCCCAAACGTCACAGCATTACCATCTTCCTTGCTCGGTCCTTTAATATAACAAACGCCTCATGCGCCTCATAATTAAGTCCAACAAACACAAAAACAATAAAAAAGAATTTATCATACCTACTAGCTACAGCTTGGGCGGATACACAGCCCAGGTGTCTGACACGCTCACAGGCCTAAAAAAAAGATTGACTAACTCGAACCATCTACTGACAGCATAGAAAGTTTCCCATGTACATATACAATGCTTTCAAAAGTTGTTAAGTTAATATTTAATTTAAATATAAAAATTAAAATTAAAATATTAAATATTCAAATGCATTATTCTTAACACTTAGTATGAGTACATGAATACGCGCGTTGAAACATTTTGCGACACAATGATCTTTCTAGTTCCCTATACGTAAAATATTAAAGTGAGAAAAGGGTCAAGTTTGAATGTGTCAGTGCTAAAACTGCCTCGGGTCGTATCGATGCAGGACTTAAGGCATAGTTTTGGAAAATGCTTATCTAGTGCGGCAAGATATAATATAACACAACATAACATAACATAACGTAGAATAACTTACCGTAGTCGTACATATGGAGCACAATATCACGAAACATACTTGTTTGACATTAACTAACAAAGCCTGTTCCTTTGTAAAAAAAACATCGACTATTTTAAACTGTTTAAACTGCACAAGAACCAAGGACGAAAACCCAAGAACATCACATCCAAGAACTCTTAGATTTCTGCTAACTTGATTAACTCAAGCTAGTCTCACGATAGCTGCCTGTAAAGTAATCAGGAAATGCATAAAACGAACCAAAATATAGAAGCCCAATTCAGTTTTACTTAAGCTCAGTGCTAAACCTTCGCCATATTTAGCCTGGGCTTTTTTTCATTCGTTAGCGCGCTAGGGTGGAAGGGGGAAAAGGGGGTGGTTGTTGGTAATGGTAACGCTGGTAATGTTAGTGGTTTCTGTTTGTGTCATCCTTTTGTAACAATGTACAAATAAAAATATGTCTAGCGGGCAAGTCATATTGCTCCAAGGACTTTTGAAAGAAGGCGTAACACACGTCAATTTAAGTTATTTTATGCACTAATAGACTGTCTGCGACATGAAAAACAAAATAACTTACTAAACTGGGAAAGCTTTTCTCAACGTCTAATCGTTCATCACAGCTCGTATCTATGGTCGCCCTGGCGGAAATGGTGCTTTTCACAACTTGAGTAAAAACTAAATAAACATAAGTATCACCACGTGGTCATATGTAAAGTCTGAAACGTAGAGTCTTCAAAGATTGTAACCTCAAGTGACTAACAGCAGAACTAAAGCTGCCCACTTCAGCCATGGTGTTCATAATCTTGTATAAACGACATGTCTGTGTATTTAACGCGTCCAACGGGCAAATTTGTTGTCCAGTCTAAAGCTGTGTTCACACTAGGCCGAAACATGATTAGTCTGATCATGAATGAAACATGTTTCGTTATGAAAAGTGTTCAGACAGTGCATTGCGCGAAGCATGTTCGAAACATGATTATTCTGAGCATTATTGAAACAACCTCGAGAGGTAGTTTCAATCTTGATCAGACCAAACACATTCAAAATGGCGGATAGATGAGGAGAGGAGGCGAGTGCCCAAAGGAACCAAAATTGGGGCTATAATGAGGCCAAATGGCTAGTTGAAATATGGGCCGATGAAGAAATACAGCAGCAATTATCGGCGATGGGTAGAAAGCAGAATATTTGGGAGAACATTGCCGCTAACAACGGTTACAAGAGTACAGCATCGCAATGCAAAACCAGAATTCACAACCACGCATGAAACGTGATTGAAACCGACATCTGATGTGAACAAAGCAATAACAAACATGAGTCACGCGCATACAGCGCACGTAACGTTTCAATTTTTAGGTTTTTAAATCGCGCGTAACATCAAGCGGTTTTCAACTGATGAAGGCTTAAGGGTTAGCCGAAACGTCTTGACAACTTATACAAGTCAGTGACAAAGAACAACGCTTTTATTGACCAATAACAAACATGTTTAGGCGAAACATGTTTGCTTGAAACATGTTTACTTTAAGGTGGCTCATACCAGTTTTCAGGTTTTTGACGGCTCGTAACTTTGTAAGAATAGAACAAAAAGGCAGACCAGGGCCACTGTAATATTTTTGTAAATTTGGATTATATAATTCATACTTTACCTAAAACAGCTGTTATTTTGTCGTCAGCAGTTACCATGGCAACATTCCAAAAGGATTTCCATACATGATTTTTGCTTATGTCACTAATAACTAAAAAATTAACCCGGTGACCCCACGTTTTTTTTTAAACCATAGCTTTTGGAATCTGAAAAGGGAAATGCACAACAATTGAAAAAAAAAAATTACCGAGCCGATTTCTTGTAAACTTGGAAAAACGACAATTTGGACAGAGTGCAAATTTGCTTCCGTAGAATTTTTTTATTTTTTTTCTGACGTTTGCACTCAATGATAATTTTATATTAAAACAATAAAAAGAAGGTGTCACCGGCCTTGTTTTCATGTAAAAGCCTTCGCCAGTTCCGTTTTTCCCCCTCGCGTAGACACGCATTAAAAAATCCAGACTTTATAAGATCAGCAGTTGCTCATGAGCTGTTTTGACTACCGCTGAGTGCTTCGTGTGCCCGCGCGGGCGAGCGGGCTCCGAACGCGTTTTGTTTTGTTTGCTGTCGTTTGATGCTAAAACATCATTTACAGTTGTAATTGTCGTTAAAGAAAACCTCCTGGGCTTACTGTGTAGGATTTTTACACAAATTCTGGGTAGATTTGCTATGTTTTACGAGTCCTTAATACGTTCTCAGTGGCTGCACGATCGATCGAGTTTCCTTTGAAATTAGAGCGGTGGATTCCCGAAACAATTTTTCTTAAATATGAATTGACTTAAGTTGTTCCAACAGGTTAAGGCTCCTTTATATGCGAATTTCGTCTCCAACAGTACAAAAGTGACCTTGGGCAAAAAAGTCGCGCGCTGCCATATCTGTTTTGGTCTTTCGAGTTTTAAATCTCGCGCCTCTATCGTTCGTGCTTCTCACGCGTGACGCACGATGGTGATCTACTCCCCGCGCGAGAAAACTGGTACGAGCCACCTTAATCATATTTCGGCTTTAATGTGAACACAACTTAACTCATGTCAAGGAGATCTCCATGCAGATAATTTACTGAGACCCTTTGTATTCGAGGTTAATCTTGTGCAATTTGGAATAAATATGCACGAATACCTTTTTTAAATGCTAACAAATTGAACGAACCCGTAGGGCGAGTGTTATTGGGAAGTGCTTATTTATTCCAAATTGAACGAGAGAAATTATGCTGATTGGTTGAACAGCTGCACAGCATGCTTTAGGTCCATGAAACACTTTTTCCATCAATTTAGAGCACTTCAATAAAAAAAAAAATCACAAAAACAAAACCCCTTACCTTCAGTCGTTCGCTTTGGCGAGGTTGTTACTGTAGTTTGTAGAGACTTTTCTGTGATTAGAAAATAAGACTTTTTTTACTGGAACTATCACAAATTGCATTTCTTTACTGAGGGATTTCCATTTCTTAAGGAAACAAGGCGGATCTTTTTCCCTATATTATTGGTGATGTCTTCTGACCAGAACAACTGCTTTGAGTATGGCAATTGAAAATTGTGATTTAAAATAAACCTTCAATTAAGAATTGCAGTGAATTGATGCAATTTGCAGAGTGCAATAATATAGTAAAATATGTGGGAAACTGTGAAAAGTTCACCACAAGACATTCCTTAAGGAACTAGTGGATTGTTTCATAAATAGTCTAATAATCCGATGGAAAAATACCACGGCAGCAACAACTAATAATATTATCGTACAGCCTAGATTCCTTCTAACACAAAGTACTTTTAAAAAGCAATAAATTGAGACACTACGACAGCATCAATCGGTCACAGTGCTTAAGGGCTTGGCAAGTAACTTATTTGCATGATAAAACCATAAAACGTACAAACAATCAGCTGAACCCTGGCAGTAACTGTTCCTAAAAAGACTCTTTCAGAGCAGGTATGGCAACCACTATCATTTGATTAATTTGACAACACCGAATCAAAATAAAAATCGTTGTCCATAATCAATGTCACGATGTACATCTAGTTAGCAGTAGCAGAAATATTCAGAAGCACGAGGGAAACTGCAAAAAGCTATCTATCATGCTCCACTCCAATACTGTATGTTTGCTAAAAATGTTCCAAACATGAACTTTCTGTACAATTATCTCGTATAATTTTACGAATAAGTGCCATGACTGCCTACTTATAATATCAGCCATAAAATTAAGCAGGAAACCTTGCAAAGTACATTATTTACTATAAACAAAACAATATAACTTACCAACACGTAGCCCAACCTTGACAGTGACGTTTCCTAAAAAGTTTTCGGCAAAGCAAGTATACCATCCACTATCATTTAACACAGTCTCAGGAAAGTAGAGAATGTTGTTGGTATGTATGATAGTGCTCGGAGAAGTTTCATTGCCCTGGTACCAAGTTATGGTGGGATGAGGGTTTCCAAGTACGGGACAACAAACTGATACAGGGCTTCCTTCAGACACATCAATAGTGTGACCTTCACTGGTAATCGTTGGGGGATCTGAAGAGATCCAACAAAGACAAAACACAGAATAAGGCCTTTGAAGTCAACGCTATGGCTTCAAACATGCTTGCAACTGGTGCAGATATTTTTTCCTGTGCACGATATCTGTTGTAAAATCTCAGGTACCGGATGAATGTATTTTTCGTAGTGTTTCACTTGTTTGTTTTACTGCCGAACTCGATGAGTAAATTGATTCACAATCGATGTACACGTAAGCTTATTATTAAAACTACGGCTGCGTACATGTTTTTATGCTGTAGTCTGTTATACTAAAGCTATTATTAAAATTATACTAAAAGTATTATTCCCTTCAGTTTCAGTAAACATTGGTGAATATGCCCCTCGACCCCGTCACGTTGAATATTCACAATTGTTCACATCGCCTTCGGCGAATAATTGTTACATAGCATGCTGGTAGACACTGACAATTCTTCAGTTTTCTGGATGTGAGCACCAGTTGGTTGCACAGCGAGCGAGCAAGAAAAACTTTCAACTGATAAACCCTTTTACTCTCACTTGTACATTGCTTTTGAAACATTTCAATTATGGAAACTGACGTTTAATAGTAGCAGGACCATGAGATCACACCTATACAAAAACATAAACAATGTAATAGTTATTTTCTTACACTGCACATCAATATCCACCATTGTAGAGTCCACTCCACAAGTGGTGTTTGCAATACACTTGTATTCTCCAGCTTGATCCCTAGATATATTGCCGATCTTTAACAGTTTTCCCTCAATGATTTCACCAGTTTTGACGTTCCTCCAGATAACAGTTGGATCAGAATTGCCAGTTACATTACAGTACACTTCGACATCGGTCCCTTCCTCTGCGATTTTATTTTCTGCCTGATTGACAGTAGCTGCAGGAGCTTTAGAAATAAATTCATGTAACATGTTACTTTACCTGAAAGTTTTTGTACTGAGCTAAAGCATGCTGTATGAGCTAGGGCAAAAACCACAATTAGCAGCATATTTCAATATACAGAAGAATTAGCTATGAAAGTTCAATATTCGTGCGAGGAAATTAAAAGGCAAAATGGTTCAAAATTGCTAGGTAAACACTGAGTTACAGCCTGATTTTATAACAAAGGTGCTGCTTTGTGAGTTTCTCTTTTAAGATCAAAACACAAGGATAAAACCAAGCTCATACTCTTGACCTTTAGATGTCAAGCTCAATGCTCTGCCCATTAGCCCATTGCAGCATGGAGAGGTTTCTGTTATAAACCTACGAATATCTGTTTAGCGACTACACAGATACATTTGAATCTGTTATGTGACAACGATTGTCTAGTAGAAAACAAAACTACACTGCTTGCCCTTGCTTTCTGTGATTGAAATTCATCAAGACTCGGGTATGCCTCGTGAAAAGTGATAAATTCTTGTCAAGTATATTGCAAAGACTGGAAATTATTAGGACGGGTTGGGCCTGATCAGATTATTCACGGGTACGGCAGGTATCCTGACATTACTCGGAGGCGAGCGAGAGAAAAATAACCTGTCTAGATAAATGACAACAATGCCCCTATTCATTTCACGTTGTCAAAACCAGAGTTGAGCCATCAGCTGGTTCCTGTGATGGTTTTTAATAAAGCGACGTTATGGGGGAAGACGCAAACGGAATGACCGTAAGAGTAGCTTTTCTTTGGCGAGCCTAAATAGCACTCCAATTACACAGACTCTTAATGGTGACTAGTTTGCGAAAATGAAAATCCGGTTAGCCTAAATAGCACCCTGATTAGCACTCTTGTTAGTCAAAAAAGTGCTGTCGTAATTTAAATAGTCTCCAAGGAAGAACTTTAGTGCCACTGATACTCTACATATTCATGACAAGATTTGCTACCTAAATTAGTTATGCGAGCTCACCAAGAACAGTCAAGATGGTATCACTGCTTTTTCCAGTATATTGAACAGAATTGTTGGCCTCACATCTAAATACAAACTGGCCAGCATTCTCCATTGTCTTTATCACTGTTCCCAATCCCATATTGTGAATCACTTTATCGTTTTCATATAGCAAATAAGTATGCACTGCTGGGTTAGCTTCAGCGCTGCATGTGAAGTTTATAATGATTCCTGCGCAAACTTTGTTCGTTGTATTTGTGGTTAAATGGACCTCGTCAGGCTTATCTAAAAGACAGGAAAAAAAATCAAATAAAACTTTAGCCCAGAAAACAAAGCATGTCATAGAAACCACTTTCATCGTGGAAAAATAGTATCGTTGACTCTGTATGCAGTTCTTGTGTATCTATATGTATACAGTAGTCATTATTGCTGCCAAGCAGGCTACCATTTACCTTTTCATAACAAACCAAACTGTAGTAAAACATTGGTCATCAAGCCTAATTGGCAGCTATCATAATTTAATACGTCACACCAAACCTAATATCTCTTTCGGCTTGGCTTTGTGAAAGAACATTTGTGATGGACGCAATCGACATCCACTGCAGGCAAGCTCGTCGTAGGACAGGCATTCCCTACCACTGCGGCTGTACGGGAATGTTTGGGTTGATGCTGTCTTTTCCTGGTTCTTTCTCCTTCTTCTTTTCTTTTCAATCATAGCCCTTCTGGGGTTCTCGGAGGATGATATTACCTGCTAGTCTGTGTATCGCCAGTTATCTCGGGTATGAGCTGAGGAACTCCTTTAGTTATTCTATGTGCCTCTAAGAGGTGCTCTACTGTCACAATGGCGACGGAAAACTCACCGTGTAGCACAATCTGTAGTAGGCAGTAGTCCTCCATCCTTTAAGCGGCTGGTCTCAGTGGTGGTGATCTACGGCTTTTGGAGGAGTTTAAAGTAGTCACTGCAATGAATATTGTGAATACCGTTGAGACAGCGCTGTATAGAGGTTTTCGAGTAACTGAAGATGCTGTCTGTAAGTGCACCAGAACTGGCGTTGTACAAGAGAGTAGTCACCTCAACAAATCTTGTAGAAGCTGATATTTGCGATCTGTTGTTCAGATTGTTGTTGCTCCAGACTCGTTTGACAATTCTCAATGAACGACGTTTACATTGGCCAGTCTACTGTCCACTTCTGGGGTCGATCTTAGAATCTGAAGAGATTGTTCAACCCAAATAGGTGAGCTGGTGGACAACTTTCAGCTTTTCCTGGTCAATGAGAGATTCTTGGTAGACACTACTCTTCATGGGGGAGGGGGGTCGGGGGGCTGGGGGGCTTGCTGATGAAAGACGTTTGGTATATGCTCACTTCACGTCCGGGATGTATTTTTTTTTCTTCTATGGTTTTTTTTTGTGTCACTTGTAGTGTAATGTAAGCTCCTGATGTAAATTTATTAGCCATAAATTAACTTTTCAGCCTACTGTTCAAATTTATATAAGCCGCTGGACTGTCATTAAAAATGTTAAAAAAAGGTCTTCAAAGCAGCCGGTTCTCTGAAGCTTTGACTACAGGTTCTCGCGGAAAACCAGCCTATTCTATTTGCGCAGCTTGGGTACGTTTGAAGTGTAAGCTATGTTTGCAGCGAACAAGGCGATGATTAGTATATCATTCTGCACTTGGCATCACATGAGTATGAAGACCATTCACTGCTCGCCACGGCGTATTACAACATAGTTAATTGGGTGCCAGCGTCTTGACCGGAAAATTCATCCAGGTGGTCTTAGACTGACTTATGCTGGTGATGGTAAGCTGTAATGGTAATGTTTATCTGATACATATTTCCAAGCTTCGGAGTATTTACCTACTCTAGATTTCAAGTCGACTCGAATAATGAGCTTCTCGTTCGGTAGGACGTTCTATAGGAAGCTGCAGATCGGGGTAAATTCTTCCCTTGTCTGCAGGATCAGACGGGAGAGTAGGGACGTATACACTTGAGAGTGTGGCCTGTTGATGGTTTCGTAGTTGGAGACGCATAAAGATTAGGAAATAGGTTAAAAATACACCCGTTTTTTGAAGACCACGGGAAGGTTGCTCTATGGTGAAAGGGAAAAGGCGAAAGAGAAAGAAACTCTCTTTTAGCAATCATTCAAATGCCCTGCCAAATATAACGGTCGCTCTTATAAATATTGTGGACCGATCAGTAATTTTAGCCTTCTTGTTAAACTTTATATAAAGAAATTTCCAAGTAAGGTTTTATGTAAAAGGATCTAGTTATGTTCTTACGCTGCACATTAATGTCCACCACTGTAGAGTCCTCTCCACATGTGTTGTTTGCAGTGCACCTGTATTCTCCAGCTTGAGCTCGGCTGATGTTAGTGACGTTCAATGGGTTTCCCTTAAGGAGCTCACCAGTCGCAACTTTTGTCCACAGTAGAGTTGGACCAGGAATACCTGCAGTCACGTTACAGTACACTTCCACATTGTCACCTTCTTGGACAATTTTATTTTCGGCCTGCTCCACAGACGCCGGGACTGAAAAAGACATTCTCAAACTCATAAACAACTCGTCGATTTTAAGCAAGAGTTTTACGATTTTAGTTCTCCGTTTTCTCTTGAGTTTCAAGTGAAAAGATATATCAATCACTCGAGACAGGTATTGACTAAATTTACAAACACCTCGAAGTTCGACAAAAATACTCCGCTGTGCGTCGTATTTTCGACTCTCTTCACGGTGTCTGGAAATGGTAAAACACTGTCTTTCATGTTTGACGTAATAAATCAAAGACAAGTGCGAGTGTTTGACCAGGGTTTCCAGACACCGAGAAGCAGATGAAAGCATGAGGCCGTAGGCCGAGTGCTTTTATTGTTTCGAGGTGTCTGGAGACTCCGGTCAAACATGACGCACTAGTTTTTGATGTCGCTTCTAAAACTATTCACTCTGCTTTTGTAATTAGGGGTATTGTTTCAGTGCTTTAATTTCCGATGAGATTATGTATTTTACAAATAATCAAAATGTGGGACTTCTGTTGTTGCTCGTTGTAAGTCATGTGGTAGTGATGATGGCACTGTCTTTTGCAACAAATACCGTAAGCCGTTTTCGTTCTCCAAACACTGGGGAAGAAGAATCAAAGTTGCTGGACGGGAGCAGTCCTAAGTCAACTGCCTACAAAACCAAATGGGCGATTAAAATTTTCCACCATGCCAATGGCAGATAAATAGAAATGTTAAAGTTCATGTACTTGACGCTGGTGGCGGTTTTAAAGAATATGGAGATTTGTCTAAAGTTCAGTCTTTGAGTACAGATTTGGCAAATATGGATACCAACGATTAAACTACTGGCTGAGTAAATTTGACCAGGAGGTTGTGAATAGTGAAGGGAAGGTATATCCAGCAAGGACCGTTTATGCAGGATCCGGTCACATGGTACGGAATAAATTACGCTGGGACGCAAATGACGCAGTGGGACTTCCAAAACAGAGGAAAGTCGGGCTGGACTGGTACGAGTTCCTTTGTTTTGGAAGTCCCACTGCGTCATTTGCGTCCCAGCGTAATTTATTCCGTACCATGTGACCGGATCCTGCAAAGGGCCTATTGTCTGTGGCATTCGAAGGCATTTACAAGAACCTGTGGGAAGGGAAGTATTAAATCCTTTAGATGTTTCGGATAAAAGGTAAGAGTGGATATAGAATTTATATGCAATGCAAGATACTCTTTTTATCGAAGACTGTAATTAGAATATAGATTGATGTTTTTTTAAACTTTCTATATTATATATCAGATTTGCTATTTTTCGTCGTTGTCTTGATGCCGAGATGAAGGATAGGACGCGGCAAGGTGTGATTCTGCAAAGAAAGAAAGAAGAGAAGGAAGCTATCACAGAAGAGGACGAAGACAAGTTCTGGAGTGCAGGATTTGGCAGTGGAACAGCTAAGCAATTATTAGATACTATTTATTTCTATAATGGTAAGATGTTTGGCTTGCGTGGCGGTGAAGATAGGAAGATTTGTGTGAATAACCTTGCTATAGGGCCATGTTATTAGTTTTGAAGGAAATGTATGTAAAACTTTAAATGGAGGTATTACTGACCTTAAGTATGAACCAAGAAAAGTAAGGCATATTTGCCATGACAGAGGTCAAGAGCATGATCGATGTTTAGTGCAGTTTTATCAATTGTACATTGGATTGGTTGAAATTCTTCCAAAAAGAAATGAAGCTTTCTATTTCAAGCCAAAGTGGAAAACGTTGTCTTTTGAGAGTAGTCCCGTAGGGGTTAACACTTTGAATTCTATTTTGCCGAATTTGTGCAAGGCTGCTGGAATCAAGCGAAAAACGACGCATTGTTTGCGCGTCAACTTGTGTCTCTAAACTCTTTAATAGTGGTGTAGAAGAGAAATTAATTAGAGAGAGAACCGGGCACAGGTCTAATGCATTATTTGCTTATCAGAAATCAAGTGAGAAGAAAGTTTCTCATGTATCAGCTTTATTAGGAGCAGATACAAAGACAGAAGATAAGGAAGAAAAATTAAAGTGTAACAGATACGAGGAAAGAGGCTCGGAAGGTTTTTCATTTTTGAATGCTTCTTCGTTCACGAATTGTGATGTAAAACTTTTTGTCAACGAAAAAAAAAATGAACTGGCAGTGTAGCTGTTTAATTATGACGATTAATTAAACTGAAGTATTGTTTTTGTGTTTAATTTCTTTTGTTTGGATTCATAAATTTTGATGTGCAGTGAGAAGACAGAACCACGCGTGGTTTTGATATGTGATCCAAAACACATGTGGTTTTCATCTAGGTTTTCACTGGGTATCAACTCATGCACGTGACGAATTTAGCCATTTTTTATTGGCTATCAAACTTATGAATTATTAACTAGGTATACCTATCGATAGAGTGCCAACGAGCAAGTAATTTGTGCTATAATAAGGGGTTTATTAATACAGCATAACGGATTTTTGGTTCTCTTCTGTTGCAAACATTACCGAGAGAAAATTATAACTCGTTTACCGGCCGGTAACGTTCGTCACGCAATCCCTGAATATCAAGAGTATTGGAATGTATCGCTGCTCGGTCGAACTTTCAGTTCAATATGATGGCCAAAGTCAAAGTGGAATGAACACGCTAGTTTGATTGATGAACACGACTCTTTTAATTCTGTGGCAAAACAGATCCGATTTGTGTTTTGAACACTGGATTCGACTGTATGATAAACACGCTCGTTCAGCACATGGGCATTTTGTTTGCGCATGCGCGAGATGAATGGAATAATTTGAGTTCGGCGCCATTTCTTGCTTTTGAACGCGCTGCGGCGGGTTTTTAAACGGGTGATCTACGTTGCGAGAAAGATCTTGTCAAGAGAATTGAAAGATTGTAACAAGTTTACACACATTTCTAACACTGTGGATATTCACAGTGTCTGTCGGGACT
>OZ026599.1:20781974-20789474 GCA_964020085.1 Micromussa lordhowensis | reverse complement strand
GTTGATCTACAAGAAAAATAGCCAAGAATTAAAGAATGAAAATTAACATTGATTTTCGTTTTTATCATTCTCTACTTAAGCGCTAGTGTGTGTTTCCGCGGGCTCATATGAAAACGTCCTTAGTATAAGTAAGCCACCCTTAATGCCAATCTTGTATAAAAAATCTCTCTGACAAGTCGATGCTTTCCTCGTTTGTTTCTCTTTTTTTTCGCACGAAACAAGAAAAACGAATCTGATCATTACCTGAAAGGAAATTGCATTAAGTACATAGCAGGTATTTATTTCACCTATATGAAGTACATGTCTGTACTTACAAGTAACATTGATATATAGTGAATGCCTCACGGGAATTCCAATTCCATTGTAAGCCGTACAGCGGTATGTTCCAGTAGCAGTTCTGCTGATGTTTACAATAATCCAAGGGTTCCCAAAGAACACTATATCACCATCAGTACTATTCTGCAATACTCTGGTCCAAGTAACATTTGGAGTTGGTTTACCAGTTGCATCACAAAACAAAGTTAGATTTGAACCTTCATTGACAGTCTGGTCACCACTGGGACTGCTGGTAAAACTGGTTTCAACTGAAAAGAATGCAATGAAGACTCAAGCCAGCTGCACATATGTTTTGAAAGGCACATGAATACACTAATCTTAATAATAAACTAAGTGATGACACTTCTCCCTTTTTTTTGACCAGGAGAAGAAAAGACGTGGATTGAGACTAATTTACACCCATAGCAGCTATTACTCCTAAAACGAAATGTGGGATCTAAAATCCGAAAGGTGCTAAAAAAATATATATCACAGCTAGATGAGTAGATAACTTTTCCATGCGAAAGCCAGTTGACACTTCAGTGCAACCTTGGTTTCTCAACAACGTTTTGAGATTGTGATCCTGACACGTGAAATGTACATGTTGTGTTTTACGTATTTGAACTGGTCTAGCCTTCGTAATAATCATGCAATCGTTGGTAGCTACAATTTCATTTACACACGGTACTATTTTCGGATGTACATGTACACTTGGATTTATCTTAAGAAGAGGAAAAAAGGAAGGTTAAAGTGAAGTTCAGTGTGAGTCTTTTGTCTGTTCGAATTCCAGTTGCCGCAGATCCAGGTATCCAGAAATTTGTGACGGATTTTTACCGTCCAGCTTTCCAAGCGAGTTGCTCAGAGTTCAGCTCCCCAAGTTTTGTACATTTACCGTTGTGCAGTTCCGTTTACGTTTTCAGAGGGAAACGTCGAAGGTCACACAATCTACGATAACAATATACAACGGATAGCCTGTGTCACAGACAGCAGTATTTACCGCCGGTATGGGATTTGTCCTGGGTTTGAACCGCAGGCTATCACCAGGAAACAAGAAAAAAGAAGCATAGCATATCTTTAGAAGGCTGCGGAATACTAGCAGAAGGAGCTAGAACGCTTGCGTACAAAAGAAGGTTTTGATTGGTGTGATTGTGCGAGTGTGGGTAATCCTCAAAAGAACAGTTGTCCTCGAATAAAAAAAAAACTGACAGGACCTGGAACGTGAGTACCAACTAAAAATTTCGACTCGAGCTCCACTAACACTCGAAATCTAAACCTGCTTTCTTGGCTCTCGATTTACCTCTAAGAATTAAAGAATCTATAACACAGAGGGCAAAAAACTGTGGTTTGAGTATTGATTAAAAACAGTAGCTATGAAAGGTAGTGATGCACTAGAATGATATATCATATCTTTCTCCACAGTTTAAATATATGATCTTTCATATGTTCTTTTTTTTGTTCTTCATCGTCTACGGGTATATTACGAACTCACACACTGACCAGCTCCCAGATGGCTTGATGGCGCAGCTGGTAGAGCACTCTGCACCGGTATCGCAGAAGTCACGGGTTCGAATTCTGTTGAGGCTTAAACTTTTTCTGGCTTTAATTTCACAACTGCTAAAGTTATGTGTATAACTGCGATGATCAATCATGTCTTTATTCCTTATTTGTGCGGTGTTGAAAGTATTTCTGTCACACAGCCGACTTCGTAGTTTGATTTGCAGCAATTCAAAATGATTTGCAGTTTTGTTGACAAAAACCCGCGCTTATATTTCGCCTACATCAGGTTTATCACTGGTTTATGTAAGTTTATATTTAGGCATGGTCAACAATTATATTTTGCAAGGTGGTTAATAAAACATCGTCTTATATAGCGAGCAATGTACGTCATCATCATCATTCAGTCTGTGCGCGTCAGTAGGCGCATTAGGCCGAGAGCAATGTACGTGACGTGATGTTAATTCAGGCAGCATGACAAATATTTGTTTATTTATTTGTGTCCCCAATTAGTACCACAGTGCTAAATAAATTATTAATTTATTCTTTCGCTTCAGTTGAGATCGAAAAAAAATATTCGTTGACTCTGCCCCAGTGGAAACGTTTGTGTCACCGGTGGTCCCGTGACCAGCCACGACCAGGGTCTTTCTCCCAACGACTAAGGAGGCAGAGGAGAGAGAGCCTGGAAACGAGATATTTCATTTCTAGAAAAAACACATCGCCACTTAGAAATGTATTTTCCTTCGGAAGTTAAGCGTGAGCATTTCATTCTTTGCGTTAACACTATGTTAGGGATCGGGGATCTCTGGAGACCCAAGTAAGGTATATAAGCATATTACTGCGTCAAGATAGTCATCACGTGCGAAGCTACTCGGCTGCTGTTGCTGAGGAATTATTTTTCTATTCGTCGATATTGCGTTTTGCCCGGAGCAAGGAACACCAATTGAGGGCGGTGACAACACATCTCATTCTGGTACTGTCGACGACGTATTCCAACGTTTTCAGACTTATCTCGACGAGAAAGTCGAAGCTCATTTGTCCGGCCGAAACACAAAAGTAACTAGAGTTGCCGAAGCAGAAAAGTTGAAGTCGCAGGAAACAAGGACCAGTTTATTTTTAACTCTAAGCTTTCCAGAACCCTTGACAAAGTAAGCAATCTGTTGGCCGCTAAGGCCCGGTTCATACGTTGCATTTCTGCCTTGTCAAATTCAATTAAGACGAATTTAATTCGACACAAATTCGACGTCTGAATCAGCTATCGCATTGAACTCGACACGGCAGAAATGCGACGAATGAACCGGGCCTAAGAAAACAGCAAATGCAGAGGAGGAGCTTGCTGAGCCTTAAACACCGCCAGAAGGTTATCAAACTCGCCAACAAAAGCGAAGCAGGTTGGCTCGTCGTTAAGGAATACTACCACACAGAGGTACTCGCCAGCGGCTCCGAAGATGAAAAGCAAATTTGCAAAGCACAGGAAAAAGCTTTGAAGAAAAAGAAACACAATGCGTCAAAAAAGGTGGACGGGGAAAGAAACTCATCTGTTAGCACTCCTCGTTTTCGCGCTACTAATGATGACAGAGGACCGGACTCTTTTCCGAGGTATTGTCCTTGCCCTCTATTTGAATTTCAACAGGCAAGTGTTCACACTCTGCCTGCCGTTACATTGTTGTAGTATGTTTTATGCGTCAGCGTGCTGGAGAAGGAAAATTATTTTCCTTCGTACGAACGTAGTGAGAAAGACGGAAACAGTCTGTACTTGAATATTACCAGTCCAAGTCTTTCTGTTGTAGGCAAGTTATTAGCAACCCCATAATTTCCAGAGAATGTTCCCGTTTAATTTTATTTCAAAGGATTCGTGTTAAAGTGCCCCTGTTCTAAAAAATATCACTTCCTTTTTTTCTTGAGATTCTGAAAGTGTGTCTGCTTAACACTTGACTGGCAAACCCTAACCCTAACCCAAAAATTCTGACCTTTCATTTCTATCCAAAGGCCGTTTTTTTTTAGTGTAAGTTTTGGATTCACGATCATTCACTACTCACGTTCAAAGCTGACCGGTTTGACCTCAGAGGGTTGGATCCGGGAAAAGAGATGTCAAAGGCTCATCAGCTTAAAATTTCAGCGTGTGAACGCAGCTTATTATGTATGCAAAGTGCTAGTTTAAAAGTGTCAAAGCCCAAAACTCCCGTGCTGCATATTAATTCTGCAGCGTACACACGCATTGCATTCTTAAACTCGTGAGCCTTTGACGTTATTTTCTCCTTGATCCAGCTCTCTCAAGAACTTTTTGTCACAGGACCACTTTAAGAATACCGTCTCAACGGCTTGTTCGTGTTAAAGAGCCCCTGTTCTCAAAAATATTGTTGTGCCTAGTGAGTCTACAACAAATTATGACCACTGCGATGATGCGTATCGTTGTGGATAAGAGTGCAGACCACGCTAAACCACATTGCAATTTGCTTTTTACCATAATGTCAACGTCGAAGAAAATGGTATTTTTCAGAGCGCGAGTTGAAACGGCATTGCGTGACACATTGACGCCAGCAGCGTTGTCTGCGCTCTTATCGACAACGGCAAATTAGCCAATCAAATTGCAAAATTAGCAGCAGTTGTGGTATTCGATTTGTTAATTCGACATTCCTATGTCATCTTTAGTTGAAAATATTCGACAGCTGTATATTTGAATTATCACTGTGTCGATGATTACGTTATAGATATACGCCATAAAATTTTACTTAACAATTTGAATTTTTACGATAACTGCAGAAATTCTCGTGCGCTCATTGGTTAATTTTTATCGTCAATATGCGGACAGACACATGAATTTGAAATTCGTGCGACGCGTCAGCGAGCGTGAGCGGGCAATTCGACCATTTGTTATCGTAAAAAACAAATTTTTAATGAGTCTGTCCTGTTATTGACAATGAATTGTCAAAGTAGTCTGCGGATCCACAGCTACTTTGACAACGTGATCTCTCGGACGAAATTTATTATCAATAACAGGACACACGCATGAAAAACTGACGTCAATTTGTTAAATTGACATACACTGGGAACAAAAGACTGCACGCGCCCCAGTAGTTAAAACAGAATAAAAAAAATGAAATAAAATAAACGAGAAACAAAAAAGAACTGAGAAGAATTAGACAATTCTAAGTGCCTCAGCTGTTCGTTTAGAGTTGGAATTTCCCACTTAATATACAGCTCCTCTTTTATGTTTTTTTCTTTAAATTCTGTTTCAAATACTGTTGGCGCGTGCGCAGTCCTTTGTTCCCAGTGTATGCCTAGATTCAAATTAATAACGAGAATTTTATAGAGTAATTCTATAACGTAATCATGTACACAGTGAAAATTCAAATGTACAACGGTCGAACATTTGCAACTGAAGATGACATAGGAATGTCGAAACAGGTTTTGTAAAATGAAAAATGCTGTTTCCTTTTTAAAAATATAATAGTTCAAATACCAGCATGTTTCTCATCGACTTACCAACAATCCGTACTTCAATTTTATCCGTCCATTCCCTTGCAGTCTCTACGATACAGGAAAACACCGCTTCATCTGCTTCTGTCGCGTTGTAAATAATCAATGTTGCTGGATCGCTTCGACTGATTTCAAAATGTTCTTCAAAGTTGGGTACAGGATCTATAGAAACTATTCCTGAAGATGATTTTTTGCCAATTCGGACACTACCTTTATTGAATCTTACACGATCAAGTGTTTCACCAGATAAAGTGAAGTTCCATGTCAAATGTGCCTCAGAAGAACCCTTAATAACTTGCTGGATTGTTGTTCGAACTGAGGGGTCGTCTGCTTGCAGCGGGCCACGTTGTGGAGGAGGAAGAGTCCATGTGATAGTAGCATCTGAAATAAGTGAAGTCAATATATTATGGTTTGAACGCAAATATCTCGTTCACGTTTCAAGCAGTCAAAAATCTGTTTGCTCATCCCATATATCTACGTTTTGGGCTGTTTTGAAAACTTTTTGGTGATTTTCGTGTATTTTGGGGGATAAATAGTTTTTCTCAAAGAATAAGCAAAACTTATGGAAATAGGAAATTTTGAAGATTTGATGTTGTTTTAAAATTAGAATGTGAAGTTACAAATTGGTGGACGTACATCAAACAGTTGCTCACCAACCTGTGGTGTCCTTTCCAAGGCGTTCAACTGTCTGGTAGTGTTCCAGAAATTTTTTTCCCCTTTTAACCCATCATTAAACTCCCAAAAATTTACTTAAATTCATGTTAACCTCCCCCCCCCTTAAGATTAGAAAATTTTCATCATTGATAACAACAGTAGGTAAATGCCCGTTACTGTTATTTGAGAAAACTATTTTGGCATAAGCAAATGACATACATGTCTACATGTAGACGTTAAACTCCTTAATATTCTTCTTCTCTACTTCCGTCCCCTTCTTCTATCATGCACACACCTTAATTACACTCCCTGTGATTTGCGATTTGTGATTTAGGCACTTACTCGCAACCTTTAACGACTGGTACATGACTGTCTGATTCGCCTACTGACAAGAAAAGAGATGATTATGATGATAACTTAAGGACGGTGCCTACTAAATACAAAGGTTTTTGCGCCAAATTAGGACCATGCGGAAAAAGTAGATCTTTTCAAGGGCTATTGGAATTCACAAAGAAATTGTATAAATTAAATTCTCGTAGCTTAAATGCATTGCACTTAGATGGCACAGATAGAATTATGTAACCACCATATAAGTAGTACCTGTTTTTTAAACGGCCAGACTTTCCCTTTTCCAGGTAGATCATGTTTTCCATAGAGGAGAGAGATATTAGCTTTGCAACAAATTAAGTGATTTTATTTTTCTTTCTACAGGAGTTGAGATCCCTTCATGATGAACACCAGTGTTTGACTAGCACATGAGTGGTGCTTCTCCACACCGTAAATTTTACTGCTTTCATTGCCCTCCTGGTGTACCGAAAGAGATACTTATATTTACAACTAAAAATGTGTATGCTATGGACACAAGGCCCATCTATTTCTTTTGTGATCCTGTGCATTAACTTAAAACAGCTTTTGGAGGAACAGGAGCAAGAACAGTATTTCTTACATGACCAGACTTTGGAGGGGCTACAGATTAGCGCGAAGTCTTTTGTAAAAATAGTCTGGTTCTCTCTTCCCATCCCAGAGGTTGTTGCAACAAAATCCACGAAGACCCACTTTAGAAATTCTTTGGCACGTAAACGAGCTATGTTATGGTTTGCATATTTTGAAAAGGTTAGCCTAAATTTGTCCAGTTCATCATTTGTAATCCATGTCAATTTCTCAATCCTCTCAGCCATCCTTGTTCCTTTATGGTTTATTATTATCCCTTTGGTGTTTTTCTATCTTAGTAAACTACTATTTTCAGCTTTCCTTCAATTTAAAGGTAAGTTTGTCCCTAGCCAAAATAACTCAAAATATCATGACTAAGCTCCTTAAATAAGGCAAGAGAGAGGAGCATTTAGAACTTTCACTTGTAAGGAATTTAGTCAGAGCTATAGAAGCACAGTATCAAAAGAACTGCTATCGATTTGCCTCCACTGGAACCAAATTTGCAATCAGCAAACGTTCATAGGGTACAGTAAAGATGGTCTTTGTATATATTTATATGTACATATTGGTATTATATATTTCACAAACAGGTACAATGTATTTTGGAATGGTTTTATTGAGCAGCAA
>OZ026599.1:20771974-20776974 GCA_964020085.1 Micromussa lordhowensis | reverse complement strand
ACGAGTTCCAAATACGACGCGAAAATATGTGTTCAACCAGATTACTTGTAAAAGCACCGATTTGATATTGCGGTACGAAACCCGAGTAAACGCTCTTAAACCGTCTAGTTCCTGATTTTGTGTTTACATGTAATTACTTCAGCGCCATGAATTTTAATAAAATATAAATCGATAAGACTGATGTCTGAGTCATGATGCAAAGCCTGGGTTGACAACTCAAATGAATTAATGTGCCGTTATGTAGTGCATTAAAAGTAGATAAAGATATTAGCAATAATACTTGAGGATATTATCACTATAATAGGTCTTGATTGAGCGGAAGAAAAAAGTAATATGAACAAAACATACCTTATGAAAGATTTCAGAGTCGATCGACTGTTGATCTGATGTACGTCCGGGTAAAGTTCAAAGCGATACATTGACGACATCATTTTAACAATTCGATTGACTTTCAAGATGTATTGGCCTTAAATTACATAGCATGCAGACACTATGGATGGACCAACCAGATACCTAAATACACAGACAAGTATAGCTATAATATTTAAAGCTAAAAGGTAGCCATAGTTGATACCTGTTACTTTCAGTTGAGAAAGTAATATTCCATAGGGAAGTAACTTGCACAAATAGTCTTTACAAGCCTGAATCATCATCTTCGCTGACGTTCACCAAGAAAACTGCAACACGAAAGTGAATGTGTCTCTATGACAGCCTTTCTTCTCTGTATTTAGCTGCAAGAGGAGATTAGAGGCTCCGAAAGATCAATGGCAGCCATTTTGTTTCAAGGGCAGCAGGAAGCAAAGGCTTTCGTGACCCACTACTGAATAATAATGCAGTCCGTGACAATGACACATGCTGAGACAAAACAACAAAGCAACTTTTCGCAAGACTAAACGTAAGTTCACTGTGAACAAAATGCTAAATGATCAATGAGTCGAGACGCCTACCGCCAAGTTGGTTATAATGTATACTAACTTCAGTAGTTGAACTCCATAGAGTTTGGATGGACGTTTTTCCCTTTTTTTGCCAGTGATAATGCAACCAGTGTAATGCAATACACGGTTGTTTAGTGGACCATTGAAGGAAATATTCCGTGCCGTCTGAATCGCCACTAAGAAGGTGCTAGTGTGTTAATTCAATTCGGTATAGCGATTATTTAGGGTTCCGATTCAAAACTATAGCGATGTGGTTTACCTTCTTTATTCGGGTGTAATTGATTTTCAGTTTCATCAAGCGGATTATTACTAGTCCCTGACAAAGAAGCTACAGAACACCAACTGAAGAAACAGCAACTCAGAAGTGACTTACTTAGCAACAAGAGTGAATGAAACTGGATCGATAGTCCCCTTCTTCCTTACGCGCTCACTGCTTACTACTACTACTACTACTACTACTACTACTACTACTACTACTACTACTACTACTACTACTACTACTACTACTACTACTACTACTACTACTACTACTACTACTACTACTACTACTACTACTACTACTTCTACTACTACTACTACTACTACTACTAATAATAATAATAATAATAATAATAATAATAATAATACAGGAGCACGTAACAATGACATACCGACTTCACAAGCCAGTACCCAACAAAATTTTTTTTGTCGAAACGTAAATAACGAGAAACACGACGGGAAAAGAGGGAACGGTCTATCAAAACGGTTGAACAATCAAAAAGATAACCAACAAATGAAGCAAATCAAAATCAGGAGCCATCAATTCAGTGGATTTCAAGCATATTTGCCAGTAATAGTGTAGTATTTTTGCAGGATAAGATTGTTTTCCAATTTTCCAGCCCCGATTTCAATTCTCCCAGTGTAACCTCTGCCACCGAGGTTTTAGTAAAATGGCGTCAATGAATGAGGCAAATATTTTAAAGCAAAGATTCCCCTATTGGTGTGTTTTCAACCATGATGTCTAACAAAAATTTATTAATTTTCGCGTGAAAATACTTGGATACACGAAAGACGGCGAATGCTTATCGGTTTTTTCGTCAGGAAGTTAAACGTGAAATAGAGCTTGCCGAAAAAGAAAATGTTCGTTCAGAAATTTTAAAATCCAATGGCAACTCCAACTCGATTTGGAAAATTCTTAATCGTTGTCTACCAAAAAAGAATGCTCCATTAGTCGCTGTCGAAAATCCACTTCTCCTGGCAAATAAATTCAATGAATTTTATGCTAATGTGCGGAAAGTGACAGCTCTGAAAGCCACGCCGAATCTTGCTGAGAAACACAATCTCAAAATTCGAGGCTCAGAGGAAGTCCATCCATGTGAATCTATCCACAGCTCTGGTAAAAATAGTGCTACCTTGTTTACGTTTCAACCCATCATTACGGGCGATGTGCAGAGGATTATTACGAGTCTACCGTCTAACAAAGCTCCCGGTTGCGATAAAGTAAATGCCAAAATTCTGAAAGATAGTTCACCAGGTTATTGCTCCTATCATAACTGGTGTTATTAACAATTCCTTTTCTTTGAGCAGCTTTCCACTTCCCTGGAAGAAAGCAGAAATCGTTCCAATTCTTACGTAATTCTTAAATTAAGGAACTGTGGGGAGCACGCGAACACAAGACTATTTTCAGTACTGCCTATTTTATCTTAAGTATGTTAAAGGGCAGCTCAGTCACAGCTCGTCAATTTCCTCGACTCAAGCAATATAATATATCAATGCAAAGTTTGTAGGCGCCAGAATTTGGATTTTTTCGTGTCTTAGCTTCGTGTTTAGTGTTTTTGTTTCGCGTAATTAGTTGCTTTGTTTTTGGATATGTTATGTTCATTAGCATACTCTATAAGTTCGGTTCGCGCGTAATTTATTTTAGTTAGTGGCGTTTTCTGGGTTCTATGAGCGTTTTGAATCAATTTATTTCTTGCAGTTTGTTGGTTCGTCTTGGTCAGTCACATTCGTCTTGTAAGTTTCTTTGTTTACTTTGCTTCCCTTTACTCTTCATGTTCGGTCGTTGTTAGTTATTTTATGTTCATTCCCGTGTTTGTTATTTTGTTCTTTTTCAGTTACCGTGTTTCAATGGTTTAAACGAGTAAAAAGAGTGTGCGGCATTAAGTGGAAACTGAAAATTTCATTCAACCCAATCGGCACTACTTTATTTCACTGACGAACTGCTTAATAACATGGATCACAGAAAGATGTATGATATTGTTCTCTCAGACATGTCCAAACCTTTTGATGGCATTCGACATGAATTGATGCTGTGCAGGCTTCGCAAAGCTGGTGTATCGGAATTAGCGTGTGCCTGGTTTGAAAGCTATTTGTCACAACGTCAACAAGTCGTTAAGATTCAGGATACCTTGTCCAGCCCTCAACCCTTAACGGTTGGAGTACCACAAGAATCCATTTTTGGCCCAGTGCTGTGTACATTATAGGTAAACGACTTTTTTCGAGTTCCAAAACACTGCAAACCTCTCGGCTATGTGGATGATTCACACCTCTTGGGTTCCCGTCCAACAAACTTCACGACATTATCTCTGCTGCAAATGAAGATCTCAAAAAAATATTAGTCGGTGTTGTAAAAACCCGCTACTCATCAACGCTGATGAAACAAAACTCCTGCATGTGGGCGTCCCCCAACTAACGAGAACTTTACCCGCCACTCTTCTAAGTGCCACAATCTTGGGAACTGAAGTCACGCCTGTGACAGTAACAAAGAACCTGGGAGTGCACATCGATTGTTATCTTAACTTTAATTAACATATCACTAAAACTGCATCTGACTGCATGTTTAAACTAACGAGAGTCAATAGGATAAAGCACTTCTTGGATAAAAGCACTCTGATGTATCTTATAAATGCTTTCGTCTTTTACAAATTATTTTACTGTTTGATCATATTTCAGAGACCCTGAGGTCCCTTAAATGGCTTAACGTAAAGGAAAAACTCGTTAATTACAACTTAGTTATGGTTTAGAAATGCATGAATAACTTGACCCCTGACTATCTCCGTGAGCGATTTCAACACCGTTCAGAAATTCACCAATGAGACACCAGGTAAAAGAGCGACCTTACGTTGCACAAGTGCAGGCTTGTGATTGGGCAAAAGGCTTTCGCCTTCCGTGGGGCTAAAATTTTTAATTCTTTACCTGAAGTAATGAGAGACACGGACAGCCTAAGTGGCTTCAAAAAGGGAAATTTTTAAGAATATCTTTAATTCATAGATCATAAGGTGTTATTTTATTATTGAAATGTAAGCTGTTTTCATAATCTATATTTTTATCTGTAAAGAGTT
Organism: Micromussa lordhowensis; assembly: GCA_964020085.1. Classification (NCBI taxonomy): domain Eukaryota; kingdom Metazoa; phylum Cnidaria; class Anthozoa; order Scleractinia; family Lobophylliidae; genus Micromussa; species Micromussa lordhowensis. The sequence goes on along the minus strand of OZ026599.1, from coordinate 20,772,719 downwards.
TTTCTATCTTAATTTTGTAACTTAATATTTTAATATTCATGTATGGCGGAAGAGCCCCAATAGTCCAGCTGTTATGGACCAAAAAAAGCTTGAATTGTTCACATTGGTGATACAAGCATGAAACTTTCACAGATTGTTAAGGGCCCTAAGGGAAATATTTTCTGATATAGGGCCAAGCCGAATTAAGCCCTGGAGTCAAGATCTGCGCAGGCCCCGATTTTGCTAGGATGGAAATGAGGCTAAAAATGAGAAGCACCTTAAATGAAAGAGTTTTGTGAAAATAACCATCAGTTATGACAAAACTGATAATTTGTTGTAAATTATGATAAACTTTCAGCTTTTAAGGCGGTCACGTGACCAGTTATAACGTTATAACGTTTTAAGTTATCAGGCTTCGGTACCCTGTGGTGAAATTTTGTTTACACAATTATTCAATGTTTTGTGAATTACAATTGCTGAAGAACTGGTTTTTAGCCCACAAATATACCAAAAAATTGAAAATTGTGTTATTTCTTTTTAGTGCGGCCACTTAGAAAGTCTATTTTCTAGCTGTTCATCTCGGTTTTTTCTTTAGGATTCACTTGGCTATTTGTTTTGTTTATAATTTAGAATTATGAATTAATACTGCATGAGGACAAGGGATTTCTTATCTGTTTGGCTTTGTGCCCAAGTGATTAAAATCATCCCGTTTGTCTTTGGCGATAGCAAGGGAATCTATTTAGTACACAAAGTACGACTCATACCC
>OZ026599.1:20756974-20766974 GCA_964020085.1 Micromussa lordhowensis | reverse complement strand
GAATGGTAGAAGAATTTGAGGGAAGGTTTACTGTATCCGAGGAACGAGATCACCATGAACAGAAACCAGGTGTGCAATCTACATTTTTAAAAGATGTGGTCAACACTGTGTCTAGCTTTGAGGAACTTGGTAATCCCTTTACTGAAGAGAGAGAGAACCTAATGGCGATGCACACTAAAGACATCATGGACGATAACGTTGTGGCAACAGTAAAGAATGCACACAAGATTGGTGAGGAACAATTCTGTTTATTTGTCAAAGAAAAAGATTCATTGACCGTAGTAAACCAGTTACAGATCCACTTAAGAAGAACAACCTCCCTGCATTTAGTACTCCAGCTAAGAAGGCTGTATCGAAAAACCAGAAAAAATTAAACTGCTGAAAAAGGACTGTTCCTTATTTGGACGGCTGTACATTGCTTGTCAAACCCGTGACGGAGACCTGGATGATTTTTTTTTTCGAACGAAAATCAACCTTGGCCACCATCCCTTTCAGACCAAGGACAGCTGCGAGGAAGACAAAAAGCCGACTTGCTGAAGTGCCTGCCACAAGCAGCCTCACCAGTATCAACGCCTCCAGTAGATGCCGTAATTCTTGATGGAGCGGTTATTGTTCAAATGCTGGAGCCAAAAACATCGCGCACCTTTGACGAATACTTCAGTATAGTATTTGCTCCATATGTCCTCAAGCAACTGGAGAATACCAAGGCGTGTTGACCTTGTCTGGGATGTCTATCTAGATGATTCATTGAAGAAATCACTGCGAGAGAAGCGAGGTGCCGGACAACGTCGCAAAGTAATGGGATCTACAAGAATTCCAAGCGACTGGAAAGGTTTCCTGAGAGTCGATGGCAACAAGGAAGAGCTATTCAAGCTGCTTGCAGACAAGGTATTATAGATTTCGGATGTTTGCCTACTTTGCAAATCCTTATCGTAGCAATGGATCAACAGGATATGTTCACTAGAATACATCATTGAATCCGTTAATGAAATTATCTATGACATAACCTATTTCAGGTCGTTTCCTTGGCACCTCCTGAAGGCAAAGAGGTATACTCGACTCATGGTAGCGGCGTGCTAACTTCCAGCGACAGATCTGAAATGAGCAACCTTGTGCCGTGCACCCACGAAGAAGCCGACACTCGCCTGATGATCCACGCTCTTGATGCGTCATTAAGAGGTCATCGGCGCATCAAGATCAGAACCAACGACACAAGTGTGATTGTTCTCGCCCTTTCAGTTGTCAGCACACTCCCCGTTGATAATTCTGGATAACATATGGTTCAGGGAAGAATGTGCAACACATGCCTGCGCACATCGTCGCTTCAACTTAGGTCCCTCTAAAGCGTCTGCGTTGCCAATGTTCCACGCCTTTACAGGATCCGACACCGTTTCATTCTTCCGCAACCGTGGAAAGAAGTCTGCATGGAATGTCTGGAGCGTCTTTCCCGAGTTGACCCCAGTTCTATGAACTTTGAAGGCTTCACTAGAGATCATCACGGAAGAATCACTTGCTGTCTTGGAAAGGTTTGTGGTACTTCTCTATGACCGAACAAGCAGTCTACTGAAAGTCAACGAAGCACGCCAGGAGCTATTTTGCAAGAAATCAAGGGAATTTGACAGCATACCGCCAACCAAAGCAGCGCTTGAACAGCACATCAGACGAGCAGTACTTCAGGGGGCTCATATTTGGGGCCAAACCCTCTTGTGCCAGCCCGCACTTCCCAGCCCTGCAGACTGGGGATGGCAGCGTCAAGCACATCGCTGGTCACCGTATTGGACGACTCTTAAACAAGCAAAAGACACCTGCTATGAACTTATCCACTGTGGATGTAAAACTGCATGCAGGGGGAGATGCAAGTGTATGAAGGCTAATCTGGTGTGCACTGGCCTCTGCAAATGTGGCGGAAATTGCCAACAGCAATAGTTAAAGAACACTCGAGTGATAAAGTATATATATATGTAGTGTATATATAAAGCCTATTGCAAGATATGTAAGCCTCGAATTTGAACAAAGATGATAGGTTTTGAGTCCTAGAAAGCAAAACATGAAAAAAACATGATTGATATGTTTTGTGTTAGGAATCAACTGAAGCAAAAAAGTTTTTATCATCTATGTAGCAGAACAAATTGGACGCATATGATTGTTTCAATCATATCAATTCAATCAATATATAAGCTTCAGAATTGCACTTGAAGGACAGTTTTTGAGTTCAAGAAGCAAAAGTATTGTTAGTCGTTTTTGTGTTAGAACTGACATTAAAAAAGTTCTAATAAGGAAAGTCCATACTTGTATTAACATTTCTCTATATCGGTCTGAAGAATGAGGAAAAATGCCAAATTGATAAGTCTTCAAGTCTCAGTTTATTGCAAGATGGCTTTAACAGTTATGCATAGTGTCTGTTAGGAGTTGCGTTTTACATTTTTGACAAAATGTGTAAGCAAAACACCGAATCCCCTGCACTTATGCTCCATATAACATCGGGTAAACAAAATTTTAACCGCAGGATACCCAAGCCTGATTTAAAAAACGTTATAACTGGTCACGTGACCGCCTTAAAAGCTTTAAGTTTCTCAAAATTTACAACAAATTATTAGTTTTGTCATAACTGATGGTCATTTTCCAAAAACTCTTTCATTTAAGGCGTTTCTCATTTTTAGCCTCGTTTCCATGCTAGCAAAATCGGGCCATGCACAGATCTTGACTCCAGAGCTTAATTTGGCTTGGCCCTACATCAGAAAATATTACCCTTAGGGCCCTTAGTAATCTGTGAAAGTTTCATGCTTGTATCACTAATTTGAACAATTTTGGTCGATAACAGCTGGACTAAAGGGGGAGCTTTGCAATAAAGTATGTAAAGTATGTATGTAAGCACTGCTGCATGCGCTACACTCGTAGCTGGCTGGGCGCTCCCCCATTCTGACCGCGTGGAAAATGGAACGAGAAGAACGCTAACGTTGGTTAACTCGCTAGCGCTTCCTCTCTTTTTACGATTTTGCGTGAGGCCAGTATACGCAATGCGACAAAAGTTATTTGTAGGGGAGCGCTTGCTACGGAGGCTTTTATCCTGCGATCACTTTTTTGAAAGGGAGAAGGAAACCAAAAAAGCTAAATGTTACGGTTGTCTGTTTCCTTTCTTTCAGATCGCACCTTTCGTTTAGTTTCTTTCATTTACTCACTCTCGCTAAGGCCCATGGTTTTGCGTAAGTTTTATGGTCGCGTAGCCGTGGTCAAAGTTCAGTTGGCCTTGAGTCGTTCAAGAAGAAATAAATACATTTTCCACTGGTATTTTAGCGACACATTCCGCACTAGATTTTCTGTGTTAGGTGTCGGAGGACCCTTACCGCGAAGTCGTGATTGGTCCTTTCTTTCTATTTATACTTTACGGCAGTTCCGCTCGATCTCTCTGGCTTGCAACCCTGCACTTATTATCCTTCGGCTCGGTCACGTTCTTTATTTTACACGAGTGTAGTACGTCGATCGAGGATGCCCACTCCTGGTGCCGGCACAGAACCTAGCGTTACAGAACCTAATCTTGCTGGTACTTCCAATCCCGGTGATTCGCCTGGCCAAGTCCTTTCGATGTTCAAAAGCTATCTTGAAGTTAAACTGGATGAGAAGAGTAAAGAGATCGAGTCGAAATCGAAGGTGGACAAGCAGGTTACTCTCATGAAATTCAGGTAACCAGAAGCAGTTTGAACATAATGCCCAGATCGACTCAATTTTTGATAGGTTAACCTTGGCGAATGTTCCTAAGAACAAAAATCTGACTAATTTGATTGTCGAAGGCAAGGAGTTGATCCGTAAGCGCCAAAAGTTGATCCGAATAGCCGATAAGAGTGCTGACGGTTGGAGAGTAGTTGACGAGTATGTCTCTGATGAATTGGCCTCCGGTTCCGAGGACGAGAAACGGTTGGAGAGGGCTAAGGACGTGGCAAACCTTAAACGAAGGCAAGCCACGCAAGCTCGCCAAGGACCAGAAAAGAGATTCGTCAAAAGATCAGCAGCTTTTTCGCGGTGAGCCTACGTTTAGCATTATGTTTTTACTTATTATTTTGTGTGTGTGTATTGCTCGTTTCTGTGTTTCTTCTAGTTGGGGTACTTTGTTTGCTCTCTATTCTTTAGGGTCCGCATGCGACCATCCATACTTCGTTGTACCTGGTTTTACGGATATTTAAGTGGTAAATAATTTACGTTAGTTTGAACGTAGTGAATTAGAACGTAAATACATTTTCCACTGGTATTTTAGCAACATATTCCGCACTGGGTTTTCTGTGTTAGGTGTGGGAGGACGCTTACTGCGTTGTCGTGATTAGTCGTTTCTTTCTATTTATACTTTACGGCAGTTCCGTTCGATCTCTCTCGCTTGCAACCCTGCACTTATTATCTTTCGAGCCGGTCACGTTCTTTATTTTACAGGAGTGTATAGCTCGCCCGCCCAACCTCTTTCAGATATGTTCCTTTATCTGTTCCTGTTTATCCATTGCCTGATACTGCCTTTGTTTTCAGTTATTTCCAGGCGGCAGAGAGGCTTACATGGATCGCGCACGATGCTTCAGATGCTTTAAGCTCGGTCACTGGGCAAGAGACTGTACAAGCGCTTGGTCGAGTCCCAGAAACGTCTACCGTGGAATTGGCCTTGCCTCCAGCTACTCTTACAGCTCCAACAAGCCCAGCCAGGGAATGCAACGCCACAGGCAGTCCTAAACAGTGAAGTGTTTGAGGAGGAAGTTTCCGATATTGCGCAGGTACTTTGTGAAAATGATTTGTTTGAGTTTGAGTTGACTGACCATCCGCCGCTTGTAAATGTTAAAGGAAATCTTCGTAGAAAACTAGAATTCTGGAAGCGCATTGGAACCTCGAAATTTATTCTAAATGTTTTAGAGAGGGGATATATGCTACCTTTCCTTAGTCTTTCGGAACCAGCTGTGTTTAGAAACAATAGATCATCCCTTTCCCAAGCAAAACTTGTTGAGGATGCTATACATGAGCTAGTTGAGTCGGGTCGTGTTCTTGAAGTTCTCGTACCTCCACTGGTGGTTAATCCTCTGTCCGTTTCCGTTCAAGGCACTGGCAAAAAGAGGCTTATTCTTAATTTAAGATACGTCAATAGGTGTTTGACGACTGGAAAATTGCTTTATCCTACTTCATGACAGAAGCGTTTATGTTTTCTTTTGACCTCAAGAGCGGATACCATCATATTGAAAGATTTGGGGGTCATCAAACCTACCTTGGTTTCTCTTGGAAGCATGGCAGCTCTAATTTCACAAAGTTTTACGTGTTTACAGTTTTGCCCTTTGGTTTATCATCGGCACCTAACATTTTCACCAAAACTAGCTTAAGCCTTTGGAAAAACATTGGAGACATCAGAGCATATGCATTGCTATTTTTCTTGACGATGGCTGGGCCATAGAAAGGCATTGCCAAGTGTGTAGTAGCGTTTCTAAAGCAGTAAAAACCGATCTTGGTGAGGCAGGTTTTATCAGAAATGACGAGATTTGGGAACCTTGCCAGCGAATCGATTGGTTGGGTCTTAGAGGGGACAGTGCTCGAGGAACCATTGAAATCGTCGATAGGAGATGTGCCAAAATACTCGGTACTATTTACAGTATTGTCTACTCTGGCTTCGTTATTTCTGCTAGAAATTTGGCCTCTTTCACGGAGCAAATTATTTCCACATCACCAGTTTCCGGGAACATCTCCAGAATCATGACTAGGCACTGCGTTTTGTCTTCATTGAGTGTTCAGCGTTGAGAGGAGAAAATTGAATTTGATCAGTATTGCATTGAAGAGTTACGTTTTTGGAGAACAAATTTGAATTCTCTCAAGGTTAGGGACTGTTTCCTCAGTCATAAGCGTCAATGTTTCGTCTATTCCGATGCGAGTGCTACTGGGTGTGGTTCAGTGATCACCCTTAATGAGGAACATATCTGCCATAGACTTTGGGAGCCATCCGAATGCTCCAAAAGTTCTACTTGGAGAGAGCTTGCCGCCATTGATTTTTCTCTCGATTCGTTCGCCCCAGTTCTGGAGGGTTCTCTCGTCAAGTGGTGAACGGATAGTCAGTTGGCTGCGAAAATCGTCGAAGTGGAAAGCATGAAGTTAGATCTGCACAGGCTAGCTGTCAAAATTTTCCAGTTTTTTTAGCATAATATTCGTTTGGAGGTCCCGTGGATCCCGAGAACGGAAAATGAGAAAGCAGATTATATCAGTCGTCTTATTGACTTTGATGATTGGCAGATTACGCCGGATTTTTTTCTCGTTCTCGTTTTTTCGTTAAGAAGAGTTATGGGGTCCACACACGGTTGACTGTTTTGCTAATTTTTATACAGTGAAACTACCAAGGTTCTTTTCCCGCTTCTGGAACTCGGACACATCAGGGGTGGATTTTTTTGTCCAATATCTAGAGTCTGAAAACTGTTTAGTGGTTCCTCCGGTGTCTCTTATTGCTCGCGCCCTCCATTATCTGAGTCTCCAGAAGGCGAGGGCTACCATCGTGATACCGTTATGTCCTTTGTCCAGTTTCTGGCCTCTACTTACAAGTCAATATATGCAGTTTATCAAAGGCTCTTTCCAAGAGAACGGGTGTGAGGCTCTTACTTTAGGAAGAAATTTGAATTCGTGGGTTCCTGGGTTCTGTAAATTTTCTGGCAACGTTATCGCCGTTAGACTGGAATTTTTGTAGAGAAATTCTTGCGCGTTGCGTTCACTAGAAAGCTGACTTAAAGGCCTACTGTACTTCGCTTATCAAGAGTCGTATGACACTGGTCATGAAGGGGATGGATGTGTTTAGAGAAATGACACTGGTCATATTCAGCGGCAATGATTGCTTACAGGAGTGTGAGCTGAAGCACTTGAGTGTCCCGGAGGAGCCAAGATGGTTGGCTTTATATACATGTTGCACGAGACTCCGTTTTATGTTCACAAGATGACTTTCGACCCAATGTGTGTCTGACTGTGTAGCCGAACATTTGTAAATTTTTCGCCAGCCTTTTGCACGATGATATTGGTTTGGCCTTACAAAATGTTGCCTCCTTTGCGGTGCATGACTTTGCTAGGGCCTCCATATTTCGTCTATCCCTGCGAGCGTCGGGAATTTGAGTTAGAACTTTTAGGCATGGCGAATTTATGCCCCAGTGCCGTTACACTGTTTACGCTGTGAGAGAGTTTAGTTTTTTCCTTTTAGTATTATTTTAGGCGTTTATTTGTTAGATCGTTTGACTCGAGTGTTAGTTTTCTTTCCTTTTCCTTTGTTATGAACTTGGTAAAGCTTGTACGTTACTCCCTTCTGCTCTTACGCCTGATCGCAATTCCTTATTTAATGTCTTGCTTAACTCCAGGGCTAATTCTACTGCGAAAAAGTACATCAACGAAATTAAAAAGTTTTTTGTGTGGTGTAAGAGTAGACAGATCTCTATTCAGATACCTTTTTCTTGGTCGCCCTTTACTTATTTAATTTAGATCAACAGCTTAGGTCCCCCGCCTCAATGGTGTTGGTCCATGCCGCACTTAAATGGCTACATTCTTTCACGCCTGATGACGGCCCTAATCCTTTGGACAACGCCTGCTGCAGAAGCATGATCGAGTGCGCCAAGAGAACAAGGAGTCTTCCAGTTAGCAAGAAGAAGCCCGTTGATGCTGACGTCGTTAAAAGTATTAACGACAGATTTGGTGCTGAAGGCGCATCGTTGAAGGACAGTTACGTATTGCGGCAGTAACCTCCTTAGGCTTTGCTGGATTTTTTCGGTTCTAATAAATTAGCTAACATTCAGCCCAATCACACATTCTTTCACGGGGAGTTTGTTGAAGTATTCGTACCAAGAAGTAAAACACGTGTGTATAGGGAGGCGAACTATGTGTATATCTCTAAGTTAGACAGTAATTATTGTTCTGTGACGGTATTGCGTAGGTATATCCAAGCAGCCAATATTGACCTATCTAGTCAGTTGCCCTTGTTCAGGCCATTAACGAAGAGGAAATTAGGGTATGTCCTTAGGAATGACAAGTTATCTTATACCCGTTGTAGGGAGATATTCAAGGACGCTTCAAAGGACGTGGGTTATGATCCCAAAGATTATGGCCTCCATAGTTCGCTCTGGTGGGGTAACCTCTGTTGTCAGTAACGACCTTTCCCATAACGATTCTGAGAGATTGTTAAAGCTTCGCGGCCGCTGGAAAAGCGACAAGGCTAAGGACATGTACATATTAGAGCCACAAGGTAGCCGATTAAGACTAACAAATATCTAGGAATTTAGTTCATTGACAATTATATATTGTTCTCTTGAAATGTATCTTAAAAGGGCTAATAAAAGTGTTAGGGTCTTCATGCGATCACCCATACCTCGTTGTACCTGGTTTTACGGATATTTAAGTGGTAAATAATTTACGTTTGTTTGAACATAGTGAATTAGAACGAAAATCTCGACGCACTCTTACGCAACATATTACCCAGAAGAACTTGGCACGAATGTTATCGTTTAACTTTTCTCTGAGTCAGTAGATAGTTTCATACCACTCACAATTTTGATAAGACAATCTTACCTTGATAATCTGCAATGGACACAGCAAATAACGTGACTTACCATCATGTTTACCATAGTTTGGAGGACTGAGCATAACTACACACGATCCCAGGGTCCTCTGGGTAACATGTTTCGTGGAGCACTGCGCGATCGAGATGAGGCTGTTGTTAAAATGTCCTGTTCTTAACTGCTAAGACAGTCTATATTCATATATTTTTCTATATCGTGTTTTTCAGGACAAAATATAAAAAAAAATGGCTTGACTCGTGGTTGACTCGAGGTTGACTCGGGCTCGCGGTTAGTAACGCCATAACTCAAGATAAACATATTTACTGTAAAGCAGCAAGCTCACTTTAAATGGCATTCAAATTTTCGCTTGGATATACACTATGAATTGTGTTTCCAAACAATGCGAGTTCGTTCTACATTTAAATACGAAAGTAAACCTTTCCTAGAGGGCAGTTTTATGGTTTGAAGCAGCTATTTATTTAATCTACAAGATGAACAACTCCGGCTTGGCCGGGGGAGGGAGAGGCTTGGAACATACACATATTCCTGATACCCATTACTCTCTGCTTTATTGTCCGTTCAGTTTGTAAATAAATGATCGGACGGATCAACCATGGCGGAAATTACTGCAAATAATGTCTGGTTCTTGGTAGTTGCTCTCATTTTTATTCCTCTTACAGGTAAGAATTGGTATAGCTCCCTCTGTTACTTCGGAATGTAAATCTTAAGACACAGTCTATAGATTACCGGTTAACAGATTCCTAAATACATGTACAGCTTTCTACCATGACATGCTGGCGGTAATTTGGAAGAACCTGTCTTAGTTAACTCGTAATGCAGCCCATGCTGCCGGATTATGTTTTCATAGCTCGCAGCTTTCGTCCAAGACTTTAAATTAAGATCAAGACGACTGAAATTAAATCATTAAAGCTGCTACTATTCTTTTATAATTCATCGTCATGGCGTCAGCACTGACGCGTGAAGTGTCCCGACGCTTACATGTATTTCACTTTTACCGACGTTTTCCGAGTTCGATTCAGCGTAGATCAGTTTAACTGTTACTCGACGCAGTGTTGATTAGGTCCTGTATTCATTTGTATCTTGCTTGAGTGATTTTTTTTTATTTCAATTCAATGAAGGCGTTCGTGCTAAAGCGTTATGCATGAGCAGTTGTCTAAAGAATAATGTAAACATTTCTTGTCATTATGCATGTATGTCACACCATGCTTAATTTTATGACATTTTTTTTACTGTGAACATCCTATATGGCAAATTTGTGTTTTCAGTTGTTATGACTGTTCATCGAAACCTTGGGCTAGGAGTAGGAAGTTAAAGGGACACTATCACGATGTAGCGCACGCGCGAACTTGACTGGTTTCTTTCATCGGAAAACAATAGAACTGTCACTTTGTCGCTTCGGCATGACGCGACAAAGTGACAGTTGAGCGCTATTTATATCCCATTCGCCG
>OZ026599.1:20749474-20754474 GCA_964020085.1 Micromussa lordhowensis | reverse complement strand
CACAAATACTGTAATGTTCTTACTGAATTCCGAGCATTAGCAACTATCTTATAGATCCCGTAACGCACACTGATTTTTTTGTTTGATAAGTGTTTGCTTTGAAAACTAACATTAGAAGAATGCAATTAGTCATGAATGTGGCTACCAATTGTTAGTGCCTACAAATTTTTACACCAAAATAAAACAAAGTGGGAAAAACTAAGAAACACTAAGTGCAATGTTCATAATTCCTTCCTTTAGTCTTCCTTTAGTCTAGACTACTTGAAGTACGGGACAGAAACATTGACGACAACGTTATTCAGTGCTTTGGTGCGTGAATGTTATAAGATATAGAGATACTTATTCGGTTTGAATTAATGTAACCCGAACCCAGACTGAAACTTTTTTGCTATTTACCAAAATAAATAATTTTCCAATGACATAAATTTAGCCGGCCTGGCGAAGGTCAAAGTGCTCAGACAAAGGACACTCTTCAACATGGTGCTTTTGAGGGCTTTATACCTTGTAGATATGGGCTTTAGCAGTCTTTGAATGCAGTTTTCAAAAACGTTGAACGACTGTCTACATGCATGGTGTGTTCTCTCGTGTTTTTGGGTTACTAGCTGAATGGAGTTGACTATTAATTTCAGATTAAGAAGATATTTCAGTGAGTTCGCAGCCTTTGACCGTGTTCCAAGAGACGATAGAAGATTCTACTGGAAATATTTCGAATTTCGAAGTATTTTCGAATGTCGTAATTTCCCGCCTTTTCGGGATTGTTCTATTCGCTCAGTTTTACTAAATTCGTGTTTTGTCCTTGTAAGCGGCTTGACAGAAAAAGCAATTCTTTGTCAAGTTACAAAAAAAACAATTTAATATATTCTTTCGCTAAGGTATTAGATTAACTTAGCGGCGTTGTGTTATATTCTTTTTGATTTATCTATATAGCTACTTCTTTGTAGAATACAATTTTGCTAAATCCCTTTCTTTTTCTTCAGTCCAATCAGGAGAAACCCCTAGTCTCAAGTCGTTTTTTCGAATTCGACTGAAGGAGCTTACCTTAACTACATGTATGTTGTAACATAAGCCTTTTCGAAATTGCTAGATCGTTCTGCGAACTTAACTCATAATGGCATAAAATTGGCCACAAATTTTGTAAAGGATGCTCATACTAAGGGATGAGCAATGTGGTGGAGCAATGATGTCAGTAATGAAGCGCCGATATAGATGAGCGTGAACAAGTGATTGTGAGCGTAGCCTTAATGCAGTTTAGAAAATTGAGTATAAAAAAAATTATAAATAAATAAGTAATATTGTATTTTAGAGACCTCAGTAACATGGACAGCACCTCCTCCAGCCTGGACTCAGACAGACCCAAATGACATTAGAACACTTGTTATGCAAGTTTTAAATGGAAGCACTCAGGTGCCTCTGAGATGGAGTTACACTCTATCACCTGGGTCAAATCTACTATCAACAGGATTTTCTATCGACGATGGAGGCTTCGATGATATTGGAAAAATCTTTCATGGCAGTGGTATTACTACAGTATTTGACAAAAAGGATTACAGAACACGTTTTAATATCAGTAGAAGTGAAGTGGCCACCTTGATAATAAACAGAGTCACTGAAAGAGAAGAAGCGGTTTACGAATGTGGGCTTGAAACGGCGACAAACAACTGGAGATACAGGATACGTGTCATTGTTATACATGCAGGTGAGAATTTTATTTTTTCAGTGCAAGCATGAGCCTTGAGAATACATGTCAGGTAGGAATTAGACATGTAAAGATATGATTCATGAAAGTCTATTACTGCTCCTTAAAATAAAGCAGTATTAGAACACAAGACTTATGCAGTAACGGTACAGCTCAGTCTACCAGCACAGCTATGAAGTGAATTGGCAACTGTCCTTCCAAGGCGAATAAGACCCGCGACCCCAGAACTACAGGGATACCATTTGTAAGTTACTCGGCATATATATTTTTTTAATTGCTGTTTAATTTAAAGGCCACACATTTAAACTATTTGCAGAGCTAATATTATACTAGTACATACTACATTTATACTTCACATACTACTTATACAATACTTACATAATACTACTCTTAATACGGCACAATTACATTAATTACATTAACAGTTGGCCTATTTACAATGTGTAACACTAAAAAGATGATGCAGCTCATTGGGATAGAAATCGTTATTACTATATATATATTCTAAAGGTAGCGGCCAATTTACACCACACTTAAATACAATCTACATCCTACTTAGAAAAAGTTGACAGTATTACACATCACTGCTACACATTTAAACCTTCCAATGGATATTTATGACTTACTTTTGCAATAAAATCAGGCATGGAGACTTCTTCATGTGTTGACTTTGTGCTCTATAAATAATATGCAAACAGTAGGGCAAAGTTGAGTCTTCTTTCAGGATAATTTGGATTTATCAACTGGGTCGATAATGTGAATTGGCCACCGTAAAGAGATTCTGAAGCTGACGTTTCGAGCGTTAGCCCTTCGTCGGAGCGAATCAAGAAATTGTGGGTTGTGTGTGGTTTATATACAGAAATATGGAGCGACGCTATTGGTTGGTGCCTGGCAAAGCTAAAAACAACAGAATGAAGTAGTTGAATGAAAAGCGTTCGTTGATACCGTGAGGATTAAGAGTGCCGATTTGAAAAATAAATTTTTCTTCAAGAGTTTTGTGGCTTTCTGTGCTTCCTTGATGATGTAGGGAGAGGCCGCAAACTGCCATATGTTGCTTAGAATGATTCGGCAGATTAAAGTGTCTAGCGAGCGGTTGAGAAGCGTCTTTATCGTCTTTCTCTCCGTTACGTGGAATTATAAAAGTCTTTGTTTTTTATTTTAAAAAGGTTTACACAGATTTCTGATGAAAGCAGGAAAAGAGTTTTTGACAGGAAGTCTGTTTTTTCTAAAGACGTTACTTTTGCACTTTCTATGAAATTTTTGGGAATTGCTGAAATAGCTTGAAAATAGGTCAGAAAATTAGAACTTAGAAGATATTTCTCTGTAAATTTTGCGTACGACATAACTTTACCATCTGCGTCTAGAAAATCGTGCATGAGATATACACCTTTGTCAAACAAAGTTTTGTAGAAGATAGAACATCCGTCCAACAATATATCTTTGTTATTAAACAAAACAAATTCTTGATGGGAAAAAAATCGTTGTAGGATGTCTTAAGTTCCAGGAAATGCTTAATGATTTCATTGTAGAACTGGGGTGAATTGATCCTAGCAAGGAACTTTTTATTGTAGTTACACCTCAACACAAGTCCTCCAAATTTGTCCAATAGGTAGTTGGGAATGGCCAGGAGTCCTCAAAATTTTCCTCTTCCGATAAAAGTCTAGGGATCCATGCCAACTTCATTGATTTTGCCATGATATCAGATCACCTATGATATCATCGTAGATCAGCTCCATCATAATCAGAGATCATTACTCTACGTTTGATTTTGTGTTTTTTTTATTTTTCCAAATAAATTTTAAAATAGCAGAATTGACAGTCTGGATAAAGTCTTTCAAAATGTTGAGGCTTGAAATCGTGTGGACCAGCTGGGCGATTCCCAGGCTTTTTGTTATGAGGCATCTTCCAAAGATTGTTAAATTTCGACAATTCCAGACATCAAAGATACTTTGCATTTTCTGCAGTTTTGTCTCAAAATTAAGTTTTTCATTTTTTTTTACATGGTAAGATACGTAAGATCCAAGTATTCGGGCAGGCTTTTCAGGCCACTGGAATCCGAAGGGTGTTTCTTTACAATATGCCACCAAGGACCAAGCCACAAAGCTTTGGTTTTCGACGAGTTTAGTCTTAAACCTGAGAGGTTGCCAAAGTTGTCTAGAAAATTGAGAGCTCTGCTGACAGAATTTCTATTGCTGTTAAGAAGGGTAGTGTCATCTGCAAATCGGCATATATACTGCTAGCATTGGTAACGTATTGATGTGCTTATGAAGGATGGAAAGTTGAGTGGTAAGAATGCAGGTTGACCTTACCCGTGGTTACCTTACCTTTGTTGTGCCATTGACAGTTTACATTCTAGTTTTTTACTCCTTTTCTTAAGGCAGTCCTTTAAATAAACAAAATAGCTTCCTGGACTGTCTGCCAAATGTATGATAACTATATGTAATTTAGTATTATAATTTATAAAAGCAAATAAAATAAACTGAACTGAACTGAACTACCTATTTCGCCCAACAACTCCTAATGGTGGAATTTTAGATGCCCCCTTTACTTCGACGACGGCAGAGGCCCGACTTAAATTACATCTGAAAGAGATGGGTCAGGATGACGGTGAAACGTTGCATGCGTTTAGATCGGGATGTGCGATAACCTTAGCTCTTTCAGGTGTAGAATTAACAGAAATAATGGATCACGCCGGATGGACCCGTAGGCACACGGCTACGCATTACCTGCAACTAGCGAAAGTGCTAAATCCTTCTGGGGCCTCTGCTAAGTAGTATACTATGTTGTTTTTACTCCGCATTCCGGACTAGGTTGATTAGGTGCCTATGGATTAGGTGGATTAGGTGCCTAGTCCATGACGTCACAACATACCTTCCTGCATACTAATTTGGATTAGGTTTACTAATAAGCGTCGCTCTAAAACAATACAAACAATAAGGTTGCCTGGGCTTGCCCGTTAATAATCAACCCTGATTGGCTCACGAAAATCTATTAACTGTTCAAAGTAAAAGCGCCAATTTTAACGAAAGCGTCATTCCTTCATTCAACTTGAACTCGCTGGAAACTTGAAAACTTTTTTCGATTTCGAGACGATTATCAACATGGCTTTTTTCACCGACGTTATTGATCTTCAAGCTGCCTTAAGCGGTTGTTTAACTGTCCGTGACTGGGAGATGTTGATTGAAGCCGTCCAAATCCCAGAGAATTTTGTTCCGTTGGCGTTTGCGCGATTGACTGAGTTGACTTTCCATATTATGTTTTTATCTGAACTCTTAGCTTTGCTGACGAGAGAGCGAGAATTATT
>OZ026599.1:20721974-20744474 GCA_964020085.1 Micromussa lordhowensis | reverse complement strand
GATCTATCCAGCAAAGAGGAGTCAGGTATTAAGACCTTCAACAAGTGAAACACCTCTATCAGTGCGGGAAGAGGAAAAAGATACAATAGTCCATCACTTATCAACACCAAGAGGAGAAAAGAAATCCCTGAAATCTCTACCAAGAGGACTGAAGAAATCACTGAAATCTCTACCAAAAGGCGTTAGAAAAGCAGTCAATAGCATCAAACATTATAAAACAACAGCAGATTCAGTTCCTGAGTGGCTCACTTTGTATGGAGACGATGAAGGGCCGAACACAGAGGAGAGAGCTTAGTAACCCCGCATGCAGTACCAGTAGCTTGTCACACTAAATCGCGTCCCATAAGCTTCACATTTTCACTGCTTGTTTTATAGGCGGCGCTCCACTTGCCGTTCAGTTTGCTGTCAAAGCTCGTGCTGTTCAAACCAAAAAAATGTCTTGCGACGGTTATAATTACTGCATTCTTCAGCGAGGTAATGGATATTACGAAGACAGTGAAGACTCTCAATCTAGCCAAGAAACGGATTCTTCCCAATCTAGTCAAGAAACGGATTCTTCCCAAGAAGTGACAGAGCACTTAAACCCTTGGTCGCGCATATTAGATGAAGCTCAGGAACGCCACGAGGTTTAGCTCAATGCTTTGGTCGACGAGTACCAAAGAAACGGAGATTCGGAAAATGTAGCTCACCTTAAAGCGCAGAACGCTCTCCTTCCTCTCTACAGAAAGGAACTGAGAAACGTACTGTTAGAATATATGCAGTGGATGCGAGCGATGAAGAAGGATTACACCTTTCAAAAAGTGATGGAAACCCAAAAAGATCTCAAAGATACAGATGGATTTGATTGGTTTGAATCGACAGAACTAGCCATCGATAAGCGGAAATTCTTGCTTAATCGATTGTTTGTGGAGCAACCGATTCCACAAGATGAAGACTAGACCTACTGTATTTCAAACCGATATCTAGTTTGTTGTTCTATTGGACTTTCTTTTTTTGTTAAGGGGACTTCAGTTTTATTGTTCATTGCATCCTAATTTCCTGATTTACTTTGCGTTGAACACTTCGTTGTGGAGCTTTCGTTGTCAATAAATGTATTTTTTAATTCATTTCAAATCTCTGTGTATTTGAATCATTTCGCTAATAAAAGTATTATTCAAGAAACTCCGTGTTGTTCAAAACTATTTATTGTCGCGTGTTTAAATTAAATTAAGCGCTCCGAACTTCTATTGTTGTAATTTCAATGACAGAGCTGTCCCATGGGTTTCTCCGTTCGAGTTTGTATGCAAATCTGGGGTTAAAAGTAGAGGCACTGCGTGTTTGCAAAATGAGTGAATAAGGGAGCGGAAAACTCAACCAGCTAAAAAATAATTCTCTCTCTCTCGTCAGCAAAGCTAAGAGTTCAGATAGAAACATAATATGGAAAGTCAACTCAGTCAATCGCGCAAACGCCAACGGAACAAAATTCTCTGGGATTTGGACGGCTTCAATCAACATCTCCCAGTCACGGAGAGTTAAACAACCGCTTAAGGCAGCTTGAAGATCAATAACGTCGGTGAAAAAAGCCATGTTGATAATCGTCTCGAAATCGAAAAAAGTTTTCAAGTTTCCAGCGAGTTCAAGTTGAATGAAGGAATGACGCTTTCGTTAAAATTGGCGCTTTTACTTTGAACAGTTAATAGATTTTCGTGAGCCAATCAGGGTTGATTATTAACGGGCAAGCCCAGGCAACCTTATTGTTTGTATTGTTTTAGAGCGACGCTTATTAGTAAACCTAATCCAAATTAGTATGCAGGAAGGTATGTTGTGACGTCATGGACTAGGCACCTAATCCACCTAATCCATAGGCACCTAATCCACCTAATCCATAGGCACCTAATCCACCTAATCCATAGGCACCTAATCCACCTAATCCGGAATGCGGAGTAAAAACGACATAGTATACTACTCTGCTAAATTGGCCTCTAGGGAAGTAATGAGTGTTAACAACACGTGGACAGATCTGAATGAACTGAAGCGCTTCCTTTGTGCCTTATTTATCACCGTAAGGGTATTACAGTAAATACGGTCTTATTTATCACCGTCAGCGCATTCCATGGCTGACGCCAGACGTAATACTATCTTTAGCGCATTGAATATTCCCTTTGAAAGTGAACATGCCAGCAAAACGAACACACAGCTTAACTCTAGATAATTTCAGCCTTAGTAGCCAGCAACAGGTCCTAAATTACATTATTTATCCTTTCAAATGTCCTGACGTCCATCTTTGACGGATGTTGGCCCAATTATTTCTCCCCGACTATGAATATTCAATTCGCTAACTAGACAAAACTTTCCTAAGGGAGGTATGGCAAAAAGAGCTGAGAAATGGCATGTAATTGGCTGATGATGACATCATTCGGTGACGACATGTGGCCAAGTGAAAATGTTGGTCTGCTCACCGACAAAAAAAAAAATAAACAAGATCTTTTAGGTCTTATAACCGTGCTTTTAAAATTTAACTATTCTTTTAGCACTACAGTGGCAGCGCAGTGCATATTCCAAAGCAGTCTTTGATTATGTATTGATTACTGTATTCCTCTGCCCATGTGTGGTAACTATATTAACGCGATAGTGATATATCGCCCTCGCAGTCAAGGTTTCTGATTACATTCTTTGCATAGCGTAACTTAAGCGTAATTTGTAATGGAAGATTGTTTTTTTTTTACCTCGAAGGAAAATAATACACGAAAAAGGTCATTTTATTGATCTTTCAAACAAATATAAATTTACATATGTTCCAAAATAACTTTGCCGTGAAAAAGAGTTTCTGGCGAGCACTGGGGTTTTAATTAGAGAGCACATCCGTTTTTTTTTTTTCTTTTTTTGTATTTTATTTGTTTTTGGGTTCTTACAGTTTTAACATGTGTACAAACTACCTTACAACTTCTACATGCATAAATATGTATCACAATATGTATTATAAATATTATACAATGAAAAGAATGCTACACTACAAGGATAAAATAAAATAAATCGATAAATCGATAAACTGAAATAACTTTGTTAACGTATAACGTATTGTTATAAGAAAAAAAATTTAGGTCAGCAATTGTTCTATTAGTTGGAGGATGGGTTTCCATTTATTTTGATGGATCTCAAGTTTGTTATTCTTTGTAGCTATAGAACGTTCTATTTGAAACGTATTTTTAATTCTTTCGAAAAGTGATTTGAAAGATAAAGAAGTCTTATTGAGCTTGGTACGATAAATAAAATACTTACTTTTTAATACAATTTAATTAAGAAGGATTCCGTCACTGTCATGATTAGGCGCGTCAAAAAGACCAAAAAAGATATCTTTAATATCAGGAGACTTAAAAGTTATGCCCTGTGAATGTAACATGACAGTGACTTCATCCCAGAAAGCGTGCACTCTTGGACAACTAAAAACAAATGTTCTAAAGCCTCAAGCTCCTTTCCGCAAAAATAACACAATGGGGAGTCAACTTTCTTGAATTTAAACAACATTTCGTTTGTATATAAAATTCTACTCAGAATTTTATATTGAACTCTCTTAATTTGGTATGCAAAGTTGTTTTAAAAGGCAGTAAATAAATTTTCTCCCAATCTAGATGGATAAGTTCTGTATTAAATGCCTCGTCATATTTTTTCATTGCAGTTGGTTTACAAGATATCTTAGAAACAAAAATCCGGTACAATGATTTTGAAAAGAGCTTATCTAAAGACTTTTTTTTTACCATCAATACACAGGGCAAAACTATTTAATTAGGTTTTGGTGTTGCGTGTTTCTGTAGATAGAGGCCCTATTTAGTTTTAATTCTTTACGCCACTCTTGCGGAAAAGCATTGAAAAGACGGAAAATTAGGAAGTGGTCAACCGGTGAGAGAGATGAACGCCATGGCTCCTTATCCAATTTAAACTCGCCATTTTTATCATAGAGGTTGCCAATTTTTATTAAACCTGAGTCAAGAAGCTTTTCACTATAAACTGACCTGGAATCAATGCATATAAACCTGTTGTTCCATAAAACCTGATTTACTATCTCTGAAAGGGGTTGTCCTCGCTCAAAGAAGACCAAGTTGAAATACATTCTTTGTAAAAGTCTGGAAGAGCTATTGGTAACTTTTTAAAATCAAAGTTACAATGGAACAAAAATTTACCTCCTACCTTCTTGAGGTAAAACCCTAAGAAAACTTTCCACCCTGCTGGGTAGGTTTCTAGGAATTTCTTGATACAGAGTACTCTTTGAGCTTTGACCATGGACTCTATGTCTGGCATTTTTAACCCCCCTTTGTCGAAGGAGTTTATTAATGCATTTCGCTTAACTTTGTCCTTACCCTTCCAAACAAACGAATATAGTAGATTATTAATTATTTTAATGAAATCTTTCTTGGTCGAGATAAGAGATGCTCGATACAGAATTTTGGGTATAGCGAATGACTTAATTACTTGTATTCTCCCTAACAAAGTAAGACCTCTCCAACTCCAGCCTTTCAAAGAGCACATCCCTCAATCATCACAAACAGTAATTTCGCGCGACTCTTTTACATGAATAAACTGAGGGGGTAAGTTTCTAAAGAAACTGTGGTGTTGCGTCGATAATTTGGTTTTATTTACCAAAGTATCTTTTTACACGAGCAACCAGCGAATTAATAATTTTCGCAGTTATTTAACTCATGCCAATGTGGCGCAGTGGAGGAGACAATAAAAAAAATTATCGTTAATTTAGAACACTGTTTCCCAGGACACGGCAGAAAAGAAAAAAAAAATATCATATTACTTGGACCGGATTTGAACCCGGAACTACCCGGCGCTAGGAACGACAACTTACCACTAGGCCACTGAAGCACAAGACGACGGTAACCTGTTTAACTAAATATTTAATAGAATCTTGCATAGAATATCACTGATCTACACTGATTAGGCCTAAGCACAGATTTCAAATGGTTACTTTTTTGTTAAGGTTTGGTGATCGACCTTTTCCATTCACTCTCTAAAATTATTTTTTAGCGAGTAATGATATATGCTTACTGCAGGATATAGAATAAGCGCATGAATTATATGGTTTAAAAATCGAGTGACGAGGTGGTCTAATGGTTAGAAGACAGGATTACAAAGCGAACAATCCCAGGTTCGAGACACTTTGGTTTCCTTTTAAACAAGATATGTTCATTTCCCAGAATTCCTATCAAATTGTGAGTGTTCTAAATTAACGATAATCAATAATTCAGAGAAATTAGGAATTGTCGATAATCGGTAATTTCCGAGGTGAGGATGGGTTGTCAAATCCGGTCCAAGTAATATGATTTTTTTTTTCTTTTCTGCCGTGTCCTGGGAAACAGTGTTCTAAATTAACGATAATCGTAAATTCAAAGAGGAATTTACAATTAACGATGATCGTCAATTCAAAGAGGAGGACATGTTGAACCATGAACTGCGCTCGGCCCATGGCCGCTCGGTTAATAAACCCCGTGCAGAACAAGAACCGCGCTCGGCCCATGATCGCGCAGTAAACAAAGTGGCAAAAACCTGAGGCCAAGAAACACGAAGCGCAATGTTTATAATTCCTTCCTTTAGTCTTCCTTTAGTCTAGACTAACTGAAGAACAGGAATGGTGGTGCGTGAATGTTATAAGATATGGAGAATACTGGTGTGGTGTGAATTAATGTAACCCGAACTCAGAGCGAAACCTTTTGCTGAAGATTGTTGCTTGAATGTTTTCTGGGACGCTTTCGAAGGTCGAAGGGCACTCTTCAACATGGCGCTTCATACCTTGTAGATATGGGCTTTTGATGCAGCTGAATGCAGTTTTCAAAAACGTTGAACGACTTTCTACATACATGGCGTGTTCTGTCGTACTCCTGGGTTACTAGCTGCATGGAGTTGACTATTAATTTGAGAGTAAGAAGATATTTCAGTGAGTTCGCAGCCTTTGACCGCGTAGCCTTTGACCGACAGAAGATTCTGCTGGAAATATTTCGAATTTCGAAGTATTTTCGAATGACGTCATTTCCCGCCTTTTCGACATTGTTCTATTCGCTCAGTTTTACTAAATTCGTGTTTTGTCTTTTTAATAATAGCATTTATACACAGCGGCTTCAAAGAAAAAGCAGTACTTCGATCGTGTTGAATTTTTTCTCTTTTTCAAGTTATAAAAAACAGTATTATATACTCTTTCGCTCCGCTCAAAAGGTATTGTATTAACTTAGCGGCGTTATCTTTATAGCTACTTTTTTGTAGAATACAATTTTAGTAGATCATTTTGGTTGTTGGTTTTTTTTTTTTTTTTGTTTTTTTGTCACACAAGCCTTTTCGAAATTGTTAGATCGTTCAGCGAACTATAAACGCATAATGGCATAAAATGTAAAGGATGCTCATACTAATGGAGGACCAATATAGTGGAGTAATGATGTCAACAATGAGGCGCCGATAGATGAACGTGAACAAGTGATTGCGAGGGTAGCCTTAATGTAGTCTAGAAAATTGAGTATAAAAAAATATATTTCTAACTAATATTGTGTTTTAGCGACCTCACCTGAAGTAACATGGACAGCACCTCCTCCAGCCTGGACTCAGACAGACCCAAATGACATTAGAACAGTTGTTATGCCAGTGTTAAATGGAAGTACTCAGATGGCTCTGAGATGGCGCTACACTCTATCACCTGGCTCAAATCTACAATCAACAGGATTTTCTATCGACGATGGAGGCTTCGTTAGTATTGGAAAAATCTTTCATACTAGTGGTGTTACTACAGTATTTGACAGAAATGATTTCCGAACACGTTTTAATATCAGTAGAAGTGAAGTGGCCACCTTGATAATAAACAGAGTCACTGAAAGAGAAGAAGCGGTTTACGAATGTGACCTTGAAACGGTGATGAACACCTGGAAATACCAAATACGTGTCATTGTTACAGGTGAGAATTAAAAGGAAGAATTTAATTTTAATTTTTAAGTGCAAGCGTGAGCCTTGAGAATACATGTCAGGTAGGAATTATACATGTAAAGATATGATACACGAAAGTCTGTTACCGTTCCTTGAGCAGTTGTTAAAGTAAAGTGTGAGAATAAAAAATCGGAATTGAGCGGTATAAGAACACCAGACTTATGCAGTAACGGTACAGCGCAGTGTACCAGCACAGCTATGAAGTGAATTGGTACCCAAGAACTACAGGGATATCATTTGTATGTTACTTGGCATATATATACTGCTAGCATTGGTAACGTATTGATGTGCTTATGAAGGATAGAAAGTGGTAAGCTTAAATGTCCTACTTGGCAATAAAAGAGTAATTTAGTATAGCATGAGTAATTGGCAACGAAGAATTGGTATTTAATTTGTTAGTAGTTTACTCGTGGTTTAATCAAAGGAGGTTTGAGGTTTCAAAAGCCAAGGTAACCTTTGAGTTCGTTGCGAGATGAATGATATTATGTGTAATTTCTGTACCCAATTAAATTTTTCGTTCTTAATTTGTACAATGCTTGTTTACAAAATGTTACGGTCTCTGACTTCATTGTTAGGTCTGTAGTGTAATTTACAGTTTTTTGTATGCCAAGATACCAGCCAATGAAAACCGTCTGTTGCAATGGCTAGTATTCGTACTGCTCCAGCTAAGCATGACTGGTCAGGTCAAGAACAAACTGAAATTATTCAGCTACAAGCTCGTGCTGTGATTAGATTGTGATTAGACTGTTTCTCGTTATTATTTTTAGGCCTGTTTTTAGTTACGCCTGTCCCCATGTGTGGAGTTTGCTTGTAACGGTGGCAATGATCGCCACAACATAAAAAGCAAAGTTCTTGGCAGGGACCTATAGTGATTTATCCACTAGCACTAAGAGATATTCAGGCGTAAACACTTTCGTAGTGAGCCTGCATTCATCGGTATTTGCTTTCTATTTTTATACTCTGTAAGGGCGAGCACCCCTCACTCCAACCCAGGAGCTGTTCTGTGAAATACCTCCAAAGCAGCACCACCCGTTTGAGTCTCAGGGATGCGTTACTGTCTTTGTATTATTATTTTCAGTTCCTGTCAAGCTAATTAATGTCAGCGGTGACCAGACTGTGCTTGAAGGATCACACACAACATTGTTTTGTGAAGCAACTGGCAGACCAACACCAAATATCACCTTGACCAGAGTGTTGGAAGATGGTAGAGATGGTGAAGAAGTACTGCCTCAGGGGCCGACTTGGAATTTTCCAAATATCAACCGAACTTCTTCTGGAACATACCGTTGTACAGCTCAGAATGGATATGAAAATGCTAGCCAAGTTTTTAAAGTGAATGTTACATGTAAGTACATTCTTAGTTCTGCATGTAAGTCAAGAGTATAAAATATTGTTACGTATTGAATGTCAAATTCTTTTGTTAAAAGGGGGAACGGGCTGATAGAAACGTTTCCGACAGGCTCCCGTTTCCGAAGATCTTCCGAAAATTTCCGAAGATATCCCAGGAAGATTCGATGATGTTTCGATCAGACAGCAACACATCTAAGTTCAGTTTAAGTTATTACATGTAACGATGGCAATGTTGATCTTTCCAATATCCTCATACGTGAAAGATAAAAATAGTATCTTCACTGCGCACGAAAATATTTGATGGATTATATTTAACAATTAGACTACGAGCCCGAGTTTTCTACCAGCAGATAGTCAACGAGGCGTAGCCGAGTTGACTATCGCTCGTAGAAAACGAAGGCAGGACATGTATCATCGCAATGTATTTTCCAATTTAAGCAATTGGAAAGAAGAAGCCTGAAAAAGTCAGGGCTTCAACGGGATTCGATCCCGTGATCTCTGAGATACCGGTGCGTTGCTCTACCAGCTGAGCTATGAAGCCACACGTTGGGAGCCAGGTCAAAATTCCTTCCGTTGAAGCCCTGATTTTTTTTTCCGGATCGAGCTTATTTTTGGCAGACTGACTTGTTATCGTTCTGTAATTGTTTTTATTGACTTGCACTTCATTTTCGAGAAATAGCGTATGAAAAAAAGATCAGTTTTCCAAGCGGCATCTTCTGGAGATCTCTTGTTGAACTAAAAATCGACATTTAAGGAGACGAGTCGATTCCATCCAACAGGGTTCAGTTAAGTCGAGTCGTGAATGCCAGGGTGTATTGGACAACCCTCTGGGATTTACATGTGCTGATAGTGAAATTGTGCTGTTACTTTTGGAGGCTCGTTACTTTCGTAAGGTCTTTGATTTAGGAGATCCATGGATAATAACTAATAAATCGTTAGGAAAAATGTAATGAAAAATTTAACTTGCGATTAATAAAAGGGAACAACAAGTTTGTTTTGTTGTTGAGGTACATTAGAAAGAGGAACCCATTTAAGTTTAAGAGTCACATACAGCGCACGCAGATGTCAACGCGTAATGGGCAACATTCCAGCATGAATCGCTCACTCACCCGCACTGGACCTGCCTGCTGGTTCAACTGTGAACATACATCTAGTTTTGAATCAAATTTGTTTCCTTTTTTTTCTTGTAGACCCTGCCAAGATTGTTAAACTTGCAAGTGAACATGAAGCTGCATTGCAACTAAGTCTGTCTCTTTACTGTCAAGCAGAAGGAAATCCACCGCCTTCTTATTCTTGGACTCCGTGTGGGACACCATGTGATCCACAGCAGATTGTGTGTCATGAAAGCCTTCTAATTTTTCCAGCAAGTGACAAAAGCGTCTACACGTTCACCTGCAAAGTGGCAAATAACCTGGGCAGTGACATTAGAAATACCACTCTTTGTAAGTTAGTGAGAGCAAAATTACAAGTATGCAAATAGCTTTTCCATTTGTAATGAGCAATAATGTTCATACAAATGTTGCTACATGTATATCACAGACAGATGTAATCTTTTATGTCCAATAGTTCAGGCTGTAATTACTTTCATTTTCAGTTGCAAGTATGGCTTTACCAATTGACCTAGGTGTATTTCATTTACTTTTATCGTCATGTCCTCCCCAATAGCTCTCTTTTGCTTACTTTGTTAAGTGTACTTGGCCAGTGCAATTGAAGTTTGCTTCTTATGAATATCTCGGCCAATGTTACACGCAAGGAAGTCAGGTTTTTAAGCTGGTGTTAGGTTTGAAATATGCAACCCCGTCTTAATTTACGACCCAGCTAAATTGCATTCATGCCAGGGTGTGGGAACCAAACATCCAAATTAAAAAAAAAAATTATCAAACCAGTATAGCACTCAGCGAATTTAAATTAAGTTGCATTTTTTCATTAAGTCTTGAAAAGGTCCCAATTTTGTTATCTGTTTAGTAAAAGTATGTGTTAATGGCTAAATGGTAACTTCTTGTTCTGGCAGATATCAATCTGACAGTTAGAATGGCTTCTTAGCCTCATTATAATACAGTAGCAGCACAGTACATAAATTTATGATAAACCATCTAATACAGCTAAATTTGCTTCAAATGACTTGACGGTCTCAGACTGTGATCAAGGATTTGTCTGTGTATGAAAGGTACAGAGCTGTGGATAGTTTTCATTTCTCTGGCTCACTGAATTCATGTTTTATTATTAGTCATAGCAAGCGATGTAATTAACGTGACCCTCGTTATCACGAGTGAAGAGTGTACTGATGGGGAATACAATCACATATGGGAGAAACTCAGCAAAATGGTAAGTAACTTGTTTCTGTAAGACACTTGTGCAATCAAACTTGTACCATGCAGTCACTCTTGGAAAATAGACAAGCTTACTGCTGAGGCCTAGTTCACAACAACTACATAACGATGTAAACGAGATAACGACATAATGGCATTACGACTTCATAGTAATGGCTTATCTCGGTATAGTGTGAACATCGGTATAAAGATATAAAGGAAAAGATCGGGATTTTTCCTATATGTCGTTATGTTCATGCTGTTATGTTGCTGTTCTGTTATTGTGTCATTACGTTCATATGCAAACATAACGACCGCACGACCGTGATAACGTCCTTCTTATGTCGTTAGGTTTATGTCGTTGTGTCGTGTCGTTATGACGCTAGTGTGAACTAGGTTTAATACATAGTGAATAGGGGGGGGGGGGGATTGGCAGACAGGCTAGGCAGCAGTTGAGCAAAACGACAGGTGGACAAACAGATAAACGTTATTAAACGAACCGAGACAGGAAAGGCAGGCAGAACTGCTTGTCTAGTAATGGATTTATTATGTTTCATATTTGAGATTAGTTGGCTGGTAAGGGCTGTTTGTTTGCAAAGGTCCACATATTAAAGAAGGACTGCAGCTCTGTAAAGTTGGTTGAGTAGAAATCATTTGGTTCAACTCGCACTTAATATTCAGTTCCTGGTCAAATTTAGGAGTACAGTGAACTCTCCGCTAACGGACACTCTCGTAAGCGGACAGCTCTACTAATGGACACTGTTTTCAATTGCCCTTTTTGACCTTTTTTCCTTTATTTCTTATGGAAATAATTCCCGTAAGCGGACAGCTCCACTAACGGACACTTTTTCCAGTTCCCGAGGGTGTCCGCTTACGAGAGAGTTGACTGTAGTTGAAATACTGCATAGTGAACACGACACTGTTCGATGTTCTGTTTTGTTACGGTAAACTTCGTGTAGATTAGACATTACATTATCTGTTATCGGCATGCGGCTTTGTATATCATTTCTAGCAGCCTTTAATGTCACATATAATTTAATTACTTGTTTAAGCAATGATTTTTGAACATGTTTATTGAGTTAGCTCATTTAAAAATGTGTAGTAATAAAAACAATGATCTATTTAAATTGTCAATTTTCAGATCGACGAGATCTTTGCTAGTAAACTGGGCTATGAAAGTGTGGAACAGAAAAATATCAGGTGTGCAAACAGTTTCAAATAGGCCGTTCCGAAATTCAACAGGAAAGTGAGGCGAGTTTCAAATTTTAACCAATCGATAAACTGACACCACCACATGAAAGAGCATGTCGAGATTGATCATTTGACCAAGTATGATGTTTTTAGGGTGAACAGAGACCAAGTTATGGACCTTCAAATATGGCTCAAAACCCATACAAACGTCTCTAATTTTGAGACAGCGTCCCCCAAAACCATATAAACCCTTAAAATTTTTTATCAGTTTTGTGACAACTGTAAAATCCCGTCATGCACCTACTATTTGAAAGAAGCTGAGATGAAAATCACTATGTTTGCCCATTTTAAAGAGTATCAGTTTATATGGTTTTGGGGGACGCTGTCTCAAAATTAGAGACGTTTGTATGGATTTTGAGCCATATTTCAATGTCCATAACTTGGTCTCTACTCACACTAAAAGCATCATACTTGGTCAAATGATCAATCTTGACATGATCTTTCATGTGGTGGTGTCAGTTCATCGATTGGTTTAAATTTGAAACTCGCCCCAGTTCCCTGTTGAATTTCGGAACCACCTATTGATTAATTGGACTTCAAAAATCTCCGTAGCTTTGTCGTTTACACTTAAATTTTACGCAGGAAGCTTTCAGCCAATCACATGTGGATTAGTAGAATTTGCAATGTCACTATTTGTGTTGACGTTTTGTTTAGTGTTAAAAGAAATGGACTAGGAAATGGTTAAGCGCAAACAGAATACAAGCAAAAAGGAAAGGGATGGAGAGAATTTGAATGATTTGATGAATGATAAACTTAAGCGAGAGACCAAATCATTGTCTCTTGACTAAAATAAATGTTCACAGGGCTGGGTACGTGTAGCAAGCGCTGATACTTACAACTATTTTTTCCTTGAAGTTGCGGAGATTTCATCGGCTTTGACTGTTTCATTAAACAATCAAAATTAATGTGCATTCTCCACAAACTAATTCTCTCTTATTTTTCATCATATAGAGACACAAACGAAAAATCGAATTATTACATAATCGTCTGTTCAACCACGCGCACTGAAACGTAAACAGAAAACAAACTCTAATTTGGAATACAAATCTTCAAACGAAAATCGCTCCACTTAATTTGTTCAAACACAAATGTTTGAGGTGTAGGAGGGTCCAGTTCATTTTGATCATCAGTTGAGTTTGAACTTAAATTGTCGCTGTTCTTCTTCCAAGGTGTGGAAGTTTGACTGTTGATATGGCCCTAAAGTTTAGTTCCACTGTAAGAGAAAGCGAGGTACTCTCTATACTTCGAGATGCTCTCAAAAGTGGAAAGTTTCGACATTTTAATGTGAGCGCCATAACAGGAACACGATACTCTGTGATAACAACCACCATGGCCACAAAACCTACCAGCTCATCTGACAGTAAGCAAGCCATTGTATATTTTAATTTTGTATTGGGTGCACTGCTGTTTCCTTCAAAATATATACCACAAAGGTCCGTAGTCCCTGGTAGCATTTTGTACTCTGAGAATATATAGTAAGAATAGATAGGAAGAACTTTAAAACGTTAGCGTTTTGTATTTGCCAAGCTCGCACCAAGGGAAACTAAATACCTTGGTTGACCTTGGAATGATGTAAAGGCAGGTACTGGAAGCCAGTCAGTCACTCAGAGAGACAGACAGACAGACAAACATACAGATAGAAAGACATACATATTTGTAATGACTAGCACGCGAAAGAGGTCGGGAAGAGATCTGATGACGTTTCTGATTATACCATAGTGACAGTCCAAGCGTGCGGGGATTGTGCTTGCAGCTGCACCGTATTGGGAGTTGTTGTCAGTATCCTTGTTGTCATAATCATTGTTCTTGTTGTTTACATCTTATGGCTTCACAAGAAAGGTAAACAATATTCTATAATGCTCTGAATACGTCTTAACAGTATTTTCTAGACTATTTCCCTTTTTTTTTAATCATTACCTGTGTGTGCTAAACCTACCACTTTAAGATTCTATTGTATTGGATGTAGATACGATATAGTTGCCAAACCCGTTACATAACTGAACCAGACAACTGAGACAGTAAATGTTAATGTCAGGTACGGGAATTTTTGATTTGTTTCTTTCTTGCTTACAAGATTTTTAGGCTGCAATCCTTCATCATCATTCTTTTGACACCCAATGTGACTCATAATGCCATATTCAGAGACCTCTGGCATCAGCTGAGCTCTGTTTTGTTACCTGGTAGGAAGGGATAATGAGAAGTCTTATCCATTTCTCCATACTTAATTTCTCCTTCCGACTTGATTATAATGTTAATCAATTCATCTTTCCCCTATTAGGGACGGCAACAAGGGATAGGTAAGCTTGTCAGAGCAGCGCATTTGTAGTCGTTTATTTCCTCACTAAGACCGTAATGCTGATTCTGCTGAATGATGTCGCTATTTTATGTGCCACTTAAATGGAGAAATAAGACGTGGTGACCTGGTGTTCGCTGGACCCGGCTCGAGCAGTCTGGGTTCTAGCCCTGCCAGGGTCATTTTGCCCCTCTCAACCCAGGACTATAAATAGATATTGTCAGGACGAATAAAATGTTGGGAGAGAACCCTGTGATAGACTTGCAACCCAATAAGGGGCAGTATAGCAGCACAAAACTCCAAGCCCGTTCAAAGGTCGTTAGAACGTTTGGAGTAGTGAGGCCTTTCATTTCACAAGTTATAGAATACGTTTTATACCTTTAAAATGTACTGGCCATAAAAAGCTATTACATAACATTTTTTTTTATTCTCACTCTTAAACACCTTACGTTGGGATCTGGGGACGAACTCATAAACAATGTATTTTGAAGTGCCATATACTACAAACTTAGCAACACTGGTTATGTATTTGTTCCTTGGATATGCATTTCCTTCATAAGAAAAATAATTTGTTGGTTAATTACCTTTTAGGGTAAATCGAGCGGCATCTAACGAGGAAAGGGACAAAATAAATGTAGGTGTTTACATGACAAAAAGTACATTTTAAAGTAGTCAATATAATGTATTACTTGAGCGGCCTTTACTTGACTGTTTACTTGAGCGGCCTTTACTTGACTGTAATTAACTCTTTGCTCGGTTGAGGAAGATGTTGATGCCTTTAACCTGTCATTAATGAGCATTAAAACTATGACAGTGGAACAGTGGGACAGCAATCTCCTTATCGCGACAACGAAGTGATATTCTGGATTTTGCCTATCACGCGTTTTGCATATGACATTGACCAATCCGCAAATATTTGAATTTGAGTTTCATCATCGTAGACAATTGGTTCCCAATCCCGTTGTTCTAGCTTGTTGCTGCTACACCGTGTTAACGAGACCCAAGCAGATCGAAACAGCTGTCCACGGTTGCAATTCTTGGCTTTCAGTTTGAACTCTATCATGTCGTTTTCCGGTTAAGCTTTCTACGTAGCAATCAGCCTTGCTTCATTGTTAAAATATTATGCTTGAAAGAGAAATTTAAAATGAGAAAAACATACCTGTGAAAATACGGTTGCCATACAAACGTCAAGATCTTTGACCAATGAAATGCGATATATAATTTTTTCTAGATAAATCTTAGGCAAGTCGTCCTATTTAAAGTTTCTTGCTTTGGTGCTTTAAAGTTACAAGCGTTCAAAGTTGGAAGGTGCCCCTAAACTTTTCATCACTCCTCTTGTCTGAATTATTTATGCAGTTGACTCAGATGAACTTACATCTCACTTTTTACCTGTGTGTTAATATTTTTTCGCCCATTACACTCAAATAGAAATGGATAACATTGGACTGGACGAAGATCCCGCCTGGATTCCAAATTCTGGAGTTTCCCGTCAAAGCCAGTACACGTCACTGAATCAGGCTTCTCGATTACAAAACGTATCAGAAAATAGAGGAAGTAATGTATCATCAAACGCTTCACAAAGCAGCCAATACGCACGCACCTCTTCATCCGTCGACACGCTCCTGGGAGGTTCCTAGACAAGAGGTGACTCTAGAAAAGATCATTGGTAAAGGTGCGTTTGGTCAGGTTGCCAAGGGAACAGCAATAAATCTTCGAGGACAGTCTGGGAAGACACTAGTGGCTATAAAAAAGTTAAAAGGTGTGAAATGCTGTAGAAATATTAGTAAACGAAGTACAGAATATGTTATGCTACGGAACCGTTCTAATCGTGTATTTCTAGCTTGGAGACTTTACAATACGCATTATGCTAATGATTTTGTGCTAGTACATTGTATTCCATCACAGCAACATGTCCAACATCATGATATCATTGATTTCAAACTGATGTGAGATAGTTTTCACTTTGTTTTCGAAAGGGAGACGGTTATTGTTAATGTAATGAGTGCCGGGTAGTTTTTTTTTTGGAATGCTTCGTCATATTAGTAGGTTCGTAGTCGCGAAACATCACAAATCATAATAATTGAGTTTTAAGAATCTCATTTGGGATTATGTTGCAGAGAACGCGCCCGAGACCGACAAGAGAGACTTGTTATCAGAACTTGAAATAATGAAACAGCTTAAGCCTCATCCTCATGTCATCAAGCTGCTGGGATGCGTCACTGAATCTGGTAAATTTTGGACTATCAGACCCTTAAAAAAACAGTGTTGATTTGGATACTTTCTCGACTCTGTTCTTTCCCATCTTGTTGTCGAGTCAACTAGATGAATACATGAATGTGTTGTGTTTACAACCTTATTGAAAGGGAGAGATTATTTTTAGTGCACTAAAAGTTGATGAAAGTTTTACAATATCTTTTACAGTTAAGTATAAGTTAATGTCTTTTCATGTCATTTTTCACACGAATCCAATAAAAAAATGTTTATTTCAAGATTTCGTGTTTAAAAATAATTTCAATATACAAGGTTTTCGACACTAGGTCATGTTCAAGGTAAGTTACCGTGAAGATGACCTAGTGTCGAAAACGTTCGGTGCTTCACCTTTTTAGCTTATTTAGCCTTGCAAATATCAGTAAATTATTCTTCAGACCAAAGCGAATGTTATGGACATTTCGTGTTTAAAAAAAAGATTGGTTTATTGATCGATTGATTGATTGGCTTACATTCACTAAAAATAGAATAATTCTTCAACTCAACTATAGTTTTTAACAGTAAAAATCAAGAAAATTATCTTTGTTCAAATGGTATCCCATATTGTTTAACATCATCGTTTTCTTCTCAGAGCCGTTGCTGGTGCTGATAGAATATGTTCCGTTTGGAGACCTACTGGGATACCTGAGAAAGAGCCGTGGACTGAATGACACTTATTACAAAGACCCGGATATCAAACCAAAAACAACTCTGACGTCACAACAGTTGATGAAGTTTGCTTGGCAAATCGCTGATGGAATGGCTTATTTGTCATCGAAGCGAGTACGTAATGTATTCAGTTATTGGACCTTTAATTTTTGCGCCTATCATAAATTTGCACGATATTGCTGGAAACCTCTCATTCTACAAACGGTTTCCACTATGCCATCCTGCGACGTTGAGGCCTGGTCTGTAAGAAAACTATCGTTCTGTACAGTTTTGCGTCAAAGTAAGGTGTAAATATTTGCCCAAAAAATAAAACTAATAGTCAGTTTTTATTCACATAACATGTACAGTTGAGCCACCTATTAAACGGCCACCTCTATTAGGCGGCCAGGAATCCAAGCCCCGATGAGGGTTTTTCTATTGGTGTTACCTCTATTAAGCGGCCATTTCCCCGATTGTAGCCGTTTAATGGAGGCTTAACTGCAGTTACGCTTGTCGCTTTTGCACAGCGCGCACGTTTCTAGAGTGAAAAAGTTCCACTTTGTGTCCAATGTTGTACTGCCACAATCGGTAGATCGTTTGGATTCTCTCGATTAATTTTTAACATTATATGATGTTAGAAGATCAAAAAAGGCAGTTCACTCAAGACCTTATAATTTTTTTTGGAATATAACTTGTTGAACGTGGATTTTAATTGACGTCGAAATGTTTGAATCGGCTAGTGATTCGCGATATTTTTTTCATTTGTTTTTATTTCTTTAGAATTCTCTCCCACGTATCGAAATATCTGCAATAACCTTCTGTTTCAGATTATCCACCGAGACCTGGCAGCTCGTAATGTGTTGGTTGCTGAAAGAGAAACGTGTAAGGTGACAGACTTTGGAATGGCTAGAGATGTTCAACAGGACAACATTTACAAACGAAAAACAAAGGCAAGAGAAAAGATGAAGGGGCAAGTCCCGGAGACTTGTCTCTTCAAAATTATTTGTGTGAACTGTTCGCTGGACAAGTCCGTGCGACCAAATAAAAATAATTCAACCACAGGTAGCTTTTACCTTTTTAAGTGCATGCACTTTGTTCCAAGGTAGGGCTTACGCTCGAAATGTTAGCATCACTAACTCGCCATGGCGGTTAATCAAGACATTAGCAAGGTAAGTTACCTTGATAATCTCTTGGGTTAACTTATTGCCCTGGCATATTTCATTGCTACGCGCATTTTAACAATTTCGGTTTCGCATTTGGAAATAGAAATAGTGAAGAACAATACCTTCCCCCCAAGGTTTTGTAATGTATCTCTGATACCAGTCCCCTAAAGCAAAACTGGTCCCTGCAACCTGTTCCCTCGTGTAAACTCTTAAAGAAGCTAATCACAGGGACTTTTCTGGGGGTTTGCGAAACTTTATAATTATACTGAATAAACGGGTATGTAACTACTAACTCGTATATCAAACCACAGTACAGACCCTCTCGTCTGCTTTTTCGGCTAAAAGGTTCTGTACTTTCTCCAGGGGGGTCTCCTGGGGCTTGCGAAACGTTATAATTGTACTGAATAATTGCGTATATGGCTACTAACTCGTCTATCAAACCAACAGTACAGACCATCACGTCTGCTTTAATTGTCAGCTAAAAATTTCTGTTCTTTCTCCAGGGGCGTCTCCCTGTTAAGTGGACTGCAATGGAAGCACTCCTTTATGGCACATATTCAACAAAAAGCGATGTGTGAGTACATGTACTGTGATTCAACGTTATACATAAATGTTTTTCATAGAATGGCTTACTCCAGGATGACCATACTGCTTTACTTGTCTTATAATAACAATTTCTCTTGTTTGTCCATAATAAGACAGAAAAATATATACTGCATTATAAGTTAATGTTAACTGATTGGACCTGACCCGGGATGTTGGAAAGGTGGATGCTTACCCACTGGAAAGCGATTTATCCGGTGGATAGCGTTATTAGGCATTAGAACAATTTGGGCAAGACTGGTAGTGGTGAATTTGTGCTCCAGGGATTGTTTTTTGTTATTATTTATATGCAAACAAGGATTTTATTTGCCAAGACATAACAAAAAGGTCTTCCAAATCATGTCATTCATGTGCACAACCTGCAAAATTATACTACTATTCAGAACAATATCTCTTAGAAGGGCAGTGGTATAATAGCATCCAATAGAACTTCCAATAGAACTTCCCATGCTATTACTTTTAAGTAACAAGGTTTATTTTTACCATATCATAACGATTAGTTAAACACTTACTTGTCTAACAGGTGGAGTTATGGAGTTCTCCTTTACGAGATTTTCACGATAGGTAAGCTAAGTAACGGCTTGGACCTTTGCAGTTTGTTTACAGCCCCTTTCCATAACACGCGAAATCTTCTCAATCAATCATCGTGCTTCGCTATCGACAATCATCTTAGCGGCCCCTTCAGGACACAGATGCCAACTTCACTGTTTTCAAAAGTCATGTCTGTGGGTTGTGAGTAGTAGATTTCGATCCATAATGTTAGTTTGTTTTTTTCCAAAGCTC
Source organism: Micromussa lordhowensis (assembly GCA_964020085.1). Taxonomy (NCBI): domain Eukaryota; kingdom Metazoa; phylum Cnidaria; class Anthozoa; order Scleractinia; family Lobophylliidae; genus Micromussa; species Micromussa lordhowensis. The sequence goes on along the minus strand of OZ026599.1, from coordinate 20,724,882 downwards.
GTTAGTGCTCGTCGTATTATGATTGACGGTAGCCAAAAACTCTATGGTTAGTTAGGGCTTGAACTTCGCGTGTTGTTGAAAGGCGCAGAAATATATGCAATAAAGGAAGTTACAGTAGGTTTGGTGGCGTAGCTCTGTTGGGGGCTAGAGCGCCCGGGTTCTAGTTCCTTTTTGACCCTAGCTGCATTATTTTTTTTTTTACCATAGACCCGAGTTCAACTCTACGACCAAGTTTGTAAGATGGCTAATTGGTCTGCTTCCTCTCACATAAAATTCATAATTTTTTTATATTCTGTTTGCAATATTCCTTTCTAATGTTTGTTTTTATTATCCCTGAAAGGCTTTTCATTAGAAGAGGATACTTATTGATTGTTTTTTATAATACCAACCGGTCTAACTAAATTGCCGCAAAATTAGTTTCAATTATTTTGGCAGGAATCGACATCTTGATGTATTATCTATATAATGTTCTCTTCCAGGTGGCTCACCATATCCACGGATGGATGGCAGAAAGATTGTACACTGGCTACAGCAAGGACACAGAATGTCCAAGCCACAACACGTGGATGAAAAATTGTAACCAGCTGTAGCTTGTCCTTTCTTCTCGACATTACTGATGAAATTAGTTACAGTCGTTGCTTGTGTTCTACCACTTAATTTGTGCTAATTGGAGTCAGTCCTTAGGCACCTACCAGCGAGGAGACGAGATGACATGAGATGCTAAATGAACACTATTATCTAGTTCCCCAAGAACTTTAACTTGCCCGTCACCACATCCACCCCCCTTCCCTCTTCATCTCCTCTTCCTCAAAGAGATGCTAATCCATTTAAATTTATCCACCCGACACTTATTCTCTTTGGTCCAAAATTTCACTGATGCAAAAGCTTTAATGGCCGCAGCCAGAGCTGAACACAGGCCACTAATAATCATCACCAGGCCACTGTGCCTCCTAACGAGTGTCACATCATGGCTTCTTCATTTATTGAATTTTAGGTATGGAATAATGACGAAATGCTGGCAAGAAAACCCAGATGAAAGACCGATCTTTACTGAATTGAGGAATGAACTCAAGGAAATGGAAAACCAACACAAGGTACTCTCATGGGGAATTGATTTTCAATTGTCAAAATTTATAATATCAGATTTAAAGGAGCACCAGGGAAGTTTAGCATGTCTGTTGTTATTGGCCAGAGCTTAGCAAAAAAGAGAAAAAATTAGATACTTTTCTTTCATACACGTAAATTAAGTTGTCGTAAGAAAACACGGACAAACTTATCAAATGACCGATTACTCTTGCCATATTTTCTTCTCCACAGAGGTTCATCAACATGGAAATGTATGACAAGCAGTTGTACGCAAACGTTGAAGATTTGGTCGTGTAGGAGAACTTAGGCTCCTTTTCATAATAATAGTGAAGGAGACAATACTGACTGACTGTATATATAACTTATTAACCTCGTCCGTTCGGTCATTACAGGGAAATCTCAGACCGAGTCCTTGATGTATTGACCGAGCGATAGCGAGGTCAATACGTCAAGGCCGAGGTCCGAGATTTACCTGTAATGACCGAACGGACGAGGTTAATAAGTTATTTATTATATGGCCTTTTTAGCGCTATTCTTGAACACCGCAAGTAATTTTCCACATCCGCTTGCGCGCGCTACGGCTTTTTTCGTCGCTCATACTAAAGAAGTATCTGTGTGCTAGTTTTTCTCTCAGTTATTGAAAATATAGTAGTACTTTGTCCATCTTTTCTGTTGTTTTCGCCCACGCGCACATAGTTTTTTACTCACAACTCAAAAGAGCCGTCGAGCCGAGAAAAAATTTCATAATGCCCGGTCATTACAAGAAAATAATGCCCGCTCAGCAGCCAATCAGAGTGCGCGTACGTTTGTAGCCATATAGTAAAAACACATAATAATAGTGAAGGAGACAATACTGACTGACTGTATAAACACATAATAATAGTGAAGGAGACGTTACTGACTGACTGTATAAACACATAATAATAGTGAAGGAGACAATACTGACTGACTGACTGACTGACTGACTGTATAAACACATAATAATAGTGAAAGAGACAATACTGACTGACTGTATAAACACATAATAATAGTGAAGGAGACAACACTGACTGACTGTATAAACACATAATAATAGTGAAGGAGACAATACTGACTGACTGTATAAAAACATCTTAATAGCTACTCCCGTAACTCATCAGAATTAGTGTAGGGATGATATATTTTGGCTTTGGAATTGAGATTTTTATAAGATATGCATTTGGTTTGAAACCGTTTTTTTTTTAACTAAACCAAAATTTCCTCAGTAGAAATAAAAATGAACTTGTATGGAATTACTCACCGAGCTCACGAAAAAAGAAAATGTTTTGTCTTGACTTTTCAACAACGGAAAGACTCCAGTATTTGGTCAAAACGTCTTCCTGATAGGCTGGTGTCGAAGAACTGTTTGTTCTAGTTAATAAGGTTGTTAAACAACTATTAAAAAGTATTCTGTATCCCTCGTAAACGATCCCTTGTAACCAATTCACCTGACGCCATGCCCTTAGATGGGATACAAACTGAACGCAGTTATAAATTCTCAGTTATAAGTTGTAAGTTCGGTAATTATAAGTTCATTACCTGATCACTGAGAAACAAATAACCCGCGAGGCTCATGAGAACGCCTCGTCAATCACCTCTGCTAGTGCCACTATGCGAGCATCATTGTCTTAATGATGTTGTGGTTCAAGCCCTGACTAGCATACAGGCGAAGATGTGAGTGAAATCACACTCATGGCATAATTTTCTTCAAACTGCGTAAAACATGTGCTGGTTATGCAACGCGTTCGAGTGGTGTACCATGGAATATCCCACGAGTCAATTTGTCTGTATACACACAAGCCTT
>OZ026599.1:20609474-20716974 GCA_964020085.1 Micromussa lordhowensis | reverse complement strand
ACTGCCTCAGCTATGTTGATCTCGGGACGCGACTTGCATACCATCATCATGCGAGCAAAGAGGCATCTATCTTCTTGTAACTCCACCACTTTGTTGTCAACAGACACCTTGGTCTTCTTTCCTGTGGTTTTCCATGTGAGTAGCTTCTGTTTTTTCATCGGCGACCATAGATTTTCTTTGCCAGTCTGGATCCGTTCCTTTATAAATACTGTGAAGAGCTTCAACCCTATAGCACTTTGGTTACACAGATCATCTTTGACTTCCTCCGGCAGTACTACCTTCGTCACCAGGTTAAACAAGTCAGCGCCTTCTTGACTGAAGGGATTGGTGAAGGCTCTAATTGTGTTTGACAGCTTGGTGATGTTTTTCTCCTCTCGGGATACCACAGCAGCTGTAAGATTATGGTGCTTTCCACGAGTCTCATGTGTTACACCTGCCATGTCTTTGGCTTGATTTGCTAATCTTGCCAACTCTGGTGCAATGAGGAAAAACTTCGCACGTGCACTTGGGTTAAGGGTTATGCCAACCAAGCCTCCAGTTACTTTCATAGACCGGTTTAAGTGTTCCAAGGCATTGTCAGGACCAATCGCGCAGAACGGTACGCAAGGATTTTTGTTCACTACCCAGTTCCCATCCTTGAATTCTGCATAGATCTCAGGGTCTGTGTTTGACAGTGCTTTCATCTCGGCTAGGTAGAGAGGAATCATTCGCGCATAATTCAAACGGTCATGGGCAAAGAAATACTTGGTAAATATCTCGAGAGCTTTGAGGTGAAGTTCCCAGTTAGCTGTACGAACTGCTCTGATAAACATTAGCATTTCCAACACCATGCCCATGTACTGTCGGAAAACCTTAAACATGGGGCTGTTTTCATGGCTTTCGTCAAACTCTTTCATCTTCTTCATTATTTCCATGGATTCTACAGCATTTACTATTCGCTGGTGGGCCTCCGCCACTTGAACCCCCTCAGAACTGGAGCATGCATCACAAAGATCTTTTGCAAGCGATTTTAGTAGGGTCTTGGATGACTCTGGTACGTGCTGAAGAAACGCTTCCTGGTATAGAATGAAAAAGGCTTGTAACGTGACCAAGTGCGCGGCTTCACCTCTCTTCACGTGGTTTCCCTCTAGGATCTGCTTGACAGTATTGGGACCATATAGATCTGATTCTATCCATGCCATGTCGATGCCACTGTTCTCAATGAATGCACCAATGGTTCTCAGCTGTGCCATTAAAATATGCAGCTCCCCTGGGCGAAGAATGATGTGTTTAAGATCATCACGAGCCATTTGAAGTTTCTTGGCTGGAAGATAAAGGCCCATGTCCAGTGATACGACAGTCTTTCTGTCGGCTCCCACCACCTTCACATTAATTCCCTGAGCTTGCTTAAGTACTGTGAGCAGCGTGCTCCACTCATGTGCAGGGGCTGCAATCAGGGGAGGTGCACCCACTCTTGTAACAGGCAGAGCATCATTGACGACAAGTGAGTTGTAACCAGACCATACAGGAACTGCGTTCTGGAGGACTTCACTTTCTTGTACTTCATCGCTGCCCGTCTCTCTGGTCAGATTCCTTGCTAGCAACCAGGCATAATCGTCTAAACTCAAAGTGATTGGGATTTCTTCCTCAGAAAATAGGCCGAAAGCTGGATGTAGTGGAACTGCAGGCTTGGAGGGAGGTTTTGGGCACTCCAGTAAGGCCGTTAATGACGGTGGGAGGTCCTTTACAGATCGTCTCAAGTCTGTTTGGTCAGGATCCAATCTATTATTGAAAACAGCACGGAAGCAAGAATAATGATACCAACACAGACAACAACGATAATGGACTGCAAAACTGAGTAGTAGGCAGGGTGACTGATTGGTTAGGGCGCCAAACTTGAAATCGGGAGATCTCGGGTTCAAATCCCGCTCTGACTACCGCCTGGGTTTGTTTTGTAGTTGGGATTCTTAACAATGTTAAGTTCAATTTGAATTATTTGTTTCAGGTTTTTGCTCAGCCCCACTAACCTTTGGCTGTAAACACTACCTAGAGTAAACAAAGGAATATTCATTTTCTACTTTATTTTTATTAGCAATATAATACGGAAAAATAAGAATTTTCTGCGTAGTATCACAATTTCTCATGCTGTAGTTCTTTGAACGGCAGTAAACTTGTTCCCAAGATGAAATCTTGATTTTATCATGAAAAGTGTTTGCACTCACATTAACGACGCATTACCTTAATTCAGGATTCTCGTCATCTTTGTCACACTTTTGGTAGATCGCCATAGCTGTGCCGTGCAATGTGCGTCGCCCGTCATAGGTATCTTCGGCAAAGTCAACATTATCAATGGCAAAGAAAAGGTGTCTGCCTTCCACAATGTTTGCTGGTAAAAACAGTCCATTGTTTTGTTCCATGCGTTTCAGCACACTGGCTTCTATCTGAGACTCAACTCTAAGAAGTCTGTTGTATTCTACTGACATTCCGAAACCATGCAGCATGTTAACTAACCCTTTACTTCGTATCGATTGGTGGATTGCGAGACCCACTGCCAGCTGCTGCGGCATTTCACGGCTTGTCTTTATCACATCAGATTTTTTATTCCCGATTTGGCGTTCGGTCAAGCACATTGAAACAGTACTCTGGACTAAGCTCATAACACGTTTGTGGACCTCTTGGCATTTCTCCTCTGCACTGAGTGTTGTCTTTGGACCATTAATTACCCATCTAAAAAAGCAATACAACTCTTCTGGAAAATTGTCTTTTGAAAGACTTTCCAAAGACCCATCAAACATCCACTTTCTGCAGTTATTGATAGCCTTCCTCAAAAGTAGTGCAGCATCGTATAAGGTCTTAATATCATCTCCGATATCTCTGGTTTCCTCCGAAAGCTGTACGGCAAAATCTCTTGTTTCTTTAATGGTTACCATCTCTGATTCATTGACTCTCTTTGGCTTGTGAAACTCGATACCAGGAATTTCGTCCTGTAACAGCTGCTTCATTACTTTACGGCTACATGTCTTATCTGCTACACCGTTTTCTTTTGTAATACTGTTAAATGCGGTGTCCAGTTCTGACATATGAAGAACATTTCCATTCCTTAACATGGTTTCCGTTGTTGTTAAAAACTCAATTTTAGCTGCTATCTCACCTGCCAAAACGGAACTTGATGAACGTGATGCCAGAGGCTTGCGGAGTACATTTGAGACATTTTTAGTCCAGCAATTTTTGTGATACTTTATATCAATTGCATGAGCATCGCTTGCATTGATTGCAGTTGAGAATTTGACACGGAGTTTGTCATTTCTACTCAGCTCAATAGCTTCACGTAGTGACGCTCCTGCATTCATGGTTCTAACTTCCCGCAGCTTTTCCCGATTACAACCTTCACCATCACAGAAGAAACACACTGCTTTGTTGTAAGGGGTTGTCTTTGATCGAGTGAGTTGGCTGATAGGTTCTGCTTCTTGCAAATTTCTGGTCTTTCGTCTTGACTCATTTGGTCCAGACAGTACTCTCTCATATCTTTCTTTTGCCCTCTTTAGCATTCCAGAGTGTGTAGCATCTTGATAGCACTTTCTGTGCCATGTCCCTTGTTTAACCTCAAGCTCCTTAACTGAAAACACTTTCAGAGAAGACCAAATCTCCGAAAATCTTGACTCACCATAAGACGCTCTTTCTTTAACAGCAGCCACTAATTTGTCATAAGAAGTAGGATTTTCCACTAAATCTTCATCCTTAACACATTGACAAACTAAACAAAGTTTAAAATTGATATCAACGTTCTGTTTAGCCATTAAAGACGCTATATTATGATTGAACTACATAGTCTGTAAGTAAAGATGGCGGACCTTTATTTTAGTGAAAGTTACTGCTGACCACACATACTGCATGATTTTCACAGGCTCTCCCTGGCAATGCTTTCAAGTGATAAATACCAACTATGTAGTTGAGAAACTATTGTTAGCAAACAAAGCAATTACATATTGGCATTAGGAAATCTTCAGCTAGCATTCTAGGAAACATTTGCATTCTTAGGTAATTATGATAAGGAGGAATAGAGAAAGAAACGTTTCCATGGTTACTCGTCACGTGACTCCTCATACCACAGAGAGAACACGAAGAAGTGTCTAATACATCAATAAATATCATCATAGCTAGTTTGGTGTGATTTCATTCACATGGTTGAAAGATAAAAGGAATTAACTTATGTAGCCTCGTTTCCGTGGTGACAAATTTAAGCTGTTTTTAAAACCATTATAATTCACCTCGGTGCAAGTTACAAAAGTGCCACCAAATATTTTTGCATTATTTAGGGTCCAATTAAGATATTTAGACTAGTGGCTTGCTTGCTTCACAAAATTCCCACGGGACTTTTTTTAATGACATATGCTCCCGGACTACAAGTCATGTATGCGCTTTCTTCATTGCTTGTGAAAAGCAGTCTTTATTCACATTTGAATTCAAGAACCTGAACAGAAAGCAAAAGAAAACTTCCCCGTGGTTTTGATGCAGCCTTCTTTAAAACTGTTTTTCGAGTGGTCAAAAAAACTGTGCCGTGTTCAAGTTTATCTTCGCAAAGAAACTCGGCTTCAACCAGCACAAGTTGCTCTAACCGGTCTAACCAAAATGCCGAGAAACGAAGCTAAAATCTACCAAGAAACGGATTTTCTTAGTACTGAAGGACATTTGGTAACTGCATCTGGTTGCTTCCTGACTTTAACTTCTTCACTGGACGTTGTACAGGTTTCATTTGCGTTTGTCGCGTTTTGTTTGTGAACTTATCTAATCTCCAAGCTTTAATCTTTCGCCGGCAAACGTCGAATGGTTGCACCTTCGTCTTCAATTACGAAATGACTGGCTCCTAGAACGTCTTGTTGGGTCCCACTTCGCGTTTTGCTTCGTTGTACTGACGGAATTTTAAAATTGACTTTTTCAACGGGGATTTTGTCATGCCGTCGCGTCGCGATCGGCATTTCAATTCAGTCAACTCAAGTTTGACTTACGTTTTTCATCTCGCAGATTTTGTGGATAGTTCTTATCTGACACGCTTTGTGATAACTTGTTTGGTAACTCTTGCTGAGCTCTGTATTTTGCTTTGTTATGAAGTCTTTGTATTAAAATTTAGGTAAAGAGTTTCAATCTTCGTCTCACATTTTTCCGCCATTTTGTTTGTCCTAGTCAGTTTTGTCGGAGCTGTCAGTCATTTTTAATTTCACCATTTTTGCACTCAATTTCACTGTTTTGCACTCAATTTCACTTTTTTGCACTGGTGAAATTGCACTGTTCACTAATTTGGGATTAATTGACATGTTCTCAGCCAATCAGACCGCAGAAATTGTTGCTTGTATATTATTAGGTCTGAAATCATACGCGTGATTTAAAAATCGAACGAGCGCGCAGCGCGAGTTCGATTTGAAATCACAAGTATGATTTCACACCAAAATTGCACTCCACTCAGTTCAATTACCACTTTATTAAATCCGTTTTGAAATCGCCCAAATACAGGACTTGGCCAATTCAAATAAATTATTGATGCAGAACTGAGGCGGTTTTTAAATAAAAAGCGGAACCCGAAACGCTTTTACTTCAATACGCAATAGAGCAGCGCGCGACCTTTAATCAAGTTGCGCGCGCGCGCTATTTTTGGTTACTAGAAAGTTCTACTGTATCGCAAGCGCTCACGAGAGCGCCGCGACAGCCCGAAAGTGTTATTACATCCATTTTGAAATCTCCCAAATACAGGACTTGGTCGATTAAAATATTTTAGTGATGCAGTACTGAGCTGGTTTTTAAATAAAAAGCAGAAGCAGAAACGCTTTTAAATCAAAATACGCAATAGAGCAGCGCACGACCTTAAATTAAGTTATACGCGCGCGCTATTTTTGGTTACTGGAGAGTTCTATAGGAAAATTCATTACCTGACGAGGGAATTCCGCGTTAAATTGCACGCGAAAACCGATATCGCACGAATCGCGAAGCGATGAGTGCGATATCGGTTTTCAAGTGCAATTTAACGCGGAATTCACGAGTCAGGTAATGAATTTTCCTTGAATCGCATAACTGAATAAAAAAAAAGAAAAAAAAAGAAAACAGCAATATAATATTGTTTGGATTTATCCTGAGCGCGCGCTCCAGAAATCCATTTCAAAGTCAACTGTCAAAACTGTCATTGGGTTAGCAAATAAGAAGCAAGGTCAGTCGTACATACACGTTTGAGCCTTCAACAACTTTATAATATTTGTACCTCGTGCTTGTTTTTACATTTGTTCTCAAATTTTTTTGAAAAAGCTTCGTAGTAATCTTAGGGATAAATAGTGGTATTTCACTGAATTTACAAGCCGTCTATCTTAAAATCTTTTTGTTTTAAATTTTCAAATCATTTGCTCGAGAAGGAATTTTACGTCTTCGGTGATAAACCTGAAAGAAGTGAAGTGTCCAAGCAAAAGCACTGAAAGTTTATTAAACATCGCGATTCAATATAAGGTAAGTACCTTGAAAATACGTGTATTGCTCAATATTTTATTCCTTAAAAAGCAAAAAGTGTCTCATTAAAAGTCTAAAAACTCTGATGCTTTCATTTGTAGAAATTCACTGCGGGCAACTGCCATTGACTGAATCGCTGGGACGAACATTCGACTGCAAGTTGATGGAAATATTCACTGGAGAGTTGTTGAACGATACATTGGTAAACAGCCCACCCAGAGCTCTCGCTGTTAGACCATTACTGCCGTTATCCATTGCTGTTGTGTTATTGCCAACAACTGATGGATGTGCAGGGCTATTGACATATACTTCTCGTAAAGCTTCAGTATGTGGACCGCCGCTGGCGTTGGCAGCTGTGACAGTTGTAGTGGTACTTGATGAAAACCCAGCCAACTTGTTTGACATCCTTCGTTGTTTTTCTAGAGGATTATGGCTGTAGCTGGATATTGAATCCGGGTTGGCGTGACCTGTTAGCTCGGAGATTTCAAGAGGGTGGAAGTCTTCTCGAAGACTTTGAATTACAGTTTTACGGCCACTTGAATTTGTAAACTTGCCATCCAAAGAAGCGATAGATGCAATGGTCTTCATCTGCTTTGCCAGTGTGTTTCGACCGACAGGAACTGCCTTATACCACACATTTGTTGTTGGCGCGTCAACTGGAGTTAGGAAAAAATTGCCAGGAACTTTGTCACCTTGAGGACGATGGCCGACATACTCTACAAAGGCTCGATATGGATCTCTTTCTCCTCCATCGGTTTTCCATATTTTGGTGTTGTACTTTCGCGCCCGTTTCCTGGAGCTTCCTTCGTCACCTTGGCGGTTCTTTGTTTGGCGTTCTTTGTATTCGACGTACTCTTCGCTGGCGGTGAAATCTTCCAACTGACAATCATACTGTTCCTTGAATGCTCTCATTCCTAAGTGAGTTACATTGCCATCGGTACGGGATGCGGGGTGTTCCTCTCCAATTTTTTGCAAGCTATCTTACAAATAGACAGCAATATGTACAGATGGGAAATACAGTTTCATCAAAGCAAACAATGACGTGCGGAATTCCACAAGGGAGTTCCCTAGGTCCAGTATTATTTTTAATCTATATAAACGACTTACCGAACTGTTCCAGTGCCTTAACATTTAGAATATTTGCAGACGATACAAACGTCTTTGCCTCAGCCCGTGATCTGAAACTTCTCGAGAAAATAGTCAACTCTGAACTCAAAAAAGTGAAAATATGGTGTGATGTAAATAGACTGTCAATTAACTTCTCTAAAACAAACTTCATGATTATTAAATCGCAAAAGAAAAAAGATGATCAAGTAAATATCAGTGTTGAAAGTGCAGACGGTACAATAAATGCGCTGCAAAGGAAGCAAAAAATAAAGTATTTGGGTGTTTTGCTTGATGAAACGATCTCATTTAATCACCATATTTCATACATCTGTACAAGAATTGCGCGAAACAATGGTATTATATCTAAGCTGAGACATTATCTTACTCTTCTGCAAATGAAACAAATCTACTACAGCTTAATATATCCATATATCTCATATGCAATATTAGCATGGGGAAGTGCATACAAAACACATATTGATAAGATACAAACTAAACAAAATCATTCTGCTAGGCTTATTTTATTTGCCACCGCTTATGGTGAGCACACAGAAAGTGCACTTCCCCTGCTAAACCTATTAGATGTTCTCACGGTACATAATGTTTATAGATTTCAGATTCTAAAATTCACGTACCTTTGGCATAAAGGCCTTCTGCCAAAGCTGTTTTCAAACTATTTTCAATATGCTAGTAATGTACACAAATACAATACCAGGTATGCATCGAAACAAAACCTTTACGTAAAAAAAGTGCGAACCAATAAGGGAAAGCAAACAATCGGATATGCTGCGTGTATCATCTGGGATAAAGTTCCCTCAAATCTTAAGGAACTAAACATACACCAATTCTCGAAACAACTAAAACCTTATTTACTGTCAGAACAGCATAATTAAACGCAACCTAATCATATACTCTTTCTTTCTTATTATATATTGTACACTTAAAACTGCTTCTTAGTAAAAATAGTTCCTATCTCAATTATTTTCAAACTTAAAAATCTGGAGAACTGGCTAGAAAATCCCAGGATTATTTCAGCTCCAGGCTTAATTGAGTACTAACAGAAAAGTTATTTATTTATTTTATTTAACTTTATCAGCGTCAGCGTGTGTACTAGGCGAATAAAGGTGTGTTGTTGTTGTTGTTCATTGTTCCACCAAACAAGACGGAGAAGTGAGCGGGGATTTTGCAAGCCAATAGCTCCTGAGGACCACATTTGCTCAATCTGATGATCTTCTAATGGTTCACTTGCATTTGGCTTGTTTCCGAGGCCTTTCTTCTTTAAATCCTTTTTCTTTACTGACAGTATGGCGACAACTTCTTCAAAATTCTCAATATCAAAATTGTCAGGAGCTGGAGGACATGGACGCTGCAGAAAATATCTTCGGAGACCATTACGGTAAGTCTGTAGTGAGCCCGGCTCGTATTCTTGGCATTTGTTTTCTTTTCCTATTTGTCGTATTTCAACAAAAAAATGCTTCAGAAGTTGCGGAGCTTCTGTTATAGAAATGCTGTTCAAGTTGAGCTCTGTTTTGTACTTCTCTAAGTACCACGATTGCAAGCGGCGTACGGAGGTACTAGTACTCTTTTTCGTGTTTTCAGAGGACATGTCGTCTTTGAAAGTATTTATTTCTTCTTCTGTCTATGTGACAATCGACCCTGGTACTTGTTCCGCTGTCTTTTCTCCGTCTTGTTTGGTTGAACTTTTGCTTGCCATTATCTGCGCCTTGTTCACAGGGTTTTTTTGCTTTCTCGTTGTCGCGAGCGAAAGAGGCTTTTTATGCCTCTCCAAGAACTTGTAGTTCAGCTCAAAGCAAGGAAGAACCTCCGGCTCACTTTGATAAACGCGTTTGTTTGTTTTTGGCTCTTGGAAAGGTGACAATGGTTTTGAAAACATTTTAAAATGGCATTGTAGAAAAAGGTTTTCGCAGTTGTTGTGTTACATTGACGACAGTTGTTACGTAGATGCGAAACAATATCACTTAGCCTCGTTTTCAACTCGCAATTCCACTCTAAATACCTCGCTTCGTAAACCAATCAGAATGCAAGATTTTATTCAGTTATGCGATTCTACAGTGTAGCGTAAGCGCTCACGAAAGCGCCGCGACAACCTGCAAGTTTGAAGTGTAACTTCCTCATTGGCTGGAAAAATGATGTGATTTAGAGCAAAAATGGTGCAATTTGGGAATAAATTGCACCAATTTGAGCCAATCAGATTACAGGGACCACCAGTGATTTCAAAGTAGATTTAATAAAAACGAAAAACTTTATCGATTTGGCTTAGTGACCTCCCATAGTTGCACCTTTTGTCGAGAAACAGCAGAATCAATCGAGCAATTACTCCTTTCCTGCAAAATATCTTCCGAATTCTGGAAACATGTCTTATCCTGGCTTAAAGATAATGGCATTTATATTGAAACTTTGAAGGAGTGGGAAATTCGACATAAAAGGTAACTTTACTTTAATAAATCATTTATTATTGGTAGGAAAACATTATACTTACTCTAAAAAGTGTCAGAATAGTCTACCAACGGCTCAGGGTTTTATTGCTAGGATTACACTGATTTATAGAATTGAATTTCAAATTGCCAGAGAAAAAAACAAACTTTCACGACATTTCATTAAATGGAGGAAACTTGTTGAAGTATTGACCTAGGAAGAGATGGTGGTGGAAAGAATACCAAAATAAAAGTAAGCATATGAATAAGTATATTTCTGTAATGTTTTTCGCACCTTGTAATAAGATGTCTCATCCTCTAATTGCATGTACCGTTTTAATTTTTTTTATGTATCGTATTGTAAGTACGTTTATTGTAAGTATTGTATTGTAATTATGTATATTGCAAGTGAGTTTCTTTTTTAAGTAACGTGTTGTAATTTTTTTTTATTGTATTTAAGTCATCGTTAGGCATGAAATTGTAACATCAGTACTTTCAAAATGTAGCAAAAAAAAAAAAAATTACAAAAAAAAAACTACATGTTAAAATTTATATACATCTAGCAGCTTTATACATGTACAATCAATATAATATTAAAATAATATAAAATCAAAATAATATATTTCTGAAATGATTCTGCCATAAGCAAAGCATATAAACAACTCTTCACTCAGACAGAAGTCAGTTCCTCTTCCATGGAAGCTTGCAAACATATCACCAATGCCCAAAGAATTTTTTACTGTCATCGTGTCCTAAGCTTCGACCGATATCCCTCACGAAAATTATCATGAGAGGGTTTGAGAGGCTAGTCTACAAACTAGACACTTTCATGGAGCTTAATTCTGTGATTGGTATGGATCAGTTTGCTTATAAGGAAAACTGTAACACCACGATGGCGTTTATAAAGTGTCAACACAATTGGTCCGGCTGGCTTGATGATGATGTACACTTTGTTCGAGTTTTGTCAATCAACTTGAGTAAAGCTTTTGACACTGTCTCTCGTAAAATTGTCTGCGAAAAAAGTGAGGTCTTAATAATCTCAATCCATATTTATAAAATACCTGAGCCACTACGCGCGCTCTCATTGGTCGGTAGGTGTGTTTACATAAGAGTATGTAAACACGGTTGTGACGTTTTAGATTCTCGCGTATTTTAAAGAATTATTTTATAAAAGCAATAGAGCACTTTTTCCGTGTTTACATAGCCTCATTTAAACAATTGCAGGGTTGGGAGAATTCTCGAAAGTTATGCAAACCCTCGACTGCGTCTCGGGTAGTCGGGTTTGCAGAATCTTGAGAGCTGGGCAGCCAACAATGGGATGTCTTTGAATTTGTCAAAAAACGTGAGAAAAGCTACTGCGTAGAACTACTAAGACAGCTCCTCTTCCAGTGCCTGGGATTGAGCGGAAAAAGTGGCTGAAACTGAATTACTTTCCATGAATATCCTTGTAATTGGGATCTTCATATTGACAGTTACGTTTACTTTCTAGAGCTGCTAGTCGATTGTATATGCTTAGAGTATGCAAGTATTATGGGTACACTTAAGATCAGCTTAGTAAGCTCTTCGACTCTTTAATAATGTCATTATTTCTGTATAGATTAGAAGTGTCAGTGGGCTCTGCCTATCAAAGCAAATATTTAGATATGATTGCTTTTTTCGGCGAGCCTATCGTTTTGGCTATACAAGTACGATCATTTTAATATCGGATGTAATTAAGAATAGGTACGGTGATCTTTTCAACAGTATCACAGGTGACACTGGTCATGTATTATATAACTTGCTGCCTCCCAAATGTAACATGGTTCTTGGAGAAAGGGGTCACGACTTTACACTTCCTAAACTTAAAACTGAACTATTCAAGCGGGCTTTTGTAGATAGATGTCTTTTTAAACTTATTTCTTAATATCCTTCTACTTAAATCTTTATTTTGTAATATTTAACAATAAGATTATTCGCTCTCGATTTCTATGAGGTGATAGTTGATGAGGCCGAAGGCCGAATCAACTATCACTCTAGCTTCATAGAAATCGAGAGCGAATAAATAACGGTTTCTAATTATTGTTTGCCGTATTATTAAACTTTGTGCCTTAGAAAGACCGCTCAGACTAAATTTTCATTTGAAATTGAAGTTGTGTGCGCGCATCCTTTTCAAGATTTATTTTCTTCCCCGCGCTAGTTCAAAAATCAATCAGACTTCAATTGAACTATTTTCAACTTTTTGAGATGAATGCCGTGAAAGCCAAATGAAAAATTTGAATTGGAAAACAGACAAACCCCCTTCAAACAATTTCAATTGTTTGTTTTCTACAAACCCGCTTGTTTACAGAGGAATTTTCAAGGACGACTACTATCCATCCGGGTATTTCCTCCGACGGGCACTATGGGCTGAGTGTCTCTCCGCGGATGAACACTATCGCGTCACGTGATCAATTTAAACCAATAAGAATTGAAGAAAATTTAGTGGTGAACTATAAGGGCTGATAATGTTTCTCCGCGGATGAACACTATCGCTTCACGTGATCAATTTAAACCAATACGAATCGGAGAAAATTTAGTGGTGAACTATAACTTCTGATAGTCACCCTAGGGCATTCTATTTGGTAAATAAGCCCCTTCAGGCGGCTGGTATGTCGGCTGATAATGCCCGCGGCTGAGCGATTGTGAATATTTGGCCGAGAAGCGAAGCTTCGAGGGCAAATGTGAAATTTTGAGGACAATGTCTCAGCCAAGGGCATTATCAGCCGACATACCAGCAAGCCAGAAAGGGGTTTATTTATTTTATAAGCCTTCCATTAATGTTCATATCGCACGTAAACTGCTATTAAAAAGCCACTGTTGAAGTGCTGGTGAATGCGCGCGATTGACGATAGCATGTACATTTAAGTGGTTTAATTAATCTCATTTCCACTGTGATCGGACCAAAACCTTAATAAACTATCTTGTGAATAACCCCTCACAACACTCCTTAGATGAAACCTCTAAAACTCGACGCTTTTAGCTTATACTCCTTCGTTCGTATTTTGTTAACGTTTTTGCACTTTCAGGAATAGCATTTGCAACCAGCTTTTTAATGTCAATATCACCAGACCCTACGAAACGAGTCTGTTTTGTCTTTTTCCTGTAAAATAGTAAAGATGAAAAGTCGAAACTTCTTCCAAGCTGGCTTTTTTATTCCCCGACGGAAGTAATCGGAGGACAAATAGCGACGCAGGCGTGGGTTATTGCGTGATAACTGACCGGTGATTTACACCACGTGACGTAAAGTAGCCAATGAAATCTCGCGAAAATTAGTGGTTTGGGTTATAATGACAGATAGTGCCCGCGCGCGATCGTACCATGTGATCAGTTTTGACCAATGACGACAAAGGAAAATTTAGTGGTAAATAGTATTCGAGTAGCTTAGCCAGATTACAGATTATAGCGTCGCGCACAGTTTCTAAAAATAGATTACATCACCAGAGACCCCCCACATGACTCAGACAAGAATTACAGTCGGATAGAAGGTTTTGTATGAGCGCGTTGTATCCTAGACCAGAAAATTAGGCAAAACAGGAGAGATTGATGGTTTAGGTTTTTGATTAGCTTAAATATTGTTAAAAGGTAAACAATGCTGCCGTAGGTAATGTAAAATGGTTTCAAGGTGTCCAGAAAAGAGCATAAATGCCACAAATTGCACGAGGATCTTACAAAGCCGCAGTGACAGTCTGACAGATCTCAAAACCCTCACTTCAGAAATTGGAAGTCGAGAACTTTTTGAGCGGCGGTTGTGACTAGCCGATCAGAATTCTTCACATGGAAATGTTTTACGAAGAAACTTATCTGCTGTTTCTCCTGGTCTTGAAAAAAGGACTTATCAGTTGACCTATCGCCAGAAATTTCCAAATTTGACAACCCGAGCCGTCCACAAAAACGAATACGATAGAATTGGAGGACATAATTATTATCTCTGAGGCATAGCAGAATTAGGTGTTCTGTGCAATTTGGAGGTGCGATACCGGTGCGTTGAGCATCGCACCGGTATCGCGGTATCGCAGAGGTCACGGGTTCGAATCCCGTTGAAGCCCTGATTTTTTTTCAGGCTTCTTATTTCCAGTTGCTTAAATTGGAAAATTCACTGCGAGGATCATTCTTCAATTTCACAATGATAGTATATGCGAGAAGTGTATTTATAAACAACCTTCATACATGAGAATGAGAAACCCATCATATTTTGCCGACCTCCTTCAAACTCTTTATTATTATTATTCCAAAGTACACATTGTGGGTCTAACATTTTGAGCAACAGAGGCCCTCAAATTGCGAAATAAATCGCTGAGTATCACGCTGAAGAGCTCACGAACGCCTTTGTTCCATACGTCGCTCTCAAAGAAGCAGCGCACGGAATGGTTTGTTTGTCTGAGTCACACCGGGGGATTACATTTTCGTGACGTCATTTGTGCGCGATGCTACTAAATATGCTTAGCTGAGTTCGTCATTGATTGGAAAGCCACACGTATGCTGTGACTGATTTCTTAATAAAGACTTTTAATAAAGACTCTTATTATATGGCTAGCTCCGCGAGCGGGCAGGATGACTCAAATCCTGCGCTGTGATTGGCTACCCGAGCGGGCAAGATGGAGCCATCTTGCCCGCTCGGTACTACCCGCATTGTCCCGCAAGACAAATTTCCCCAAAAGCCATGTAATAAATCCTTTATTGACCAAGCTTGTTTGGCCAAGATGGCTTGATACTGGCCTCGTTCTTTTTTTTGCGTGTTTATGGACCTCGACTCCGTCTCGGTCCATAAACACGCAAAGAAAGAACTCGGCCAATATCCAGCCATCTTGACCTCACCGCTTGGTCAATAACCATACATATTCCACATTTTTACTTTTTCGTCAGATACGTTGTCTTGTACAACGGTCTCATATAAACCTTTTCCAGTCGTCTACTTGTTAGAATTTAATTTGACTATCTCTATAGGAACCTCGCCGTTGTTCTTTCATATTGCTACATGTGGTTGGCATGCTATATGGCATTTTCATGGCGTCGAATGTCTCCACAATGGCAAATATCACAAGCAAGCATTTCATGTTTTTTTTAGTTCTTTAGTCCTGGGGTCGGAAGGAAATAAACCTCATGAGAACCACATATATCTTTTTTTCTTCTGTTACAGTGACATCATCTTTTCCCTTACACCACGCACGTGATATAATAATTAGCCTACGTAGAAAGCGTTTCCGTGGAGCAAAGAAACGGGATTTACGGCGTTTTGCCCGCGCGAAAAATGGGGCAAGAGCAAAAATAAGAAGGAGGGGGTGGCTTGCAGACAAACCCCTTGATTTTGAAAACCGCCCACTCTGCCTTTCACGCCTGAGGGCGCACAATGAGATTTCATGCTGTCATCGGCTGTCATAAATTGACCAATAAAACCTTCGGTCTTTCGTAACGGAAGTGAACTTTCGAGGACACGTGTTGAGCCAAAACAAACTCTTGTCAAAATATGTTACGGTGGAAATGAATATCGATGAATCCGAGCGACCGATGCAGGCTTTGTAACTGCAATTTCAAAGTTAAATTTGGTAATTTAAAATCAAGCCATATTTCTACAGAAAATCTTTTCAATCCATCTCAAAGGAAGGACTGCAAGGGTGAAGTTTTAGCACAAGTCTGCCAGAAAGTTGGAATGTGACGAGTATTCAAGTCGCGTTTGTAACCCTTGCGCTCGCAAGATTCGAAATTTAGGATCACTGTATTCATTCGTCCAGGAATCGATACAAGGTAAAATTAGCAAGTCGACTCCTACAAAGTCAACTCCAGTAAAGAAGCGTTTGCTGGATATGCCAGAGGGAAAGAGCCCGATCCGCAAATCGGTTCGAGTGTTATCGCCTGGCAAAAACCAACATCGGAAGTCTCCGCGAAAAACTTTGGAATTTGGGCAGGAGAGGCTTCAAACATCTGCGAAGGAAACTGACGAAAATCTTGACCAGTATCTGAATATAGATAATCTTCCCGAAGGCGGCCTCCAAGTCAAAGTTGTTTATAAAACCAACTCTGGAAATGTTTTCGTGAGAACTCCCCGCGACGAGAAGACTAAATGTTTGTTACGGCAAATATGTGACAAAAACTGGCATGCCGCAGCCAACACTATGACAAATCAGACCTTTGATCGGCACATGTCAATAATAATTACCCATTCCAGCCAATCAAGAACTCCGTTCGCTGGCGAACGGAGGTTTTCAAAATCAAGGGGTTTGTCCGCAAGCGTTTCCTTCCTTCCCCTCCCCCACCCCCCTCCTTCCTATTTTGCTCTCGGTCCATTTTTCGCGCGGACAAAACGCCAAAATCACCGTTCTTCTCTTTTGCGCCACGGAAACGCTTGCTATGCAGGCTATATAATAATCGTTGTCTTCTTCATCTCTATCTTCGGATTCAGACCCTCGCGGCTGCACTTGGTTTAAAGGTATACCGGGGTCTGGGCTGAGCGTGTTTTGAGTCGTTCGTGAAAGATTCTGCTCTCCGAACATCACCAGAGTCTTGCAATGCAGGCCTCACGAGTTGACCATGAACATTGAAATACGGCTGCAGAATAAACGAGAAAAGTAAGATATAAGTAAGATATCAAGAAAATTGTGTAAGTGTAATACGCTAGGCTCTAATAGAATTATGCACTAGTAATAGTTCTCACTAAATCTGCCCCCGCTTCTATTTTATCCCTAAAGGGATAAAATTCTTAAAAAATTATACTACGTGTAAGGAAACTATTGTTTATTGTCTGAACTGAAACTTTACATTTTTTTGTAAACTATATCAATCATACTGTTCAAGAAACTTAGGAATCTTATCATAAATATGATCCAAGGAATCAACCTAGTTAACTAACCAGACAACACACTCTGTTTAACTCATTCTATCACATGATATTCTTTACATGCATAATACAAAAAGGGGGTCGCTGTATTGTTATACCGAAGTAAAAAATGAAAAAAAAAAAACATTTTATTGTATATTAAGGCCCTCCACAGACTAGGGATTTAGTTGTTGACAACTATTTGTGATCGACAACTAAACGTTATCGACAACTAGAAAACGTAGTCTGTGGCGCAAGTTGTCGACAACTAAACCCCAAATTATTAGTTGTCGACAACTAAGCAGTTTCCCTTTTCGAAAAGGGAAACTGCTTAGTTGTCGACGGCCTCATTTTTTTGCGTTTTTCTAGTGTGTGAAAACTTTTGTTTTAGTAGTCGACTACTTTTAGATGTCCGCGCTATTGTGTCAGTGGCTTTCCCCGCCGGCATATGCTTCACGGTAAGCACATGCACATCCGTAAAAAGCTCTTGGTGCCCAACCTCCATGCGTATCGGTTGCTAAATCAGTATTTGAACGCCAGTGTGTGGAATCCCTTTATCGGACTTATTTAGTTGTCGATAACTTTTAGTTGTCGATCACAAATAGTTGTCGACAACTAAATACCTAGTCTATGGAGGGCCTTAATACTTTTCATTTTTTAGGCCACTCTGTTTTGTTTGAGTACGCCAATATTCACGTCTTGAGCACCCCTCTATTAAATATATCATAAAACATTTGGGCGAAATTTATTCTTCTTCTTGCAAGTCAAGAGCGCTTGCTTCGAGGGAATATACCATCGGACAAATTGCTGTTTGAGAGATTCGTGCAACCAAATATCAAGATACCTGTATAAAGTACAAATACCAACTGATAGCGGTACTCAAAACTTTAAGGAGGAAGGAGTTCTTGATAAGCCTGAACTTATACTCAGTTTGTAATGTTACTATTTTTTTTCGGCCTGTAGACGCTGGTGGATTCAGTATAGTGCCGTTGGAATCAGATCTTGCATCTCTGCCGAACACTGACATAAAATGCAAAAATCGGAACACAAACTCGCGTGGATCGTGTCTGTTGATGTTGGACATTGCCTCTTTTCTTGGAGGATTGTGTGTTTTGGCGACTGGAGACGCCGAACTAGTACAGTCAAAAGGTAGCTTAAGCAAACCACGATGACGACGGCAACGAGAAAGTCATCAAACAAAAGGTTTAATGAGCAAAACAATAGCTGTGGACGTGCATTATAAATCTTTGCACATTTCTTTGTCTTTAAAGCTAAAATTAAGGTTTTTTCTGCAGGTCTGGAAACTGTTTCGAGCCACCTCAAGTGCTGGGCGCCCAGGGTCTCGTGGTTAGGAACCTTTTGGCTCCGCCTTGCAATCTTTCTTAGACCACAGTCTTGACCATGGCCTGGCAGAGGAAATTCCAGCAAAATGCATTAAATTGCTTCTAATTGCTTCAATATTTCATTCTGCTAATTCTCCACTTTCAAAGTAGGTAAGACTGACGAGTTGTAGCGTTACACGAACCAACCCCGAGCCTAAGTCATCCTCGAGTCACGAGTGAAGCCATTTGTTTTTTCATTTTATTTTGTCCCGAAAAAAATTAGATTGTAGGAAATAAAATATATGAATATAGATTGTCTTAACAGTTAACAACAGGACATTTTGATAACAAGCTCACCTTGGCACGAATGTTATCGTTCAACTTTTCTTTGTGTCAGTAGATAGTTAACTAGATTCATGTCACTCACTATTTGGATAACAAAATCTTACCTTGATAATCTGCAATGGACACAGCAAATAACGTGACTTGCCACCATGTTTACCATAGTTTGGGGGCCTAAGCACGACTACACACGATCGCAGGTTCCTCTGGGTAACATGTTCGGGAGCATGGCGCGATCGAGATGAGCTTGTTATTAAAATGTCCTTTTGTTAACTGCTAAGACAATCTATATTCATGTATTTTATTTCCTGCAATCTATATCGTGTTATATAATAACCCAAGTTATTCTCGCATTTTGATTGGTTCTCGCCTATGATCTATTAGAGGACAGATGCACGATTGACGTCATCATTAAAAACCTCTTCCCTCTGTGTTTTAAAATGGCGGAAAGTTTTTGAGAATTTAGATAATATTTTACATGATTGAGCAAAAGATATGTACAAAAAAAGTATTGTAGAGTCATTAAACAGGTACGAGAAGCATAGTCTAGCAGGTAGAAGAAAGATAAAGCCGTTTCTCTTTTAGCGTGGAGGTGGCCGAGTGGTTTAGGGCGCTGGATTTGAAATCTGGAGGTCCCTGGTTCAAATCCTTCACCCTACCACTATCTGGATTTGTTCTCGGTAGTCCCGAGTTCAACTCCTTGACCGCGCTGTGTAAATAGCCAACTGGTCAGCCTCCAACCAGTTGGGATTCTTAATAGTTTATGTTCTGTTTGAAATATTTGGTTATTTATTTACAGTGTCCCCAATTAGCACAACAGTGCTAAATACATATGACACTTAAATAAAGTTATTATTATTATTATGTAATACTCGAGCAGTCGGCAGTCGAGCGAGATTGGTAAGCCGAAAACCATTACTTTTTCTCGAATTTAACAAACCCAATAAACAAAACGTTTGTGACATTAATTAATTTAATAAATTCAACTTTTCTCAGTCTCAAAATAATTGTTGACAAACTGATTGATGTCGGGAATTGCGAAACATCAAACATCAAAATAAACGCATAACCTTGTTTTCCGATGCGAATGTACCAGTCCGTTTCAGGGCACAGCAGCGAGCAAAGTACAGCTCACTACAACTCACAGCCAACTGCATCGCAGCTAAAAGGTGTCTCCGACACTATTTCAAACTGATTTGAGAATCACCGACTCGCAGAGGACACAGATTTCCACCGTCACTGGCGCTCTTTTGCGTTCAAAACTTGGAACGAATGTCCTCCGGGTTGACCGCAATCGCAAGTTTTCCGAGCGTATTTTTTCAACTCCTGCAATATTCAAGGCAACATCCAAACTCTTCGGATCACTGGGCTGCTCTGATGAGAAAAACTGACTATACGTATCCAGCATTTTCTTCAAGATATTGTAGATTTTCGCAGTTCAATTCTGCTTTCGCTGTTCATTCCACGAGAAACGACGCTCGAGTCAAGTTTGACAGTGGCGTGATTTTTCTCGACCAATCACAATTCTTTGCTACGCATAGCAACCAATGAGATTGCTTCATTTTGTATATCATAGATCACGTCAAATGGCCTTTTTCGTACAAAGGCGGGGCAAAAGGCCGGCTTTCGCGTTATTTGAAATATTTAGAAACAAAAAAGGCTTTTCGCTATTATATAAAACAAATAGATTCCATGTTGCCGTGCGTCTGATTCAGTAATAGATCACAGAAGACGTCAAAATGTGGTAAGAACATCAGTGACACACTCGGCTATCACCTCGTGTGCCACTTTTTGTTCTTACCACATTTTGACGTCATCTGTGATCTATTACTGAACAGACGCACGGCAACATGGAATCTATTTGTTAATTTTTCGGGACAAAATAAAATAAACCTCGCGTTATAACTCAAGACCAACGTATTTACTGTAAAGCAACAAGCTCACTTTAAATGGAATTCAGATTTTCGCTTTGATGCACACTATGAATTGTGCTTCCAAACAATAAGACTTCGTTCTACATTTAAATACGAAAGTAAACCTTTCCTAGAGGGCCGTTTCATCGTTTGAAGCAACTATTAATCAACAGGATGGACAACTCACTTGGCCGGCGGGGATTGGGAACATATTCCTGATACAACGGCCATAACTCTCTGCTCTATTGTTACAATGGCTACTTCCGTTAAGTTTATAAATAAATGATCGGACGGATGAGCCATGGCGGAAATTACTGCAAATAATGTCTGGTTCTTGGTAGTTGCCCTCATTTTCCATCCTCTTACAGGTAAGAATGGTGTAGCTACCTCTGTTAGTTCGGATTGTAAATCTTAAGACACAGTCTATAGATTACCTGTTATTCCTAAATATATGTACAGCTTTCTACCATGACATGCTGGCCGTAATTTGGAAATGTAACCTGTCTTAGTTAACTCGTAATGCAGCCCATGCTGCCGAATTATGTTTTCATAGCTCGCAGCTTTCGTCCGAGACTTTAAATTAAGATCAAGACGAATGAAATAGACCTTTTTCGCTTGTACATTTTGTTTTCCCAATCCAGATCATGTGATGATACTCAAGAGATTTGATCCTTTGTCTTGGTCATTAAAACGAGTACATGCAAACATATTCATGCTTGCATGCTCTCTTTTTAATGAACAAGACAAAGGATCAAATCTTCTGAGTATCGTCACATGATCTGTATTGGGAAAACAAAATGTACAAGCGAAAAAGGTCTATTAAATCATTAAAACTGCCACTATTCTTTTATAATTCATCGTCATGGCGTCAGCACTGACGCGTGAAGTGTCCCGACACTTACATGTATTTCACTTTTACCGACGTTTTCCGAGTTCGATTCAAGGTAGGTCAATTTAACTGTTACTCGACGCAGTGTTGATAAGGTCCTGTGTTCATCTGTATCTTGTTTGACAGATGTTTTTATTCCAGTATACTGAAGGCATTCGTGCTGAAGCGTTATGCATCAGCAGTTGTCTAAGGAATATAATGTAAACATTTAAGGCTGGTTAACACTAGCACACAAGCCGACATACGCAGGAGCGGTAAGATGTTGATAATTACCACCTTTTGTTAGGAATTTTTTAAAACAAAACGCGCTAATTATGAACATCTTACTGCGTCCGCGTATGTCGGCTTATGCTTATGCTTGTGCGCTAGTGAAAACCAGCCTTAATTGTCATTAGACATGTGTCACGCCATGCTTAAATTAATATGATAGTTTTTTACCGTGAACATCCTATAGGGAAAGTTTGTTCTTTCAGTTGTTATTACCGTAGATCGAAGCCTTGGGCTGGGAGTAGGAAGTTAATTAAAGTGATTTGTCTGATAAAACAGAGCATGGCAAGGATTGACCAGGATTGTACCTTGACGTTCTCAAACTATAAAACATCTTTCGCTCTCTTTCTCTCCTGCTTTTAATTTGTTTTTTCATTTATTTATTTCTGAGCTTAATTACAATAAGTATAAAAGAAAAAGACGTTTTTTGGTATTGACTGTTATTACAAATACTGTAATGTTCTTACTGAATTCCGTGCATTAGCAACTGTCTTATAGACCCCGTAACGCACACTGATTTTTTTGTTTGATAAGTGTTAGCTTCAAGAACTAACATTAAAAGAAAGCAATTAGTCATGAATGTGGCTACCAATTGTTAGTGCCTACAAATTTTTACACCTAACTAAAACAAATTGACGAAAAACTAAGACCAAAAAACACCAAGCGCAATGTTCATAATTCCTTCCTTTAGTCTAACTTTAGTCTAGACTAATTGAAGAACGGGAACAGAAACATTGACGACAACGGTATTGCTTTGGTGCGTGAATGTTATAAGATATGGAGAAAACTTGTGCGGTTTGAATTAATGTAACCCGAACCCAGACTGAAACTTTTTGCTGAAGATTGTTGCTTGAATGTTTTCCGGGGCGCTATCTACCAAAAATAAATAATTTTCCAACGACATCAATTTAGCCGGCGTGGCGAAGGGCGAAGGGCTCAGACAAAGGAAACTCTTCAACATGGTGCTTTTGAGGGCTTCATACCTTGTAGATATGGGCTTCAGGAGTCTTTGAATGCAGCTTCCAAAAACGTTCAACGACTTTCTACATACATGGTGTGTTCTGTCGTGTGGGTTACTAGCTGATTGGAGTTGACTATTAATTTCAGATTAAGAAGTTCACATTCTTTGCCCGTGTAGCCTTTCACCGACAGAAGATTCTGCAGGAAATATTTCGAATTTCGAAGTATTTTCGAATGTCGCTAAATTCCCGGCCTTTTCGGGATTGTTCTATTCGCTCAGTTTTACTAAATTCGTGTTTTGTCCTTGTAATAGCATTTATACACAGCGGCTCAAAAGGTATTAGATTAACTTTAGCGGCGTTGTGTTATATTCTTTTTGATTGATCTATATAGCTACTTGCTAAATCCCTTTCTAAACGAATAATGGTATAAAATTGGCCACAAATTTTGTAAAGGATGCTCATACTAAGGGAAGACCAATGTGGTGGAGCAATGATGTCAGTAATGAAGCGCCGATAGATGAGCGTAAACAAGTGATTGTGAGCGTAGCCTTAATGGAGTTTAGAAAATCAAGTATAAAAAATTACTATTTCTAAGTAATATTGTGTTTTAGCGACCACAGTAACATGGACAGCACCTCCTCCAGCCTGGACTCAGACAGACCCAGCTGACTTTGAAACAGTTGTTATGCCAGTGTTAAATGGAAGCACTCAGGTGGCTCTGAGATGGCGTTACACTCTATCACCTGGGTCAAATCTACAATCAACAGGATTTTCTTTCAATGATGGAGGCTTCGTTCTTATTGGAAAAATCTTTCACAACAGTGGTATTACTACAGTATTTGACAAAAAGGATTACAGAACACGTTTTAATATCAGTAGAAGTGAAGTGGCCACCTTGATAATAAACAGAGTCACTGAAAGAGAAGAAGCGGTTTACGAATGTAAGCTTGGAACAGTGATGAACAACTGGAGATACAGAATACATGTCATTGTTACAGGTGAGAATTAAAAGAAAGAATTTACTTTCAATTTTTCAATGCAAGCATGAGCTTTGAGTATACATATCAGGTAGGAATTATACAAAGAGTCTATTACTGTTCTTTGAGTAGTTGTTAAAGCGTGAGAAAAAAAATCGGGATTAAGCGGTATTAGAACGAAATACCTATGCAGTAACGGAACAGCTCAGTCTACCAGCACAGCTATAAAGTGAATTGGTAGCTCTCCTTCCTAGGAGAATATGACTTGTGGCCAAAGAACTACAGGGATAACATTCGTAAGTTATTCGTAATATATACTGCTAGCATTGGTAACGTATTGAGGTGCTTATGAAGGATGGAAAGTGATAAGCCTACGTTGCAATGACAGAGTCATTTTAG
This sequence comes from Micromussa lordhowensis, assembly GCA_964020085.1. Lineage (NCBI taxonomy): Eukaryota > Metazoa > Cnidaria > Anthozoa > Scleractinia > Lobophylliidae > Micromussa > Micromussa lordhowensis. The sequence goes on along the minus strand of OZ026599.1, from coordinate 20,693,067 downwards.
TATAACATGAGTAATTGGCTACAAAGAAGTGGTACTTAATTCATTTGTAGTTTAACCAAAGGATGTTTGAGGTTTCAAAACCAAAAAACCAAACCTCTGTAGTAATTTACAGCTTTTGTATGCATAGATACCAGCCAATGAAAACCGTCTGTTGCAATGGCTAGTATTCGTACTGCTCAAGCTAAGCATGACTGGTCAGGTCACGAACAATTATTTAGCTACAAGCTCGTGCTGTGAAAAGATTACAATTTCCTGGTTGCCTCTGTTTCTCGTTGGCCTTTTTGGGTTTTCTTTAGCTACGCCTCTCCCCATGTGTAAATTTTGCTTATAACGGTAGCTATGATCGCCACAACATAAAAAGTGAAGTTCCTGGCCAGGGACCTATCGTGATTTATCCACTAGTGGTAAAAGATATTCAGGCGTAAACACTTTCGTAGTTAGTGAGGGATGTGAGGGCAAAGCCAGAAGGCACGTCCTCCGTCCTGTTTAGAGCAAGAATTCCCTCCCCCCACCCATTCTCTTAGCACTTCTAGATTCCTCACTGCTTCGCCTGCATTCACCGGCATTTGCTTTTCTATTTTTATACTCTGTAAGGGCGGGCACACCTCATTCCAATCCAGGAGCTGTTCTGTGAAATACCTGCAAAGCAGCACCACCCGTTTGAGTGTCTTTGTATTATTATTTTCAGTTCCTGTCAAGCTAATTAATGTTAGCAGTGACCAGGCTGTACTTGAAGGATCACACACAACATTGTTTTGTGAGGCAACTGGCAGACCAACACCAAATATCACCTTGATCAGAGTGTTAAAAGATGGTAGCGATGGTGAAGTACTGCCTCAGGGGCCCACTTGGAATTTTCCAAACATCAACCGAACAACTTCTGGAACATACCGCTGTACAGCTCAGAATGAATACGAAAAAGTTAGCCAAGTTTTTAAAGTGAATGTTACATGTAAGTATTTTACGAGTCCAATTAACAAAATGAAGCCAGTTTTTCGTGCGTCTGTGCTGTTATTGATCATGAATTTTGTCATAACATTGTCAACGTAGCTTTAGATCGGTCGTCAACTTTGACAATGCTATGACGAAATTCATCGTAAATAACAGGACAGACGCATGAAAACTGGTCAACTTCAGAATTGTTTTACAATATCAAAAAGGCAGACAGTACACAATTACAAATTCATGTGTCTGTCTGCTTCTTGACGAATAGACAATAGCCTAAATTTGAACATTACCTGTTCGGAGAAGCGAGCAGTTTACCGAAAGCGTAGCTCGTGGAATACTCGTGGAATGAATTTGCACTTGCACTCCAAATTAAACGAGAAGCTTAAATGTCCTACTTGGCAATGAAGAATTTAGTGTAGCATGAGTAAGTGGCAACAAAAAATTGGTACTTAATTTATTCGTAGTTTAACCAAAGGAGGCTTGAGGTTTCAAAAGCCAAGGTAACCTTTGAGCTCGTTGGGAGACGAATAATATGTATAGGTAATCATACGGTTGCGAGTTCAATTTGGAGTTAATTTGCACGAGTGAGTTTTTCAAAAAGCTGAAATTGCACGAGGCGCTTTTTAATAATACAAACATGACAAATTCGCGCAGAAAAATTGCCGGAAGATGTTTCTTGAAGCCATTTTTTTCGTATTCGAGAAAACTTTTTTCAGAGTTTCCGTACAAAATTTTTGTCACTGCTTTAAATGATATCATTGGCCTACAATATTTCTCATTGTCTTTCTGCCAATCATTATCCAGAATTACGATGTGTAATTTGCACTGGTGTTACACTGCGCAGCCAATCAGAATCGAGTAATTTTTTCATGTGTATTATTGTTCACTGCCCATCATGCCTGTGTGGCACATAGGGCGGCAACAAAATCCTTCCAGCCCTGCCTGTCTTTAGCCAGTTTTTCAATGGTGCTCCAGCTGTAATTGAGCTTCCTCAGTTCCTTCCCTACAGTCCTGCGCCAAGTTGTTTTTGGGCGCCCTCTGCTTCGTTTGCCTTCGGGTGTCCAGTGTACTGCGGTTCTGGCTATGTTGTTATTGGCCTTCCGCATCACATGTCCGATCCATCTCCATCTTCTCCTGGTGATAAGTGTACGGATATCCTCCTGCTTGGTTTGCCTCAATAGCTGATCGTTTGATATTTTCTGGGGCCAGAAGATTCTCAGAATCTTCCTGAGGCTAGTAGTGTGGAAGGATGCTAGATCTTTGGAGATGTGTATTATTATAGAGGATAAAACATGCCCGCTTGCGGATACGAGTTTTATCTCCGAATGTTTAACTCGATATCTCATTGGTGAGCGCAGCGAACGAGTGAGATATCGAGTTGAACACGAGAAGATAAAATTCGTATCCACAAGCGGGCATGTAATGTTCTGTTTGTTATATAAACATACTAATGACGACTTTTTTAACGATTTTCCGGAGATTTCCGAACACTTTCCGAAGATTTCCTAAGATTATCCAAAAGTTGTCCCAAGGCCAGACAAACGTTTCTGAACATTTTCCGAAAATTTCCGAAGATATCCGAGGAAGTTTCGATAATGCTTCGATCAGACAGCGACACAACTAAGTTCAGTTTAAGTTATTATGTAACCATGGCAATGTTGATCTTTTCAATATCCTCACACGTGAAAGATAAAAATAGTATCTTCACTGCACGCGATGAAGATATGATTTTTCAGTAAGAGGGAAAATCCTGGTATTTCACTAGTGTTTATGTAATAAAATATTATATTAACTTATCGCCGTTGTGTAATATCCTCCTTTTTTATTTATCTGCTTCTTTATAGAATACAATTTTGCTAAATTCCTTTCTTTTTCTTCAGTCCAATCAGAAGAAACCCCTCGTCTCAAGTCGTTTTTCGAATTCGATTGAGGAGCTAACCTTAAATACATGTACGTTGTCACATAAGCCTTCTCGAAATTGTTAGATCGTTCAGCGAACTAAACGCATAATGGCATAAAATTGGCCACAAATTTTGTAAAGGATGCTCATACTAAGGGAAGACCAATATGCTGGAGCAATGATGTCAGTAATGAAGCGCCGATAGATGAGCGCGAACAAGTGATTGTGAGCGTAGCCTTAATGCAGTTTGGAAAATCGAGTTTAAAAAATTACTATTTCTAAGTAATATTGTCTTTTAGCGACCTCAGTAACATGGACAGCACCTCCTCCAGCCTGGACTCAGACAGACGCAAATAACATTAGAACAGTTGTTATGCCAGTGTTAAATGGAAGCACTCAGGTGGCTCTGAGATGGAGTTACACTCTATCACCTGGGTCAAATCTACTATCAACAGGATTTTCTATCGACAATGGAGGCTTCGTTTTTATTGGAAAAATCTTTCATTGCGGTAGTGTTACTACAGTACTATTTGAAACAAAGGATTACAGAACACGTTTTAATATCAGTAGAAGTGAAGTGGCCACCTTGATAATAAACAGAGTCACTGAAAGAGAAGAAGCGGTTTACGAATGTGGGCTTGAAACGACGACGAACAACTGGAAATACAGAATACATGTCATTGTTATAGGTGAGAATTATAAGGAAGAATTTAATTATAAGGAAGAATTTAATTTTAAGTGCAAGCATGAGCCTAGAAAATACCTGTCAGGTAGGAATTATACATGTAAAGGTATGATGCATGAAAGAATATTGCTGCTCCTTAAAATAAAGCGGTATTAAAACACAAGACTTATGCAGTAACGGTACAGCTCAGTCTACCAGCACAGCTATGAAGTGAATTGGGAGCTATCCTTCGAAGGAGAATAAGACCCTTGACCCCAGAACTACAGGAATACCATTTGTAAGTTACTCGGCATATATACTGCTAGCATTGGTAACGTATTGATGTGCTTATGAAGGATAGAAAGTGGGAAGCTTAAATGTTCTCCTTAACAATGAAAGAGTAATTCAGTATAACATGAGCAATTGGCTACAAAGAAGTGGTGCTTTATTTATTCGTAGTTTAACCAAAAGAGGTATGAGATTTCAAAAGCCAAAACCTTTGAGTTCGTGCGAGACGAATAATATTACGTGTAATTTCTGTACCCAATGGTACAATACTTGTTTACAAAATATTGCGGTCTCTGACTTCATTGTTCAGTCTGTAGTGTAATTTACGTCTTTTGTATGCCTAAATGCCAGCCAATGAAAATCGTCTGTTCCAATGGCTAGTATTAGTATTGCTTCAGCTAAGCATGTGACGAACAAACTGAAATTATTTAGCTACAAGCTCGTGCTGTGAAAAGATTAAAATTTCCTGGTTGCCTCTGTTCCTCGTTAGCCTTTTTGGGCTTTCATTCAGTTACATGGCCTCTCCCCCCGTGTAAAGTTTGCTTATAACGGTAGAAATGATCGCCACAACATAAAAAGCGAAGTTCCTGGCCAGGGACCTATCGTGATTTATCCACTAGTGCTAAGAGATATTCAGGCGTAAACACTTAAGTAGTGATCTAAGGGCAAAGCCAGAAGGCACGCCCTCCGTCCTGTTTAGAGCAAGAATTCCCTCAAGCCACCCCTTTTCAGAGCACTTCTGGATCCGTCGCTGCTTCGCCTGCATTCGAATTAGCTTTGACGTCAGACTTATATTCTATTTCTATGCTTAGAAGGGCAGGCACCCCTCACTTCAATGCGCTTTGTAATCAGACTGCTCGTGAAAACTCAAAAATGGAATTGTTCTGTAAAACAAATGGCGAAGCAACATCACCTGTTTGAGTGTCAGGGATACGTTACTGTCATTGCATTACTATTTTCAGTTCCTGTCAAGCTAATTAATGTCAGCAGTGACCAGGCTGTACTTGAAGGATCACACACAACATTGTTTTGCGAAGCAACTGGCAGGCCAACACCAAACATCACCTTGACCAGAGTGTTGGAGGATGGTAGCGATGGTGAAGTACTGCCTCAGGGGCCCACTTGGAACTTTCCAAACATCACAAGAACCGCTTCTGGAACGTACCGCTGTACCGCTGACAATGGATTTGGAAATGCAGCTAGCCAAGTATTTAGAGTCAATGTTACATGTAAGTATTTTACGAGTCCGATAAACAAAATGAAACCAGTTTTTCCTGCGTCTGTTCTGTTATTGAGCATGAATTTTGTCATAACATTGTCAAAAAACGTGGCTATGGATCGGTAGACTACTTTAACAATGCTATGACGAAATTCATTGTAAATAACAGGACAGACGCATAAAAACTGGTCAACTTCAGATTTGTTTTACAATAACAGGAAGGCAGACAGTACACAATTACAAATTCATGTGTCTGTCTGCTTCTTGATAAATAGACAATAGCCTCAATTTGGCGCGAAAAAATATGTTCGGGCATTTGTCCGCGGACATTAGCTGTTCCGAGAAGCGAGAAGTTTTCCGGCAGCCGGTGGCTCGTGGAAAACTGTGAGCTTTGAGGAACAGATAATGTCCAAGGACAGATATCCGAGCATGTTTTCGCGCCAAATGGAGGCTACTGTGTTTATGATCCTTGAAATATTCTTCGCAACAAATGCAGTTTTCAATATTGAATTGAGGAATATCACTAGGATATTCACGAGTTTTAGGTGGGAATATTCAGTGACCTGACGTGTTTAAATTAATCGGGTGTGAGCGAAAATATTTGATGGATTACATCAGTGACAATTAGTCAATGAGCGTGCTAAAATTCCCGCAGCTTTTGTCAAAAATAGTCTTGAGGTAAATATTTGAAGTCAAAGTGAACATCTTTATTGTAACTAGGCCTGTTACCAATCAACCAAACAGTTCATATATTTAATGTAATCGAGATACATATCTCTGCGTATATTTTTTTTAATTCTCGGTCTCTGAACTATCCAAAAACCACATAAACGTTCCTCGTTCTTAAAACGTGGCAACAAACTGGGTAGATTCTTCTAAGGTACTTCATAGTTCGACTCGATTCGTCTTGAATTTTGTTCTCCTGCAAAGTCGACTCGTTTCATGCGGACGTCGACTCGCGATAGGTATAACAGGGGGTGAGAAATTGTTGACGATTGAACTCGATTCGCATGATTCGTCGCAAATCGACTCCTACAAAGTCGAATCGTCGAAAGAAACCTTTGATGAAATTGACACTAAGGGAGACGAGTCGTGTCGATTCGATCGAATCTTGTCGAATCGACAACATTTTCAACCCACCCTGCATAGCCCAGTTGTGCTATATTTTCTAAACCTAGCCCATACCAAATCGACTTCCTGCATGTTGAGTCGACATTAAGAGAGACGATTCGTGTCGATTCCATCCAAGAGGGTTCACGAATTGACTTCCGGTAAGTCGAATCGTGAATGCCAGGGTGTACTGGGCAACTCTCTGGGATTTGCATAAGCTGATAGTGAAATTTTGCTGCTACTTTTGCGTGTTCGTTCAACTTTCGTGGGGTCTTTGATTTAGGAGATCCATGGATAATAATTAAGAAATCATTAGAAAAAATGTAAACACTTTCTTAGTAAGTGAGGGATCTAAGGGTAAAGCATTAGAAAGCGGAACCCATTTAAGTGCAAGAGTCCTATGCAGCGCACGTAGATGTCGACGCGTAATGGCCAACATTCCAGCATGACTCGCTCACCGTGAGCGAGTCATGCTGAGGCTCACCCGGAGCTCCCTGCTGGTTCAGCTGTGAACATAGCTTCTAGTTTTGAATCAAATTTGTTACCTCGTGTTTTTTTTTCTTGTAGATCCTGCCAAGATTGTTAAACTTGCAAGTGAACCTGAAGCTTCATTACAACTAAGTCTATCTCTTCACTGTCAAGCAGAAGGAAATCCACCGCCTTCTTATTCTTGGACTCCATGTGGGACACCATGTGATCCACAGCAAATTGTGTGTCATGAAAGCCTTCTAATTTTTCCAGCAAGAGACAAAAGCGTCTACACGTTTACCTCCAAAGTGGCAAATAACCTGGGCAGTGATACAAGAAATACCATCCTTTGTAAGTTAGTGAGAGCAAAATTACAAGTATGAAAATACCTTTTCCATTTGTAATGGGTGATAATTTTCATACAAATGTCGCTACATGTAAATGACAGACAGATGTAATCTTTTATGTCCAATACTTCAGGCTGTAATTACTGTAATCATTTTCAGTTGTAAGTATGGTTATACTAGGTGACCTACGTGTACTTCATGTACTTGTATTGTATCATCATGGCCTCTTCAATAGCTCTCTTTTGCCCATTTTGTGAAGTGTACTTGGCCAACTATCTCGGCCAATGTGACACGCACGGACCTCAGGTTTTTATGTTGTTGATACGTTTAAAATATACAACCGCGTTTTAATTTCCAACCCATCTAAATTGCATTCATGGCAGGGTGTGGGAACCAAACATCCAAATTAAAATTTTTTTATCATAACAGAATAACACTCGAGCGAATTTTAAATTAAGTAGTATTTCTTCATAAAGTCTTCCACAGGTCCAAATTTTATTATCTGTTTAGTGCATGTATGTGTTGATAGCTGAATGGTAATTTCTTGTTCTGGCAGATATTAATCTGACAGTTAGATTGCCTTCTTAGCCTTTGTAATACGGTAGCAGCACAGTACATAGATTTATGATAAATCATCTAATACAGCTAAATTTGCTTGAAATGACTTGACATTCTCAGACTGTGATCAAGTATTTGTTGGTGTATGAAAGGTACAGAGCTGTGGATATTTTTCATTTCTCTGGCTCACTGAATTCATGTTTTATTATTAGTCATAGCAAGTGATGTAATTAACGTGACCCTGGTTATCACGAGTGAAGAGTGTACTGATGGGGAATACAATCAACTATGGGAGAAACTGAGCAAAATGGTAACTACGTTGTTTATGTCACACACTTGCAATCAAACTTGTATCATGAAGTCACTCTTGGAAAAAAAACAAGCTTATTATACACTCAACAAAACATCTTGTTTCTGATTGGCATAAATGAATAAATAGGTTATAGAGTGCAATCCAGGTTATAGAGTGCAATACGGAAGTTGCTATGGAAATATCGGGGAAGCGCCAAATTTTCTATATATTTTCGAAGACATTTTCCCAGATATTTTCTGAATTTTTTCAAAATCCTTCAAAAACTTTACGCTTGATTTCCCTGTCACAACATTATATTTCTGACAGGTTCAAATAAAACACGTGAGCATATTGGAAACCATCGAAGCTTTTAATGTAATACGTAACGCGTACGAAGTAGTTTTGTTGACAATATAATAAATAAAAAATCGTATGAACCTGCTCGTGCATTTCGTGATTTATGGTCACTATTGATGTTTTGACAGTTCTCAAATTGCCCTCGCCTACGGCTCGTGCAATTTTGAGAACTTTCAAAACATCACGCGTGCCCATAACTCACGAAATGGACTCGCGTTCATACGATTTCCTGTACTTACTGCTGAGGCCTAGTTCACAATGACGAGATAACGATATAAACAAGATAACGACATAATGGCATAACGACTTAATCGCTTATCTCAGTATAGTGTGAACATCGGTATAAAGATATAAGGAAAAGATCGGGAGTTTTTCCTTATCACGTTATTTTCATGCTGTTATGTTGCTGTTCTGTTATTATGTCGTTATGTTCACGTGCAACACGCAACCGTGACAACGTCCTTCTTATGTCGTTAGGTTTATGCCGTTGTGTCGTTCTGACGCTAGTGAGAACTAGGCTAAATACATAGTGATTGGGGAGGGGAATTGGCAGACAGGCTAGGCAGCAGTTGGGCAAGCAGAACGACAGGTGGACACACAGATAAACGTTGTTAAAGGAACCGAGAGGAAAGGCAGGCAGACAGACAGATGGACACAAACAGACAGAACTGCTTGTCTAGTAATAGATTATTATGTTTCATATTTGAGATTAGTTGGCTGGTAAGGGATGTTTGTTTGTAAAGGGCCATGTATTAAGGAAGGACTACAGCTCTGTATAGTTGGTTGAGTAACAATCATTTGGTTCAACTCGCACTAAACATTCAGTTCATGGTCAAATTTAGGAGTAGTTGAAATACTGCATATCGTTACTTGTTTAAGCAATGATTATTGAACTTGTTCATTGAGTAAGCTCATTTAAAAATGTGCAGTAATAAAAACAATGATTTATTTAAATTGTCAATTTTCAGATCGACGGGATCTTTGCTAGTAAACTGGGCTATGAAAGTGTGGAACAGAAAAATGTCAGGTGCGCAAACAGTTTCAAATTGATTAATTGAACTTAAGAAATTTCCGAAGCTTTGTCGTTTAGACTTAAGTTTTAGGCAGAAAACTTTCAGGCGATCTTCTCGGCACGTTTCAGATCTTGTAAGACACCGGACGTTTTTTCCAAGCAATATTTTTCTACTCAGGATGAGAAAGACATGCCTACATGTAGTTGATTAGTTTTCATTTTCGAGAATTTATTACACCCTGACTGAGGCGGTTACAGGAATTGTAATTAACCTGATGCTCTAAACTCTTGTTCCTAGGCCATCGTAGCTTGATTAAGAATATAACCTAAAGTTGTTCAAATAGTTCTTGACCATTTCAAAGATGGCAGAACATTTGGATTAGTAGTATTTGCACTGTCACTATTTGTGTTGACGTTTCGTTTAGTGTTAAAAGAAATGGACTAGGAAATGGTTAATCGAGAGCAGAGTACCAACAAAAAGAAAAGGATAGAGTAAATTGGAATGCTTTGAAGAATAATAAACTTAAGCAAGAGACTAGATCATTGTCTTTTGACTAAAATAAATGTTCACAAGGCTGGGTACGTGTACCGAGTGCTAATACTTACAAAATACTTTTTTCCTTGACGTTGCAGAGATTTCATCGTCTTTGATTGTTTCATTAACCAATCAAAAGTAATATCCATTCTCCACAAACTAATTATCCCTTATTTTTCATCATATAGAGACACAAACAAAAAATCGAATGGTTACAAATTTATTTGTTCAACCACGTGCACTGAAACGTAAACAGAAAACGAACTCTAATAGCAAAGCGCGCGAGTGACGTCATGTCTCAGACAGAGCGTTGTCCAATACTCCGACAAATTCACTTAGCATCGGTATTGTATTATGTCCACATAACAATAGATTAACAATACAATACAATTGAGAACGACGCAATACAATAGAATACAATACCGATGCTAAGTGAATTTGTTAGAGTATTGGACAAGTATGCTCAGACAAGACTCAGACAAACAAACTGGAATGGCGGACGATTTTCCTAAAACACTTTCTAAAACAGCTGGCGTTCCTGAAACACATTTTTGAAACGAAAACTTCGCCTAGATTCCCTCTAGTTCTCTCAGAATACGCTGATGTTGTATGAGCCGCGTGGGGATATAATCATTTGCATTCTATTTTTAGGTCTCGCGCGCTTCGCTATTAGGAATACAAAATCTTCAAACGAAAATCGCTCCACTTTATTTTTTTAAACACAAATTTTTGAAGTGAAGGAGTGTCCAGTTCATTTTGATCATCAGTTTAGTCTGAACTTAATTATCGCTGTTCTTCTTCGAAGGTGTGGAAGTGTGACTGTTGATCTGGCCCTGAAGTTCCGTTCCACTGTAAGAGAAAGCGACGTACTCTCTATACTTCGAGATGCTGTCAAAAGAGGAAAGTTTGGAGATTTTAATGTGAGTGTCATAACAGGAACACGATACACTGGGATAACAACCACTGGTCAGGGCTGTCATTAAGGGCTGTCATTAACTCACCCGTAACACCTGTTACGGGTGAGTTCACTCGATGTTACGGGCGAAGATGTCCATTGATGGTACAAACATGCTTAGTACACTTAACAAAATTGTTTTTAAACATTTACCTGTTGAAATAAACATAATTGTTTCGTGGTGTCTTGCCTCCTTGGTTCTACTATTTATATTTTACTCTGGAGATGAACTTTCAGTTTGCTTATAATCACCGTGAATATTTATTTAGACTATGTTTAGACGCTACAAAACTTATTACGCAATGCGCAGCTCCTACCTTTTGAGAAATTCCGCTGACCGATGTAGAGTGTTATCCAGGCTGATCGATCGTGTTTGGTCCCGTGCGTGGGTGGAGAAAGTTATGTTTTATTATGAATAAGAGAAAAGAACCCTCGTCAAAACAGCCTGGGATTGACAGATTTTTTCTTAATCCCAACGGAGCGATGGAAATGAGGAATCTCATAAAACAGCCGGTCGAGGTGGTCAACAAATACCAGCGATCACAGCTTCAAGTCTTCAGCCGCACGTAGGCAGCCTGTAGAACCGAGTACGTTATTGTGACATGAAGATACAGTGTGGATTGTCATTTCTTTCTTTTCAAGCAAGGAATACTCAAGCATTTTGGAGATATTAATAACTTTATTCACTTGACAGCTGTAAATTAAGGTGCATAAAACTTGTATGTATTATGAATTGTATAGGTTGGTGCAACAAAGGGCTTATTTTTATGATTTGCTGATTTTGAACTGTCCTTTATTTTTTTAAAACAAGGAACACTCAAGTCTGTTGGAGACATTTTACAACTTTATTCATTTGATCTCTGTAAATTAAGGTTCATGAATTTGAAATTATGCACTGTGAAAAACAAACAGTACTAAAAATAAGGACCACTTGCATAGGTTGGTGCAACAAAGAAATTATTTCACTATTTATTGATCATGTACTATAACATATCACTCTGTTTTATCAGCTTTTCTGATTAGGAAAATTGCCATTTTCATGCCCTAGAAAGTAGGAAAATGCATTTCCAGGGGTTTCATGTTCAAAAGATTTCTGCGGGGGGGGCATCCCCAGACCCCCCTAGATGCTCAGGTCCTTTCGGGCCTTCGAAACGTGGCCACTGGCCACGTATTTCACTGCTACGGGTGATAACTTACATGCAACGGCTGCTTCAAAACTTAGGTTTTGTGGCCATGGTGGTCCACCATGGCCACAAAACCTACCAGCTCATCTGACAGTAAGCAAACTATTGTAGATTTTGATTTTGTATCGGGTGGACTGCTGTTTCTTTCAAAATACCACAAAGGTACGTGGTCCCTTGTATTTTTTTGTTATCTTTATTTTACATTGAATTCAGCTTGTATACCGGATGAATATAAAATAATTTAACACTAGAGATTAGAAAATAATGGAACTCTAATACTAAATTTATTAGCTTCAAGCATTTTGTACTCTGAGAATGTATGGTAAGAATAGCTAGGAAGAACTTTAAACACGGAGCGAGCCTATAAATTGAGGCTGAGCGGCTCAGCCCGTCCATCACGATTCGGAATACTTTGCTTTGATTGGATTATTCACCCAGGCGTGTCGTACTCCCGCGAAATTTGCATGAAGTAATATTTCAGGCGACCGCACAAGGGAAGGTTTTTCGTTTGTTTGCTTTCTTTGTAAAAAGGTCAGCGAATACAACAAGAATGGCATCTACAGAAGAAGAATTTAGACAGGTATCGTACCTCATATACATGCATTTTAACTTCTTATTTTTGTTGTTTCACTTGTGAAGGCATATCAATTGTTTTCGAGTTGTTTACTCGACGTAAATGCCGTGTTTTAGCCAACAAAGTGCAAACCGCTGACCTTTTATAGGCTCGCTCCGTGTTTAAAATGTTAGGGTTTTGTATTTGCCAAGCTCGCACCAAAGGAAACAAAATACCTTGGTTGACCTTGCTCATGTAAGTCTGACAGACAGACGGAATTATGGAAAGGCAGGTACGGGGAGTCAGTCAGTCAGTCAGTCAGTCAGACATACAGACAGACAGATAGACAGACATACAGGCAGAGGCAGACAGACATACAGAGATACAGGCAGACAGACATACAGGCAGAGACAGACAGACATACAGACAGACAGACATACAAGCAGAGACAAACAAACAGATAGAGAGACAGACATGTCTGTCATGCTTAGCACGGGAAAGAGGTCTGGAAGAGATCTGATGGCGTTTCTGATTATACCATAGTGACAGTCCAAGCGTGCAGGCATTGTGCTTGCAGCTGCACCGTATCAGGAGTTGTTGTCGGTATCCTTGTTGTCATAATCATTGTTTACATCTTATGACTTCACAAGAAAGGTAAACAATATTCTAATAATGCTCTGAATACGTCTTAACAGTGATGTGAAGCATATATGAAATAATTCATGTTTAAACTGCGGTTATAGATGAAAGTGAAGAATGATCGCCGCGCAGTAAATTTTCCAACTTAAGCAATTGGAAAGAAGAAGCCTGAAAAAAAACATCAGGGCCAGGTTGTTCAAAGCCTTGTTAAGCTAACCCAGGATTATCGAGAATTTTGATTTAAGTCTTGTAACCTTTCGGCGAAGTTTCTCTGTTAATATTGTTTGTCCTTCAGTTTTAAGTTTGAGTAAGCTCAAACTACATCAAGCAGTAAATAACATTTTCATACAAGAAAACGTAATACCTTGTTTAACTTTTAATCTAGGGTTAGCGTTGTAAAGTTCAAGGATTCGTTCACACACAAAAGTCTAACCGTCCGCTTAGCTACATCGTCTCCTTATGCTAATTCCTACCACGTTTTTCTACCAGAGTGCATAATAATTACTATCCTCTAATCGAGTCTCATGGGGCCTGAACACAATTGGAGGTCTGGACACTACAAGTGTTAACCGGCTTTCGAACAACCCGGACCAGGGCTTCAATGGGGTTCGGACCCGTGACCTCCGCGATACCGGTGCGATGCTCTACCAACTGTGTGTGTAGCTTCATAGCTCAGTTGGTAGAGCATCGCACCCTTATTGCGGAGGTCACGGGTTCGAATCCCGTTAACGCCCGGTTGTTTTTTCAGGCTTATTCTTTCCAATTGCTTAAGTTGGAAAATATACTGCGATAATCATTTTTCACTTGCGTCTTAACAGTGTTTTCTAGACTATTTCCCTTTCTTTTTACCTGCGTGCGCTAAACCTCCCACTTTAAGATTCTATTGTATTGGATGTAGATATGATATAGTTGCCAAAACCGTCACATAACTGAACCAGACAACTGAGACAGTAAGTGTTAAAGTCAGGTACGGGAAGTTCTGTTTTGTTTCTTTCTTGCTTAAAAGATTTTTATGCCTTTTAAATCCTTCATCATCATTCCTTTGACACCCAATGTGGCTCATAATGCCATGTTCAGAGACCTCTGGCATCAGCTGAGCCCTGTTTTGTTACCTCGTAAGAAGGGGCAATGAGAACTCTTATCCATTTCTCCATACTTTCTCCTTCCAACTTGATTATAATGTAAATCAACTCATCTTTCCCATTTTTAGGGACGGCAACAAGGCATAGGTAAGCATGTTAGAGCAGCGCATTTGTATTCGTTTATTTCCTCACTAAGGTCTTAATGCTGATTCTGCTGAATGATGTCGCTATTTGACTGCTTATGATAAGCAGTGAAAAACATTTTTATACAATAAAAATCGACACTTCTTTTAACTTTTAATCCCGGGTTAATGTTAACCGGCTTTTGAAGAACTCGGCCCGGATGACACAATATATCGAGGCGTGCAAGATTCCTCTCTTAAGTTGTCAACGTCTAATGTGTGTAAGAATATTCCTGCAATTTTTGGACTTATCTCAGTTATCTTTCCTGTGCACTGCTCCAGACATGCGCATTTCAGTTTCCCCGACATTTTGTGATGTCAATGCTTTGTTCTGAGAGGATTGCACTTTTTTTTATGAAAACGCGCATTCTATAGGACTCCATATTTAGGAATTAGAAAAAGAAATCAAAAGGTTGCCTGACCAGGCAATGAACCTTGCCCCAGCAAAGTCACACAGTCCAGGGCTGTCATTAAGTCACAAATACAAGGGCTGTCATTAAGTTTTTATTCATCTGAAGCCTTGATCTTATTCACCCGTAGCAAACTTATTACTTTGTGCGTGAATTGCATCAACTACAGGCCAGTTCATCCGTAACATCAAGGGCCCATCAAACATACTCAGCCGTAACAGGTGTTACGGGTTACGGCCCTTGTTGACAGCCCCGCTTTTGAGTGACATACAAAATATGACAAATAAGGCAAACAACTTCGTTTCCAACAACTTCTTCATTTATTTAATTACATGTTAAAATTTATATGCATCTAGCCGCTTTGTACAATCAAAATAATATATTCCTGAAATGATCCTGATCCTAATTGTAAGAAGTTAATTTGACAATCTCTATAGGAACGTCGCCGTTGTTCTTTCATATTAGGACATGTGGTTCTAGCGTAATACGGCGTTTCTATCGCGTCGAATGTGTCCACAGTGGCCTAAAGAAAAAGTTGCAAGGTCACATTTGTTTTTTTTTTCGTTTAGTCCTGAGAAGAAAATACATCTCGTGGACAATACACAAATATCCATTTCCTTCTGTCGCAGTGACGTCATCTTTCCCCTTACACCACGTAAGGGATGTAATCGTTGTCTTCTTCATCTCTACATTCGGACTCTGATCCTCGCGGCTGCACTTCGTTTAAAACTCATCAAGGTCAAGTCAAAAAACAGTCAAAATTGACGACATTTACTATTTATTTATTTTCTCAGCAGGTATTTACAGGTTATGGCAGGTTATGGCAGCAGGTTATGGAACAGGCTTTCAGGGAAAAAAAATTGTCCAAAAGGAGCCACTCAAATGATTGACACCTTACATTACTTGACACCATACATTTGCATCAATTAGCAAAAAAATTTGGACAAAAGTGAACAAGTTTCAACATGGTTTAAGGCAATAAGGAAAAGTTGAAAACAAAAATGTTCCTTGTCATATGGGTAACATGTCCAGCAATTTTGGCTGAAAAAGAATGAAAATAAAATTTATTACAGCATTTTGTTTACACCCTAGTAAAAGGTATCAAATCAAAAAATAAACAAAAAAATCGATTTTTTTTTTTTTTGAGTGGGTGAGTCCATTCAGGGTTACCCACCTACACCCCTGCCATCTCTTGGGAGGTCCAACAGCTGGAAAAGGGGAAATATAACTACTACTAGAAAAAATAAAGATAACTGAGGCGCGTTCCCACTCCCCCCCCCCCCCCCCCCAAAGGACCCACCTCCACCCCTGCCGTCTCTTGGCAGGCCACTGACAGAAAAAGACAAAGGAACCCACTCCCACCCCTCGTGTATAAAACATAATGAGGGAAACATAAAGCCATTTACAGAGCGTTGGCGTCCTCTTAGAGTAAATCACTGCGTGGAATGAAATCTGAGCCTCTTGTTTACAAGCAGCCATGCAAACATTCCATCACATATTTTCCTCCTCCGAATCTAACAACAGACGTTCTTCACCACTAGACATCCCATCATTACTATTTTCTTCATGTTCCAACAGTTCTAACACCTCCTCAGCACTGAAAACGGCAGATCGCGGACGCTTCGCAGCCGACCCCATTTTCGATCAAAGAGTTGACCCGACAGTGGACTTTGGACTCGACGTTGTGTAGGCCACATTGAACTGTCTTCGCTCAAAATTCGCACCGTGATGAAGTAATTTTCTTGTCACGTTCGTGACGATCGGTTAAAACATAAATTATTTACGAATTTTTACGTCATCACTCTCAAGTGGTGATATTTAAAGGGCCTGCTCTGAATGAGCGTGTTTTGAGGCGCTCGTGAAAATTGACCTGGGTCTTGCAATGCAGGCCTCACGAGTTGACCATGAACATCGAAATTCGGCTGCAGAATAAACGAGAAAAAGAAATTAAATGAGAGGTAAGAAAGAAATGGAGGAAGTGTAACATGCTAGGCACTAATGGCGTTATGTATAATACAAAAAAACAAGGCGTCGCTGTGTTGTTATACCGAAGTAATTTATTTTCATTTTCCACCTTTAAGATGTAAACACATTTTAATGTATATTAATGCTTTCCACTATTTTGGCCACTCTATTAAATATTCAATAAAACATTTGGGTGAAATTTTCACGGACATTCCCCTTTTTGTAAGTCAAGAGCTCTTGCTTCGAGGGAATTTACCACTAGACAATTCGCTATTTGAGTGATTTGTGCAACGAAATATCAAGATACCTGTATAAAGTGCAAATACCGACTGATAACAGTACTCAAAACTTTGAGGAGGAAGGAGTTCTTGATAAGCCTAAACTTAAACCTAAACTTCAGCTCAGTTTGTAATCTTACTAGTTTTTTTTTCCGGCCTGTAGACGATGGTGGATTCAGTATGATGCCGTTGGAATCAGATCTTGAATCTCTGCAAACGCTGACTTAAAATGCAAAAATCGGAACACAAACTTGCGTGGATCGCGTTTGTTAATGTTGGACATTGCCTCTTTTCTCGGAGGATTGTGTGTTTGGCGACTGGAGACGTCGACGTAGTAGAGCCAAAAGGGAGCTTAAGCAAACCACGACGACGACGGCAACGAGAACGTAATCAAACAAAAGGTTTAATGAGCAAAACAATAGCTGTGCACGTGCAGTATAAATGTTTGTACATTTCTTTGCCGTCATCTGCAAAACAAGAACGTGAAAAGACCAAGTTCTCCGTCGTCTACGGAACGTGGACGACGATGGGTAATTTTTAGCATTTCAATTTGAATTTGAACGCCATCGTTGCATGTTTAGCTTAAGCATGTTTTTAGAGCCATTGGCGTACCGAACAGATCTAGACAATCGCGACTTTCGCTTGTAAAATATAACTTCATTTTTTACTAGGCGCCATCCTCGGCGTCGCAGTTGTCCGTTTCGTAAACGGTCGATGCCATTTTGGCGACACTTAGAAATTTTTTCTAACTGTAAACGAATTTTTCTCTACTAAATTAAAGAAAAAGGAAAATTTGCAAGTACCACCTAGTATCGAACCCAGAACCTCTGTTTCCTGACATCCCTCTTATACCACTACACTACCAGGTTCATCCGCCAAATTTCCGCAAAATTTAATTATAAAATGTGACTTTCTTAAATATTAATGATAGAGCTGCCTCAACCCACAAATGAAAGCTAACCGCAAGCAAACCAGTGTGAATATGAAGAATTAAGCATTTGATGAGTGCGTTTAACTCCATCAACAAATTCTAACCAGTTTCTACCTTGTCGAGGCCTAAACTGAATCAGATATGGTATCTTCCATTCTGAAAGGCTTGGTTACCAATTATGGCATCGACCGTTAAAAATGACATCGACCGTTTACGAAACGGAAATCAGCCTCAGCGTCGTCGTCGTCGTTGTTAAAGCTTCCTAAAATACCCATGGCGACAACAAACGAGCCTGATATGGCACCGACGAGTACCCGACCCGAAAATGGTACGACTAGGTATATTTAACAGACTCGAATTTGTTCACAAATGCATCAACATCAAACCTGTGACTTGCTACTACAAAATACCAGGACAGTAGACAAGGATTTTGATTGGCTAATTGTGGATTTGGATTAATAGGAAATCGAGTTTAATTAAACATAACACTGACATTTCTTCTATGTGTGGCTACTTTGAGGTAATATACTGATAGTGTTTTCAGCAAAACTAAGTGCGAGAATCCGGCATAACATTAAGGCCTGTTCAAACGCACTATACACGCACTATACAACACTCGACTTTGTATGATCGACATTGTATCGCGTTGTTGGGTAAGGTGTTCAAACGTACTATACACGGACTATACAACCACTCTACAAGTATGACGAAACAGAGAATTGTGGGTTAAGATAACCCATAGTTCGACTTCGACTGCGCATGCTCGCATGCAGTATAATGCTCTACAAGTCGAGTGGTGCGTTCAAACGAGCTCGACTTTGTAGAGTATCGCTTCAGTGATCGCGAAACAAAGGAAAAGTCGAGTGGTTGTCGAGTAGAAGTTTGACCAGTTTCAAACATCGCTATACACGATTAGACTTGTCGAATCGTGTACAGTGGGCACTATACAAGGTGTTCAAACGCACTCGACTTTGTAGAGTATACAAGTCGAATGTTGTATGGTATACAAAGTCGAGTGCGCTTGAACAGGCCTTTAGAATACTTTTGTAGTTGTTAAGACTAAATTTGGTTGTCATGGCTGTGATGTTTTTGAGCCCGGGTGCCCTAGGCGACAAAACTTTGCCTTTGAGCTACGGGAAAAACTTATCGAAACTTACTTATTAGCTTAAGTGCTTGACACTCAGAATTGCTTGTTTAGGAACCTTTTGGCTCCGACCTTTCAAGTTTTCTTAGACCACAGCCTTGGCCATGGCCTGGCAGACAAATTTCAGCAAAATGCATTAAATTGCTTGTAAGGTTGGTTACTTCAATATTTCATTCTGCTAATTCTCCACTTTCAAAGCAGGTACGACTAACGAGTTGTGCCGTTACACGAGCCAACCCCGAGCCCAAGTCAACCTCGAGTCACGAGTGAAGCCAGTTTTTTTCTTTTTATTTTGTCCCGAAAAAAAAAATTGTAGGAAATAAAATATATGAATATAGATTGTCTTAGCGGTAACAACAGGACATTTTAATAACAGCCTCACCTTGATCGCGCTTTTACGCAGCATATTACCCAGAAGACCCTGGCACAATTTTTTTTTTTTTCACTGTTTATGGTTTACTCAAATACACTTACAAGTTTAAAGAAGAAAAGAAAAAATAAATAAAATAAAATAAATAAGTAAATAAATAAAAACATCGAATCAGTTAATATAAATAATGTAAATATGAGTGGTATAAATACAAATAGTATAAATATATATTGTAAATAACGACTTGAACGATTTACTTGGGCTATAATTAATTAACATAAAGCATGCGCATATTTACATGAATTTCTCTATACAGTATTTAACATTAAGTCTCTTTGCAAATTCATTAAGGTCAGGGTTCATTTGATTTAGTTTCTGGTGGTACAGATAGTATTTAGCAAAAAGCATAGAGTAATTTAATTTCTTGTAAAGAGGCTCCCATTATCTGCCGATTTTCCAAATAGTAGTTCTTCGACACTTAGCGAGAAGGAGGTGACGTTAACTTGATTGAAGTATTGCAGCACTTCATTGAAAAATTGTTTAGAATTGGGGCACTCGATGAAAGTATGGCTCATCGAATCAGGCTGACCGCAAAAAGTACAATTTTGGTTATCTGTTATACCATACAGGTGAAGTGCTTTCTTGGAAACAAGTATCCTATGCACAAGATTAAAACAAAATTCTTTAAGTTTGTTCTCTTTACATATACATTTGAGCTGTTTGAAGTGGTCTTTCCAATGAATATCGTTTGATGAAAGTTCTCGCTCCCATTTACTGGTAGCAGTTATCTTTGAAATACTTTTTTTCATGAAAAGCCAGTAGTAATCTTTATTTTTCATTTTCATTAGATCGATCGATATTGAAGGGGACAATTGAAAGTTAGAACCATGGTTCAGAAAGTGGTTCTTCTTTAATTGGGTATTTCTGGCCTTTTCTAATAAATGTTTCGGAATTGCATTAATGACTTGATAGTAATTTAAGAAGTTCCAGTTTACGTTGTAGATTTGTTTAAATTCTTTGAAAGGCAGAAACTTTCCATTCTCATTGAGGATGTCTTGAATAGTCAGTATTTCGTTTTCAAACCAGGATTTCAGGAATATGATTTTGTTTTCAATACGGATCTCTTTGTTGTTAAACAGGATCGATTCTTGACCATTACAGTAACCATACAGGTTTTTTAGTTCTAAAACATAGAGCAATAATTGTTTATAAAAAACGGGTATATCAGCCTGATTTATAAATTTTTTATCATAATTGCAACGAAGCAGAAAGTTTAAGCCACCATATTTTCTTAGGAAGTACTCTGGGATTGCTTTCCAATTTTCTTTTCTCGACAACATATCAACTGTAAGAAATCTTAAAATCCAGGCAAGTTTAAGCGATTTAACCATAACTTCCATGTTTGGTACCCTCAGTCCTCCATCAATGAAGTCTTGATACATAACTTGCCTTTTAATTTTGTCAAGTTTTTTACGCCAGATAAAATCAAACAAGGAGGTCGTAACTGAGGAGATAGTTTCTGAAGGAGTTTCGAGCATTGATGAAGAATAAACTAGGTGAGGAATACCGAGGCTTTTGATTATCAGGACTCTTCCAAATAAGCTTAGGTATCTTGATCTCCAGACGTCCAAACTGGTGTTTAAGTTCGGGACTTTAAGCGTGAAATTACGTTCTTTATTACCCTTTTCATCATAAGAGACAAAGATTCCGAGGGTTCTAACGGGCTTTTTTGTCCATTTTAGGTTGAAAGGTTCGTCTTCTCGATCGCGCCATGAGCCTAACCAAATTGCTTTCGTTTTGAAAGTATTTAATTTCAAACCTGAAGATTTTCCGAATTCGTCGACTATTTCAATCAAATTTTTAACAGACGAAAGACTATCACAGAGAGCTGATGTATCATCGGCGAATTGGCTTATTTTAAACTCATTTCCGAAGATGTTTATACCTTTGATAGATTTCTCTTGTCGGATCTTAGTAGCTAAAACCTCCGCCGCTAAAATAAAGAGATAAGGAGATAAGGGACAGCCTTGCCGTACACCCCTCGACAACTTAAAGGTATTTGTACAAAAACCATTGTTCATTACACTACTCTCGGAGTTATTATAAAAAGTAGAAATCCATCTTTTTACGCCGTCTCCAAAGTTTAACAAGTTAAGGGTTTTTTGTATAAAAGACCACTCTAAAGTGTCGAAAGCTTTTTGAAAGTCTAAGAGTAGCAGTATCCCCGGAATTTTTTGTAATTCCGTTTGCCGGAGAATATCATTAATTAACCTTATGTTTTGCCCTATGTATCTACCTTTCATAAAACCGGTCTGATCAGGATGAATAAGGTATGGTAGAACGCGTTCAATCCTTTTAGCAATGGCTTTTGATGCGATCTTGTAATCAACGTTTAATAGCGTTATTGGACGCCAATTCGACAGAAGTAACTCATCAGAGTCTTCTTTTGGCAGGAGAGTGATGACTCCTCTTCGCTGTGACACCGACATTTCACCAAATTCAAAAGCTGCATTCAAACTATCGGTCAGGTCTTGACCTAGAAAACTAAAAAACTGCTTATAGAATTCAGCTGTGTAACCATCCTCTCCTGGTGATTTACCATTTTGGAAGGTTTTTAAGATGTTTTTACACTCTTCCCTAGTTATTTCCCCCTCAAGACTCATCTTCTCCTCATTTGATAATTTCGCGAAATTTAGATTATGGACGAAGCCATCAAAAGCGTCACTATTGGTTTCAATATTTGAGGTATATAAGTTTTTGTAAAAGGTTTCAAAGTCACTCATTATTTCGTGATCGTTTACTGTTATTTTCCCATCCGGCTGCTTGAGCTCTGTGATAACCTTTTTATTGTAATTTTTCTTCTCCATATTGAAAAAATACTTGTTCGGTTTCTCTCCAAACTCCACCCATTTCACTTTGGATCGTAGTATTACGCCTCGTGCCTTGGTTTCATACAGGCGGTTCAATTCGTTTTTCAATCTGTCGAACTCTTTCAACTTTTCTTCAATGTGTTGATTATCGACGCAATTATTAATAAAATTATCGACGTCGTCAAGTCGTTTTTGAAGGTCCAATTCTTGCTTATGAAATTTTTTTGCTTTGTATTTAGCAAACGAAATTGTGACACCTCTTAGCTCCATTTTGATCATCTCCCATTTTAGTCTTTTGTCAGCAATATCAGTATATTTCTCACGGATAATTGGATATTTGTCAGAAATAAGGCTTAGATATTCCGCGTCCTTTAAAAGTGAGTTATTGAACTTCCATAGTCCCGGGCCCCTTGTTGACTTAAAAGGTTTCAGACAAAGTTTAATCGCTTTATGATCTGGAGTGATTGCAGTCTTCGTGCCAACATTTTGGACGAGATTAGTGAGATTTTTTGCTATTAGAAAATAATCAATTCTCGATTTAACTTTTAAAAATTTGGATTCATACGAGTAGCTTTTGGTATTTGGTTTCAGTTTTCGAAATATATCGATCAAGTCCAGACTGTACATCATTGAGACAACACTGTTCCGATAAGCCGTTTGTTTCCACAGAGTGCCGCCTCTTTTATCAATAGTCTCTAAGGTGACATTCCAGTCTCCACCTACAATGAGCTGCGTGATATTTAAATTTGAGGTCAAGAACTCATTCAAAATCTGCAGAAATTTCCCTTGCAGTTGAGGGCTAGTCGGAGCGTACACATTACAGATAGAAAAACTCACTTCATTGCAAACTACATCAATTGCAATAATTCGACCGTCGATATCTTTATAAGTGTTTTCTACCGTCGTGGCAACCAAAGGGTTCACGAGAATACAAACTCCTTTACTGTGATTTGTCCCATGAGAAAAGAAAACGTCACCTCCCCATTCACTTCTCCATGTAGCTTCATCTTTTGGTTCAGAGAACGTTTCTTGCAGCAGATAAAAATTACAATTTTGGTCTTTCAAATAACTAAAAATTGATTTTCTTTTAATACGATTTTTTAAGCCTCTGACATTTAAAGTCAAGAAGCTACACCTTTGAATTGTCATTTTTGCTCAAGTAACAAAAACAAAAATTGCCATAATTTTAGTTCGATGTAGCCTAATTATCACACATACACATGCATACATTTTTAAAAAAGAAAGAGAACAAAACAAAAAAAAAGTAAAAAGATAAACAAACACGTACCCTACAAAAACAATAAAAGAAAAAGAAAAGACAAAAGCTAGTATTGAAAAGGTCGTCAAATTTAAAAAGATGTCGACCCCTGAGACTTGAGACTAACCAATTAAAAGTGGGAATGAGACAATGGCGGGTTTGCCTTTGCATAATTAAGTGATACTTGTTCATTTTAAGGATGCAAAAAATAAAAAATAAAAAAAATAGAGTCATCCAACCTATATATTTTTTTTTTCCGCTGCCGCTAGCAACAGATTAAGATGTATAACTAAAATTTGGACTGTTTTGAAAGCTCCCTATTTAAAGAGTAACACCAGCAATCTTGTAAGTGAACTTCCACAAACATTTAAATTAACTAAAGCAGCGACTGCATAGGAAAAGTTTCGCCGAAGGAAAATCGGCGAATGATGAGAAAAGCAAAACATAGCATAAAGCATCGTTCATGAGTCACCAGTATCGTTGTTGACAAACACTTTCTTTGATACAGGGTAGTCTGGTAGATTTTCCGCTGTGTACCTACTGCTATTAATTGTAAGAGTTTTACCTTTTATAAAAACTTGGTCGATGTTGAGTTCCTTCGCTTTCTTGTAGGCCGCCCGTAATTTTGCCCTCTCTCTAGCCGACTCTTGTGAGAGATCTTTATCAATCATTACTTTCGAAAAACGAGGGCTTTTAAGCAGTTCTTTCCTGTTTAACCATACTGCATCGGCGTCCATGCGCGATACAAAACGTGCTAGTATTGGTCTTGGACGTTCATTATCTACTGATGCGGCCCCTGCACTGGTAATTGGTTTTCCGGTTCGGTGTATTGCGTGAAAATTAACATCAGGAAGACCAAGCTCCGCCAAGACTTGCTTAACCTTTTGAATACATTGGCCATTGGTTTCTTGCGGATTTTCTGGGACGTTGTAAATACGCAGGTTTTCCCTTCTCGAGTAGTCTTCTTGCCTTACTACACGTATCTTCAAGGCCTCAAAGTCCTTCTTTAAGTTGGCATTTTCCTCGGTGGCGCTGTCTAATTGCTCTTGCAGAGACAGATTCTTTGCTTTCAGTTTGGCGACCTCTTCCCAGGCTGCTGTTAAAGATTTCGTTGCTTCGTTTAGTTCCTCACTAACAGATTTTATATCGCTTTTCAATTCGCCTTTTAACGCCTCAATATCATCGTTGATGCGACTAAAACCGGCCTCCATATTTTGCTTTATACTTTCAAGTGATTTCAAAACTTTAGAGTCGCCGCCATCTTCTTCAATAATCGGCCCATCGACTGAAGAACTTGAGCCTCGCAGACGCTTCTTTTCTTGCTTAGGAGGCATACTTTTTAAGTTTAGTTTCTTGCCTCACGGCACTTCTAGCCTTCAGATGACTCTATGCATGCGAAACACTAGCAGAAACGGGTTCATCCGCCAAAGTCTGTGGACTTCAACAAAACGCTCTGACCGCCATGGTGGTCTCCCAAATGGCACAAATGTTATCGTTCAACTTTTCTCTGAGTCAGTAGATAGTCAACTAGATTCATGTCACTCACTATTTGGATAATACAATCTTACCTTGATAATCTGCGATAGACACGGCAAATAACGTGACTTGCCATCATGTTTACCATAGTTTGGAGGACTGAGCATGACTACACACGATCCCAAGGTCCCCTGGGTAATATGTTTCGTGGAGCACTGCGCGATCGAGGTGAGCCTGTTATATATTAAAATGTCCTGTTGTTAACTGCTAAGACAGTCTATATCGTGTTTTTCGGGACACAAAAAAAAATGGCTTGACTCGTGAATGACTTGAGGTTGACTCGGGCTCGCGGTTAGTAACGCTATAACTCAAGACCAACATATTTACTGTAAAGCAGCAAGCTCACTTTAAATGACATTCAAATTTTCGCTTGGATATACACTATGAATTGTTTCCAAACAATGCGAGTTCGTTCTACATTTAAATACGAAAGTAAACCTTTCCTAGAGGGCAGTTTCGTGGTTTGAAGCAGTTATTTATTTAATCTACAAGATGAACAACTCACTTGACCGGGAGAGGGAGGGGCTGGGAACATGTTCCTGATACCCATTACTCTCTGCTTTATTGTCCGTTCAGTTTGTAAATAAATGATCGGACGGATGAACCATGGCGGAAATTCCTGCAAATAATGTCTGGTTCTTGGTAGTTGCTCTCATTTTCATTCCTCTTACAGGTAAGAATGGTGTAGCTCCCTCTGTTACTTCGGATTGTAAATCTTAAGACACAGTCTAAAGATTACCAGTTAACAGATTCCTAAATACATGTACAGCTTTCTACCATGACATGCTGGCGGTAATTTGGAAATGTAACCTGTCTTAGTTAACTCGTAATGCAGCCCATGCTGCCGGATTGTGTTTTCATAGCTCGCAGCTTTCGTCCAAGACTTTAAATTAAGATCAAGACGACTGAAATTAAATCATTAAAGCTACTACTATTCTTTTATAATTCATCGTCATGACGTCAGCACTGACGCGTGAAGTGTCCCGACGCTTACATGTATTTCACTTTTACCGACGTTTTCCGAGTTCGATGGATCAATTTAACTGTTACTCGACGCAGTGTTGATAAGTTCCTGTATTCATTTGTATCTTGCTTGACTGATTTCTTTATTTCAATTCAGTGAAGGCGTTCGTGCTAAAGCGTTATTTATGCATGAGCAGTTGTCTAAAGAATAATGTAAACATTTCTTGTCATTATGCATGTATGTCACACCATGTTTAATTAATATGACATTTTTTTTTTTTACTGTGAACATCCTATATGGCAAATTTGTGTTTTCAGTTGTTATGACTGTTCATCGAAACCTTGGGCTAGGAGTAGGAAGTTTAAGGGACACTATCACGATGTAGCGCACGCGCGAACTTGACTAGTTTCTTTCATCGGAAAACAATAGAACTGTCACTTTGTCGCTTCGGCATGACGCGACAAAGTGACAGTTGAGCGCTATTTATATCCCATTCGCCGCTCGCGTTCATCCCTAGCCTGTTCCAGGCTCTCGGTCAGTGGGGACGATCGAAAAAGCGGGCGCGGGACGAGCGGAATCTGGCCGGGTAGAAGGCGCCCTCTCCTATTTTTTTTACAAGACTCCGCTCGTCCAGCACCCGCTTTTTCGATCGTCCCCACTGACTGAGAGCCTGGAACAGGCTAGTTCATCTCTTAGTTACAGGAAGAAAGGTGAACTCGCTCAACTAGCTAGTAAGGGAAAGCGACTTGTTTTTTCGTGTTAAACGGCAAATAAAAACTGTATTGACCAATGTAGTGGTGTAACACTTAAAAAGCTGCATGAGTAATGCAAAACAAGGCAACGGTAAGACTGTGGTTCATATTAAACAAGCCTGAATATGCTGATGTGCAAATATTATGATGGAAATTTTACTGATTCTATACACGAGTCCTTATCATATTTACACAGCTATCCTGATAGCTAAAAACAAATAAATCGGAGTCAATCTCACAGAGTATACCTGAGCGAAGAGAACCTGACAGAATGTCTGAATATCGAGAAAGAAAACCAACGAGTAAAGGTCTGCTTGCTCGAGTAAAATGCCTGTCAACAAAGAAACGCTCGCACGAACGCGATCCTTTCAGTCTTTCCCAAGCCTCGTGAATGGCTTTCTTTGCAAATATCCTGCTATGTTGCTGGTTCCATAACTTCTCAGTAAGGTAGGTAAAGTCTGCATACGAGCCTAATGGCTCATCAGGCCGGAGCTTATCCCGGTTTCAGTAGCATGAAGCGACTAGGAGTATTTCTACTCCCCCCTGGATGGGATGCTAGTCCATCGCAGGGTTACCTCCAGCATCAAGTTCGCCGGTACCCATTTACACACATGGCCCCGGTTGCTCGAAAGCCGATTAAAATAACCCGAGGTTAGCGCTTATTTCGCGATTAAATTTCTTATTCCCGGGATAACTAATCAGGGGATAAAATGGTGTTCCTGAAAACAGATTTAATCTTCGATTAACTATCCTTCGATTAAACTCAGGTGTGTAAGCCGGTAAAACCGGTCTGTGGAGGGAGAAAATGGTGTAGCATTAGGGGAGGGAAGGGCAAATTATGACGGCTCCTACAACTGAAATTGATACGAACTTATTGTTGACTGAAAAGAAAGCCCAATTTTTATATCTCAACTACTATAAGGACCAATAGAAATGCTTAATTTAGAATTGGAGTTCTGATAAAAAAATTGTGCAAGATAAACGCTGGGCGGAAAATCAGTGCATGAGCTCTTGAAAACGCTTACTGGCCTAATTTTGAACCTTACTTCTTCGTAATTTAGAAAATTAGAATAGCCTTTATTCGCATGTGCTTCAGTATAAAGTAACTTTGGCTAGGGAAAAATTCTAGAAAAGAGGAAAGCCATGAACTAAGCAAAGAAAGCGGAGATTGATTAAGCTTTATATCTTAATTCTGCCGAATGATATAAACAACGTTTTGAAGAGTATTCAAAGGCAACAGTAAATGAAACTTTAACAATATTTTGTCCATAAAATACTCGCCTTAATCAAGCCAAAAAAGCCTTTAATTCCACCACTGATCTTTCCTTTTACATTACAGCGGCTAGCTATAGTAAGCGACGATTTCCTCCTCTGAGAGTAGAAATGTTGAAATTTCTTGCTTCGCCCTCGTGTAAAAAAACAGCGGTCGGTCCGTGTTGTGCAAAAACGCGGGAAAACCGGACGCGGAATGCCTTGTCCGTGAGAGAATAGTTAACATCTATGCTGGAAAAGACTTCAAGTAGCCTGAATTGATTTTCTTTCCTTTCCTGGCCCGCCATTAAGGCAAAATCAACAAACTGTAAATCCGCCATTTTGATTTGTTTGTCTGCTTTTTAATCCACGATTAGCGAGTTAATCCACCTCGCTAGGTGTGTTAAATTTAACCCTTAGTTTAACCCTTGGATAGTGCTAATCGAGCTTCGAGGAACAGAATTTAATCAAAGGATAAATTTATTCCGTGGATTAGGACGATTTCATCGAGGGTTAGCTCTAATCGGCTTCGAACAACCGGGACCTGGGTGGAGAGAAGCACTGTGAGAGTGAAGTGTCTTGCCCAAGAACACAACAGAATGTCCCCGGCCAGGGCTCGAACCCGGAGCACTCGCTCCGGAGTCGAGTGCACTAACCATGAGGCCACCGCGCCTTTGTCCAGCCGTCTTTGTCCAGCGCTCGAAGTTCCGTCAAACAGCATTGAAGCTAACACCGAAAGGGTCCGAAAGGTCTCGATTACACAGAAATTGACACCTTACGAGAACCGTGTATCACTGATCTTTGATTCTGAGAAGTTTTAGGGCAAAGCTAAAGATGATTGAGGACGATGCAAACGGATTTGTGATAGCTCTACATCAATTTTCGCATCTTTTAATTCTTGACCTCCTGTCCAAAAAAAAATCAAATTCTTGCGCAAGCGCAAAACCGTGATTGTGTTCCTTTAATAAAGTGATTTGTCTGATAAATCAGAGCATGGCAAGGATTGACCAGGAGTGTACGTTGACGTTCTCAAATTACAAAACATCTTTCGTTCTCTTTTTCTCCTTCTTTTAATTTGTTTTCTTTTTCCTTTATTTATCCCTGAGCGTAATTACAATAGGTATAAAAGAATAAGCCTTTTTTTGGTATTGGCTGTTATCACAAATACTGTAATGTTCTTACTGAATTCCGAGCATTAGCAACTATCTTATAGACCCTGTAACGCACACTGATTTTTTTTTGTTTGATAAGTGTTTGCTTAACTTCGAAAACTAACATTAGAAGAATGCAATTAGTCATGAAGGTGGCTACCAATTGTTAGTGCCTACAAATTTTTACACCAAAATAAAACAAAGTGGCAAAAACTAAGACCAAGAAACACCAAGTGCAATGTTCATAATTCCTTCCTTTAGTCTTCCTTAGTCTAGACTACTTGAAGTACGGGACAGAAACATTGACGACAACGTTATTCAGTGCTTTGGTGCGTGAATGTTATAAGATATAGAGATACTACTTGTTCGGTTTGAATTAATGTAATCCGAACCCGGACTGAAACCTTTTGCAGAAGATTGTTGCTTGAATGCTTTCCGGGGCGCTATTTACCAAAAATAAATAATTTTCCAATGACATAAATTTAGCCGGCCTGGCGAAGGTCGAAGTGCTCAGGCAAAGGACACTCTTCAACATGGTGCTTTTGAGGGCTTTATACCTTGTAGATATGGGCTTTAGCAGTCTTTGAATGCTGTTTTCAAAAACGTTGAACGACTTTCTACATACATGGTGTGTTCTGTCATGTTCTTGGGTTACTAGCTGAATGGAGTTGACTATCAATTTAAGATCAAGAAGATATTTCAGTGAGTTGGCAGCCGTTGACCGTGTTTCAAGAGACGATAGAAGATTCTGCTGGAAATATTTCGAATTTTGGAGTATTTTCGAATGACGTAATTTTCCGCCTTTTCGGGATTGTTCTATTCGCTCAGTTTTACTAAATTCGTGTTTTGTCGTTGTAATAGCATTTATACACAGCAGCTTGAAAGAAAAAGCAATTCTTTGTCAAGTCACTAAAAGACAATTTTATATATTCTTTCGCTATGCTCAAAAGGTATTCTTTTTGATTTTCTATATAGCTACTTCTTTGTAGAATTGCTAAATCCCTTTCTTTTTCTTCAGTCCAATTGGGAGAAACCCCTCGTCTCAAGTCGTTTTTCGAATTCGACTGAAGGAGCTTACCTTAACTACATGTATGTTGTCACATAAACCTTTTCGAAATTGCTAGGTCGTTCAGCGAGCTAAACTCATAATGGCATAAAATTGGCCACAAATTTTGTAAAGGATGCTCATACCAAGGGAAGACCAATGTGGTGGAGCAATGATGTCAGTAATGAAGCGCCGATAGAAGAGCGTGAACAAGTGATTGCGAGCGTAGCCTTAATGCAGTTTAGAAAATCGAGTATTAAAAAATTATAAATAAATAAGTAATATTGTATTTTAGAGACCTCAGTAACATGGACAGCACCTCCTCCAGCCTGGACTCAGACAGACCCAAATGACATTAGAACAGTTGTTATGCCAGTGTTAAATGGAAGTACTCAGGTGGCTCTGAGATGGAGTTACACTCTATATATCACCTGGCTCAAATCTACTATCAACAGGATTTTCTATCGACGATGGAGGCTTCGATAATATTGGAAAAATCTTTCATGGTAGTGGTATTACTACAGTATTTGACAAAAAGGATTACAGAACACGTTTTAATATCAGTAGAAGTGAAGTGGCCACCTTGATAATAAACAGAGTCACTGAAAGAGAAGAAGCGGTTTACGAATGTGGGCTTCAAACGGCGACGAACAACTGGAGATACAGGATACGTGTCATTGTTATACATGCAGGTGAGAATTTTATTTTTTCAGTGCAAGCATGAGCCTTTAGAATACATGTCAGGTAGGAATTATACATGTAAAGATATGATTCATGAAAGTCTATTACTGCTCCTTAAAATAAAGCAGTATTAGAACACCTATACAGTAACGGTACAGCTCAGTCTACCAG
The DNA here is from genome assembly GCA_964020085.1 of Micromussa lordhowensis. Lineage (NCBI taxonomy): Eukaryota > Metazoa > Cnidaria > Anthozoa > Scleractinia > Lobophylliidae > Micromussa > Micromussa lordhowensis. The sequence continues at coordinate 20,661,997 of OZ026599.1, read as the reverse complement.
CACAGCTATGAAGTGAATTGGCAGCTGTCCTTCCAAGGCGAATAAGACCCACGACCCCAGAACTACAGGAATACCATTTGTATGTTACTCGGCAAATATATTTTTTTAATTGCAGTTTAATTTAAAGGACACACATTTAAACTATTTGCAGAGCTAATATTATACTAGTACTTATTATATGGCTAGCTCCGCGAGCGGGCAAGATGAATCAAATCCTGCGCTGTGATTGGCTACCCGAGCGGGCAAGATGGAGCCATCTTGCCCGCTCGGGACTACCCGTCTTGTCCCGCAAGCAAAACTTCACCAAAAGCCATATAATAAATCCTTTATTGACCAAGCTTGTTCGGTCAAGATGGCTTGATATTGGCCTCGTTCTTTTTTTGCGTGTTTATGGACCTCGACTCCGTCTCGGTCCATAAACACGCAAAAAAAGAACTCGGCCAATATCCAGCCATCTTGACCTCACACTTGGTCAATAACCCATACATACTACACTTATACTTCACATACTACTTATACAATACTTACATAATACTACTCTTAATACTACTCTTAATACAGCACAATTACATTAATTACATTAACAGTTGGCCTATTTACAATGTGTAACACTAAAAAGATGATGCAGCTCATTGGGATAGAAATCGTTATTACCAGATATATATTCTAAAGGTGGCGGCCAATTTACACCACACTTAAATACAATCCACATCCTACTTAGAAAAAAATGACAGTATTACACATCACTGCTACACATTTAAACCTTCCAATGGATATTTATGATTTACTTTTGCAATAAAATCAGGCATGGAGATTTCTTCATGTGTTAACTTTGTGCTCTATAAATAATATGCAAACAGTAGGGCGAAGTTGAGTCTTCTTTCAGGATAATTTGGATTTATCAACTGGGTCGATAATGTGAATTGGCCACCGTAAAGAGATTCGGAAGCTGACGTTTTGAGCGTTAGCCCTTCGTCGGAGCGAATCAAGGAATTTTGGGTTGTGTGTGGTTTATATACAGAAATATGGAGCGACGCTATTGGTTGGTGCCTGGCAAAGTGAAAAACAACAGAATGAATTAGTTGAATGAAAAGCGTTTGTTGATACCGTGAGGATTAAGAGTGCCGATTTGGCTTTCTGTGCTTCCTTGATGTAGGGAGAGGCCGCAGACTGCCATATGTTGCATAGAATGATTCGGTAGATTAAAGTGTCTAGCGAGCGTCTTTATCGTCTTTCTCTGCGTTACGTGGAATTATAAAAGTCTTTGTTTTTCATTTTTTAAAGCAGAATTGCTTCCACGGAACAATCAGCCTCTATACCTGATAACAACTTGACAAAAGACGAACAACAAGCACTGAAACGACTGAAAAACGACAATAACATTGTTATACTACCAGCCGACAAAGGACGTGTAACTGTTGCTATGGACAAGAATGACTACTTTGACAAAATGGACGCACTTGTTTGCGACAAACAGACTTACGAAGAACTTAAACGCGATCCGACGCCAACACTTTTACGTAAACTCAACAGCAAATTACTTACGCTTAAGAAGACTGACGCTATTGACACTCAACGCTACTACCGACTGAGATGCTCAGTGCCACAACCACCGAAACTTTACGGTCTACCGAAACTGCACAAACCCGGTATACCGATGCGACCTATAGTCTCTTTCTGTGGGTCCCCTACGTATCAACTGTCCAAGTACTTGACGACCATACTGCAACCCCTTACTGACAAGCCAAGACGCAAACTACAATCTACAGAGAACTTTATTGACGCTATTAAGACAGTACAGATACCTGACGATTACAAACTTGTGTCTTTTGATGTGAAATCACTGTTCACCAGTATTCCACTTCAATTGGCTTTACAGTGTACCGAGACCGCTATCCAACAATCTACCGTTGAATTACCTTTACCGACAGCAGACATCATGGACTTACTGAACCTTTGCCTTACATCGACTTACTTTCAGTACAACGGCAAACACTACAGGCAGTTTCGTGGAACAGCCATGGGGTCGCCTGTTTCTGTTGTTGTCGCCGAAATTGTGATGCAACACGTAGAGGAACGCGCCCTTGCAACTTGCCGTCAAACGATACCGCTTTGGTTACGATACGTTGACGACACTTTTACCGCCGTTCGCAAAGACGAAATTGACGCTTTTCACGACCACCTTAACGAACAGAACGCCAACATCCAGTTTACCAAAGAAATCGAAGAAAATGGAGAGCTTCCTTTTCTATACTGTTTGGTAAGCCGCGACAACAACGAACTGCGAACGACAGTGTACAGAAAACCGACGCATACCGACAGATTACTTGACGAATCATCCGGCTTCAACCCGACTTCACACAAAGCCACGACTATTAAGACTTTGACGAGACGAGCGCAACTAGTTTGTGACACACCGGACAGTTTACGAAACCAAATACCTTGAGCGTGTTTTTCACAAGAACAACTACAACGCTGACTTTATTAGACGAAACATTTACCGACCTACCGAAGCTGACGCAATGAACAGGAACCCGACACCTGTTACTACAGTGACTATACCTTATACTAGTGTAGCCAAACTATGAAAGTGCTGCGGAAATTGGGATGTTGTTTGCAAATTGAAGTAGGGATTGTATAGAGCTTGTGTAGAAATGGTTGTTTGGTCAAGTCCCAGAAATTGTTGAGTAAGATGTGGTTATATTCAATTCATGATGTCATCAGTTACAGCGTTTAATTTCTGAAAGAAATAATGCAACAATAAGGTTCATAAGTTTAAGATTTCATGAACAAAATTAATTAACTGATTTTGTGCGATTATGCGACGGCTTGCTAAGAAATATCGAATGTAGCTGTGCGAATTAGTGCATAAGTGCGAACACATGAAAGCCTGTCAAATTTGCCGAGGTGCTTCGACAAGAAGCGCATGGCAGGTACAGGAGTATACGACAAAGCTATCAGAAAAAAAATACTTAAACTACGTTCAATTTTTGGCAGACGACAGTACTATCGAAAACCTCACAGTGTTACTTGTTTGCGGCGAAGTCGACCCTGATCAATCTATTCATCGACATGTATCTACCTAACAGTGTAACTTATTCAAGGCAAACTTGATATCAACCTATTGACGACATATATCTACTTAAGGAACCGTCCGCGCGCGGATCTCTGTAGCGCTTTCATTTCTCTTATAACTATACATTTTCTGAAAGCTTAAGGTAGCATTCCACCCCAAATGACCGCTTCGCGTTCGCACCGTTTCAAGGCGAGACATTAAATAAAAACCCTGGCAAACTATATATTTTCTGAAAGCTTAATAATTGAAGATTACCATACCGTATTTATTAAAAGCAAAAAGATAAATGTCTTAAAAATATAGCGATCGGTTTGCAAAAGTACATGGCTTGCAATATTTAGTTCCTGTGCAGTCGGAAGTGATCAGAAGGAAGTGACAAACATTGCGCCGAGTTCTTAACACCTTTGTCTCAAAAACCGTGTCGGCGAATTTTGATATCTTGCCTGGTTTGTTTTTTACGCCTGGTTAAACTTCGAGGTTCGGAAAAATATCGCTCTTGTTACTTCATTTATTTATAACTTTAGAAAGAACTGAAAAAAAGAAAAACGCCGACACGGTTTTTGAGCTACGTTGTATAGGAACCTTCTCCCCAAATTTGAGCCAAAACGGTTGAAAATTCGCTGCACGCGAACTTAAAACGTGCGCCCAATTTCTTGAAAATATAGTTTCGAGAAAAAGAGCTAAACAGTTTCAGAGACGTTCTTCCGGTTCAATGACATTAAACACTATTTTGTCCATAACTTCCAGTAGAAACAATATTTTTTCGAATTTTTTTTTTTTAAAACAAAGATAGGAGTAAGGTCAGTCTTCCTATCGAGAAAACTTTTTTTTCCCAAAATGGTCACATTTGGGGAGGGATGCTACCTTAATATTTCCAGATTACGGCTAATTCCTTTAAAAATCTCAAAATCGTAAGAGATAGCGTAATTGAGACGTTTTTTGCGAAAGCATATGTCTGTGTAAAGTCAACTCCAGTCCCGCTAAGAATGGTCGGAAGAGAACGACAAACATCGCATTTGCTTCTTGACACGTTCTACTAAAAAACCGTGTCTCAGTTTTTATTTGTTTCTTTTGTGACAATAGGATAAAGTCAGAGGGGACAAATCATCAGCACTTCCTTTGAAAAAATGGCAACTATTCGAAAACGGAAAAAGAAAACAAAAATTGCCGATACGCTTCTCAAGAAAAACAATCTGACAATAAGCTGACCAAATTTTAGCTAAATCGGTTCCAGGGGCTGCCGACTTGGAGTTAAAAACGTACGCTTAACTTTCCAACATTTTCGTTCCGAGAAAACAAGAAAAATATATTTTTTGCGGCATCTTAACCGCAATAGGATTATAACACCTAATCATCCATTTTGATGTTTACCAGCGAGGGATCATCTTGCAACAACAATAGGCATTTGACAGGTGATATGCAGCAGGCCAAATCTTTACTCGGGACGTGACGGGAATACACTGCATTTTCTGTTTATCGGCGATAGACCAAGAAAAATAAAAACCTTTGAGACTGTCGCGTGACCGCCATCGATAGCTCAAAAGCCAAGAACCGATGCACAATTTATCGCGAGCGCCCTGCTTTTTTTTCCATCGTCGGAAATGGAAGATTAGTTTCGTGCGACGGACAGCTTTCGTTCTGGCACTGAAACATCCAAATGGAACCAAGTCCGTTTTTACTTCCTAAATTCTCCACAAGTTCAGCGCTTTCTTGACAAAAGCGGCAGGTCACCGATTCGTTGATCTTCTCCTGGAGTCTTTGACCGGCTATGATAGCGTGGCCATAGAACTTTTGCCATGTTTCAGTGCTTTCCAGATCTGTAAGAGGTTCTTCAACCGTAATTTTCTGAATTTTTGACCGGCTTGCACTACATGTTGACAAGGAAATCGACGAATCGCATTCGGCGCTTGGCTGCTCGTCCAACTCCTTTAGCCATTGCTCCTGGTCGAAGTAAGAGCCTTTGTCACTCTCCGCTAATTCTTCAGCTCAATCAGAGCTAGACGAGTCTTTCGGCTTCTTCCGCCTTGCCGTTGCAGATGAAAACAAACACGACCTCTTCTTTTTTTTCGCAGGTATTTGCGGTATGTAATGCGTGATAAAATGGCACCACTATACCTTGTGAATTATTTTGTGACGCGTTGACCTACAAGTTAATCCAGAATGACAGGACTGAATGACAGGCTATTAACGTGTAGTAAACTTCAACGTCCGACAAAATAATATTTTTTTAGATTTTTTTTTTTTAAATAAAGCTCTTGAAAAGCTCTATCTTAAAGTCTTGAAATCAAAAATGTCGAAAATTCGCGTTCTGAACTCTGGCTGATACCTTAACATTGCAGTGCAATCGTCATCATGCACTGCCACTCACCTGAACTGGCGTCGAAACTCGAAAAAGCAAGATAACAGTGTAGAAGATCTTATGTTTTGTTATGTTAGAACTTCTCAGTTGCTTGTTGTCTTGTTCTCGAATTGAGGCAATGCGCAGTGCATTCTGGTCCGCTGAAAGCGGGGCTCTTCACAGCGCAGAGCATTGTGGTCCGCTGAAAACGAGGCTCTACCACAGCGCAAAGCATTGTGGTCCGCTGAAAGCGAGGCTAAAAACCATGGCAAAATCTCAAATTTTTCTACCTTTCTTTTATATTTAGATTATGAACTGCTGCTAGGCTCGCTCCGCTCGCTCCGCAGCAATTATGAACTGCTGCTACGCTCGCTACGCTCGCTCCGCAGCAATTAAGGACACTTCTGAGACCATCTCACGGATCCTACAGCCCTACAACATCCGCGTTGCCCACAAACCTACGACTACGTTACGACACTTACTGACCAACGTTAAAGACAGGGACGAACCCAACAACAGACAGGGAGCAGTTTACAAGATCAAATGCTCCGACTGCCAGGCTTCATACATTGGTGAGACTGGCAGAACACATTCTTTGCATAGCGTAACTTTAGCGTAATTTGTAATGGAAGATTGTTTTTTTTTTACCTCGAAGGAAAATAATACACGAAAAAGGTCATTTTATTGATCTTTGAAACAAATATAAATTTACATATGTTCCAAAATAACATTGCCGTGAAAAAGAGTTTCTGGCGAGCACTGGGGTTTTAATTAGAGAGCACATCCCTTAGCTTTTGTTTTGTATTTTATTTTTTTGTTTTTTTGTTTTGTTTTTTTTTACAGTTTTAACATGTATACAAACTACCTTACAACTTCTACATGCATAAATATGTATTATAATTAACAATTAGATTATGAGCTCGAGATTTCTATGAGGTGATAGTTGATGAGGCCGAAGGCCGAATCAACTATCGCCTCATAGAAATCGAGAGCGAATAATCTAATTGTTTTAGTAAAAATCATACCAAAACAAATCATATGTCGGTGAAAAAATACCAATTTAATGTTCATTTGTTACATAACAACATCCACGTGATGAGTACGTCTGTATCACGCGCGCGGAATATTATTGACAGCTTTGAAAACTCATTCAGTAAAACGAGAACGGCGCCGTAATCGATCTGAGGCGAAGAGAAAGTTTGAAAAAGTCCATGAACAACATCTCGATCGTCACTCAAAGTACATAAGAGCGGCTGAAATGGCTCAACAATGACAGGGAAGCTCTTTAAGCTCGTTTAACGATAGTTGTTTACGATGGACACCGTGCAATTGTGAAAACTGTATGGCTGTGGTTGAGAGAAGTTTTGGATTTGAACAACGTGCTGATTTTGTGGCTGAAGCTGCGGTGTTGTCAACTGCATCTGGTTTGCACGGCCAAAACCACTGTTTGAAGGACCAGCTAAAGCACTAGGACGTGGACTAGATTCATCGTTAGAAGTATGGCTCTGCCCACTGGCAAAATGGCTCAAAATGTTGGACATGTTCTCTTTTTGCTGGAAAGATGCCCGCGCGTTGTATGATTCAATCGATTGATCTGATTTATGCCCAGTAACCGCTTTTATGTGTCTTGCTTCCACATTGTGGTCGGACAAAACAGTCACAGCAGTGGCTCTTAAACAATGATTTGTAAGATGGGGCTCAATACCAGCCTTTTGGCTCATCTTCTTCATCATACTGCTGAGCATCGATTGGCCGATTGGGGCATTACAAAACCACACGTCGTCTTTAAGAGGATCAAATGTGGCTGAAATGGCTCTGGGACGCTGGAAGAGACAGCTTAATTCTGGGTGTAAATGCCTCAGGTAGTTCTCCACAGTTTCAACAGGGCAGCGAGAGGAACCTTTTACCTCAAACATTTTACCATCAGACTCATCTGCGTTGTCATGGAGCCCACCTTGATGGTTTTTCGTGGACAGCACTGCACGGAGCTCGTAGTATCGTCTTCCCTCCGGAGTTTGTCGAAGGCACAGCATTTGTTTTTCAAGTTTTCGTGACTTTCTCTGCCTCGTTTGCCGAAGTACAGTGTCACGTAAAACCATGCCGTTCGTAGAAGCTGCGTAGGATTTGTTGTTGTTGCCTCGCCAAGCTGCTGGGATTCATACAGTTTCTGGAGTTGCTCGCTTGTTATGGGAGTCTTGTGTACTACTGGACTTACTTGACCTCGTTTTACCATGTCTTTACACACTGTATTAAGAGTTTCACTGGCTTTGTTGAACTCAGGGTCGCCAACTATGGACCACGGCTTGTTGTGAGGACTTTGTCGGAGATAGCGGTCAATGGCCGCTCTAATGGCTTTCAATGACGAAACTTTGAAACGACTGCCATCTTTTTGGCGAATGGACACGTAAAACATTTGTAGGCAATTATTTAACTCTGTTTTCGACTGCTCTTCGACTGCACAGGTAAATTTACTTTGAGTTTTAAACCATTCTGAAACGAAAAGCCATTCAAGTTTAATGATGAAAATGTTTCTTGTTTCTGATTTATCGCATCGAAACTGTCAAGTAAATATCATTAATTTGTATCATTATTAAGATTCTTACCATTAAAAATTTTCATTCCATACTTTGTTGCCTGCCTAGTCTTCTCAGGAACTGAATTTTCCAGTAAAAGTTCCAAATCTTCCTGCGAAACTTCGGGAAAGCGCGAAGACGTCGCCATTTTGAAGACGACTGCACTCTAATGGCTGATAGTATACGAGTAGCTAAGCCAATCAGATTGCGGCATTTGCATTAGTATACTAGAAGATTTTTACTAATATGTATTATAAATGCTACACTACAAGGATAAAATAAAATAAATCGATAAACTGAAATAATATTGTTAACGTTCAACGTATTGATATAAGAAAAAAAAATTTAGGTCAGCTATTGTTCTATTAGTTGGAGGATGGGTTTCCATTTATTTTGATGAATCTCAAGTTTGTTATTCTTTGTAGCTATAGAACGTTCTATTTGAAACGTATTTTTAATTCTTTCGAAAAGTGATTTGAAAGATAAAGAAGTCTTATTGAGCTTGGTACGATAAATAAAATACTTACTTTCTAATACAATGTAATTAAGAAGGATTCCGTCACTGTCATGATTAGGCGCGTCAAAAAGACCAAAAAAGATATCTTTAATATCAGGAGACTTAAAAGTTATGCCCTGTGAATGTAACATGACAGTGACTTCATCCCAGAAAGCGTGCACCCTTGAACAACAAAAAAACAAATGTTTTAAAGTCTCAAGCTCCTTTCCGCAAAAATAACACAATGGGGAGTCAACTTTCTTGAATTTAAACAACATTTCGTTTGTATATAAAATTCTACTCAGAATTTTACATTGAAACTCTCTTAATTTGGTATGCAAAGTTGTTTCAAAAGGCAGTAAATAAATTTTCTCCCAATCTAGATGGAAGGTTTCTGTATTAAATGCCTCCTCATATTTTTTCATTGCAGTTGGTTTACAAGATATCTTAGAAACAAAAATCTGGTACAATGATTTCGAAAAGAGCTTATCTAAAGACTTTTTTTTACCATCAATACACAGGGCGAAACTACTTAATTAGGTTTTGGTGTTGCGTGTTTCTGTAGATAGAGGCCCTATTTAGTTTTAATTCTTTACGCCACTCTTGCGGAAAAGCATTGAGGAGACGGAAAATTAGGAAGTGGTCAACCGGTGAGAGAGATGAACGCCATGGCTCCTTATCCAATTTAAACTCGCCATTTTCATCATAGAGGTTGCCAATTTTTATTAAACCTGAATCAAGAAGCTTTTCACTATAAACTGACCTGGAATCAATGCATATAAACCTGTTGTTCCATAAAACCTGATTTACTATCTCTGAAAGCGAGGAGGGGTTGTCCTCGCTCAAAGAAGACCAAGTTGAAATACATTCTTTGTAAAAGTCTGGAAGAGCTATTGGGAACTTTTTAAAATCAAAGTTACAATGGAACAAAAATTTACCTCCTATCTTCTTGAGGTAAAACCCTAAGAAAACTTTCCACCCTGCTGGGTAGGTTTCTAGGAATTTCTTGATACAGAGTACTCTTTGAGCTTTGACCAATTAGACTCTATGTCTGGCATTTTTAACCCCCTTTTCTCGAAGGAGTTTATTAATGCATTTCGCTTAACTTTGTCCTTACCCTTCCAAACAAACGAATATAGTAGATTATTAATTATTTTAATGAAATCTTTCTTGGTCGAGATAAGAGATGCTCGATACAGAATTTTTGGTATAGCGAATGACTTGATTACTTGTATTCTCCCTAACAAAGTAAGACCTCTCCAACTCCAGCCTTTCAAAGAGCACATCCCTCAATCATCACAAACAGTAATTTCGCGCGACTCTTTTACATGAATAAGTTTCTAAAGAAACTGTGGTGCTGCGTCGAAAATTTACACGAGCAACCAGCGAATTAATAATTTTCGCAGTTATTTAACTCATGCCAATGTGGCGCAGTAGAGGAGACAATAAAAAAAATTATCGTTAATTTAGAACACTGTTTCACAGGACACGACAGAAAAGAAAAAAAATATCATATTACTTGGACCGGATTTGAACCCGGAACTACCCGGCGCTAGGAACGACAACTTACCACTAGGCCACTGAAGCACAAGACGACGGTAACCTGTTTAACTAAATATTTAATAGAATCTTGCATAGAATATCACTGATCTACACTGATTAGGCCTAAGCACAGATTTCAAATGGTTACTTTTTTGTTAAGGTTTGGTGATCGACCTTTTCCATTCACTCTCTAAAATTATTTTTTAGCGAGTAATGATATATGCTTACTGCAGGATGTAGAATAAGCGCATGAATTATATGGTTTAAAAATCGAGTGACGTGGTGGTCTAATGGTTAGAAGACAGGATTACAAAGCGAACAATCCCAAGTTCGAGACACTTTGGTTTCCTTTTAAACAAGATATGTTCATTTCCCAGAATTCCTATCAAATTGTGAGTGTTCTAAATTAACGATAATCAATAATTCAGAGGAAATAGCCCAAAATTCAGCCTAACACAATAGACCTCAGCACGAGGCTCGTGGGAATAAACCCCACAAACTCTGTAGTTATTCCCACGAGCCTCGTGCTGAGGTCTACTGTTTTAGGCTGAATTTTAATATATCGAAATTGGGCTATTAGGAATTGTCGATAATCAGTAATTTCCGAGCTGAAATCCGGTCCAAGTAATATGATTTTTTTTTTCTTTTCTGCCGTGTCCTGGGAAACAGTGTTCTAAATTAACGATAATCGTAAATTCAAAGAGGAATTTACAATTAACGATGATCGTTTATTCAAAGAGGAGGACATGTTGAACCATGAACTGCGCTCGGCCCATGGCCGCTCGGTTAATAAACCCCGTGCAGAGCAAGAACCGCACTCGGCCCATGACCGCGCGGTAAACAAAGTGGCAAAAACCTGAGGCCAAGAAACAAGAAGCGCAATGTTCATAATTCCTTCCTTTAGTCTTCCTTTAGTCTAGACTAACTGAAGAACAGGAATGGTGGTGCGTGAATGTTATAAGATATGGAGAATACTGGTGTGGTGTGAATTAATGTAACCCGAACTCAGAGCGAAACCTTTTGCTGAAGATTGTTGCTTGAGTGTTTTCTGGGACGCTTTCGAAGGTCGAAGGGCACTCTTCAACATGGCGCTTCATACCTTGTAGATATGGGCTTTTGATGCAGCTGAATGCAGTTTTCAAAAACGTTGAACGACTTTCTACATACATGGCGTGTTCTGTCGTACTCCTGGGTTACTAGCTGCATGGAGTTGACTATTAATTTGAGAGTAAGAAGATATTTCAGTGAGTTCGCAGCCTTTGACCGCGTAGCCTTTGACCGACAGAAGATTCTGCTGGAAATATTTCGAATTTCGAAGTATTTTCGAATGACGTCATTTCCCGCCTTTTCGAAATTGTTCTATTCGCTCAGTTTTACTAAATTCGTGTTTTGTCTTTTTAATAATAGCATTTATACACAGCGGCTTCAAAGAAAAAGCAGTACTTCGATCGTGTTGAATTTTTCTCTTTTTCAAGTTATAAAAACAGTATTATATACTCTTTCGCTCCGCTCAAAAGGTATTGTATTAACTTAGCGGCGTTATCTTTATAGCTACTTCTTTGTAGAATACAATTTTCGTAGATCATTTTGGTTTTTGGTTTTTTTTTGTCACACAAGCCTTTTCGAAATTGTTAGATCGTTCAGCGAACTATAAACGCATAATGGCATAAAATGTAAAGGATGCTCATACTAATGGAGGACCAATATAGTGGAGTAATGATGTCAACAATGAAGCGCCGATAGATGAGCGTGAACAAGTGATTGCGAGCGTAGCCTTAATGTAGTCTAGAAAATTAAGTATAAAAAATTTATATTTCTAACTAATATTGTGTTTTAGCGACCTCACCTGAAGTAACATGGACAGCACCTCCTCCAGCCTGGACTCAGACAGACCCAAATGACATTAGAACAGTTGTTATGCCAGTGTTAAATGGAAGCACTCAGATGGCTCTGAGATGGAGTTACACTCTATCACCTGGCTCAAATCTACAATCAACAGGATTTTCTATCGACGATGGAGGCTTCGTTAGTATTGGAAAGATCTTTCATACTAGTGGTGTTACTACAGTATTTGACAGAAATGATTTCCGAACACGTTTTAATATCAGTAGAAGTGAAGTGGCCACCTTGATAATAAACAGAGTCACTGAAAGAGAAGAAGCGGTTTACGAATGTGACCTTGAAACGGTGATGAACACCTGGAAATACCAAATACGTGTCATTGTTACAGGTGAGAATTAAAAGGAAGAATTTAATTTTAATTTTTAAGTGCAAGCATGAGCCTTGAGAATACATGTCAGGTAGGAATTATACATGTAAAGATATGATACATGAAAGTCTGTTACCGTTCCTTGAGCAGTTTAGTGTGAGAATAAAAAATCGGGATTGAGCGGTATAAGAACACAAGACTTATACAGTAACGGCACAGCGCAGTCTACCAGCACAGCTATGAAGTGAATTGGTACTCAAGAACTACAGGGATATGTTACTCGGCATATATATATACTGCTAGCATTGGTAACGTATTGATGTTCTCATGAGGGATAGAAAGTGGTAAGCTTAAATGTCCTACTTGGCAATGAAGGAGTAATTTAGCATTTACATGAGTGACTGCCAACGAAGAATTGGTATTTAATTTGTTAGTAGTTTACTCGTGGTTTAACCAAAGGAGGTTTGAGGTTTCAAAAGTCAAGGTAACCTTTGAGTTCGTTACGAGACGAATAATATTATGTGTAATTTCTGTACCCAATTATATATTTCGTTCTTAATTTGTACAATACTTGTTGCCAACGAGCCAGCCGAGCTAAGACGCTCGGCTGGCGAGGCGGCAGAGAATAGTGCCGCGCGAAGAATGGCGTATGCGAAAAAATTCTCGATCGAGCTCTGAAAAGTGTAACTGTAAGGTGTAAGATGTAACAATGGCTCAGTTTGAGCCAATTGCAAGGACGGAACTATTCGAGCTATTGTAGTTTTTAGCCAATCAGGAGGCGCGTTACATCTAGACTTGTCTCATGGGATATCATTGTTTTCTTTGCTGTTGTGTTTATCCAACTGTGAACAATTTCATAGTCTCAGAACATATCGAACCAGTGTGTTTCCTCTCTCACTTTATCGAAATGAAAGTTCAATTGGGGAGCGTACCCTTTACAAAACTCTTCTTCTAATTCGAATATTCAGGAAAACTGTCAGACAAGAGCAAATCCAAGACACAAAATCGACACGAAAACGAACCAGCGTGTTCACCACAGAATTGAACGAGCGTGTTCATGAATCGAAACAGTGTATTCCTTCTCTGTTTACCTATATCGAACTGAAAGTTCCATTGGGCAGCTTTTTTGGAAAGATTGTGTTCACCAGTCGAACCACTAGAGCAAATCCAGTGTTGAAATCTAGCATATCGAACTGAAGGTTGAGTCGGCAGTGTTTCCGAACAGAACTGAACGAGCGTGTTTATCATACAGTCGAATCCAGTGTTCAAAACACAAATCGGATCTGTTTTGCCACAGAATTAAACGAGTCGTGTTCATCAATCAAACTAGCGTGTTCACTTTCACTTTGACTTTGCCCATCATATTGAACTGAAAGTTCGACCGAGCCCGGGGACCGAGCAGCGACTGGATATTCAGGGATTGCGTGACGAACGTTACCGGCCGGTAAACGCGTAATAATTTTCTCTCGGTAATGTTTGCAACAGAAGAGAACGAAAAATCCGTTATGCTGTATTAATAAACCCCTTATTATAGCACAAATTATTCGCTCGTTGGCACTCTATCGATAGGTATACCTAGTTTACAAAATATTGCGGTCTCTGACTTCATTGTTCAGTCTGTAGTGTAATTTACATTTTTTTGTATGCCTAGACACCAGCAAATGAAAACCGTCTGTTGCAATGGCTAGTATTCGTACTGCTCCAGCTAAGCATGACTGGTCAGGTCACGAACAAACTGCAATTATTTAGCTACAAGCTCGTGCTGTGATTAGATTGAAATTTCCTGGTTGCCTCTTTCTCGTTATCCTTTTTGGGCTTTTTTAAGTTACGCCTCTCCCCATGTGTAAAGTTTGCTTATAACGGTAGCAATGATCGCCACGACATAAAGAGCAAAGTTCTTGGCCAGGGACCTAAAGTGATTTATCCACTAGTACTAAGAGATATTCAGGCGTAAACACTTTCGTAGTGAGCCTGCATTCACCGGTATTTGCTTTCTATTTTTATACTCTGTAAGGGCGAGCACCCCTCACTCCAACCCAGGAGCTGTTCTGTGAAATACATGGAAAGCAGCACCACCCGTTTGAGTCTCAGGAATGCGTTACTGTCTTTGTATTATTATTTTCAGTTCCTGTCAAGCTAATTAATGTTAGCGGTGACCAGACTGTGCTTGAAGGATCACACACAACATTGTTTTGTGAGGCAACTGGCAGACCAACACCAAATATCACCTAGACCAAACTGCTGGAAGATGGTAGCGATGGTGAAGTACTGCCTCAGGGGCCCACTTGGAATTTTCCAAATATCAACCGAACTTCTTCTGGACCATACCGTTGTACAGCTCAGAATGAATATGAAAATGCTAGCCAAGTTTTTAAAGTGAATGTTACATGTAAGTACATTAAGTATTAGTTCTGCATGTAAGTCAAGAATATAAAATATTGTTACGTTTTGAATGTCAAATTCTTTTGTTAAAAGGGGGAACGGGCTGAGAGAAACGTTTCCGACAGGCTCCTGTTTCCGAACATTTTCCGAAAATTTCCGAAGATATCCGAGGAAGACTCGATGATGTTTCGATCAGACAGCAACACATCTAAGTTCAGTTTAAGTTATTACATGTAACGATGGCAATGTTGTTCTTTCCAATATCCTCATACGTAAAAGATAAAAATAGTATCTTCACTGCGCACGAACATATTTGATGGATTATATTTAACAATTAGATTACGAGCCCGAGTTTTCTACCAGCAGATAGTCAACGAGGCGTAGCCGAGTTGAGCCTGAAAAAGTCAGGGCTTCAACGGGATTCGATCCCGTGACCTCTGCGATACCAGTGCGTTGCTCTACCAACTGAGCTATGAAGCCACACAATGGGAGCGAGGTCAAAATTCCTTCCGTTGAAGCCCTGATTTTTTTTGTAGGATCGAGTTTATTTTTGGCAGACTGACTTGTTATCGTTCCGTAATTGTTTTTATTGACTTGCACTTCATTTTCGAGAAATAGCGTATGCAAAAAAGCTCAGTTTTCCAAGCGGCATCTTCTGGAGATCTTTTGTTGAACTAAAAATCGACATTAAAGGAGACGAGTCGATTTCATCCAAGAGGGTTCACGAATCGACTTCCGGTAAGTCGAATCGTGAATGCCAGGGTGTATTGGACAACCCTCTGGGATTTACATGTGCTGATAGTGAAATTGTGCTGTTACTTTTGGAGGTTCGTTACTTTAGTAAGGTCTTTGATTTAGGAGATCCATGGATAATAATTAATAAATCGTTAGAAAAACATGTAATGAAAAATTTAACTTGCGATTAATAAAAGGGAGCAACAAGTTTGTTTTGTTGTTGAGGTGCATTAGAAAGAGGAACCCATTCAAGTGCAAGAGTCCCATACAGCGCACACAGATGTCGACGCGTAATGGGCAACATTCAAGCATGACTCGCTCACTCATCCGTACTGGAGCTGCCTGCTAATTCAGCTGTGAACATAGCTTCTAGTTTTGAATCAAATTTGTTTCGTGTTTTTTTTTCTTGTAGATCCTGCCAAGATTGTTAAACTTGCAAGTGAACATGAAGCTGTATCACAACTAAGTCTATCTCTTCACTGTCAAGCAGAAGGAAATCCACCGCCTACTTATTCTTGGACTCCATGTGGGACACCATGTGATCCACAGCAGATTGTGTGTCATGAAAGCCTTCTAATTTTTCCAGCTAGCGACAAAAGCGTCTACACGTTCACCTGCAAAGTGGCAAATAACCTGGGCAGTGACATTAGAAATACCACTCTTTGTAAGTTAGTGAGAGCAAAATTACAAGTATGCAAATAGCTTTTCCATTTGTAATGAGCAATGATTTTCATACAAATGTTGCTACGTGTATATCACAGACAGATGTAATTTTTTATGTCCAATAGTTCAGGCTGGAATTACTGTCATTCTCAGTTGCAAGTATGGTTATACGTGTACTTCATGTACTTTTATCGTCATGTCCTCCCCAATAGTTCTCTATTGCTAAGTGTAATTGAAGTTTGCTTCTTATGAATATCTTGGCCAATGTGACAAGCACGGACCTCAGGTTTTTATGCTGGTGTTAGGTTTAAAATATGCAACCGCGTTTTAATTTACGACCCAGCAAAATTGCATTCATGGCAGGGTGTGGGAACCAAACATCCAAATTAAAAAAAAATTATCACACCAGAATAGCACTCAGCGAATTTAAATTAAGTTGTATTTTTTCATAAAGTCTTGAAAAGGTCCCAATTTTGTTATCTGTTTAGTAAAAGTATGTGTTAATAGCTAAATGGTAACTTCTTGTTCTGGCAGATATTAATCTGACAGTTAGAATGGCTTCTTAGCCTCATACAGTAGCAGCACAGTACATAAATTTATGATAAATCATCTAATACAGCTAAATTGGCTTCAAATGACTTGACGGTCTCAGACTGTGATCAAGTATTTGTCGGTGTATGAAAGGTACAAAGCTGTGGATATTTTTCATTTCTCTGGCTCACTGAATTCATGTTTTATTATTAGTCATAGCAAGTGATGTAATTAACGTAACCCTGGTTATCACGGGTGAAGAGTGTACTGATGGGGAATACAATCAACTATGGGAGAAACTCAGCAAAATGGTAAGTAACTTGTTTATGTAAGACACTTGTGCAATCAAACTTGTACAATGCAGTCACTCTTGGAAAATAGACAAGCTTACTGCTGAGGACTAGTTCACAACAACTACATAACGATGTAAACGAGATAACGACATAATGGCATTACGACTTCATAGTAATGGCTTATCTTGGTATAGTGTGAACATCGGTATAAAGATATAAGGAAAAGATCGGGATTTTTTCTATATGTCGTTATGTTCATGCTGTTATGTTGCTGTTCTGTTATTGTGTCATTACGTTCATATGCAA
Source organism: Micromussa lordhowensis (assembly GCA_964020085.1). Lineage (NCBI taxonomy): Eukaryota > Metazoa > Cnidaria > Anthozoa > Scleractinia > Lobophylliidae > Micromussa > Micromussa lordhowensis. The sequence continues at coordinate 20,644,853 of OZ026599.1, read as the reverse complement.
ACATAACGACGGCACGACCGTGAAAACGTCTTTCTTATGTCGTTAGGGTTATGTCGTTGTGTCGTGTCGTTATGACGCTAGTGTGAACTAGGTTTAATACATAGTGAATGGGGGGGGGGGGGGATTGGCAGACAAGCTAGGCAGCAGTTGAGCAAGCAGAACGACGGGTGGACACACAGATAAACGTTATTAAACGAGACAGGAAAGGCAGACAGAACTGCTTTTTTAGTAATGGATTTATTATGTTTCATATTTGAGATTAGTTGGCTGGTAAGGGTTGTTTGTTTGCAAAGGTCCACATATTAAAGAAGGACTGCAGCTCTGTAAAGTTGGTTGAGTAGAAATCATTTGGTTCAACTCGCACTAAATATTCAGTTCCTGGTCAAATTTAGGAGTAGTTGAAATACTGCATAGTGAACACAACACTGTTCGATGTTCTGTTTTGTTACGGTAAACTTCGTGTAGATGATACATTACATTATCTGTTATCGGCATGCGGCTTTGTATCATTTCTAGCAGCCTTTAATGTCACATATGATTTAATTACTTGTTTAAGCAATGATTTTTGAACATGTTTATTGAGTTAGCTCATTTAAAAACGTGTAGTAATAAAAACAATGATTTATTTAAATTGTCAATTTTCAGATCGACGAGATCTTTGCTACTAAACTGGGCTATGAAAGTGTGGAACAGAAAAATATCAGGTGTGCAATCAGTTTCAAATAGGCCGTTCCGAAATTCAACAGGGAACTGGGGCGAGTTTCAAATTTAACCAATCGATAAACTGACACCACCACATGAAAGAGCATGTCGAGATTGATCATTTGACCAAGTATGATGTTTTTAGGGTGAACAGAGACCAAGTTATGGACCTTCAAATATGGCTCAAAACCCATACAAACGTCTCTAATTTTGAGACAGCGTCCCCCAAAACCATATAAACCCTTAAAATTTTTTATCAGTTTTGTGACAACTGTAAAATCCCGTCATGCACCTACTATTTGAAAGAAGCTGAGATGAAAATCACTATGTTTGCCCATTTTAAAGAGTATCAGTTTATATGGTTTTGGGGGACGCTGTCTCAAAATTAGAGACGTTTTTATGGATTTTGAGCCATATTTCAAGGTCCATAACTTGGTCTCTGCTCACCCTAAAAGCATCATACTTGGTCAAATGATCAATCTTGACATGATCTTTCATGTGGTGGTGTCAGTTTATCGATTGGTTTAAATTTGAAACTCGCCCGAGTTCCCTGTTGAATTTCGGAACCGCCTATTGATTAATTGGACTTCAAAAATTTCCGTAGCTTTGTCGTTTAGACTTAAATTTTACGCAGGAATCTTTCAGCCAATCACATGTGGATTAGTAGAATTTGCAATGTCACTATTTGTGTTGAAGTTTTGTTTAGTGTTAAAAGAAATGGACTAGGAAATGGTTAAGGGCAAACAGAATACAAGCAAAAAGGAAAGGGATGGAGAGAATTGAATGATTTGATGAATGATAAACTTAAGCGAGAGACCAAATCATTGTCTCTTGACTAAAATAAATGTTCACAGGGCTGGGTACGTGTAGCAAGCGCTGATACTTACAACTAGTTTTTCCTTGAAGTTGCGGAGATTTCATCGGCTTTGACTGTTTCATTAAACAATCAAAATTAATGTGCATTCTCCACAAACTAATTCTCTCTTATTTTTCATCATATAGAGACACAAACGAAAAATCGAATTATTACATAATCGTCTGTTCAGCCACGCGCACTGAAACGTAAACAGAAAACAAACTCTAATTTGGAATACAAATCTTCAAACGAAAATCGCTCCACTTTATTTGTTCAAACACAAATTTTTGAGGTGTAGGAGGGTTCATTTTGTTCATCAATTGAGTTTGAACTTAAATTATCGCTGTTCTTCTTCCAAGGTGTGGAAGTGTGACTGTTGATATGGCCCTGAAGTTTAGTTCCACTGTAAGAGAAAGCGAGGTACTCTCTATACTTCGAGATGCTGTCAAAAGTGGAAAGTTTGGAGATTTTCATGTGAGTGCCATAACAGGAACAGGATACTCTGGGATAACAACCACCATGGCCACAAAACCTACCAGCTCATCTGACAGTAAGCAAGCCATTGTATATTTTGATTTTGTATTGGGTGCACTGCTGTTTCCTTCAAAATATATACCACAAAGGTCCGTAGTCCCTGGTAGCATTTTGTAATCTGAGAATATATAGTAAGAATATATAGGAAGAACTTTAAAACGTTAGCGTTTTGTATTTGCCAAGCTCGCACCAAGGGAAACTAAATACCTTGGTTGACCTTGGAATGATGTAAAGGCAGGTACGGGAAGCCAGTCAGTCACTCAGAGAGACAGACAGACATACATACAGGCAGAGACAGACAGATATACAGAGAGACATATGGGCAGAGACACTGAGACAGACAGACAAACATACAGATAGAAAGACATACATATTTGTAATGGCTAGCACGCGAAAGAGGTCGGGAAGAGATCTGATGACGTTTCTGATTATACCATAGTGACAGTCCAAGCGTGCGGAGATTGTGCTTGCAGCTGCTCCGTATTGGGAGTTGTTGTCAGTATCCTTGTTGTCATAATCATTGTTATTGTTGTTTACATCTTATGGCTTCACAAGAAAGGTAAACAATATTCTATAATGCTCTGAATACGTCTTAACAGTGTTTTCTAGACTATTTCCCTTTTTTAAATCATTGCCTGTGTGTGCTAAACCTACCACTTTAAGATTCTATTGTATTGGATGTAGAAACGATAATTTTATAGTTGCCAAACCCGTTACATAACTGAACCAGACAACTGAGACAGTAAGGGTTAATGTCAGGTACGGGAAGTTTTGATTTGTTTCTTTCTTGCTTACAAGATTTTTAGGCTGAAATCCTTCATCATCATTCCTTTGACACCCAATGTGACTCATAATGCCATATTCAGAGACCTCTGGCATCAGCTGAGCTCTGTTTTGTTACCTGGTAGGAAGGGATAATGAGAAGTCTTATCCATTTCTCCATACTTAATTTCTCCTTCCGACTTGATTATAATGTTAATCAATTCATCTTTCCCCTTTTAGGGACGGCAACAAGGGATAGGTAAGCTTGTCAGAGCAGCGCATTTGTAGTCGGTTATTTCCTCACTAAGGCCTTAATACTGATTCTGCTGAATGATGTCGCTATTTTATGTGCCACTTAAATGGAGAAATAAGACGTGGTGACCTGGTGTTCGCTGGACCCGGCTCGAGTGGTCTGGGTTCTAGCCCTGCCAGGGTCATTTTGCCTCTCTCCACCCAGGACTATAAATAGATATTGTCAGGACGAATAAAATGTTGGGAGAGAACCCTGCGATAGACTTGCAACCCATTAAGGGGCAGTATAGCAGCACTAAACTCCAAGCCCGTTCAAAGGTCGTTAGAACTTTTGGAGTAGTGAGGCCTTTCATTTCACAAGTTATAGAATACGTTTTATACCTTTAAAATGTACTACTACTGGCCATAGAAAGGTAGCCCATAACATCTTTTTTTTATTCTCACACTTAAACACCTTACGTTGGGATCTGGGGACGAACTCATAAACAATGTATTTTGAAGTGCCATATACTACAAACTTAGCTACACTGGTTATGTATTTGTTCCTTGGATATGCATTTCCTTCATAAGAAAAATAATTTGTTGGTTAATTACCTTTTAGGGTAAATCGAGCGGCATCTAATGAGGAAAGGGACAAAATAAATGTAGGTGTTTACATGACAAAAAGTACATTTTAAAGTAGTCAATATAAAGTATTACTTGAGCAGCCTTTACTTGACTGTAATTAACTCTTTGCTCGGTTGAGGAAGATGTTGATGCCTTCAACCTGTCATTAGTGAGCATTAAAACTATGACAGTGGAACAATGGGACAGCAATCTCCTTATCGCGACAACGAAGTGATATTCTGGATTTTTGCCTATCACGCGTTTTGCATATGACATTGACCAATCCGCAAACATTTGAATTTGAGTTTCATCATCGTAGACAATTGGTTCCCAATCCCGTTGCTCTAGCTTGTTGCTGGTACACCGTATTAACGAGACCCAAGCAGATCGAAACAGCTGTCCACGGTTGCAATTCTTGGCTTTCAGTTTGAACTCTATCATGTCGTTTTCCGGTTAATCTTTCTACGTAGCAATCAGCCTTGTTTCATTATTAAAATATTATGCTTGAAAGAGAAATTTAAAATTAGAAAAACATACCTGTGAAAATACGGTTGCCATACAAACATCAAGATCTTTGACCAATGAAATGCGATATATAATTTTTTCTATAGATAAATCTTAGGCAAGTCGTCATATTTAAAGTTTCTTGCTTTGGTGCTTTAAAGTTACAAGCGTTCAAAGTTGGAAGGCGCCTCTAAACTTTCCATCACCCCTCTTGTCTGAATTAGTTATGCAGTTGACTCAGATGAACTTACATCTCACTTTTCACCTGTGTGTTAAAATTTTTTCGCGCATTAGGCTCAAATAGAAATGGATAACATTGGACTGGACGAAGATCCCGCCTGGATTCCAAATTCTGGAGTTTCCCGTCAAAGCCAGTACACGTCACTGAATCAGGCTTCTCGATTACAAAACGTATCAGAAGATAGAGGAAGTAATGTATCATCAAACGCTTCACAAAGCAGCCAATACGCACCTCTTCATCCGTCGACACGCTCTTGGGAGGTTTCTAGACAACAGGTGACTCTAGAAAAGATCATTGGTAAAGGTGCGTTTGGTCAGGTTGCCAAGGGAACAGCAATAAATCTTCGAGGACAGTCTGGGAAGACACTAGTGGCTATTAAAAAGTTAAAAGGTGTGAAATGCTTTAAAAATATTAGTAAAAGAAGTACAGAGTATGTTACGGAACTTCTATTCGTCCATTTCTAGCTTGGAGTCTAAACAGACTTTACAATACGAATTATGCTAATGATTTTGTGCTAGTACATTGTATTCCGTCACAGCAACATGTCCAACAAGGCTGGTGTGAAATCATGATATCATTGATTTCACACTGACGTCAGATAGTTTCCACTTTGTTTTCTAAATCGATTGAAGGGAGACGGTTATTGTTAATGTAATCAGGGTAGTTTTTTTTTTCCCGAATGCTTCGTCATATTAGTAGGTTCGTAGTCGCGAAACATCACAAGTCATAATAATTGAGTTTTAAGAATCTCATTTGGGATTATGTTGCAGAGAATGCGCCCGAGACCGACAAGAGAGACTTGTTATCAGAACTTGAAATAATGAAACAGCTTAAGCCTCATCCTCATGTCATCAAGCTGCTGGGATGCGTCACTGAATCTGGTAAAGTTTGGACTATAAGACCCTTAAAAAAACAGTGTTGTTTTGGATACTTTCTCGACTCTGTTCTTTCCTTTCTTGTTCAGTGTCGAGTCAACTAGATGAATATATGAATGTGTTGTGTTTACAACCTTATTGAATGGGAGAGATTTTTTTAGTGCACTAAAAATTAATGAAAGTTTTATAATATCTTTCACAGTTAAGTATAAGTTAATGTCTTTTTTATGTCATTTTTCACACGAATCCAATAAAAAACATGTTTATTTCAGTCAAGATTTCGTGTTTAAAAGTAATTTCAATTTACAAGGCTAAAAAAGCTAACAAGTAAAAACACCAGACGTTTTCGACACTAGGTCATGTTCAAGGTACGTTACCGTGAAGATGACCTAGTATCGAAAACGTTCGGTGCTTCACCTTTTTAGCTTATTTAGTCTTGCAAATATAAATTATTCTTCAGACCAAGGCGAATGTTATGGACATTTCGTGTTTAAATAAAAGCTTGATTGATTGATCGATTGATTGATTGGCTTACATTCACTCAAAATAGAATAATTCTTCAACTCAACTATAGTTTTTAACAGTGAAAATCATGAAAATTATCTTTGTTCAAATGCTATCCCATATTGTTTAACATCATCGTTTTCCCCTCAGAGCCGTTGCTGGTGCTGATAGAATATGTTCCATTTGGAGACCTGCTGGGATACCTGAGAAAGAGCCGTGGACTGAATGACACTTATTACAAAGACCCGGATATCAAACCAAAAACAAGTCTGACGTCACAACAGTTGATGAAGTTTGCTTGGCAAATCGCTGATGGAATGGCTTATTTGTCATCGAAACGAGTACGTAATGTATTCAGTTATTGGACCTTTAATTTTTGCGCCTATCGCAAATTTACACGATATTGCTGGAAACCTCTCATTCTACGAACGGTTTCCACTATACCATCGTACGACGTTGAAGCCTGGTCTGTAAGAAAACTATCGTTCTGTACAGTTTTACGTCAAAGTAAGGTGTAAATATTTGCCTAAAAATAAACCTAATAGCCAGTTTTATTCACATAACATGTACAGTTGAACACCCTTTAAGCAACCATCTATTAAACGGCCACCTCTATTAGGCGGCGAGTAATTCAAGTCCCGATTAGGGTTTTTCTATTGTTGGTACCTCTATTAAACATCCAGTCCCATTAAAGCGGCCATTTCCCCGAGAGTGGGAGGCTGAACTGCAGTTAAACTGGTCGTCTTCCCATGGCGGCCATGTTTCTAGGGTGAAAAAGTTCCATCTTGTGTCCAATTTTCTACTGTTGTAATGTGTAGATCGTGCGCATTCTCTCAATTGATTTTTAACATCTTATGATAGTAGAAGATTAAGGAAGGCAGTTCGCTCAAGACCTTATAACGTTTTTATTAGAATATAACTTGTCGATTAAATAAACATTGACATGGAGTTTAAGTCACGTCGAAATGTTTGAATGCTAGTGATTCGCGATATTTGCTTTATTTGTTTTGTTTCCTACGTATCGTAATATCACCAGTAACCTTCTGTTTCAGATTATCCACCGAGACCTGGCAGCTCGTAATGTATTGGTTGGTGAAAGAGAAACGTGTAAAGTGACAGACTTTGGAATGGCTAGAGATGTTCAACAGGACAACATTTACGAACGAAAGACAAAGGCAAGAGACAAGATGAAGGGACAAGTCCCGGAGACTTCCGGAGACTTCTCTTCAAAATTATTCGTGTGAACTGTTCGCTGGAAAAGTTCTTGCGACAAAATAAAAATAATTCAACCACAGATCAGCTTTTACTTTTTTAAGTCCATGCACTTTGTTCCAAGGTAGAGCTTACGCTCGAAATGTCAGCATCACTAACTCGTTTTACGGTTAATCAAGAGATTATCAAGGGAAGTTACCTCGATAATCTCTTGTGTTATTTCATTGCTACGCGTATTTTCACAATTTCGCTTTCGCATTTGCAAAGAGAAATAGTGAAGAAAAATACCTCTTCCCCCAAGATTTTGTAATGTCCCTGTGTTATTAGCCCCCTAAAGCAAACACTGGTCCCTGCAACCTGTTAGGGACTATTCTGGGGTTTTGCAAAACTTTATATTTATACTGAATAATGGGGTATGTAACTACTAACTTATTAAAATTGCTAAAAAAGGGCTTAAAACTGATCTAAACTTAAAGAGATTTCCCAAATTTTCGAACCCTATCTCTGGTTCTTCTTCGGGGGACAAGGGAACCAGAGATACGGTTCGTAAATTTGGGAAATCTTTTTAAGTTTAGATCAGTTTTAGGCCCTTTTTTTTAGCAATTTTGATAAATTATGAACACTGATCGCCAAAAGAGTAACTAAAAACTCATATATCAAACCACAGTATAGACCCTCTCGTCTGCTTTGTCAGCTAAAAATTTCTGTTCTTTCTCCAGGGGCGTCTCCCTGTTAAGTGGACTGCAATGGAAGCGCTCCTTTATGGCACATATTCAACAAAAAGCGATGTGTGAGTGCATATACTGTGATTCAACGTTAGACATAAATGTTTTTTTATACAATGGCTTACTCCAGGATGACCATACTGCTTTACCTGTCTTATAATAGCAATTTCTCTTGCTCGTCGATAAGACTGAAGAGATACACTGCATCAATTAATGTTAACTGATTGGACCTGTCCCGGGTTGTTGGAAAGGTGGATAGCACTATCCAGCGGATAAAGTGGTTTGTTTTATCAACACTTACCCACTGGATAGCGATTGATCCGTTGGATAGCGTTATCAGGCCTTAAAACACCTGGGGCCAGACTGGTAGTGGTGAATTTGTGCTCCAAGGATTGTTTGTTGTTATTATTTATATGCAAAGAACGATTTTTTTTTTTGGCAAGACAGAAAGTTCTTCCATATCATGTCACACATGTGCACAACCTCCAAAATTATACTGCTATTTATAACATTATCTCTTGGAAGGGCAGTGGTATAATAGCATCAAGGAGACAAGCCGAAGAACTTTCAATGCTATTACTTTTAAGTAACAAGGTTTATTTTCACCATATCACAATTATTATTTAAACACTTATTTTTCTAACAGGTGGAGTTATGGAGTTCTCCTTTACGAGATTTTCACGATAGGTAAGCTACGTAGCGGCTTGTACCTTTGTAGATGGTTTACTGCGCCTTTTAGTATCACGCACACTTAGGTCTCTCAACGGTTTTGTGTTTCATCTTCGCGACCCTCTCAGAATACAAAAGCTTACTTCAACGTTTTGAAAGGTCATGTCCGTGGGTTGTGAGCGGTAGTTTCGTTGTGCTCGTCGTAATTATGATTGACGGCAACCAAACCGAAATCGTTAGCTAATAGTAAGGTGTTTTAACTTCGGTTGTTGATAAAAGGCACAGAAATGTATGTAATACCTGTAAAGGAGGATAGCATGAAGTTTGGTTGCGTAGACATGCTAGGGTGCCGGACTTGAAAGCTAGGGCTTCCGGATTCAAGCCTTTTCTGATCCTAGATACCCTACGATAGACCAGAGATCAACTGCAAAACCTCGTTAGCAGCTTTTCTTGCTTTCTCACAAATGGAATCCCTAATTTGTTATACAATGTACTCTGTTTGTAGTGCTCGTTTGTAATGTTAAGAGAGGATAATTGTTCTTATTTGTACTATACCATTGTAACTAAATTGCTACAGAAACAGCTAGTTTAGTGTTCATTTCGTAATGCACCGGCGTCTTAGTGTGTTTCTCTTCCAGGTGGCTCACCATATCCACGGATGGATGGCAGAAAAATTGTACACTGGCTACAACAAGGACACAGAATGTCCAAGCCACAACACCTGGATGAAAAATTGTAACCAGCTCTTCTTTTCCCTTTTATGTCAACATTGTTGTTGAACATGAAATAAGTCGCTTTAGTTGTTTGAGTTTTACGACTTACTTCGTCACGGTGCCAAATGCAGTTAGTTCTTATGCTCCTACGGGTGAAGAGAGAAGATGAGATAAGCAGCTAAATCATTCCTCAGTAATACCTAGAAGCGTCCTTACTTGCCCATCAGCCTACCTCCCCGTTCTTCATATCCACCGTCTCCTTGAGAGAGGTGCTACTCCATTTGAGAAATAGAAAATGTGTACCGTGTTTCTTTCGGATTATCGAAACACGAGTGGAAGTTTTGGAGAGCAAGAAATGCTGTGGGAACATGAGCCGAGTGTTTTCACATCTTTTTGGAATTCTCCCAAAATTTCACGAGTGTTTCTACAACTCACTAGAAACACAGAGAACACGATTTCTGTTAGAAAACACCACTACCACAGAAAAGAGAACAACTTGTTTACTTTGATCATCAAAATGTTAATTCTCTTTGCTCGCACCATCATTACGTCAACAGCTTGTACTGATTCTGTGTTTCTATCGAGTTATAGGAATACGACTTTTATTCAATTAGTGCGCGTATTTTCTTTGGCCTATTTTCTAATTAAGTCTATTTACCCGCATTTTTCCCTTTGATCAAAAATTTCACCAGTACAAAAGCCTTGATGGCAGTAGCCACGGCTCGAACATAGATCGCTAACAATCATCATTAGGCCACCATGTACATGGTTTCCTTTTTGCAATTTTAGGTATGGAATAATGAAGAAATGCTGGCAAGAAGACCCAGATGAAAGACCAACATTTACTGTATTGAGGAATGACCTCAAAGAAATGGAAAACCAACACAAGGTAAGCTCCTGGAGGATTGATTTTCATTTGTCAAAATTAATTAATAGCACATTTTTATCAGGAATTATAGTGAATCAGTCTAGATTACATCGGTATAGTTGATTACAACGCGCTTGAGAAAAAGGGCAAACGAATTGATCAGAACTTTAACGTCGTCTGTTCCTATTGGCTAGACTAAATACCCCGGGGATTCTTGATTTATCATAGAGCTCAGAAGAAGAGAAAAATACGGTTTTCTCTCATATACCTAAATTGGGTGTCGTAAGTTGACACGAACAAACTTATCAAATGACCGATTACTCTTGTCTTATTTTCTTCTCCGCAGAGGCTGATCGACATGAAAATGTATGACAAGCAGTTGTATGCAAACGTAGAAGATTTGGTCGTGTAGGAGAACTGTGGGTTAATTCTTTTCGTAATAATAGTGGCAGAGTGTATAAACGCAGAGATACACCCATAACTCATCAGAATCAGTGTAGTGATGATATATTCTGGCTTGAAGTTAAGATTTTGGAAGAAGATATGTATTTGGTTTGAAACCGTTTTTTATACTTACCCAAAATTTCGTCAGTAGAAAAACAACAACAAAAAAATATGTGTTGGTTTTGACTTGATAGGCAGTTGTTGACGAAAGTTTTGCTCTTGCTACTAAGGTTCTTACAATATATTATTTGTCATTTTTGTCCGTCTTATGGTTCATGCCTGACTATAATGTAGGTGGCAGACTAGTGAAATCACACTCATGGTATAGTTTCTTTCAGACTTTTATGCAGTTAATATACAAACATGTACTGATTATGAAACGAGTGGTATACCATGGATTATTAGATTCTCAACCTCGGATAATGCAATTCTAGATTTCTAATTGGTTCACTAGATCTCGGTTACCAGCCAAGTTTCGGTCGTTACTTAGACTTCAATAAAATTAAGCAAAACCGAAGGTTGAGAACTTAATAAAACAATTATTCTATTCGCTTTTGTTGGATATGAGATTGGTTATAGCCAACTCGGCCCTATGGGCCTCGTTGGGTATTTACCATCTCATATCCAGCGTGCGCTCATGGAATAATTGTTAAATATCACACGAGTCATTTGCTCGGTTTACACACAAGCCTTAAGGCGAGAGTACAACGGCTTTCCAGTTTTCTGATTGGCTGTACTTTGCTTGGCGTGGTATAAATATAAATATAAATAATTATTTACATACACAGCTTTGTAGTAGATTTTTATTTTAGCAAATTAGAATAAAATAAACTAAGCATTTAGAATAGCTGTTAATTTAAACAAAAAGTTTTTTTAAGCTAATTAAAGTTTGTGGTTCAACGTGTTCTCTGTTTTCATTTTTTTAGGAAATCTGTTTTTTATTAGGACTGCTGAATTGTGGAACTCGTTGCCCTCTTGCTGAAAGCAGTTAATACACTTTCCACTTTCAAGACCAGCCCATTTAGTATTTACTTACCACAGCATGTATTCTATAGTCCTCCGATGTAGAGTGCTTTGTTCTCGTGGCATTATCTCTTATCCCTTTTCGTTTTTATATTTATCTTCGTAGTACCGCTGTTTTTTTTTAATCCAGTTTTATTGTAGTAGCGTTCTATTATAGCATTTTTCTCTGATTGTAGCTTTCTCTTGTAGTAGTTGTAGGGGGTCAGATTGCAATTGGGACGCAAGTTCTGCTTCTTTTCCCCGTCACAGCCTGTATTTTTACTTAGAATTATTACCCATTGTATCCTTTGTGACGAATTCATTAAACTTAAACTACACTTTCAGTCCCTCGATTTCAAGTGCATTTCGGTTATTGCATAAGAAGACAAAAAACCTGAGATACTGAGCGTTTAGTTTGGTTTTAATCCTGTTCTTAGTATAATTAAGATACCGTAGAATTTCGATAGTAGCGGCCCTCGTTACTTTGGGATTTAGGGTAGCCGTTTCTGAAGGTTAGTAAACAAGGTAAACGTTTGTCCGGTAACAGTCGTTTCAGACAGAGAGAACGCGTAACACATGAAAACAAAAGGTAGCTTGATGATGATGTAGACTTTGTTCGAGTTCTCATCCAATGAATGTCAAAAGCTTTACTAAAATCGAGTCGACTTTAGTAAAGCTTTTGATACTGTCTCATAAAATTGTCCGCGAAAAGTTGAGGTCTACTCATTTCAATCCATATTTTTAAAATACGGAACGTGGATGACGACCTTTAATTTTTTGTATTTCCATTTGGAATTGAACACCGTCGTTGCATATTTAGCTTAAGCACGTTAACGTTTTTAGAGCCATTAGCGTACCGAACAGATCTAGAAAATCGCGACTTTCGCTTGTAAACTATAACTTCATTTTTTACTAGGCGCCGTCCTCGGCGTCGTCGTCGTCGTTGCTAAAGCTCTCTAAAATACCCATGGCGACACCAAACGAGCCTGATATGGCACCGAAGAGTACCCGGCCCGAAAATGGTACGATTAGGTATATTTAACACACTCGAATTTGTTCACAAATCCGGCAACATCAAACCTGTGACTTGCTACTACAAAATACCAGGACAATAGACACGGCTTTTGATTGGCTAATTGTGGATTTTCATGTGTTGCTATTTTGAGGTACTATACTGATAGCGTTTTCAGCAAAACTATGTACGAGAATCCGGCATAACATTAGAATACTTTTTCTTTCAATAATGAAAATTTTAAGTTGTTAAGACTAAATTTGGTTGTCATGGCTGTGATGTTTTGTAGCCCGGGTGCCATAGGCGACAAAAGTTTGCCTTTGAGCGACGGGAAAAACTTATCGAAACTTACTTATTAGCTTAAGGCGGGAGTAAACATGAATAGGTGTGAAATTTGAAGTGGTGTAAAAAAGGAAATTGTTAGGATTAAGATGGGTTGGAAACACTACCAGACAGTCGGACCCCACAAAAGAGAGCCCCAGGTTGCTAGGGGACTGTTTGGTATCCGTCTACTAATTCTTCACTTCAAATTTCAATTTTCCAAATCCATCAAATCTTCAACATTTCATATTTTCCTCAATTTAACCTATCCTTTGAGAAAAAATATCTCTTTCCCAAAATGCCCAAAAATCACCCAAAAATTTACACAAAACCGCCAAACAGTGGTTAATGAGATAAGAAGAGAGATTTAGTGTCGCTTGAAACGTGACTGAGATATTGGCAGAAAGGCCGTGTTAAGCAACCTCAAAAGAGCCTTCACGTTTACCCCCGCCTTAAGTGCTTGACACCCAGAATTTCGTGGTTAAGAACCTTTCGGCTCCGACCTTGTAGCGTTACACGAGCCAACCGCGAGCCCAAGTCAACCTCCAGTCACGAGTGATGCAGTCAGTCTTTTTTTTATTTTGTCCCGAAAAAAATTAGATTGTAGGAAATAAAATATAGATTGTCTTAGCAGTTAACAATTTACATTTTAATAACAGGCTCACCTTACGCAGCATATTACCCAGAAGACCCTGGCACGAATGTTATCGTTCAACTTTTCTCTGAGTCAGTAGATAGTCAACTAGATTCATGTCACTCACTATTTGGATAAGACAATCTTACCTTGATAATCTGCATGGACATGCACACAGCAAATAACGTGACTTGCCGCCATCTTTACCATAGTTTGGAGGACTGAGCATGACTACGCACGTTTCCAGGGTGTTCTGGGTAATACGTTTCGTGGAGCACTGCGCGATCGAGGCGAGCTTGTTATTAAAATGCTTTTTTGTTAACTGCTAAGACAGTCTATATTCATATACTTTATTTCCTACAATCTATATCGTGCTTTTCAGGACAAAATAAAAAAAAATGGCTTGACTCGTGGTTGACTCGAGGTTGACTCGGGCTCGCGGTTAGTAACGCTATAACTCAAGACCAACATATTTACTGTAAAACAGCAAGCTCACTTTAAATGGCATGCAAATTTTCGCTTATATATCCACTATGAATTGTGTTTCCAAACAATACGACTTTGCTCTACATTTAAATACGAAAGTAAACATTTCATAGAGGGCAGTTTCATGGCTTGAAGTATCTATTTAATCAACACTGAGGATGGACAACTCACTTGGTCGGTGGGGACTGGGAACGTACGTAATCCTGATACCAATAACTCTTTGTTTTATTGTTACAATGGCTACTTCCGTTAAGTTTCTAAATAAATGATCGGACGGATGAACCATGCCCGAAATTACTACAAATAATGTCTGGTTCTTGGTAGTTGGCCTCATTTTCCATCCTCTTACAGGTAAGAACGGTGTAGCTACCTCTGTTGGTTCGGAATGTAAATCTTAAGACACAGTCTATAGATTACAAGATTAAAAGATTCCTAAATATATGTACAGCTTTCTACCATGACATCAGACATGCTGGCGGTAATTTGGAAATGTAACCGGCTGTCTTAGTTAACTCGTAATGCACCCCATGCTGCCGGATTATGTTTTCATAGCTCGCAGCTTTCGTCCAAGACTTTATATTAAGATCAAGACGACTGAAATTATATCATTAAAGCTGCTACTATTCTTTTATAATTCATCGTCATGGCGTCAGCACTGACGCGTGAAGTGTCTCGACGCTTACATGTATTTCACTTTTACCGACGTTTTCCGAGTTCGATTCAAGGTAGGTCAATTTAACTGTTACTCGACGCAGTGTTGATAAGGTCCTGTGTTCATTTGTATCTTGTTTGACAGATTTTTTTATTCCAGTTCACTGAAGGCATTCGTGCTGAAGCGTTATGCATGAGCAGTTGTCTAAGGAATATAATGTAAACATTTAAGGCTGGTTTACACTAGCACACAAGCCGACATACGCAGGAGCGGTAAGATGTTGATAATTACCACCTTTTGTAACAAAAAGCGCTAATTATGAACATCTTACTGCGTCCGCGTATGTCGGCTTATGCTTATGCTTGTGCGCTAGTGAAAACCAGCCTTAATTGTCATTAGACATGTGTCACGCCATGCTTAATTAATATGATAGTTTTTTACCGTGAACATCCTATCTGGAAAGTTTGTTCTTTCAGTTGTTATTACCGTACATCGAAACCTTGGGCTGGGAGTAGGAAGTTAATTAAAGTGATTTGTCTGATAAATCAGAGCATGGCAAGGATTGACCAGGATTGTACGTTCTCAAATTACAAAACATCTTTCGCTCTCTTTTTCTCCTGCTTTTAATTTGTTTTTCATGTATTTATTCCTGAGCTTAATTACAATAAGTATAAAAGAAAAAGACGTTTTTTTGGTATTGACTGTTATTACAAATACTATAATTTTCTTACTGAATTCCAAACATTAGCAACTATCTCATAGACCCCGTATTGCATACTGATAAGTGATAAGTGTTAGCTTCAAGAACTAACATTAAAATAAAGCAATTAGTCATGAATCGGTGGTTACCAATTGTTAGTACCTACAAATTTAAATAAAACAAATTTGCAAAAAGCTAAGACCAAGAAACACCAAGCGCAATGTTCATAATTCCTTCCTTTAGTCTTTCTTTAGTCTAGTTATAAGATATGGAGAATACTGGTGTGGTTTGAATTAATGTAACCCGAACCCAGAGCGAAACCTTTCGCTGAAGATTGTTGCTCGAGTGTTTTTTGGGACGCTATCTACCAAAATAAATAATTTTCCAACGACATAAATTTAGCCGGCGTGGCGAAGGTCGAAGGGCTCAGACAAAGGACATTCTTCAACATGGTGCTTTTGAGAGCTTTATACCTTGTAGATATGGGCTTTTGAATGCAGCTGAATGCAGTTTTCAAAAACGTTGAACGACTTTCTACATACATGGTGTGTTCTGTCGTGTTCCTGGGTTACTAGCTGAATGGAGTTGACTATTAATTTCGGATTAAGAAGTTCGAATTCTTTGCACGTGTAGCCTTTCACCGACAGAAGATTCTGCCGAAAATATTTCGAATTTCGAAGTATTTTTGAATGACGTCATTTCTTGCCTTTTCGGGATTGTTCTATTCGCTCAGTTTTACTAAATTCGTGTTTTGTCCTTGTAATAGCATTTATACACAGCGGCTTGAAAGGAAAAGCAATTCTTCAATCGCGTTGAATTTTAGTCTTTGTCAAGTTATGAAAAACAATATCATATACTCGGTCGCTACGCTCAAAAGGTATTATATTAACTTACCAGCGTTTTGTAATATCCTTTTTAATCTATCTATATAGCTACTCCTTTATAGAATACAATTTTGCTAAATTCCTTTCTTTTTCTTCAGTCTTTAGTCCAATCATTAGAAACCCCTCGTCTCAAGTCGTTTTTCGAATTCGATTGAGGAGCTTACCTTAAATACATTTATGTTGTCACCTAAGCATTGTTGGATCATTCAATGTACTAAACGTATAATGCCATAAAATTGGCCACAAATTAGTAAAAGATGCTCATACTAAGGGATGAGCAATGTGGTGGAGTAATGATGTCACTAATGAAGCGCCGATAGATGAGCGTGAACAAGTGATTGTGAGCGTAGCCTTAATACAGTCTAGAAAATAAAGTATAAAAAAAATTATAATTCTAAGTAATATTGTATTTTAGCGACCTCAGTAACATGGACAGCACCTCCTCCAGCCTGGACTCAGACAGACTCAGCTGACTTTGAAACAGTTGTTATACCAGTGTTAAATGGAAGTACTCAGGTGGCTCTGAGATGGAGTTACACTCTTTCACCTGGGTCAAATCTACAATCAACAGGATTTTCTTTCGATGATGGAGGCTTCGTTCTTATTGGAAAAATCTTTCATGGCAGTGGTATTACTACAGTATTTGACAAAAAGGATTACAGAACACGTTTTAATATCAGTAGAAGTGAAGTGGCCACCTTGATAATAAACAGAGTCACTGAAAGAGAAGAAGCGGTTTACCAATGTGAGCTTGAAACGGCGACGAACATATGGAGATACAGAATACATGTCATTGTTACAGGTGAGAATTATAAGAAAGAATATAATTTCAATTTTTCAATGCAAGCATGAGCTTTGAGTATACATGTCAGGTAGGGATTATACATGTAAAGAGTCTATTACTGTTCCTTGAGCAGTTGTTAAAGCGTGAGAAAAAAAAAATCGGGATTAAGCGGTATTAGAACAAAAGACCTTTGCAGTAACGGTACAGCTCTGTCAACCAGCACAGCTATAAAGTGAATTGGTAGCTCTCCTTCCAAGGAGAATATGACCCGTGGCCCAAGAACTACAGGGATAACATTCGTAAGCTATTCGAAATATATACTGCTAGCATTCGTAACGTGTTGAGGTGCTTATGAATGATGGAAAGTGGTAAGCTTCAATGTCCTACGTTGCAATAACAGAGTCATTTTAGTATAACATGAGTAATTGGCTACATAGAAGTGGTACTTGATTTATTCGTAGTTTAACCAAAGGCTGTTTGAGATTTCAAAAGCCTAAACTAAACCTTTGAGTTCTTTGCTGGACGGAGAATATTATGTATCGTTTCTGTGCGCAATTATATTTTTCCTTCTCAATATGTACAGTTGCTTGTTTACAAAATGTTGCTGTCTCAGACGTCATCGATCAGTCTGTAGTGTAATTTACTGTTTTTTGTATCCCTAGATACCAGCCAATGAAAACCGTCTGTTGCAATGGCTAGTATTTGTACTGCTCCAGCTAAGCATGACTGGTCAGGTCACGAAAATACTGAAATTATTTAGCTACAAGCTCGTGCCGTGAAAACATTACAATTTCCTGGTTGCCTCTGTTTCTCGTTGGCCTTCTTGGGCTTGTTTTTCAGCTACGCCTCTCCCCATGTGTAAATTTTTGTTTATAACGGTAGCACGAATGATCGCCTCAACATAAAAAGTGAAGTTCCTGGCCAGGGACCTATCGTGATTGATCCACTAGTGCTAAGAGATATTCAGGCGTAAACACTTTCGTAGTTAGTGAGGGATCTAAGGGCAAAGCCTCCGTCCTGTTTAGAGCAAGAATTTCCTCTAGCCACCCCTTCTCTCAGCACTTCCGGATCCGTCACTGCTTCGCCTGCATTCACCGGTATTTGCTTTTCTATTTTTGTACTTTGTAAGGATGGGCACCCCTCATTCCAATCCAGGAGCTGTTCTGTGAAATACCTGCAAAGCAGCACCACCCGTTTGAGTCTCAGGGATGCGTTACTGTCTTTGTATTATTATTTTCAGTTCCTGTCAAGCTAATTAATGTCAGCGGTAACCAGACTGTGCTTGAAGGATTACACACAACATTGTTTTGCGAAGCAACTGGCAGACCAACACCAAACATCGCCTTGACCAGAGTGTTGGAAGATGGTAGCGATGGTGAAGTACTGCCTCAGGGGCCCACTTGGAATTTTCCGAACATCAACCGAACAACTTCTGGAACATACGGCTGTACAGCTCAGAATGGATATGAAAAAGTTAGCCAAGTTATTAAAGTGAATGTTACCTGTAAGTATTTTACGAGTCCAATTAACAAAATGAAGCCAGTTTTTCATGCGTCTGTCCTGTTATTGATCATGAATTTTGTCGTAACATTGTCAACGTAGCTTTAGATCGGTCGACAACTTTGACAATGCTATGACGAAATTCATTATAAATAACAGGACAGACGCATAAAAACTGGTCAACTTCAGAATTGTTTTACAATATCAAAAAGGCAGACAGTACACAATTACAAATTCATGTGTCTGTCTGCTTCTTGGCAAATAGACAATAGCCTCAATTTGGCGCGAAAGTATGTTCGGGCATTTGCCCGCGGACATTAGCTGTTCCGAGAAGCGAG
Source organism: Micromussa lordhowensis (assembly GCA_964020085.1). Lineage (NCBI taxonomy): Eukaryota > Metazoa > Cnidaria > Anthozoa > Scleractinia > Lobophylliidae > Micromussa > Micromussa lordhowensis. The sequence continues at coordinate 20,626,073 of OZ026599.1, read as the reverse complement.
CAGTTTTCCGGCAGCCGGTAGCTCGCGGAAAACTGACAGCTTTGAGGAACAGATAATGTCCAAGGACAAATATCCGAGCATGTTTTCGCGCCAAATGGAGGCTACTGTGTTTATGATCCTTGAAATATTCTTCGCAACAAATGCAGTTTTAAATATTGAATTGAAGAATGTCACTGGGATATTCATGAGTTTAAGGTGGGGAATATTCTGTGACGTGACGTGTTTAAATAGACCATTTCCGAGTTACCTAAAGCCTCTCTTTCAAAGCGAGGCCTGGTGAACAACCATTCATATGAAAATGAGTTTAATTTGCATGTGAATGAAATCTCATTTTCATATGAAAGGATGAGCACCAAGACTCGCTTTGAGAAGGAGGCTAAAGGTAATTCGAAAATGCCCTATTAATCGGGTGTGAGCGAAAATATTTGATGGATTATAATTAACAATTATTCCATGAGCGCGCGTTGGATATGAGATGATAGATAGCCAACGAGGCGCGTAGCGCCGAGGTTTGGCTATAATCATCTCATATCCAACGAGCGCGAGTGGAATAATTGTTTTATTAAAAACGCCCTCAAAATATAGAAAACAAGACTACAATTAAAATAAAAAGACCCAAAAAATCATGCATACGCTCGCCATTTTTGTAGATCATGGTATAATGGCTCATATACCACGATGGCTAAGCCAATGAAAACTCTCGAATTGCATTATCCAATGATCCAGTTTTTAATAATGACAATTTGTCAATGAGCGTGCTAAAATCTCCCGCAGCTTTTGTCAAAAATAGTCTTGAGGTATATATTTGAAGTCAAGGTGAACATCGATATTGTAACAAAGCCTGTTACCAATCAACCAAACAGTTCATATATTTAATGTAATCGAGATACATATCTCTGCGTATTTTTTTTTTAATTCTCGGCCTCTGAACTATACAACAGCCATCCAAAACCATATAAACGTCCCTCGTTCTAAAAACGTGGTAACAAACTGGGTAGATTCTTCTAAGGTACTTCACGGTTCGACTCGATTCGTCTTGAATTTTGTTCTCCTGCAAAGTCGACTCGTTTCATGCGGACGTCGACTCGCGATAGGTATAACAGGGGGTGAGAAACTGTTGACGATTCAACTCGATTCGTCGCAAATCGACTCCTACAAAGTCGAATCGTCGAAAGAAACCTTTGATGAAATCGACACTAAGGGAGACGAGTCGTGTCGATTCGATCGAATCTTGTCGAATCGACAACATTTTCAACACGCCCTGCATAGCCCAGTTGTGCTATATGTTCTAAGCCTAGCCCATACCAAATCGACTTCCTGCATGTCGAGTCGACATTAAGAGAGACGATTCGTGTCGATTCCATCCAAGACGGTTCACGAATCGACTTCCGGTAAGTCGAATCGTGAATGCCAGGGTGTACTGGGCAACTCTCTGGGATTTGCATGTGCTGATAGTGAAATTTTGCTGCTACTTTTGCGTGTTCGTTACTTTCGTAGGGTCTTTGATTTAGGAGATCCATGGATAATAACTAAGAAATCGTTAGGAAAAATGTAAACACTTTCTTAGTGAGTAAGGGATCTAAGGGCAAAGCATTAGAAAGCGGAACCAATTTAAGTGCAAGAGTCCTATGCAGCGCACGCAGATGTCAACGCGTAATGGGAAACATTCCAGCATGACTCGCTCACTCATCCGTACTGGAGCTGCCTGCTGGTTCAGCTGTGAACATAGCTTCTAGTTTTGAATCAAATTTGCTTTCTCGTGTTTTTTCTTGTAGATCCTGCCAAGATTGTTAAACTTGCAACTGAACATGAAGCTGTATCACAACTAAGTCTGTCTCTTCACTGTCAAGCAGAAGGAAATCCACCGCCTTCTTATTCTTGGACTCCATGTGATCCACAGCGAATTGTGTGTCATGAAAGCCTTCTAACTTTTCCAGCAAGAGACAAAAGCGTCTACACGTTCACTTGCAAAGTGGCAAATAGCCTGGGCAGTGATACTAGAAATACCACTCTTTGTAAGTTAGTGAGACCAAAATTACAAGTATGAAAATACCTTTTCCATTTGTAATGAACAATAATTTTCATACAAATGTTGCTACATGTGTATCACAGACAGATGTTATCTTTTATGTCCAATAGTTTAGGCTGGAATTACTCTCATTCTTAGTTGCAAGTATGGTTATACGTGCACTTCATGTACTTTTATCGTCATCTCCTCCCCAATAGCTCTCTTTTGTGAAGTGTACTTGGCCAGTGCAATTGAAGCTTGCTTCTTGTAAATATATATCTCGGCCAATGTGAGACGCAAGGACGTCAGGTTTTTATGCTGGTGTTAGGTTTAAAATATGCAACCGCGTCTTAATTTACAACCCAGCTAAATTGCATTCATGGCAGGGTGTGGGAACCAAACATCCAAATTAAAAAAACAAATTATCAAACCAGTATAGCATCTCAGCGAATTTAAATTAAGTTGTATTTTTTTCATAAAGTCTTGAAAAGGTCCCAATTTTGTTATCTGTTTAGTAAAAGTATGTGTTAATAGCTAAATGGTAACTTCTTGTTCTGGCAGATATTAATCTGACAGCTAGAATGGCTCCTTAGCCTCATTGTAATACAGTAGCAGCACAGTACATAAATTTATGATAAATCATCTAATACAGCTAAATTTGCTTCAAATGACTTGACGGTCTCAGACTGTGATCAAGTATTTGTTGGTGTATGAAAGGTACAGAGCTGCGGATATTTTTCATTTCTCTGGCTCACTGAATTCATGTTTTATTATTAGTCATAGCAAGTGATGTAATTAACGTAACCCTGGTTATCACGAGTGAAGAGTGTACTGATGGGGAATACAATCAATTATGGGAGAAACTCAGCAAAATGGTAAGTAACTTGTTTATGTAAGACACTTGTGCAATCAAACTTGTACCATGCAGTCACTTGGAAACTAGACAAGCTTACTGCTGAGGCCTAGTTCACAATAACGACATAACGATATAAAGGAGATAACGACATAATGGCATAACGACTTAATCGCTTGTCTTGGTATAGTGTGAACATCGATATAAAGATATAAGGAAAAGATCGGGATTTCTCCTATATGTCGTTATGTTCATAATGTTAGTTGCTGTTGTGTTATTATGTCGTTATGTAAAATGCAAACATAACGACGGCACAACAGTGATAACGTCCTTCTTTTGTCGTTATGACGCTAGTGTGAACTAGGTGGCTTAATACATAGTGAATGGGGAGGTGAATTGGCAGAAATGTGGGAAGCAGTTGGACAAGCAGAACGACAGGTTGACACAGATAAACCTTATTAAACGAACCGAGAGAGGAAAGAGAGACAGACGGGCAGACAGACCCAAACTGACAGAACTGCTTGTCTAGTAAGGCTTAGTTCCACAAGCGACATAAGGATCATAAGCATATTCATAATCCTAAACATAAACATAAGCTTTTTATGTTCTAGTGAGACCGTCCGCGCTAAAAACGTAAAGAAGGCTATTCCGAAAGTACAGGACCTAGACTTTCATTGGCCAAAAATACAATGACCCAGTTGCGTCATTATGTTTCTCTTTATACCGTTATGATTTCTGCGTTCCCACTACAAAGAAAAGCAACATAGTCATAGTCACAGACATAATCATAATCATAAGAAAATAGTCGATCATTTTCTTATGATTATGATTATGTTGATCATAAGGGCGCCTATGATTATGTTTCTAGACGTTCCCACTAATAAGACATAAGCTACATAACAACGTTATGTTCGTGCTTATGATTATGACTATGATCGTTATGTCGCTAGTGGGGACTAGGCTATAGGGATTTATTATGTTTCATATCTGAGATTAGTTGGCTGGCAAGGGTTGCTTGTTTATGGAAAGGATCATATATTGAGAAAGGACTGCAGCTCTGTACGGTTGGTTGAAGTAGGAATCATTTTGTTAAACTCACAGTAAATATTCAGTTCGTGGTCAAATTTAAGAGTAGTTGCAATCAGTTCAGTTTTCAGTTTCAGTTTTTTATTATTGCACACTATTTACAGAAAAAAAAAAAACACGATTTACAACAATATAGGACGAATAAATACAAATAGAAATTAACTAGACGATACAATATGTAATTGTGCACAGTGACCAAAGTAGCCAAGGGTCTTTCGAGTTGGCCACTGTCATGTAGATTTAAGTTGGCGATGGCCGCATGTTACGTTACGTTAAAAGACGATATTACAATCATAAGAGAAGGAAAGACATATATATACATGTAAGCTCAAATAAAAGGAAAACGATGTCCTGATATCGTACAACATTATTTTACATAGCTAGCAGTTAAACTATGGTCAGTTTTGAGTAGTCAATAAGAATTTTTTATATTGCTTTTTGAAGAGCAAGTATGGAAAACATTTAAGTTCTGACGGGACAGATTCCCAGATTTTTACCGCGGAGAATTTAAATGTAGATACCCCATAATTGGTGCGTACTGATGGCTTAAGGTGGCCGAACACAGTTTTCAAGTGCCTATGTCTAATTCACCATAACTTTTAAACTATTTATATTTTGGCGCCCATTTATTGCAAGAGTCAAGGTTGATTACAGAAGTATTTATTCTAACATTTTGACTAGGGTGTGTGCTGTTGCCATGGCAATGGGGCTGGTTAAAAACAAGGCTTAAATAATGGTTTTTGTTTATTTAAAAAGGATCCAGTCGTTAGATTGTTCTTATATTTGGCACTCTAAGAATTGATATTAAATCCCTTCTGTCAACACGGTTCTAATAAAATGTTGACATAGGCGATTTCGGTAATTCGCCGTTAATCGTTTTCTGTATTATTAAAAATCCCCTATGTCAAAATTTAGATTTTTTTTGATGGATTATTCACGTGGTCTCTGATCTATTTTTCTGCCAAATTTCTTGAAATTCTAACGACTGGATCGTTAGAAATCGGCATGTTTCTGCTAAAGCAATCGGTCTCAATTTTTCGAGCAAATGCGCATGCGTTGCATTTAACTGGGTTCTTTCGGTAACAAACAAAACCTGAAAATTGCTGGGTTCTTTGCATCGTTACCTTTTCAAGAAATATCTTTGTAATAAAAGACGTAAAGCCATCAATATACTGCGTTCACTTACAGGGTGTTGATTAAATAAAATGATCGCTCTACTGACGGCATGTTTGTGAAATCCTTATGCACGTGTTAAATATTGCATCAGCAAAAGCACGTGCGAAAACTGTGTTCGGCCACCTTAAAGAAATTTTGATTTGCAGCAAATCTGGTGTTATATGGGTGAATCTCTGATGAAGGTGTAAGAATATTCAGTAATACAGCTGGGGTGTTACTTTTATCGTTTTTAAATTTATGTGTAAAAAGTGATACTTTTAGTCTATAAATATTTTCAAATTTCAAAATTTCAAGAAGATTATAATACGGTTTGACATGTTCTCTGCCATGGGCAAAGAACATGCTTCGTATACATTTATTCTGCTTAGTGCAGATTTTATTTAATCTAGTTTTATAAGCAGCACCCCAGCTGGTAAGACCATAGTTTAAGTATGGATAAATAAGGGTGTAATATAACTGTTTGAGCATATGAAAATCAAGATAGTGTCTTAGCTTATTAATTATACCTACATTCTTTGCTAATTTATTATTTACATGTTGAATTTGGGGTTCCCACTGTAGATGCTCATCAAGGTATATACCTAGATACTTAATATAGCTTTTGCGTTCAATATTGTTAATATTTAAATGTACTTGTTTCTTTGATGATGTTACTAGCATATAATTAGTTTTCGTAAAGTTTAGAGATAATTTATTAATAGCACAGTATTTTAAAACTAACTTAATCTCTTCATTCATTGTAAATTCAACCTCCTTTGGATTAGTACCAGTAAAAAAGATATTAGTATCATCTGCAAATATTCTAAAAGAGAGCTTCTCAGAAGAGTTTGGTAAGTCATTAATATAAAGCAAGAATAACAATGGCCCAAGGGTTGAACCCTGAGGAACTCCACATGTAATAGTTTCCATACTGGATTCAATTTCATCAATCTTTACAAATTGAGTGCGATTACTTAAGTAGCTTTTAAACCATTTAAATGGAGTTCCACGGATTCCATAAGTATATAATTTAGAGAGTAGAATATCATGGTTAACTGTATCAAATGCCTTTGAGAAATCAAGGAATAGGCCACATGTAATTTGCTTGTTATCAATTGCTGAGTTCAAGTTGTCAGTAATTTCTAAAATAGCCTGTTCGGTAGAATAGCCTTTCCTAAAGCCAAATTGATATTTATATATAACATCATTTTTCTCTAAAAATTGGTAGAGCTGATTATATATTAATCGCTCCAACACTTTACTGAAAGATGAAAGTGTGGCAATAGGTCTGTAGTTCCCAGTATCAGTGACCTCACTGCATAGTGAACACGACACTGCTAAAAAAGGTAACGATGTTCTGTTTTCGGTTATGGTAAACTTCTCGAGATTAAACATTACATTAAATGTTATCGACATCCCTTCGTACCATTTCTAGCAGCTTTTAACGTCACATATAATATATTTATTTGTTTAGGTAATGTGCTTATTGAATATGTTCATTGAGTTAGCTCGTTTAAAAATGTGTAGTAATAAAAACAATGATTAATTTAAATTGTCAATTTTCAGATTGACGAGATCTTTGCTAGTAAACTGGGCTATGAAAGTGTGGAACAGAAAAATATCAGGTGCGCAAACAGTTTCAAATTGATTAATTGGACTTCAGAAATTTCCCTAGCTTTGTCGTTTAGGCAGAAAACTTTCAGCCAATCACATCTGGATTAGTAGTATTTGCACTGTCACTATTTGTGTTGACGTTTTGTTTAGTGTTAAAAGAAATGGACTAGGAAATGGTTAAGCGCAAACAGAATACAAGTAAAAAGGAAAGGGATGGAGAGAATTTGAATGCTTTGATGAATAATAAACTTAAGCGAGAGACTAAATCGTTGTCTCTTGACTAAAATAAATGTTCACAGGGCTGGGTACGTGTAGCAAGCGCTGACTATTTTTTCCTTCAAGTTCCGGAGATTTCATCGGCTTTGACTGTTTCATTAAAAAATCAAAATTAATGTGCATTCTCCACAAACTAATTCTCTCTTATCTTTCAAATCTACAAATCTATCTGTTGAACCACGTGTACTGAAACGTAAACAGAAAACGAACTCCAATTAGGAATACAAAATCTTCAAACGAAAATCGCTCCACTTTATTTGTTTAAACACAAATTTTTGAAGTCAAGAAGGGTCCAGTTCATTTCGATTTAGTTTGAACTTAAATTGTCGCTGTTTTTCTTCCAAGGTGTGGAAGTGTGACTGCTGATATGGCCCTGAAGTTCAGTTCCACTGTAAGAGAAAATGAGGTACTCTCTATACTTCGAGATGCTGTCAAAAGTGGAAAGTTTGGAGATTTTAATGTGAGTGCCATAACAGGAACACGATACACAGGGATAACAACCACTGGTCATGGCTGTCATTAAGGGCCGTAACCTGTAACACTTGTTACGGGTGAGTTCACTCGATGTTACGGGTGAAGATGTCCATTGATGGTACAAACATGCTTAGTACACTTAACAAAATTATTTTTAAACATTTACCTGTTGAAATAAACATAATTGCTTCGTGGTGTCTTGCCTCCTTGGTTCTACTATTTATATTTTACTCTGGAGATGAACTTTCAGTTTGCTTATAATCGCCGTGAATATCTATTTAGACTATGTTTAGACGCTACAAAACTTATTACGCAATGCGCACCTCCTACCTTTTGAGAAATTCCGCTGACCGATGTAGAGTGTTATCCAGGCTGATCGATCGTGTTTGGTCCCGTGCGTGGGTGGAGAAAGTTATGTTTGATTATGAATAAGAGAAAAGAACCCTCGTCAAAACAGCCTGGGATCGACAGATTTTTTCTTAATCCCAACGGAGCGATGGAAATGAGGAATCTCATAAAACAGCCGGGCGAGGTGGTCAACAAATACCAGCGATCACAGCTTCAAGTTCTTCTGCCGCACGTGGGCAGCCTGTAGAACCGAGTACGTTATTGTGACATGAAGATACAGTGTGGATTGTCACTTTTTTTCTTTTCAAGCAAGGAATACTCAAACAGTTTGGAGATATTAATAACTTTATTCACTTGACATCTGTAAATTAAGGTGCATAAAACTTGTATGTATTATGAATTGTATTGGTTGGTGCAACAAAGGGCTTATTTTTATGATTTGCTGATTATGAACTGTCCTTTATTTTTTTGAAACAAGGAACACTCAAGTCTGTTGGAGACATTTTACAACTTTGATTTCTGTAAATTAAGGTTCATGAATTTGAAATTATGCACTGTGAAAAACAAACAGTACTAAAAATAAGGACCACTTGCATAGATTGGTGCAACAAAGATGTTATTTCACTATTTATTGATGACGTATTATAACATGTCATCAATTTTATCAGCTTTTCTGATTAGGAAAATTGCCATTCTCGTGCCCTAGAAAGTAGAAAAATGCATTTCCAGGGGTTTCATGTTCAAAAAATTTCTGTGGGGCATGCACCCAGACCCCCCCAGATTATCAGGCCCTTTCGGGCCTTCGAAACGTGGCCGCTGGCCACGTATTTCACTGCTACGGGTGATAACTTACATGCAACGGCTGCTTCAAAACTTAGGTTTTGTGGCCATGGTGGTCCACAAAACCTACCAGCTCATCTGACAGTAAGCAAACTATTGTAGATTTTGATTTTGTATTGGGTGGACTGCTGGTTCCTTCAAAATACCACAAAGGTCCGTGGTCCCTTGTATTTTTTTGTTATCTTTATTTTACATTGAATTCAACCTCGTTCCCAGGGTCTCTCCAGAGACCCTGGGAACGAGGTTGCATTGAATTCCGCTTGCATACCGGATGAATATAAAATAATTTAACACTAGATATTAGAAAATAATGGAACTCTAATACTAAATTTATTAGCTTCAAGCATTTTGTACTCTGAGAATGTATGGTAAGAATAGCTAGGAAGAACTTAAAATGTTAGGGTTTTGTATTTGCCAAGCTCGCACCAAAGGAAACTAAATACCTTGGTTGACCTTGCTCGTGTAAGTCTCGATAAGAACAACCACTGACAGAAAAACAGACGGAATTATGAAAAGGCAGGTACAGGGAGTCAGTCAGTCAGTCAGTCAGTCAGACAGATAGACAGATAGACATACAGGCAGAGACAGATAGACATACATACAGACAGACAGACAGACATACAGTCAGACAGACATACAGGCAGGCAGACATGCAGGCAGAGAAAGACAGAGATACAGGCAGACAGACATACAGACAGACAGACATACAGGCAGAGTCAAACAAACACATAGAGAGACAGACATATCTGTCATGCTTAGCACGGGAAAGAGGTCTGGAAGAGATCTGATGACGTTTCTGGGCATAGTGACAGTCCAAGCGTGCGGGGATTGTGCTTGCAACTGCACCGTATTGGGAGTTGTTGTCGGTATCCTTGTTGTCATAATCATTGTTCTTGTTGTTTACATCTTATGGCTTCACAAGAAAGGTAAACAATATTCTAATAATGCTCTGAATACGTCTTAACAGTGATGTGAAGCATATATGAAATAATTCATGTTTGAACTGCGGTTGTAGATGAAAGTGAAGAATGATCGCCGCAGTAAATTTTCCAACTTAAGCAATTGGAAAGAAGAAGCCTGAAAAAAACATCAGGGCCAGGTTGTTCAAAGCCCTGTTAAGCTAACCCAGGATTATCGAAAATTTTGATTTAAGTCTTGTAACCTTTCGGCGAAGTTTCTCTGTTAATATTGTTTGTCCTTCAGTTTTAAGTTTGAGTAAGCTCAAACTACATCAAGCAGTAAATAACATTTTCATACAAGAAAACGTAATACCTCGTTTAACTTTTAATCTAGGGTTAGCGTTGTAAAGTTCAAGGATTCGTTCACACACAAAAGTCTAACCGTCCGCTTAGCTCCATCGCTTCCTTATGCTAATTCCTACCACGTTTTTCTACCAGAGTGCATAATAATTACTATCCTCTAATGGAGTCTCATGGGGCCTGAACACAATTGGAGGTCTGGACACTACACCTCCCCCCTTTTCTTTAGTGTGGCTCAACGTCCCTGCAGGAGCCGATTACCCGGAGCCTCGATATGTACTGTACCCTAATTCTTCGTCGGAAAGGGTTGACTCCAAGGGCTTGTATGGGAGATGGAGGCTCCGGGTAATCGGCTCCTGGTCCCTGTAAATAGTTTCCCACGTAGAAGTCTTGGCTCGCACCGGTCTACCGTGCGCCTCTTGCACGACAACATTTTCTTCTTCAGGGACTTCTACTTCAATACGTCGTTCCTGGTCCAAATCCAAAACATCGTACTCCTCCTTTCCAGCGTACTTGTGTACCTTACAGTGGGAATAATTGCAGGATTTGATTTCCTTCCCCCTCCTCACAGTGATCATGCTCCCTTTTACGCCAACAACTGCATAAGGTCGGGGATCATACACCGGGGTCAACGTGTCACCCCTATTCTGTTTTAGAAGAACAGGGTCACCAATCTTGATCGAGCTCTCTTGTGCGTATCTGCGCTCATCAGCATAAACTTTCATCTGCTTCTTCTTTCCCTCCTCCCGTTTACGGATTGGGTCATGGCGTTTTTCTTATTGTGAGACGACCTTTTCCGGTAGTTTTCTTCTTATCTCTCTGCCGAACATAAGTTTGTCGGGAGTCTCTCTCGTCCTGAGATGGGGTGTGGCACGGTAGCTGCCAACCGTCCTTTGAACCTCTTGTTTAAATGCTTTCCCTTCAATCTTAGCAACTCTTGCGCTCTTTTTGACTGTCTGCATGAAACGTTGGACGTCACCATTTGCCTCCGCCCATCCCGGCGTGACCTTTCTGTGCCTGAACCCTTGTTCTTGGGCATATTTCGCAAATTTGGACCCATTAAACGGGTGGCCATTATCGGTCTTCACCTCTCTTCCGGGATTCCATACGTAGTGAAAACACGTGTGAGCTGGGGAATGACAGCCTCTGCTGAAGTACTTGTGACAAATTCTACGACAGGATACCTTGAATATTGGTCCCGCACTAAAACCATGTCCTTATTTGGAAACGGTCCCGCGAAATCCACACTGATTTTCTGCCATGGCCCTGTTGGCAGATCTGACATTTGGAGTGGCTCTCTGGTGTGACAAGGGATTGTAGCTTGACAAACCAGGCATTTCCCAACGTGCATTTCGACCATCTTATCGATTCCGAGAAACCAAACGTGGGCACGAAGCAATTGTTTCGTACGAGCAATGCCTTGGTGACTCTCATGAGCAATTGTTACAATCGTTTCTCTGAGTTCTCGCGGCACTACGATTCTTTCACCACGAAGAACGAGACCGTCAACCGCAACCAATTCATCGAATACATTGGAGTATGCTTTCATGCCCAGATCCCTGCGGTCAATCTTCTTCTCCCGTACGCACGTGATTAACCTTTGCAGTTCCTCATCGTTTTCCGTTGCCTTTTCCAGTTCCTCTTTGCTGATAGCCCGGGGAATGTCACTTGCAACCACAAAAATTCACGTATTGCTTGACATCCTTGGTAGTGCCCAGTTCCCTTTTAGTGCAGTTTTAACGAGGTAGTGGGTGCCTAGATGTATAATCGGAAATATTCGTCTTTCCGGGCCTATAGTCGACCTTGAACTCATAATCAAGCATTCGCACCATCATTCTTTGCAGCCGTATTGACGTCTTATGCCTAGGGTTGTTCAGGATGGCTTCGAGCGGTTTGTGATCCGTTACTATTTTGAAAGGCAAGCCGTACAAGAATACATGGATATTTCCTGCACGCGAAATCTGCCGCAAGCATCTCTAGCTCAATTTGGGAATAGTTCCGTTCTCTCCTCCAGGTAAAGACTTTGGCTTTGAGTAGAAGGTCAGAAGGTCAGTTTGCAGTCAGAAGGTCAATTTGCGCAGCATACTTTTCCATAAATCTCGCATTGTATTGAACTGTACACAGGGATGAGTTCAGTTCCTTCGCATTGCGAGGAGGCTCGGCCGCCTTGATAGCCTCCACCTTCCGTGGGTCAGGGGATGCTCCATCTTTAGAAAATTTCGTCCCATAATTTCACCCGCAGATCTCGTGCCAAAATTTAGCCTTTTGTACCTGTACAACCCGACGTGCGTTGAGAATGTGTCCCGGCGGTTCTCTTCCAGTTCCAGTTGATGATAGCCATGATTCATATCCAAATGGGAGAAAACAGCTGCTCCATTGAGCTCATGTGTGATGTCCTCGAGAGTGGGCATGATAGTATGGGTCCGCGGAATAGCTTTATTGGCCTCCCTCATATCCACGTTCAGTCGAATTTCGTTGGCCGTTCTCTTGGGGGTAATCACTACTGGGGATACCCAGCTGGTAGGCTCTTCCACTTTCTCGATTACGTCGTCCTCTAAGAGTTTCTCCAGCTCCGCCTCCAGTTTTTGCCTTACGCTGAACGGAACCCTTCTATGAGGTTGAGCGACTGGTCTTACTGCACGGTCAACATGAAGATCTACCTTAACTCCTTCCATTTTCCCGATCCCATGGAAAAGATCATTGTATTCTTCAAGTAGTTTGCTGGTGAACTTTTCCGGATGAGTTCGCACTGCATTCGCCATCATAACCAGACCAAGACTTACGGCAGTTTGAAATCCTATCAAGGGTTCTGTGTCAGTGTTCCCTTTAATGACGTGAAACGTTGCAGGGATGATTTTCGTGGCGGACTCTACAACCGCATCAAATTTCCCCATCACCGTTAATGGCCTGGACGGGTTTTCGTTCGTTTGGTACGAGCGTTAAACACTTGTTGACCTCTGCAGTTTAACCTTGTTGGCAAACAGCTGCTGAAAGGTGCATTCATCCATTACATTTACAGACGCCCCTGTGCCAATCAGCACTTTGATTTCACAGTTTTCAATTTTAATGCTTCTTACTGGCCTGGGTTTTGGGTTGCTTTCGACAGACCCAACTTCCTCGATCCCACACAGGGATTCCGCATCACTGCTATCTGAGTGCACCTCCTGATGAACTGTCTTTGCGACGCTCTGATTTACTTTTCCTTTACTCATACAGCGTTTGGCAAAATGATTCATCTCCCCGCATGCGGTACACTTCTTTCCCCATGCTGGGCATTTCTTCTTTCCTCCAACGTGTGGAAATGTGCCTCCACAGAAGTAACACTCTTTGTTGATATCAGTCGAGTTGTGTTGCTTTCTTAATGAGACCCTGTTCAACTCTTCCTCGGTAATATTTCCTCGCCTTTGTTGCTCCATTTCGATTCTCTTCGCTTGTTTATCCGACAATTCCTGTGCTCTAGCATAATCTAATGCCTCCTGAAGCGAATGAGGCTTACTGAGCAAACGCCGTCTGAATTCTTCAATTTTCCTTTTTTAATTAACTGCATTTGTATTTCGACTTCAAGCCAATCCGGTGGAAATTCGCACGGAGCCGCTGCTTGCTTCAAACGAGTGGCGTAATCATCATAAGACTCCTCTTCTTCCTGGGCTAACTGCCGAAATTGGTATATGCTGAAAAGATGGTGTCTCTTAGGCTCAAAATACTTTAGAAGTTTCTCTCCGGCGGTTTCGAAATCTTCTCCCGTATCCTCTAGTGTGTCGAAAACATCCTGCACTTTTGGTCCAGCACAGTGTAAGAATAGTGCTCGTTTTCTCGCTTTATCCTTTATACTCATTGCCACAGCGTAAACTTTGAATCTTTCGACATATTTCCTGAATCGAGTGCCAACCGATGTCGGATCTAGGTCCGGGTCGAACGGTCCGAAGGTGAGGTTTGTATCAAATGCGGCCATTCTGCAGTGATTTCTCGATCGAAACAGTTCAATCGAAAGCCAAAAAACATTATCCTCGTCGCCAATGTAAAGTTCAAGGATTCGTTCATACACAAAAGTCTAACCGTCCGCTTAGCTACATCGTCTCCTTATGCTAATTCCTACCACGTTTTTCTACCAGAGTGCATAATAATTACTATCCTCTAATCGAGTCTCATGGGGCCTGAACACAATTGGAGGTCTGGACACTACAAGTGTTAACAGGCTTTCGAACAACCCGGCCCAGAGCTTCAATGGGGTTCGGACCCGTGACCTCCGCGATACCGGTGCGATGCTCTACCAACTGTGTGTGTACCTTCATAGCTCAGTTGGTAGAGCATCGCACCCTTATCGCGGAGGTCACGGGTTCGAATCCCGTTAACGCCCTGATGTTTTTTCAGGCTTCTTCTTTCCAATTGCTTAAGTTGGAAAACTTACTGCGATAATCATTCTTCACTTGCGTCTTAACAGTGTTTTCTAGATTATTTCCCTTTCTTTTTACCTGCGTGCGCTAAACCTCCCACTTTAAGATTCTATTGTATTGGATGTAGATATGATATAGTTGCCAAAACCGTCACATAACTGAACCAGACAACTGAGACAGTCAGTGTTAATGTCAGGTACGGGAAGTTCTGTTTTGGTTTCTTTCTTGCTTACAAGATTTTAATGCCTTTTAAATCCTTCATCATCATTCCTTTGACACCCAATGTGGCTCATAATGCCATGTTCAGAGACCTCTGGCATCAGCTGAGCCCTGTTTTGTTACCTCGTAAGAAGGGGCAATGAGAACTCTTATCCATTTTCTCCATACTTTCTCCTTCCAACTTGATTATAATGTTAATCAACTCATCTTTCCCATTTTTAGTGACCGCAACAAGGGATATGTAAGCTTGTTAGAGCAGCGCATTTGTAGTCGTTTATTTCCTCACTAAGGTCTTAATGCTGATTCTGCTGAATGATGTCGCTATTTGAAATGTGCCAGTTAAATGGAGAAATAAGACGTGGTGACATGGTGGTTAGTGCGCTGGACCCGGCTCGAGCAGTCTGGGCTCTAGCCCTGCCAGGGTCATTGTGCCCCTCTCAACCCAGGACTATAAATGGATATTGACAAATAAAATGTTGGGAGGAACCCTGCGATAAACTTGCAACCCATTAAGGGGCAGTATAGCAGCACAAAACTCCAAGCCCATTAAAAGGTCGTTAGAACTTTTGGAGTAGTGAGGCCTTTCATGCATTTCACAAGTTATAGAATACGTTTTATACCTTTAAAATGTACTACTACTGGCCATAGAAAGCTAGTCCATAACATTTGTTTCTATTCTCACACTTAAACACCTTAGGTTTTGATCTGGGGACGAATTCATAGACAATGTATTTTAAAGTGCCATATACCTGTACTACTGACAAACTGAGCTACCATGGTTATGTATTTGTTCCTTGGATATGCATTTTCTTTATAAGAAAAATAATTTGTTGGTTAATTACTTTTTAGGGTAAATCGAGCGGCATCTAATGAGGAAAGAGACAAAATAAATGTAGGTGTTTACATCACAAAAAGTACATTTCAAAGTAGTGAATATAAAGTATTACTTGAGCGGCCTTTTACTTGACTGTAATTAACTCTTTGCTCGGTTGAGGAGGATGTTGAGGTCTTCAACCTGTCACTCATGAGCATTAACACTATGCCAGTGGAACAGTGGGACAGAAATCTCCTTATCGCGACACCGAAGTGAGATTCTGGATTTTTGCCTATTGTGAAGGTCACGCGTTTTGCATATGACATTGACCAATCCGCAAACATTTGAATAGACAATTGGTTCCCGTTGTTCTAGTTTGTTGCTGCTACACCGTGTTGGCGAGACCCAAGCAGATCAAAACAGCTGTCCACGGTTGCAATTCTTGGCTTTCAGTTTGAACTCTATTATGTGGTTTTCCGGTTAAGCTTTCTACGTAGTAATCAGCCTTGCTTCATTATTAAAGTATTATGTTTGAAAGAGAAATTTAAAATTAGAAAAATATACCTGTGAAAATACGGTTGCCATACAAACATCGAGATCTTTGACCAATGAAATGCGATATATAATTTTTTCTAGATAGATCTTAGGCAAGTCGTCATATTAAAAGTTTCTTGCTTTGGTGCTATAAAGTCAGTAACAAGCGTTCAAAGTTGTAAGGCGCCTCTAAACTTTTCATCACCCCTCTTGTCTGAATTAGTTATGCAGTTGACTCAGATGAACTTGCATCTCACTTTCAGAAAAAGTAATCTGTAATTTCATCTTTGTGTTAATAATTTTTCGCCCATTAGACTAAAATAGAAATGGATAACATTGGACTGGACGAAGATCCCGCCTGGATTCAAAATTCTGGAGTTTCCCGTCAAAGCCAGTACACGTCACTGAATCAGGCTTCTCGATTACAAAACGTATCAGAAGATAGAGGAAGTCCTTTTTAGGCATCAACTACTGTTTGCTCGTGGCCAGAAATTACATTTATATTTCGGCAAAAAATGAAGACCCCTTCTGTTTTAATTTCTACCTCACTTTTTTTAAAAAACAAGCTCGGGGCGGACAAAAAGAAGATTCGAGACCTTGTTACTCTTTAGAGCACTTTTTTTTTTTTTTTTTTTTTTTTTTTGTCGTTGTTGTTGTTGTTCGATGACCGTAATTCGTGGCTTTTGTATAATGCAGTGTTGGTAACATAGTAACGAAGGAAAAAA
>OZ026599.1:20571974-20604474 GCA_964020085.1 Micromussa lordhowensis | reverse complement strand
AGGTCTGGTTTAGATCCACAGTCATGGCCAAACTCACAGTTAAAATTCTCAAAATTCTCTGCTTTATTTCCTACTGCCGTAATCTGTAGATCGTGCGGATTCTCTCGATTGATTTTTAACATCATATGATAGTAGACGATTAAGGAAGGCAGTTCGCTCAAGACCTTATAACTTTTTTATTGGAATATAACTTGTCGATTAAATAAACATGTACATGGAGTTTAAGTCACGTCGATATGTTTGAAAGCTAGTGATTCGCAATATTCGCGATATTTGCTTTATTTGTTTTGTCTCCTACGTATCGTAATATCACCAGTAACCTTCTGTTTCAGATTATCCACCGAGATCTGGCAGCTCGTAATGTGTTGGTTGGTGAAAGAGAAACGTGTAAAGTGACAGACTTTAAAAATGGCTAGAGATGTTCAACAGGACAACATTTAAGAACGAAAAACAAGGCAAGAGACAGGATGAAGGGACAAGTCCCGGAGACTTGTCTCTTCAAAATTATTCGTGTGAACTGTTCGCTGAAAAAGTTCTTGCGACGAAATAAAAATAATTCAACCACAGATCAGCTTTTACTTTTTTAAGTGCATGCACTTTGTTCCAAGGTAGAGCTTACGCTCGAAATGTCAGCATCACTAACTCGCCATGGCGGTTAGTCAAGAGATTATCAAGGTAAGTTACCTTGATAATCTCTTGGGATTGTTTGTTGCCCTGGCATATTTCATTGCTACGCGTATTTTGACAATTTTGGTTTCGCATTTGGAAAGAGGAATAGTGAATAAAAATACCTTTTCCCCCAAGGTTTCGTAATGTCCCTGTGTTATCTGTCCCATAAAGCAAACCCTGTTCCCTGAAACCCGTTCCCTCGTGTAAACTCTTTAAGAGGCTACTCACAGGGACTATTCTGGGAGCTTGCGAAACTTTATAATTATACTGAATAATCGGGTATGTAACTACTAACTCATATATCAAACCACAGTACATACCCTCTCGTCTGCTTTGTCGGCTGAAAATTTCTGTTCTTTCTCTAGGGGCGTCTCCCTGTTAAGTGGACTGCAATGGAAGCGCTCCTTTATGGGACTTTTTCAACAAAAAGCGATGTGTGAGTACATGTTCTGTGATTCAACGTTACACATGTAAATGTTTTTCATCTCAATGGCGTATTCCAGGATGACCATATTGCTTTACCTGTCTTATAATAACAACTTCTCGTGCTTGTCCATGTTAAGAGAGAAAAATATATACTGCATTAATTAATGTTAAGTGATTGGACCGGGCGCGGATTGTTGGAAAGGTGGATACTTACCCACTGGATAGCGATTTATCTGGTGGATAGAGTTATCACGACTTTAGAAGAACTGGGGACAGACTGGTAGTGGTGAATTTGTGCTCCAAGGATTGTTTGTTGTTATTATTTATAATGTTTAATTTTTTTTGCAAAATATAACAGAAAGTTCTTCCAAATAATGTCATACATGTACACAAAATTATACTAGTATTCAGAACATTATCTCTTAGAAGGGCAGTGGTATAATAGCATCCAATAGAACTTTCAATGTTATTACTTTTAGTAACAAGGTATTTTTACCATATCATAACTATCATTTAGTTAAACACTTATTTATCTAACAGGTGGAGTTACGGAGTTCTCCTTTACGAGATTTTCACGATAGGTAAGCTAGGTAGCGGCTTGCAACTTTGCAGTTTGTTTACGGCCCCTTTCCATAATACGCGAAATCTGCTCAATAAATCATCGTGCTTCGCTATCGACAATCATCTTAGCGGCTCTTTCAGGACACAGAAGCTAATTTCAAGTCATATCTGTGGGCATTGAGTGACAGATTTTGATCCATAGTGTGTGTTTCTTTTTTTCAAAGCTCGTTAGTGCTCGTCGTAATTATGATTGACGGCAGCCAAAAACAATATGGTTAGCTAGGGTTTGAACTTGACGTGCTGTTGAAAAGCGCAGAAATATATGTATCAAAGGAGGTTGCAGTCAGTTTGGTGGCGCAGCTCTGTTGGGGGCTAGAGCTTCCGGGTTCTAGTTCCTTTTTGACCCTAGCTGCATTTTTTTTTTTACCATAGACCCGAGTTCAACTCTACGTCCAAGTTTGTAAGATGGCTAATTCGTCTGCTTCCTCTCACATAGCATTCATAATTTTTTCATATTCTGTTTGCAATATTCGTTTCTAATGTTTGTTTTTATTATCCCTGAAAGGCCTTTCATTAGAAGAGGATACGTATTGACTGTTTTCTTTTTAATACCAACAAGTCTAACTAAATTGCTGCAAAAATAGTTATAATTATTTTGGCAGGAATCGAAATCTTGATGTATTTTCTATAAAATGTTCTCTTCCAGGTGGCTCACCATATCCACGGATGGATGGCAGAAAGATTGTACACTGGCTACAGCAAGGACACAGAATGTCCAAGCCACAACACGTGGATGAAAAATTGTAACCAGCTGTAGCTTGTCCTTTCTTGTCGACATTATTGATGAAATTAGTTGCAGTCGTTGCTTGTGTTCTACTACTTAATTTGTGCTAATTGGAGTTAGTCCTTAGGCACTTACCAGCGAGGAGACGAGATGACATGAGATGCTAAATGAAAACTACTATCTGGTTCCCCAGAACCTAAACTTGCCCGTCACCACAACCACCGCCCTCCCTTCCCTCTTCATCTTCTCTCTATCTTCCTCAAAAAGATGCTAATCCATTTAAATTTATCCACCCGACACTTATTCCCATTGGTCCAAAGTTGCACTGATGCAAAAGCCTTAATGGCCGCAGCCAGAGCTCGAACACAGACCACTAATAATCATCATCAGGCCACCACGCCTCCTAACCGGTCTCACATCATGGCCTCCTCATTTATTTAATTTTAGGTATGGAATAATGACGAAATGCTGGCAAGAAAACCCAGATGAAAGACCAACATTTACTGAATTGAAGAATGAACTCAACAAAATGGAAAACCAACACAAGGTACTCTCCTGGGGAATTGATTTTCAATTGTCAAAATTTATAATATCAGATTTAAAAGAGCACCAGGGATGTTTAACACGTCTGTTTTTATTGGCTAGAGCTTAGCAAAAGAGAAAAAAATCCGATACTCTTCTTTCAATTCATACACGTAAATTAGGTGTAAGGATACACGGACAAACTTATCGAACGACCGATTACTCTTGCCATATTTTCTTCTCCACAGAGGTTGATCAACGTGGAAATGTATGACAAACAGTTGTACGCAAACGTTGAAGATTTGGTCGTGTAAGAGAACTTAGGCTCATTTTCATAATAATAGAGAAGGAGACGATATTGAGTGACTGTATTAACTTCCTAACACTGAGCTACTCCCATAACGCATCAGAATTAGTGTAGGGATATATTTTGGCTTTGGAATTGAGATTTTTATAAGATATGCCCTTGGTTTGAAACCAGTTTTTTTTTACACTCAACCAAAATTTCCTGAGTAGAAATAATAATAAACTTGTATGGAATTACTCACCGAGCTCGCGAAAAAAGAAATTGTTCGGTCTTGACTTTTATACAGCGGAAAGAATCCAGTATTTGGTCAAAACGTCTCGCTGATAGCCTGGTGTCGAAGAACTATTTGCTCTAGTTAATAAGGTTGTTAAACAACTATTAAATATTAGGAGAAATGTAGACTCGGAAAAAAATCCGAGTCTCAGATGGGATTTGAACCCACGACCCTCCGTGATCTAGTCGGATGCTCTAACTACTGAGCTACTGGAGACTCTATGGTGAGCAAGGGTCAATTTGTGGGTCTTGACTGGAACCGCATCGCGCGGTTACACAGCCAAGTTTTGACTAGCACATGTGAAACTCACTAACAGCATCACGCTGTCACATTAAAGCATATCAAGATGCTGCATCTTGATATGCTTTAATGTGACAGCGTGATGCTGTTAGTGAGTTTCACATGTGCTAGTCAAAACTTGGCTGTGTAACCGCGCGATGCGGTTCCAGTCAAGACCCACAAATTGACCCTTGCTCACCATAGAGTCTCCAGTAGCTCAGTGGTTAGAGCATCCGACTAGATCACGGAGGGTCGTGGGTTCAAATCCCATCTGAGACTCGGATTTTTTTCCGAGTCTACATTTCTCCTAATATTTAATATCGTTGTTGTTGTTGTTGTTTCATCGTAACATAAACAACTATTAAAAAGTATTCCGTATCCCTCGTAAATGATCCCTTGTAACCAGTTCACCTGACGCCGTGCCCTTAGATGGGATACAAACTGAACGTAGTTATAAATTCTCAGTTATAAGTTGTAAGTTCGGGAATTATAAGTTCATTACCTGATCACTGAGAAAGAAATAACCCGCGAGGCTCATGAGAACGCCTCGCCAATCACCTCTGCTAGTGCCACAATGCGAGCATTGCTGTCTGAATGATGTTGTGGTTTAAGCCCTAACTAGTATACAGGCGGAAGATGGGAGTGAAATCACAGCCATGGCATAATGTTCTCTTATTCCGTAAAACATGCACTGGTTATGCAACGCGTTCGAGTGGTATAACATGGAATATCCCACGAGTGAATTTCTCTGTATCTCATGAGAAAGTGTTTCATAAATATTTTATATCATGCCACAGAAAATACAGTGGCCAACACAATTAATGCAGTGCGCAATCGGAAGGCTGAGTTTAACACCGTCAAGCATACAATGGCTTTCCTTTTTTCTGCTGATTGGCTGTATTTCCTATAAAAAAGGTAAAGTCTCCATCATACGAGCCAAGTGGCTCATCAGGCCGGAGCTTATCCCGGTTTCAGTAGCATGAAACGACCATCGCAAGGTTCCCCCCAGCATTAAATTCGCCGGTGCCCATTTATACACCTGGGTGCAGAGAGGCACCGTGAGAGTAAAGTGTTTTGCCCAAGAACACAACACAATGTCCCCGGCCAGGGCTCGAACCCGGAGCGAGCGGCGCACTAACCATGAGACCACCGCGCCTCTCTGTATTTCCTACAGTGTGTATGGTATGGTATAAATCATAAATATATTTAAATACACAGCCGTGTACTCTATTTTTTTGCTGTATTTTAGCAGAGTAGAGTAAATATACCAAGCATTTAGAATAGCTGTACATTTGAACAGAAAGCCTCATTGTTGTGTTTTTGAAGTTTTTCAACGAGTCAATATTTAGGCTTATTAAAATTTGTGGTTCATAGTCTGTCCTGAACGTGTTCTCTTTTTTCATTTTTTTTTCAGTCCTTAGATTTCAACTACATTTCCATTATTGAATAAGAAGACAAACACTTGATATACTGAACCTTTAGTTTGGTTTGAATCTTGTTCTTAGTATGATTAGGGAAATTTAGTCCCTCTTGGTATGAACCGTCGATGAATTATATAAGATATGCGCTGCGCATGTACCGATCACCTTTCAACGCCTGATGTGCCAACTGCCTGAAACCTAAAACCTCAATGCAGGTTAGACTCCCCCTCTGGGAAGGGAGGGATGGGCATGTAATCTCATGGTCACTCTACAGATCGGTAGAACTATCATCGAACTTCCACTTCCAGGTAAGTTTCGTTCAATTTAAATTCTACCTCAGTGTCACGTGACCTGAGATTCCATGAGACTTCAAAGCCAAAGTTGGCACATCAGGAAAAAGAAAAATATGTACCAAATGGCAATTAACAAATACAATACATAAATTTCAACCCTTTTATTACAAGGTTCATAAAAGGAATCATTACAGTGTCCAAATACCATCCTGAAACTGAGAGGCACGACTCTTTGAAGTGTGTAAATTCTTGTCACAATAAATGGCAAATGTTTGAGCAGATGACCACCCAGCTTTGCTGAGAATCTCTTGAATAGGAACCTTTCCCCTATGGGTAGCAGACACTGAAGCTGCCCTGGTCATCACGAGTATAGGCCTTAAGAACCATAGTTTTTACTTGTGTCCTTTGATTAGACTGCTTTAGGGGCTTACTTAATGTAAACACAATACTCGAGTCATAAGTAGACATAAGATTAATGTCCAACAGATGTAAAGTTTGTCCTCTCTGAGCAGTGACTAAACTAAGAAGCATAACCAGTTTGAGGCTAAGGTTCTTCAAACTCAACGATGATACTGGTGACAATGTCTTCACAAATCTAAACACAATAGATGCATCGCACCATTCCTTATATCTTGGTACTGGTGGTCGTAGATTAAAGACACCCTTCAGAAACCGCACTACAAGAGGGTGGCTGCCGATGGGCATACCATAATAAAAAGTAAATAGTAGATAGGGCACTCCTTGCAGTGTACAGTGAGCTATAACTGAGATTCTTCTCAAACAATATTGTCAAAAACTGAATAAGATCTGCTACAGAGGGTTGAAGTGAATCAAGTGCCCTTTCACAACAGTAGTTAAACCATTTGTTGATATAGTTTTCATAGTGCTTCTGTGTTCCTGAGCGCCAAGATGCGAGGATAATCTCGGCAGAGTGTCCTGAAATGTTTTTGCTCTCAAGGGATTTCCTGATAATTTGCATGCCAGCAGTTTAAGCCTTGGAAACAGTGGATGCCGACGGTGAGGATCGTGTGGAAGCTGAAGTAACTGTGGTCGACTTGGAAGAACTAGTGGTAGACTGACCAACATTTCCATGACTTTGGAATAGTAAGGTTGTGTTGGCAAATTCGGAATTAGAACAATACATTCTGCTTGATCCATAGCAATCTTCTGCAGGCATCTGCCTAGCAAACTGAAAGGTAGAAAACAATAAGTCAGTGGTCCACTCCAACGGACAGTAAAGGCATCTACATGAGCAGCTCCTGGGTCAGGCTTCCACGAATAATAACAAGCAACTTTAGCATTGGAATAACAGGCAAACAGATCAATCTAGTTGTCCCAGTTTCTTTGAAATTAATTCAAAAGTACTGGGATCTAATAACCACTCTGTTCTGTCATTAAAATTTGACCCAAAGTTTGCCTCCTTATTTAATTTGCCAGGAATATGGGTGATGGTTATCCATACACCTTGAGACATGGTCCACAGCCAAATTTCTAAGTTAATACCCTTCAGGGAATTCAAAAAAGTAGAGGTATGATTCCTAATGACAAATGACAGTTGATATATTGTACAATATAAAATCATTTATTGTTTACAGATTTATGACAAGTGTCAAATGTAGCAGTTGTATAATCAATAAGAACGAAGATTTTACTTAATTTGCTATAGTTGTTTAGTTTTTTTTTCAGATTTCTAAACAGATTGCTTCAATTGGAAATAATGTCTGATGCCTGGTACATATTGTTGATTACAGTGAACAAAATTTGGGTTGTTTCAAGATAACAGAAACCTTAACTAGATACATGTATGTTAAAATTATGTTTTAAATAAAGATATGCTTCTTTACAGTCCTTCCCCACAATATTGTTAAAGTTGGGAATCAGCCATTCACACTCCATTCTAAATGTAGGGTCAAGGAAGTCATCTTTGACATTAAGAACACCAGACTCTTCAGCTGTTTCCCTCAATTGTTCCTCTGAAACTGGCAACCCTGAAAGGATGGTTGAGATAGTTTTTGAGTTAAGAGTTTCTGAATCAAGTTGAAACCTTTATGCTGTGCAAAAGGTCATAATGTCAATGGCTAAGAGTTTACATTTACCCTTAGTAACTGCACCAGCTCACACCCTCTGGAGCATTCATAAGATGAGCTTGAGCTTCAATTTTATCTTTGGTTTAAAATTTTTAAATCAGCTTGGTTTTGAATTTTTCATTGTTTTGTACCATAATTTGGAACAGAAAAATTTGCCTGATTTGAATTATATATAATTTCTCCTGGCCTGTTATGCAAAGCAATATGAATGCTCTGGTTTAAAAGCCCAATAATTCAACTTAAAACAATAGGTTTTGTGAGGCTTCAAGGAGTTAAGCCCCACAAAGTCTTTATTCGCCATAGCAAAATGCTGACAACCATTGAGGCTGAATATCAAAATTTCAAAATTGGGCTATTTTATTCTTGGTTTAAATTTTTCTTCCCTTGTTTTTGTATGACCATGTATCACTACGATAATTATTTCCATACAAGTACAATGCAACGTACTCCAAGGAAGATAAAATAGTCAAAAATTTAAGATTACCACATTGTTCTAAGCCATATTCCTCTGGGAAACTGTAAATATGATCAGGAATGCCACATGGAAGGACAGAATCTTTCTGTGGTCTAATTCTGTGAGCATTCCAGATAGTGTCTTTGAAACTATCAAGGTCTCTCTGCAGGAGGGGTATCATAATAAATGCAAGAAGCATCCCGTGGGTCAGAAAAACACTCAAAACTATCACTGGTGATCAATAAGTAATAAATATATTACTTGTCACGAGTTCGTTTTAGAGCTCGGATCCTTTTCTGTTGTTTTGTAGGGAAAGTTTCCACTGCTTTAATGTAGAATTCATATAGTCTGCCGCCACTAAATTGTTTTTCCATTTATTGTCATCACCTGTCAGTGGAATTCCTTGGATCATAGTGACCTTGCTCTTTTAACCAGCTCAGATGGTTCTTGAAATATTTCTCCAACCTCTCATGGAGTTCTCTCCACCACCTTTCTATCTTTAAAATAGGGACAACTGATTTAATCACAACTTACAGTATAAGTAGTTCTATTGCTAGAAAAGTATTAACAGACCAAGCCAGTGGGTATAAATTAATGTTAGTAAACAAACATTCATTTAGGGTGGCTATGTATGTCACTGCCAAACCTATTTAACAATTTACATCTCACTTGCAAAATTCAAAGCAATTGAATGTCAATATTTTTGTTGATGCTACTACAATGCGGAAGTCAGTTTGACTTACTGTGGTATAATTCAAGACAAAACACCAACCAGTCCAAACCGGGGGAGAGTGGGTACTTGACCAATGTTTGGGTACAAGGATGCCACCGGGGGTTGAAACCCTGACTTTGTTTAGGACAACATCCTTCTCATAGGGCTAATATCTAGCCCTGAAAGTGATGTTGGGTTGACTGATGACCTGCTAAATTGATAGATAGATGATTCCAATTTTGGATTGCTTCAAAACAGTGGACAATAGTCTTGCAGCTATACCCTTTTTGGGGATGTGCAAAAAGGGTATGTGCAGTGGCCTCATGGTTAGTCCACTCGCCTTCAGATCAAAAGATCAAGTCCTGGCTGGGGACAGGTGTTGTGTTCTTGGGCAAGATATTTTACTCACACAGTGGCTCTCTCCACCCAGGTACCAGTGAACTTAATAAAAGGGGTAACCCTGTAATCGACTAGCATACCATCCAGAGGGGAGTAGAAATACCCTAAGTAGCTTCATGCTATAGAAACTGGGATAAGCTCTCACCTGATGAGCCACTTGGCTTATATGCAGACGTTCCCTTCTACCCTTTGTAGGACATTTCCAGACCCAGTTTAGGACAGACTTGGTTGAATTTATATATACAGTATCCTATTTAGAACACAGGCCAAAACCCATACCCAATCTAGCGGCACATCCTTGTATAGGGCATACATGGAAGCTCCCTTCTCCTTTGGAGCCAGTCAAATGCCTGGAAAATATTGGACTGAACACACAGCGGTCTGTTTGGCTGATGTCACTGGGCCCCCAACTACTGTTAACAGATAAAGCAAAGGTGTTAAGTTTAAGAATCACAAACTCACTTGGTTTGAAGTTGATGGGCCATGAATCACTGTCTCAAGCGGAACGACATCCCCATGATGTCGCCTCAGGAAATCATGCATAGTTGCCAGTGTTCCTGTCTCAGTGCCTCTATCCATTCTTAAGTAAGACGCCTTGGTTCTAGTCTCGTACAAGTACTCCAGGTACCAACGCCCAATTACCTGTGGATCAGAATTAGACACCCATATGCGAAGCCACAAAAGTTTTCGACTTGCCGTGTCGATGCAACCGTATATGGCTAATGGATAGGTGCTATTCTGGTAGCCCATAAGCTTATCGTGACCATCAACTGCGTGCACAAAATTCGGTCCTTAGTAGTGAAGTGTCCTTTTGGTTTCCTTTTCTTTGCACCAACACTACGAGCTTCAAGACCCTCGGGATCCAAGTCATACATGAGAGCGTGGACCAAGTCTCTTGGTACGTTCAGTTCATGCTCCTGTCGTATCTTTTTTTGCATGGCCCGGTATCCCAGAAGTTTCCCAGGTCCGTCCATCTCTTCTGCAACGGCCTGCCGCACATCGTCAACTGTTACGTCCTTGTCACTATAAAAGATACCAAAATGGCGAAAGCTACGATCGAGTGAACGAACGCTCCAAGTATAACAGGAATAATCTCTTATTACAAAGCTTAGAATTTCCTCTCGTTTGAACAATTGGCCAACGTATTTCTGTAAATCTTCCTTTAGTTGTAAGTCCTCCTTCCAGGAATCATTGCGAAAATAAGACATTTTTTAATCCGAAAAACCGCGAAATAAAACATAACAAGTTACCAGTCCCGTCTCCTTCATCCAAAGCCACCTTTGCACAGTCTGCTGGGATACTATGGCAGTCATGGCAGCCAAAAAGTGGCAGTCATAGGCCAGGGACATTTTCATTTTACTTTGTTTTTCAAATAGTTTTAAATTTATAAGGGCTTTAAATTTACTTTTACTTTCACTTTAACTTAACTTTAATTTAGTTTCGAATTTTTAATAGTTTTATTTTCTTTTAATTTTTACTTTTCACTTTTCACTTTCAAATTATACTGATTTCATATTTGTTTTAATTTCACTTCACTTGCATCTTTTAATGTCATTTTATTTATGTTTACCTTTTAAAATGGTTTGGTTTAATGTTTATGTTTAGTTTTATCTTTTTTTCTCTCGTTTTGCTCGAAAAATATGGAAAAAATCGAATGGCAGTCATCGGCCACCATATTTTTACCTCCCTTAATATCTATATTTTGTTCGGTACCCGGGCAGTCCGAAATGGCTCACACATTGTGCTTCAAACCACGTTGACTGCTTTTTCAATAACAAAATAATTTCGTCACAGTGAGCAAAAACGCACTTGTGAACAAAGTCACGTGACCAATGACGTCATCGCCCTTAGTCTTGCACAATACTTAGTTTATGGTAAGACTTATTTCTAAACAACGTGGGGGTCTTGCTGCCCTCAAACTGACCAAGTTATTTGGGATTGACGATTTTCCAGCTGCAAAGGATTCTTGGAAGGTTCTTATTATAATTATATATTGTTATTTAATTATTATTGATATTATTATTATTATTAGGCAGAGAGCGCGTGAGGAAGGAGGGGACTATCCAGTCTCATCCACTCTTGTTGCTAAGTAAGCAGCAAGACGACTACCACTTCTGAGTTGCTGTTTCGTCAGTTGGTGTTCTTTAGCTTCTTTGTCAGGGACTAGTAATAATCCGCTTGATGAAACTGGAAGTCAATTACACCCGAAAAACGAAGGTAAACCATATCGCTATAGTTTTGAATCGGAACCCTAAATAATCGCTATACCGAATTGAATTAATACACAAGCAAAAATCGCCACTTCCTTCTTAGTGGCGAATCAGATGGCACGGAATATTTCCTTCAATGGTCCACTAAACAACCGTGTGTTGCATTACACTGGTTGCATTATCACTGGCAAAAAAAGAGAAAAACGTCCATCCAAACTCTATGGAGTTCAACTACTGAAGTTAGTTTACATATAACCAACTTGGTGGTAGGCGTCTCTACTCATTGATCATTTAGCATTTTGTTCACATCGAACTTACGTTTAGTCTTGCGAAAAGTTGCTTTGTTGTTTTGTCTCAGCATGTGTCATTGTCACGGACTGCATTATTATTCAGTAGTGGGTCACGAAAGCCTTTGCTTCCTGGTGCCCCTGATACAAAATGGCTGCCATTGATCTTCCGGAGCCTCTAATCTCCTCTTGCGGCTAAATACAGAGAACAAAGGCTGCCATAGAGACACATTCACTTCTGCGTTGCTGCTTTCTTGGTGAACGTCAGCGAAGGATGATGATTCAGCCTTGTAAAGACTATTTGTGCAAGTTACTTGCCTATGGAATATTATTTTCTCAACTGAAAGTAACAGGTATTAACTGTGGCTACCTTTTAGCTTTAAATATTATAGCTATACTTGTCTGTGTATATAGATAGTTGGTCGATCGATAGTATCTGCATGTTATGTAATTTAAGGCCAATACGTCTTGAAAGTCAATCGAATTGTTATAAATGCTACGTCAATGTACCGCTTTGAACTTTACCAGACGTACATCAACAGTCGATCGTCTCTGAAATCTTTCATGGGGTATGTTGTTCATATTACTTTTTTCTTTCCCTCAATCAAGACCTATTATAGTGATAATATCCTCAAGTATTATTGCTAATATCTTTATCTACTTTTAATACAAAAAAAAAACTACATAACGGCACATTAATTGATTTGAGTTGTCAACCCAGGCTTTGCATCATGACTCAGAAATCAATCGAAGTTTTGTTTATTAAAATTCATGGGGCTGAAGTAATTACATGTAAACACAAAATCAGGAACTAGACGGTTTAAGAGCGTTTACTCGAGTTTCGTACCGCAATATCAAATCGTGCTTTTACAAGTAATCTGGTTGAACACATATTTTCGCGTCGTATTTGGAACTCGTACATTGTTCATTTGCTATCTAGCTCGTGAGAATGAGCATGACCTTTGCTTATTTGGAAGGCGTTCAAGCAATATAATTCGTGAGCTGACACGTTCCGAAAGCGATCAACGTTATCTCGAAAACGTTTCACACAAAACGGAGCATTATGTACATTAAGTTGTTCACGAAGAGCGAGCACACAGGAAGTTACGGGAAGACCCTTTTCCTTCTGTGACATTTTGCGACTTTTTATAATGAATGAGACCACGTTTTCACAGTACAGTCAACTCTTCGCTAAGGGAAACTCTTGCAAGCGGACAGCTCTAGGGGTATCGAATGGTCTTTCCAAGCCTTTGCGAGCATGCGAGCAGTACGTTTATTTTTCTGAGCAACAGCAGTGATCAAATTTGTCTTGCGAGCAGCGAGCTTTTTAGAAAATACGATGGCTTACAGCGAGCACTTCGTAAATTTTCCGCTAGCCCGAATCACTCTTTTATTAAAGGAAAACGTACTGTGGCAAGTTGTCAAAACTTATTTTCCCTTAAATTAATTGGTTTATCAGTTGTATTAAAATTGGTTGAGTTACGTTTCACTTTCTCAGCTCAATTAAAATCCCAGACAGTTATTTTTCTTTAGTTTGGGATGAATTTGACGGCAAAACTAAAAGCAATTCTGCAATCGAATATTTAAACGATAGTAGCGACCAGGTAGCGAAAACATTATTGCAGAAAATTTCGGTCGCAAAAAGCCGTTATTCGCGATCGAAATATTTTTATCCAAAGCAAAACCAAAACAAAATGTGAAGTAATACTTAATTATTACTTAATTAATGTTGCCAGTGTCAATTTTTGTTTCCAAGATGCAGATTATGCTTCCACAACATGGCAGTTGAAAAAATTTTGCACGCACAAGCAAGCCAGCACACATCTAATTTGTGCGAGCAATTCGAGCAAAGGCCAAATTTTGCGAGCACTTTTAAATTGAATGGGGCCATTCGATACCCCTAGCTCTACTTACTGACACTCTCGCTCGCAGACCTGGTATAAAATACAGACTAGGTACAAAATACAGACTGCAGACTGGGTACAAAACGTTTTTTTAAAGATATAATCGTGTCATTTTAACTTAGCCAGTGTTATATTCCACGAACGTTTGCATTATTGGGGGATATTGTGGGCCCGTTTCGTCCTATATCTTGTTTTTAAACAAAACGTCAAGGCCATATCCGTTATTAAAAAGATCTCAGTTGAATTTATCCACACACTGCAGTCCAAAGTTGTCCAGAACTCAATTTCTATGCGAGATTTTGGTAAATGGCGTTTGTTGCGCAGAGGTCATAACATAGAGTAAAATCGAATTTGTAAGGGTCTGAATTTCGATAGAGGAAAAAAGAACGCTTTTTATTTCAAATATCCAAAAAGAGATTCAATATAAGAAAACAAAAACGTAAAACAAAACTTTTGAAAAGAGAATTTTGACAATCGAAGTACATGTAAAGGAGTGATATTCCTTCCTTCTTCCTGTGGTGTATTCTGAAAAACAAAACATCATTTCGTGTTTCTGCAGAGTTTGTTGAAAACTGGATGTAGAGTGTCACGTGGATGTTGTGTGTTTTCTACCCCCCACGAATTGAACTTTGAACTCTCGATGAACACTCTTGAGAAAACATGAAAAGGAATGCGTGAAAGCTGTCTTGTGTATTGTTATTCTGGAATACAGTCTTTATTCGAAGTTGTCCTGTTGTATACGTTTTATACAGAAGTTAATGAAACATTCAATAAAGGTTGGACGAACGCGACATGTGGGCCTCGCCCTGCGACTCGTGTTCTCAGACTTTGTTTCATTCTCCCAAACTTCCACTCGTGTTTCGATTCTATTTAATAATTTGATAATGAGCTCGCGCGACAGTTGACCAAGGTGCAGCCCGAGTTAACTATCACGCATAGAAATCAAAAGCGAATAATCTAAGGGCCTGATTACATGAGCCGGGCTGGCCCGGTTAGCCGGGCTGGTGTTAATTTGCCGGGATCTCGGCACGTTTGTTAAACGCAACAAAAATCAACTCCGCGATTACATGACAACCGGGCCAGCCCGGTTAGCCGAGATCCCGGCTAACCGGGCTGAGATTTCTCCATGTAATCGCGTTTGCCGGGCCAGCCCGGCTCGTTAAGCCAATGAGAGTACAAAATCAAGCTTGCTCCAGTTTCCCACGGTTCATCGAATCAGCCATCAACCGGGCTGGCTCGCCTCATGTAATACCGGGCTGAAAGTCATCTCGGCACATCGAAGCAGCCCGGCTAAACACTGGCATGCATAAATTAGCCGAAACAAAGGCGAGTATTAAATGGTCACAATTTATGTGTGAGGGAAATAAAATGATGTTGAATGCTGATCATGGATATCGAAATTTCTCTTGGAAGATTGATATATACAAGCTAGCTTTCCCATGGCCAAATCTACATTTTTTAAAAAAGTGCTGTCTTGAAGCGGAATCAGGTTCATTTAATATATAGGAAGTGTGTGCTACGAGCTGTCCTGACCGCGCTCAGAATGTTATAACATAGCTAGCAGAGCCGCGCAATGAAATTCAGTATACGTAAGCGCGCTCAAAATCCCGATAGTGCACGCTCATAGCGTGAGCAAATCGCTTCGCCAGAATTTTTTTTCGCGCGAGCGGTCATTGTTAGCGCGGGGAAAAATATTATATCTCGCGACGATAATGGATACAAACAGAGACTCAGCCCACCAGTCCCGAAACGAAGATAATTTTGCGACCTTTTCTCTTGGGCTAGAGTTCTTAAATAAGACAGAAAAAGAGAAAAACAACGGAAAAGGAGACTCGGCATTAAGACATTGCATTCGCCTTTTGCTTACACTTTCCTTTTGTGACTGAAATGCACTAATGCAGGGGCAAGTAATATGAACACTGTTGATTTTAAGCTTGCGCTCCCTTCGGGCTGATCCACCCTTGTTGAGAGCTTGAATCTTGTAGCTCTGCTTATGTCTTAGTGACAGCTAGGCTTAATAGTGTCGTGGTATATGCAATTCTGAAGATACACATATCTTGAAAGTCTAAGTATGTGAGGGACAAGGTGGGGTGCACAAATAATATGGCTTTTGCTTTCATAACTAACCTTGAATTCAAGCACTTGTGTTTTTCCATGAATTCAAGGCCACAAAGGTGAGACAAAGGCATTTCCAATTGGTTATCATATTTTTCAAGTTCATTTCTTTATTTGCAAAAAAACTGGTCTTACACTGATATTCTCAAAATTAGCACAATCAATACATTACAGGAGTCAAGTGAGATCAACTCTACAGTATTTTTCGCAAGACCGAATCATTACATGCCACAAGATTTCTAAATGCAAGTGTGATATGCCTTTACACAATCTGGTGTTGTAAAAATGATCAAAATCTTGAGGTATACCTATGTTGAGGTATGTCACCCTTGAGAACCGATGCTGTGACCCCAACATCTTTCCAAGTACTCCTTTAAATCCCCCCCCAAAAAAACATCTCAGAATGTCCAAGTGCTCTTGGTTTCATCACTGTATGGTTAATTTACACCACAAAAACCATACTGCCTTAAGTATTAAAGATATTCTCCAAACAGTCAGCCAAAACTGGAGGTATCCAGGGTCTTATGCAAAATAAGTTTCAAGGTCAGGAGGATCACACAGGAAAAAATCTGAGGTTGTGTTTCCATATAGACATGTTAGCCCATTTCTAAGAATAGCACTAACAATGTACATTTTCCCCACACTACTCAGTCCCAACTTTAAGTTCTTTTTAAAGTCCAGAAACTTGAAGTAACTAATTATGTCTCCGAACAGCCACTCAACGCTTGTTCTCACTGTGCTCATAGCAGTATTGTAAGCTTCCATCTGAGGGGCTAAAGCTCAATTTCTAAATGGGCATTGAAGGTGTACACGAATGGGGTAGGCGGGATCCCCGTAAATACAAAGTGGTTGTCCACCCAGGTTGAAGGCATACTGATTGAGGTCATGCAACAGGTCAGAATCAGCCAGCATACCTGCATCATGCTTTCTGCCCTCTGCAACAAAGTTCAGTCAGATAAGTGAACCCAAAGTCTTATAACATTTTGTTGAAAGAATATTGAAGCATTGAGGGTCTCAAAGGAATAGTTCATTTTTCTTGTAACTATGACAATTCAGGGGAAAAATCAAACTATTGATTTGTTCATTCATATATTATGAAATATTGAAAATATTAAAATAAATGCTTTTCTCTGGAAATAGTCTAGTCTCTGGAAATAGTCAGCTTGCCTATGAGAGTGAAGTGTTTTTGTAAGAGGTTTTTTTAATTTCTCACGAAAAAGCAGCTGATCCAGGAAGTCTCCTCCCATACAATTTCCCAAGATGAAAAGGAAAAACAAAACACTTTGGCAGTTGCCTCCTCACCCTGACCCCAGATTCCATTTTCTAAAGAAAAGGCAACTTACCAACAGGGCCATACATATTTGCAATCATTCCATTCGGAGTAACAACAGATTGAAACTTGATTCCATGGACACGTTTGTGTCCATTGTAAAGCAACCTCTGGTTGACAGTGCCGGGCCTACAAATAGGGCGAACTGTCCCGTCAACAAAGGCAAAACAGTTATCAAGCGGGCTTCCTTTGCGGTGAACAACTTCGGCAAATCTTTCAAGATTGGCTTGGCTTAGCAGCTGATGATTCCACTGCAGAATGCGATGGCTCTGAACTTGATAGATATAATCCAAAACTTGATTTGTTATGATGCACAATACAGGAACGGGCTTAGCGAACAAGTGGACCATGTCACTGTATCGGCAAGGGCAACACAACCGCTTCAAAAGCATACACAATCCTTCGGTTCCGTCACAAATTGTCCCTTGGTAACAACTTATAACAGCAGCAATCCGTAAAGCCCGAGAAAGTCTTGGGATGTCAGCTTTCTTGAACCGAAATTCGGACAAACATTCATCTTCAGTCAGGTTTTCGAGGTCGAAATGTGGATACAACTCACACGGGAAGTCCAGGTTTTGTGGGTTGTAAAGGTCGTATAGTAAGAGAAATTCGGCATCATGGAGGACATTCATGTCATAATAGAGCATTACAAGCTCTCTCAACTCTTTCCAAGAGACCATTTTTTCTAAAACAAACATACAACAACACAAAAACTTGGAGCAGAGTTTCATTTGTTTACATCGAGTTCGACTTCGCCGTACTGCACAAAACTTAATCATTTTGAGTTTGGCGGGAGACGGCGTAGTCGGCCCAGTCTCTTTCGGTTGCATCAGCCGTACCAGAGCCTCGCCGTAGTGGATCTTAAAGTCGCTATTGACGTAATCAACTACGCTACCATGGGTACTAGAAGAGACTGGATTTGAAACTTGCTGACGCGACCGTCGTAACCTGGTGCAAATTTGTGACGTCACAAAAAATTATATTTTGATCGATCGGCCATGGTTGATCCAAGTGCAAAAGTTTTTGGCTTCATATTTACAAAAGTCGATGACTCCATTGGCTTCAAGGACATCTGCTTGTTGCTTACAGGCATCAAGATCGTAGAACGGACTTCTTGAAGACATTTAGCAATGGGTGGACCGTACACATTCACGATCATAGTACAGGCAGTCGAGACCTGCATGTAAGACTGAATTTTCCACTGTGTTTTTCCAGGTTCAATAAAAACAAAAAAAATAATTTAAGATTTTTCGTCTCACCTCAGCACCAGAACAGATGCTGACGTAAGTTGTCAGCTATTGTTCTTGCCGTCTAAATAAACCAGGTACTACTTATATGGTGCTTACATGGTTCTATCTGTGTCTTTTATGGGCAATGCATTTAAGCCAAGCGAATTGAATTTATACAACAACTGAGCCTTTTACAAAATTCTGCTATCTAAAATTCGTGTTTATACAAGCTTAAAGGTATTGAATTGTATTATAAGTTAAAAATCCTTGAAATTCCCCTACAGAGCAGAGAGCAGTTAGGTGACTTGTGGTTCAGACATCGTCCAACTATGAGTATGTATGTTCGAATCATTATCATGCATGTTCGAACAAATACGTCAACACACTTCAGAATTTACAAGAAGTAAACCTCTCGCTTTGGAGGCTAGAAACTACATATCAGCGCCGAAAATATTACTCTTCCCAGTAGACCGCGACACCCACGAATTTTTTTGCCGCCTTTAGAGCAACGTTTTTGATGCCGCGAGTTTGTTTCAAACCAATCACGTGGTACATTGAAATGCACCACGTGAGGCCATTTTTTGTTGTGTGTCGCGTCATGACTTTTTCGTACTGCGTGATGTTCATTCACAACATGTTTATCTTCAAGAGGAAAACTTACCATGGTTTTTGTCTGCCATAGAACTGTCAGCACGGCCGCTGTTTATCAGCTGAAGATAAAATATGATCAGGACAAATTCAGAGTGGTTTTCTTAGACGCAAAACGCCTGGTAAGCTTTCCTCTTCAAGATAAACATGTTGTGAATGAACATCACGTAGTACACTAAAGTTATGACGCCGCACAGAAAAAAATGCCCTCACGTGGTGCATTTCAATGTACCACGTGAATGATTTGAAACATACTCGCGGCGTCAAAAACGTTACTCTGGAAGGCGGCAAAAACTTCATAGGTGTAATATGACTAAACCACAATTTGAAGTTTGAATTCAATTGTAAATGTTATAGTTTACTTTTCTTCACCGAAGTCAAAAGAAATCTTGGACTTATCAGTGCAATATGGCTAACAGTTGACCATTTTTTGACGCAAATTTCGGCGTCCGGAGGAAAATTGAATTACAGCCATAACATCATACTGTTACCTTAGTCATCCGTGTGGGGCTTGGGCGGGTTGGTTCGGGCAAAAAAAAAAAAAAAACAAATAAGGGAGTTAAATATTTACCAATGTGTTGCAACTAACCAAAAACACAAAAACTCGAGGGAACACAATAGTAAATTTTCCTATACTTACGCCATTTTCACGCCAATTTCTACGTCATAAATTTTCACTATGCCATGTTGAAAAATGCGTTAAGCCAATCAGGGTGTTCAATACACTACACGTGACCTATAGTTTCCTATCCAGTCTCTTCTACTATCCATGACGCTACCAAGTACGCGACTAAAAAGAAAAATAAATTTTCCTCCTGTGACCTCATCAAGTTTAATAAACCTGTACTAACACCAGGAATACCAGAAAAGCAGCTTATCGATAAACACTAACTGTTAACGGCTTCCACCTGAAAAACTAGCTGGTTTCTGCCGAACATTGTACTAAAACCCAAATGTAATCATGTAGCTGATGATGGCGTAGTGCGCGAGCAAAACAAGTACGAGAGACGCAAATGTTTTACTTACTGGCGATGTGACAGGAAAAAGTATAATATGAATAACGCGTGGTTACGCCTACATTTCATGCAATGAAATGGAAGTGGCAAGCCTATTTAACGCGATTAGTTTCTAGCTGTGAGGAAAAGCTATTTAGACTGTATTTTAACTGAACCAGAGGAAGGCTGTCAGAGACGCTAAAAGCGCTGGCGATTTTGTCTTTACAAACATACCAAAAGTGCTTTTTATGTTACCTTTTACCAAGTAAGAGAAAATGCTGATGTTAGCATTTTTGTTGAGATTCAAGGCTGATTATCTCGAGAAAATGAGTGGCTACCCACATATTTCTTTTTGAATTCCAATAGCCCTTGCAAAGATCTACTTTTTCCGCATGGTCCTAATTTGGCGCGAAAACTTTTGTATTTAGTAGGCACCGTCCTTAAGTTATCATCATAATCATCTCTTTTCTCGCCAGTAGGCGAATCAGACAGTCAGGTACCAGTCGTTAAAAATCGTGAATAAGTTCCTAAATCACAAATCGCAAATCCCAGGGAGTCTAATTAAGGTGTGTGCATGGTAGAAGAAGGGGACGGAAGTAGAGAAGAAGAATATTAAGGATTTTAACGTCCACATGTAGACGTAACTTTTAACTTGCTTATGCACAATATTTTTTCAAATAACAGTAAGGGGTATTTACCTACTATTGTTATCAATGATGAAATTTTCTAATCTTAAGGGAGGGGGGAGGTTAACATGAATTTAAGTAAATTTTAGGGAGTTTAAAAGGGGAAAAAAAGTTTTGGAACACCACCAAACAGTTGAACGCCTTGGAAAGGGCACCACAGGTTGGTGGGCGACTGTTTGGTGTACGTCCACCAATTTTTAACTTCACATTCTAATTTGAAAACATCATTTTGCCTATCCTTTGAGAAAAACTATTGATCCCCAAACATTAAACATACCCGAAAATCACCAAAAAATTTCCAAAACAGCCCAAAACGTAGATATGTGGGATGAGCACACAGATTTTTGACTGCTTGAAACGTGAACGAGATATTTGCGTTCAAACCATAATATATTGACTTCACTTGTTTCAGATGCTACTATCACATGGACTCTTCCTCCTCCACAACGTGGCCCGCTGCAAGCAGGTGACACCTCAGTTCGAACAACAATCCAGCAAGTTATTAACGGTTCTTCTGAGGCACACTTGACATGGAACTTCACTGTATCTGGTGAAACACTTGATCGCGTAAGATTCAATATAGGTAGTGTCCGAATTGGCCGAAAATCATCTTCAGGAATAGTTTCTATAGATTCTGTACTCAACTTTCAAGAACATTTTGACATCAGTCGCAGTGATCCAGCAACGTTGATTATTTACAACGTGACAGAAGCAGATGAAGCGGTGTTTTCCTGCATCGTAGAGACTACTGCAAGGGAATGGACGGATAAAATTGAAGTACGGATTGTTGGTAAGTCGATAAGAAACATGCTAGTATTTTAAATTTTATATTTTTAAAAAGGAAACAACATTTTTCATTTTACAAAAGCTGTTTCGACATTCCTATGTCATCTTCAGTTGCAAATGTTCGACCGTTGTACATTTGAGCTTTCACTGTGTACATGATTACGTTATAAAATTACGCTATAAAATTTACGTTATTAATTTGAATATTGGCATGCACTGGGAACAAAGGTTTGCGCGCGCGCCAACAGTATTTGAAACAGAATTTAAAAAAAACATTAAATAAAAGAAATGAATAATGAAAAAGTTAAAATCAAAGAGGGGCTGTATATTAAGTAGGAGATTAGCTGCAGTTGTGGTATTCTTCGAATACCACAACTGCTGCTAATTTCGCAATCTGATTGGCTAATTTACCGTTGTCGAAAAGAGTCAAGATAACGCTGCTCGCGTCAATGTGTCACGCAATGCCTTTTTCAGCTCGCGCTCTGAAAAATAGCATTTTCTTTGACGTTGATATTGTGTTAAAAAGCAAGTTGAAATGTGGTTTAGCGTAGACTGCACTCTTATCGACAACGATACGCATCATCACAGTGGTCAAAATTTCTTGTGGACTCACGAGGCCCAGCGGAGTTGGTCCACAACAAAAAACAAAAGCCGCTGAGACGACGTTTTAGCACGAATCCTTTGAAAAAAAATCAAACGTGAAAATTCTCTGAATATTATTGGGTTGCTAATAACTTGCCTACAACAAAAAGACTTGGACTGCTAAGATTCAAGTACAGATTGTTTGTAAGCGGCGATGTTTTTGTTACTAGAAATGAAATATCTCGTTCCCAGTGTCTCTCTCCTCTGTCTCCCTTAGTCGTTGGAAGAAAGACCCTGGTCCCTGTGGGCACGTGACCACCAGTGATACAAACGTTTCCACCGGGGAAGAGTCAACGAATATTTTTTTCGATTTCAACTGAAGCAAAATAATAAATAAATAATCACTTAATTTAAGTGTCAAATGTATTTAAATAAACGAATATTTCAAATAGAACATAAACTATTAAGAATCCCAACTGGTGGGAGACTCACCAGTTGGCTTTTTACATAATGCAGTCGAGGATTTGAGTTCGGGAGTTCCGAGAATAAATTCAGATAGCGGTAGGGTGAAGGATTTGAACCAGGAACCTCCATATTTCAAATCCAGCGCCCTAAACCTTTTGACCACGCTGCGTCCGCGAAAAAGAAAGGCGATGCTGGTCATCGCTATATTAAACCACACACGGGCACTGAAATAAACCTTTGAAATTCTACAGTCCTATTCTGACCGTCACAGAGATCAAACGAAATATATTTATATTGCATATCCAGCGTATACCTGATTTCAATTCCAGGCGATGGGATTTACTAAGAAGTAAAACTGTTTCGCTGTGTCATTTGCCTAAAACAACCTGACGCCACGTACATTGCTCGCTATATAACACGGTGTTTTATAA
Source organism: Micromussa lordhowensis (assembly GCA_964020085.1). Lineage (NCBI taxonomy): Eukaryota > Metazoa > Cnidaria > Anthozoa > Scleractinia > Lobophylliidae > Micromussa > Micromussa lordhowensis. Next base: position 20,581,618 of record OZ026599.1, on the reverse strand, counting down.
ACCATCTTACAAACTATAATTCTTGATTATGCCTAAATATAAACTTACATAAACCAGTGATGAACCTGATGCAAATCAAGTCGGCTGTGTGACAGAAATATTTTTCAACATCCAAAATACCGCACAAAGAAGAAATAAAGACATGATTGATCATCGCAGATACACACACAACTCTAGCAGTTGAGAAATTAAAGCCTGAAAAAAATTAGGCCTGAACGGGATTCGAACCCATGACCTCTGCGATACCGGTGCAGAGTGCTCTACTTACTGAGCTATCAAGCCATCTGGGAGCTGGTCGCTTTGTGAGCTCGTAATATACCCGTAGATGATGAAGAATATCAATGAACATATGAAAGATAATATATTTGAACTGTGGAGAAATATTTGATATATCATTCTAGTGCATGACTACCTTTTATAGCTACTGCTTTTAATCAATATTCAAACCACAGTTTTTTGCCCTCTGTGTTAAAAATTCTTTAAGTCTTAAGGGTAAATCAAGAGCCAAGAAAACGGGTTTAGATTTCGAGTGTTAGTGGAGCTCGAGTGGAAATTTTTAGTTGATACTCACATTCCAGGTCATGTCAGTTTTTTATTTGAGGACAACAGTTCTTTTGAGGATTACCTACACTCGCACAATCACACCAATCAAAAACCTTCTTTTGCCTTTTCGCTTACGCAAGCGTTCGAGCTCCTTTTCCTAGTATTCCGCAGCCTCCTAAAGTTCTGCGGTTCAAACCCACGATAAATCCCATACCGGCGGTGAAGACTGTCTGTGACACAGGCTATTCGTTGTATATTGTTATCGTAGATTGTGTGCCCGTCGACGTTTCCCTCTGAAAATGTAAACGGAACCGCACAACGGCAAATGTACAAAACTTGGGGAGGTGAACTCTGAGCAACTCGCTTGGCTAGCTGGAGGGTAGAAATCCGTTACAAATTTCTGGATACCAGGATCTGCGGGAACTGGAATTTGAACAGACAAAAGACTTACATTGAACTTCAATTTAACCTACCTTTTTTCCTCTTCTCGACATAAATCCAAGTGTATCAGAGTATTCGAAAATAGTACCGAGTGTAAATCGAATTGCAGTTACAATGTTGCTTGATTTATATCGGCGATTGCATGATTATTACATAGGCTAGATGAACAACGAATGTCACACACAAGTTCAAATACCTAAAACACGACATGTACATTTCACCTGTCAGGATCATAATGTATCAAAACGTTGTTGAGAACCAAGGTTGTTTATATTTTTGCAATCCGGCTAATAATGGTCCTCGTGGCCACAAATGATTTTAATTATTCCTATTTTCTTAGCTTTTTCATGGATCAACTGGCTTCTGCAGTCGCATGGAAAAGCCCCCACCACCCCCTCCAACGACCCTTTCGCTTATTGGTATTTATATTGCCACCATTATTTACTACTGCCTGGGCTGAAAGAAATTATTCCACGACCCTATTATTGAGAATCTAAGCCAGATTTTTTAGCACATGATTTATTTCCGTAGGTCTTCTGAAATTTATCCCTGTTTTCTGGTCGTTCTTTCTTTGCTAAGGTTTGCTAAGGTCTCTTAAGAGTTCATAGCTTTGTTAAGCTCTTGCCGTATTTCTTTTTTGACTAGAGTGCTTAACTTAGATAATTTGACTTCAGTACTTTAATCTACCGAAGACTTTTGAGCCGCTCTGAGCTACTATTTTAACTGAGCGGTGGATCAAACATCATGCACGTTTCCAAACGTTTGGCCTCTCAGGGGTGAAAAACTTCACCAAATTTGAGAAGCATGACAGAGGAAACTACCTTGGTCTTGTAGAGTTAGTTACCTACTCATCTGGCTGTAATTTGTTTGGTTGTTTTTTTTAGCACGGTTCAGTTTTTAGATCGCACATTTCGTTTTAGGAGTATTAGCTGCTCTTCCTTGTCGTGCTTATGGGTGGGTTAAAACTCAAGCTGTAAATTAGTTTCACTTTGCGTCTTTTCTTAACTTGATCAAAAAAAAGGGAGAAGTGTCATCACTTAGTTTATTATTAAGATTAGTGTATTCATGTGCTTAATTTTAAAAACATATCTGCAGCTTGGTTGAGTCTTCATGCATTCTTTTCAGTTGAAACCAGTTTTACCAGCAGTCCAGTGGTGACCAGACAGTCAATGAAGGCATCTGTAATTATCTTAGTGGGTGCGGTCTTGTCAAAATATGTCAGTGTGCATGTTTCTGCCATTTTCTGTTTGAAGGATTCAAAGGACTTTGTCTGTTCCGGCCCAAATTCGAATGGTGTCTCTTTCTCGGTCAGTCTTCGCAGCGGTTCAGACAACGCTGCAAAGTGGGATATGAACCTGCTACTGTAGTTGGCTAAACCCAGAAAGCTGTGCACATCTGTGGCATTTTTCGGTTCCTCCGCCTCTACCACTGCTTTGACTCTATCTTCTGTAGGCCCAAGGCCTTTCTCTGAAAGCAACCAGCCTGTCCATGTTGAACAAACATTTCTCGGCGTTCAAAGTGAAACCACACTCCTACAGGCGCTCTATAGTTTGCCCGAGCCGCTTGTCATGTGTTTCTTTGTCAGGGCCATTCACCACGATATCATCTGAAACGTTTTCTGCACCTTTGATACCTGCCTGAACTGAAGCGATTTCATCCTGATATTGTTCTGGGGGAACAGACACCAAAGAGTAACCGTTTGTATCAAAACAACCCATCGGGTGTGGCAAAGGTTGTGATTTCCCTGGACTCTGGTCGCAGCTCTAACTGGTGGTATCCCCACTTGAGGTCCAATTTACTGAAGACCTCTGAACCGTTCATAGTATGTAACACCTCGTCAACCGTGGGTATTGGGTATCGTCTTCGCATGATGGCCTGGTTTGCCTTTCTCATGTCGATGCATAGGCGGATTTCCCCATTGCTCTTTAGAACGATCACGACAGGGTTGACCCAAGGTGCTGGACCCTCCACTGGTTCAATTATTCCTAGGTCCAGGAGTTCTGTAGTCTTATCTTGGACCTTTTCCCTGAGATTGAATGGTATTCTTCTGTAAGGCTGTGCCACAGGTTTCACAGTGGGGTCTATATCCAGGGATATTTGCTTATTTTTCAACTTCCCGACACCTTCAAATACGTCTGGGTACTGTTGCTTCAATTTGTTGGCTTACGTTGTTACCACAGCAGCATTAATTCCAACCTTTAACACCCCCGGTTCTGTTGCTGTTGTCTTTCCGAGGAGTGACACTCCCCTACCTTGGATTACCAGGACTTCAGCTCTTGTGGATCTATCACAAACACCCATTTTACACTTTTTTTTTTGTTTCAGTGTTTTATTCGATATCACATCACTTTCAAGAAACGATACAGTTACTTACGTTACGTACAGTACAACTTCTTGAATTACTAATGACACGGATATTTACATTACTTACAGTACACTAAGTAACATTACTTACGATACAGCTATTAACATCTCTTACAGTAACTTATGATATATACAAGTCTACAACGCCATTAACTAAGTACATCGACAGCTGCGTCCACATTTACATAATTGTTCTCATACAAACAGCTTACATAACTTAGTACTTCCAATTTAGCGAAGAATATTTCAGTGCAAAACGTAAACGTTAAAATGACTGAAAGACAAAACATTTATCCTGCATACTTATATTAATGGTACATGTAAGAGTAATAGTAAAGTTAAAGAAAGCAATTTGCCCATTTCGATTGTAGAAATTTTATATTATTGCCTTTTCGTGCAATATATGCTTCTGTTTCATACTTGAGTTCAATTTTAGCCTTAAATCCAACGATATTTGGCAAAGTTTGGTTTCTTCTACAGTCCCACAAGTAAATCTTTGCAATCAGTAAAAAGTAGTTTAGTAAGGGGCATTGTCTTGTTATGACGCCCACTATGATATCCTCTAATGCTAGATGAATTTGCTCATCTTTTACCACTGACCAGTACCATTCAAAATCCTTCCAAAATACTATCGAGAAGGGACAGTGGTACAACAAATGGGTTAAAGTTTCTGATGCGCTTTTACAAAAGGTACAATCTTTGTGTGAAATAAAACCAATTTTGTAGAGCTTCTCATTTGTATAAAGGATTCTATTAAGTACCTTATACTGAAAAGCTCTGACGTAAGGTTCAAGAGCAACTATATGTGGGAGTGAAAAGGCTTGTTGCAGTTGCTTTTCTGATAGGTTGAAATCCCTATGAAGAATGGTGATTGCATTAGGTAGTTTGGCTTTTTTGCTAATAAGTAGTAAATAATAATCCCTTGACTTTTTTTTGTTCACACAAAATACCTCGTCACCATTGCCTGTGGAGAAAGATGGAATAGTAGAAGACGGAGATGTACTTGTGTTATTGTCCTTCAGGTGAAAAGGAATGGAGTCCCGAAGGCCCGTCCAGATAAGAAAATTAGATTTTTTTTATGTTCCTTGCAGCAATCTCAAAGGAATCGACATTATTGCAATTTAAAAGGAGATCCCTCAGGAACACTACACCTGAAAGGAAGAAATTTTTATAGAAAACTGGACTACCGTCTATACGAATATCCCGATTATTCCATATTATATTATGCCAGTCCTTTGCAGAAGCAAAGTCTTCACGAAAATCTGACCACCATTTTAAAAGTTGAGAGTAAAATAGAGAAGGAACCGAGATGTCCTTAACTTCGTAATTACAGTTAAACATGAACAGGCCTCCGAACTTTGTTAAAAGGTGAGAGAGGTACCATTTCCAAGGGCCTTTCGTGACATTATATATCCTATGTAGCCAGGCCAAACGCAAAGATTTAATCATACAATCTAGGTCAATCATTCTTAAACCGCCTTTAGCGTAATCGTTAATTGTCGAAAGACGAGTTGTCTTATCTGGTCCATTCCACAAGAATTTGTAAACTAGTCGATTTAACTCCTTCACAAATTCATCCGCAACAGGCACGAGGGAGCATATGTAAACAAATTTCGGTATAACTAGGGATTTGATGACAGTCACTTTGCCATAAAGTGATAAACCTCTACAGGACCATAGGTTCAGGAGTTTTTTTATCTTATCCAAATTCTCAATGAAGTTTTTCTCTCGAAGAAGGGCTGGATCATATGAATAATATACACCTAAGGCCTTGATAGGTTCCCGAGGCCATTTAATACCGAAAGGTTTAGAGTTGTTATTTCTACAAGATCCGATCCACATTCCTTCTGTTTTACTGTAGTTTATTGCTAAACCTGAAAGCAGTTTGAAAGTATCTGATAAATCGAAAAAAGATCGGGCTGAGCTAAAGTCAGCAAGGGTTGCTGTTGTATCGTCTGCATACTGTAGCAGTTTGGTTTCTTGACCATCAATTGAGATGCCTCTAATATTTATATTCTGCCGTACAGCGATCGCCAGAACTTCCACAGCTAATACAAAGAGATAGGGAGATAATGGATCCCCCTGCCTGACCCCACGTTCCAAGGCAAAGAAGTCCGACGCAAAGCCATTATTTATAACACAACTTTGAATATTCTTATAGAAAATTTCTGTCCAGCGGATAAAATCTGGGCCAAAATTGAAAGCTATTAGGCAGGCGAAAAGAAAGTTCCATTCAAGGCTGTCAAAGGCCTTGTGAAAGTCTATAAAAATCAGTAGCCCGGGAATGTTTTTTGACAGTGTAAAATCCATCAAATCAAAAATAGATCTAACTGTCTCGCCAATGTAGCGATCATTGATGAATCCGGTTTGATTGTGATGAACAATAGTGGGTAAAACATTCTTAATTTTAGTGGCGATAACTTTCGACATTATTTTAACATCTACATTTAATAATGAAATTGGCCGCCAATTTTCTAGAAAGAGACGGTCTTTGCCCTTTTTTTCAATAAGAGTTATCACTGCCTGTTTTTGAGAGCACGCTAATTCACCTTTTTCAAAGCATTCATTAATACAACTAATGAAGGGTTCTTCAATCAAGGGCCAACACCTTTTATAAAATTCAATCGGGATTCCATCATTCCCTGGGGTTTTGTTATTCTGAAAAGAATCCAGGATACTTTTGCACTCCTCCCGATAGATCTTTCCTTCGCACAAATATTTTTGTTCATCTGTGAGTTTAGGAATATTTCAATTCATCAGAAAAGTCTCAATAGCGTTATTATTTAAACATTTGTTCGTACTCGTATACAAATCTTGGTAAAAGCGCTTCTGTTCGGCAAGAATGACTGTTGGATCAGTGATCAATGAATTGTTATTATGGAGTTTCCGCATATGTTTCTTTACGTGGTTTCGTTTTTCCAAATTGAGAAAGTATTTGGAACTTTTTTCACCATATTCATGCCAACGAGCTCGCGCCCGAATTATTATCCCTCTGGTTCTCTCTTCGTAAAAGGATTCTATCTTTTCTCGCGCCGTAATCAACATATTCAAATTGTTTTCACACGAATCGTTTTCATAAATCTGTTTAGCCCAGACATACTCTTTTTCTAATTGAGCCTCTTTTTCCTTTCTGCTTCTAGCTCTTTCCTTCGAGAACTGTATTGCATGGTCCCTTATATTAAATTTTGTCCATTCCCAGACGCTTCTGTCATCAGACAATTCTTTTTGACCTTCTGCAACCCACTTTGGTATTAAATGTGAAATTTCCTCTATATAGATGGAATCATCTAGAATAGCGCAGTTCATTTTCCAGAAACCCTGACCTTTCGCATGTTTTAGCTCCTTGTCTTCCACCACGAGCAAAATTGCGGAATGATCTCTTTTGAGAGCTGGAGTTATGTCGGTTGATTTTATCCAATCTTGTAAATTATTGGAACTTACACTTAAAACTTCCTTTCACTGGTAATGGCCGATTTGATGCATACGAGTGCAGCTTTTTGCCTGGAGTGGCAATCTGTGACTCACACTTCACTCCCTTTGCCTTCAGCTGTTCCCATGACCACTCATCAATAATATTGCTGTTGGCCCCAGAATCTATTAGCATTTTAAGGTCTACCCCACCTATCTGAACAGTGGTCAGTTCTGAATGGTCTCCCTCATTGATACGGAATGCATAGCCATGCTGGGAGTCACTGGGTTCCATTCCGACCTGATGAGCACAAGGTTTTGTCTTGCAAACCTTCTCAAAGTGATCCCTCCCCCGACACTTTCTGCAGGTCTTGCCTTTTGCAGGGCACTGAGGATCACGACCAAAATGGCCCATCAAACCACATCTATAACAAGTTTTGTCTTTCTCTTGGGGCTTCCCTCGTGTGTTGATATTCAGATTGTTAGCCCTCTCATTGACTCTGTTAATACTCTCTGATTCCTCCCCTTTTACCGAAAGTACAGTTTCAATTTTTTCACATTGGGCAGCGACCTCTAAGGTACGTTTTAAGTTCAGACCTTGGCCTTCTTCAAGTAATTTGCGTTTAATGTAGTTTGAAGTACACTTATTCAAAACTGCATCTCTAATCTGGTTATCGACATCGGTGCCAAAATCACAATCTTTCGCTGCTTTTTTTAAACGTGTAGCAAATTGTTGAACGGTCTCACCTGGTTTCTGCGAGATTTGATGGAAGGTCTGGCGGGCGAATGCCGAGTTCACTTGTGGTACGAAATAGGCATTTAAGGCTTCGACTGCACGGTTGTAGTCTGTGGCATCTCCAGTTTCGGTCAAAGTGGTAAATATCTCCTGCACATCAGGCCCAGGCAAGTGGGGAAGCATTGCTCTTCGCCTCTGCTTTGCCGCTACTGCGGTGTTTCGCCCACAATAAGTCCTTTCCCGTCTGCGTATAGTTCCAAGGAATTTAACCATCTTGTCCATCGTGGGCCGATTGTCGCTGGGTCAGAAAAACAATCAAATCTTGGTAACACATTCTTTTCCATCGCCAAATTACTCTAACATGTGATGAGGCTACTATCCTCGTCGCCAGTGTAGTGTTCCCTGGATCAATAGCGCATTCAAGCCACCAGATTTAACTCAAGATATTTTTATTGCGGTCACAATATGGCGACCGCTATCAAAAGCACATGGTAAGGCTCTCCCGGCATACTTAGCGGCCCGATAAATCACAGTTTTCAAAAACGTTGAACGACTTTCTACATACATGGCGTGTTCTGTCGTGTTCTTGGGTTACTAGCTGAATGGAGTTGACTATTAATTCCAGATTAAGAAGATATTTCAGTGAGTTCGCAGCCTTTGACCGTGTTTCAAGAGACGATAGAAGATTCTGCTGGAAATATTTCGAATTTCGAAATATTTTCGAATGACGTCATTTCCCGCATTTTCGGGATTGTTCTATTCGCTCAGATTTACTAAATTCGTGTTTTGTCCTTGAAATAGCATTTATACACATGGCAGTGGTGTTAATACAGTATTTGACAAAAAGGATTACAGAACGCGTTTTAATATCAGTGGCCACCTTGATAATAAACAGAGTCACTGAAAGAGTACAAGCGGTTTACGAATGTGGGCTTGAAACGGTGATGAACAACTGGAGATACAGGATACGTGTCATTGTCATACATGTATATATAGGTGAGAATTATAAGGAAGAATTTAATTTTAAATTTTAAGTGCAAGCATGAGCCTTGAGAATACATGTCAGGTTGGAATTATATATGTAAAGATATGATACATGAAAGTATTTTACTGCTCCTTAAAATAAAGCAGTATTAGAACACAAGACCTATACAGTAACGGTACAGCTCAGTCTACTAGCACAGCTATGAGATGAATTGGTAGCTGCCCTTCCAAGGAGAATAAGACATGTGACCCCAGAACTACAGGGATACCATTTGTAAGTTACTTGGCATATATATTTTTTAACTCCAGTTTAATTTAAAGGACACACATTTACACTATTTAAAGAGCTAATATTATACTAGTACATACTCCACTTATACTCTACTTACTACTTATACAATACTTACATAATACTACTCTTAATACAGCACAATTACATTAACAATTGGCCTATTTACAATGTGTAACACTAAAAAGATGATGCAGTTCATTGGCATAGAAATCGTTATTACCATATATACGACAAGTTTTTTTCATTTAAAACGTTCAAAGGCCTTGCTTTAGGAATTTGTTATTTTGCTTACATGGGCTAGCTCAGTGGCTTACATGGGGGAATTTATTACGGGGGAATTTATTTCCATTTAAGGGCCCCTTTATAGGATACTGTTGTCGGGCTAACTGTGGCAACATTCAAGGACTTTTAGTTGGGATTTTGTTACGTGATAATCATCCTCGTATCTTTTCTACATTACCGCCTTGCAATTTTACATTTTTTACATTTTTTATTATTTTTTACTCACTCTTATGTAACTCTCGCTTTTAGATACGGTGTTTTTTAATTTCTATTGTAAAAGTTGTCATCCATCTCAGAAATAATTAACTCTATTGTTCACTTTACGACACATTAGGAACTTACAAATTATCCATTTTTGTCAAAGTTGTTTTTCTGTCTACTAGCTAGTTCGCTTTTTCACCCACTCATTAGTACTTCTTTGTAAATTTCCTGTAATTACGTAATCTGTTTACTTCGTACCTATCACTTTTAAACTTATTTAAGATCTTGTAACCGACTTAGTTTTAGCCAAGTATTTTTAAGCTTGTGAACACTGAGGAAGCCCGAAGGGCGAAACGTTTGTTCTACATTAAACATGGACCTGTGAGTAGTTTG
>OZ026599.1:20552451-20571774 GCA_964020085.1 Micromussa lordhowensis | reverse complement strand
AAGACCAATTATGAGTGCCATTGGTTCTCCCACATATGAATTATCCAAATACCTCGCCAACATCTTGTCACCACTTCAGAACAATAAATACACAGTAAAGAACAGTGCATCTTTCGTTGAAAAGATCCGCTTTATGTCAGTGGATCCCGACGAAATCTTAGTATCCTTTGACGTCGTGTCACTGTTTACTTGCATTCCTACCTTTCTAGCCATAGAAGTTGTTAAAGAGAGACTGGACCTTGATCAATCACTACCAGAGAGAACAAACTTATCCATCCAAAATGTCATCGCTCTTCTACAGTTCGTCCTCGACAACAATTTCTTTGTGTTCCAAGGTGACCATTACAAACAAATTTTCGGTTGCCCGATGGGATCTCCAGTCAGCGCCATCTTAGCCAATCTCGTCATGGAACACGTCGAAGAAAAGGCCCTCTTATCGGCTCCAAACCCTCCCAAATGGTGGTTCAGATACGTAGATGACAGCCATGTGTGCGTAAAAAGGGAACATGTGGATGAATTCCACTCACATCTCAATTCTATCAATACCAACATCAAATTTACCATCGAGATAGAATCAGAAGGTTCCATCGCCTTCCTTGACACAAAAACAACTAGACAAGACGATGGCTCGATCACCGTGTCTGTTTACAGGAAAGCTACCCACACCGACCGCTACCTTGATTTCAAATCACACCACCATCCCCAGCATAAACGCTCGGTCGTACGCACCCTCATGGATCGCGCAAAGAATATTCCATCCACCGAGGGAGAAGCATTACGAGAAACTAAGCGAGTAGCGGAAGCCCTCACCGCTAATAACTATCCTGCCAATTTCATTCACAATGGCCGCCAGCTAAATAGACATCAAGAAGTGAATGACACCGACCATCGCGGCATGGTTATTTTGCCCTACGCCAAAGGTTTCTCCGAGAGAGTCGCCAAAGTTCTTCGAGGCTTCAACATCAAGGTCGCTCATAAACCTATTCGTACAATCTCTAACATACTTAAAAAACCGAAAGACAAGATCGAGAAAGAGGCGTCCAGAGGAATCGTATACAAAATCAAATGTAAAGATTGTGATTGTGTTTACATCGGTCAGACATCGCGCGCGTTAAAAACACGCGTCAAAGAACACGCAAAGGCCATAGCAAAATTAGATGAAAACTCTTTGTTGGCCAAACACCACATGCGCCACAATCACCAAATAGATTTGGCGAGCGTCGAAATTGTTGACAGGTCATCGGCATGGCGGCAAAGACTTGTTCTTGAGGCTTGGCATTCCGTACGAGACACGAACGCTATAAACGAACACATAGCGCTTCCAAACGTTTACAATAACATAAAGGATGTGTAGAAGTAATTAAGAATACTCTAGAGACTTTTGTTAAAAAATTTTAAAATATTCTTTCTAGGTGCGATTTAATTTCAACACACATTATATACCATCAGGACGCCGTTAGATATTTGCATTTTTGCTGAAGAAGGCAACAGCAGTTGCCGAAACGTCCATCACAATATTTTAGCCAGTGTCAACTCTTTTTTATATATATCTTTTATCGAATCTTTTAATATGCCTGGCTACACACCAAACATTTTCAGTTATTATGACTTATGATGTTTCGCAGCTACGAACCTACTAATATATATGACGAAGCATTCGGGAAAAAAATAACCCACATTATATTAACAACAACCGTCTTCCTTTCGAAAACAAAGTCGAAACAATCTGACATCAGTGTGAAATCAATGATATCATGATTTCACACCAGCCTCACGGTTGGACGTGTTGCTGTGACGGAATACAATGTACTAGCACAAAATCATTAGCATAATAAGTATTGTAAAGTCTGTTTACTCTCCAAGCTAGAAATGGACGATTAGAAGTTCCGTAAGATATTCTGTACTAGTTTTACCGATATTTTTTAAGCTTTTCACACCTTTTAACTTTTTAATAGCCACTAGTGTCTTCCCAGACTGTCCACGAAGATTTATTGCTGTTCCCTTGGCAACCTGACCAAACGCACCTTTACCAATGATCTTTTCTAGAGTCACCTGTTGTCTAGGAACCTCCCAGGAGCGTGTCGACGGATGAAGAGGTGCGTATTGGCTGCTTTGTGAAGCGTTTGATGATACATTACTTCCTCTATCTTCTGATACGTTTTCTAATCGAGAAGCCTGATTCAGTGACGTGTACTGGCTTTGACGGGAAACTCCAGAATTTTGAATCCACGCGCGGTCTTCGTCCAGTCCAATGTTATCCATTTCCATTTGAGTCTAATACGCGAAAAATTATTAACACATAGTTGACGTTTACAGATTACTTTTTCTTAAAGCGAGATGTAATTTAATCTGAGTCAACTGTATAACTAATTCAGACAAGAGGGGTGATGAAAACTTTACAGAACAACCGGCTTGAGAACCAATTGTCTTCTTAATGTACATGGTAATGACCTCAGATGAGACTCAAATCCAAATGCTTGCGGATTGGTCAATGTCACATGCAAAACGCGTGACCTTGGACAATAGGCAAAAATCCAGAATATCACTTCGTTGTCGCGATAAGGAGATTTCTGTCCCCAGAAAATACATGGCCATGTTAAAGACATTTGACACCCTTCTGCCCAAGTGCGGCAGTTTGATTTCTTACCCGACGGAACACTTTTCAAAGTTGATATTTGTGAGAAAAATCCTTCTCCATCGACCTTGCGAGGCGTGTGAAACTAGTAATACCGCTATTGGAGGACTGTTTAGTCATCTATTAAAGATTTAAACGGCATATTTTGTGTTTTGAGTTGAATACCGTCGAGAATTACGCTGTCTTCGAGTGTCGAGAATTACGCTGTCTTCGAGTGGGGGTTTTCGAAGCGGCTAGAGACGAAAACTACTTTCGCCCCGTCACTAGCCGCCTTGTTTAGAAAGAAAAAAGAAATGGAAACGAAGAAAAGAAAGGAAGACGAAAATCAGAAACTATATACTTAGTAGCTGCAGATGTGCATGCAAGTTGGAAGAAAGTAAAGTGTAGGGGGCTTGTATTCAACGGACACGGCCTTCACACAACATAAACATGATAAATATTCTTTACAAACGAAAGGTCAAAAGCCAGCGGATGAAGAGATCTTCGAAAGGCACGTGAAACTCCAAGCTGACTCGCGGGGAATTCGTGGCGCGCGTGATAGTATTAGGCTATTTATTGGTTAAAAAAATTGGTGTCAATCAAGACCACACATGCGCTTTATCGTGACAATGGCCCTTTAAGACTGAACAGCATATCGGATCTAAAAATACCAATTGCCCAAAAAGAAAAAAAAAAACACTAAATGATGTAAACGACCGTTGCATCATTTGTATATAATATTTTGACCTTCTTGACATTTTAAGCTTCTTTATCGGTTTTTGACTATTTGTAACAATATACGCACAATGGCTCAAAGATGGCCTAAGTTGAGAAATAATAATGTCCTTTTACGTCATATGACGTCATCTCTGCAGTATGTTATGGACCTCAAGGGAAGTACGTTTGGACGTGCCACAAATCCTGCAAGTTCCACTGGCATAGTTTAAATGCTCATGAGTGACAGGTTGACGGCCTCAACATCTTCCTCAACCGAGCAAAGAGTTAATTACAGTCAAGTAAAAGGCAGCTCAAGTAATACTTTTTATCACATGAACCGTACGGCCCCGCGCGCAATTTCCTTGCAAAACCATAAAAGAAAAGGTCCCGTATGAGGGCCGTACGCGTCTAAGTGATAGGGCCGGAAAAACACGTACGGCCCTACTAGAAATGCGTACGGCCCTACTAGAAACGAGTGCGGCAAAATCGATGCGTGTTAATGGCAAAAACGATATTTTGTTGCTGCCAAAGTTTGTTCTCTCCACAATGAGTCATGAAAGTGAACATTCTGAGAGCGAATTTTACTATCCAGGCGAATTGTCCCATGCAGAACTACTTCAGTCGCCAACTCAGTCCGAAAGAAAAGAAAGAAATTTAACACTCCTCGCAAATGAAACCAACAAGCAAACAGGCGGTCAAGGAAGCAACTTTTCCGGGTAAACTTTCCAATAATTAACCTTTCAAATAAGCAAACAGTCGGCGAAACTTCTTTACTTCAAAGGCATCAAAGAATTCATCGTGGGTCAAAAGAAAGAAAACCGAAGAAGTAAACAAAGTACGATATAAATGTTTTTTTCGAGTTTCAGAGTTTCTGGGAGAAGTTGGTTGAACCAGAAAAATCACAAACATACCATGTGTGGAGTAGGATAAACTGCTCTGTAGTTTCTACGTCTGTGTTATTTGAAGAGACAAAACTGAATGCGAATACAAGTTCATTACCGCAAGTTTCATCCAGAACTCGCTTTTGTTTAACCGTGTAATTTCCACTACACCAGCAAAGTCAACAAACCCAGGCACTGTTTGCAGGAGCCAACATGTGTCATAAATATTCAGTTGCCCGGTTGTCCCTTGTTTTAGAGAATCCAGGAGGTCGACAAATAGCTTGAAACGACGCCGGCATTTTCGTGAGTCTTCAGATGAAGATTTGTAAACAATTGCAGTGAAGCGTGAAACGACCTTTTGTCACTCACTAAGTTTTTGGTGGCTTGACATATTTTTGACAGCTTTTTGTCGACTTTCTGTTGGTTTTTTAGCATGAAGAAAAATGAGAACATGAATTGTGTTTTTCGATGAATTGTGAGTTTCTTGTTCGACGCGAAGAAACTGATAAATGACAAAGTTTTGTTGTAGAAACTTTCATGTAATTGTTCCGCGCGCGCAGCCGTCTGATCCTATGTAATCCCGTCCTATTTAGGCTCGAACAGAATTTTCAAAATTTCAACAGTACGTAAGTGGTCATACGATTACGATAAAATGCTTATTGACTGAGTAAGGTCGGGCCGGACGGGAAAATATTTGGCTCTCGGTCAGGACGTACGGACCTCCAGCCAAATATTTTCCCGTCCGGCCCTTCCACTCAGTCAATACGTACATAATATTGACTACTTTAAAATGTACTTTTTGTTATGTAAACACCTACATTTATTTTGTCCCTTTCCTCATTAGATGCTGCTCGATTTACCCTAAAAGACAATTAACCAACAAATTATTTTTCTTATAAAGAAAATGTATATCCAAGGAACAAATACATAACCAGTGTAGCTAAGTTTGTAGTATATGACACTTCAAAATCCATTGTTTATGGGTTCGTTCCCAGATCCCAACGCAAGGTGTTTAAGAGTGAGAATAAAAAAAAATGTTATGGGCTAGCTTTCTATGGCCAGTAGTAGTACATTTTAAAGTTATAAAACGTATTCTATAACTTGTGAAATGAAAGGCCTCACCACTCCAAAAGTTCTAACGACCTTTGAACGGGCTTGGAGTTTTGTGCTACTATACTGCCCCTTAATGAGTTGCAAGTCTATCGCAGGGTTCTCTCCCAACATTTTATTCGTCAATATCCATTTATACACCTGGGTGGAGAGTGGCACTGTGAGAGTAATGAGTCTTGCCCAAGAAAATAACACAATGACCCTGGCAGGGTTAGAACCCAGACCGCTCGAGCCGGGTCCAGCGCACTATACACCAGGTCACCACGTCTTATTTCTTCATTTAAGTGGCACATTTCAAATAGCGACATCATTCAGCAGAATCAACATTAAGACCTTAGTGAGGAAATAAACGAATACAAATGCGCTGCTCTGACAAGCTTACCTATCCCTTGTTGCCGTCCCTAAAAGGAGAAAGATGAATTGATTAACATTATAATCAAGTCGGAAGGAGAAAGTATGGAGAAATGGACAAGACTTCTCATTACCCCACCTACAAAGTAACAAAACTGAGCTCAGCTGGTGCCAGAGGTCTCTGAACAAGGCGTTATGAGCTACATTGGGTGTCAAAGGACTGATGATGAAGGATTTAAAAAGGATAAAAATCTTGTAAGTTAACACGTACTGTCTCAGCTGTCTGGTTCAGTTACGCATGGGTTCTGGCAACTATATTATATCTACATCTACGGAAGCAGGCCGTAACGATTTTTAAAAAGGGAAATAGTCTAGAAGTCAGTGTTAAGACGTATTCAGAGCATTATAGAATATTGTTTACCTTTTTTGTGAAGCCATAAGATGTAGACAACAAGAACAATGATTATGACAACAAGGATACCGACAACAACTTCCAATACGGTGCAGCTGCAAGCACAATCCCCGCAAGCTTGAATTGTCACTGTGGTATAATCAGAAACGTCATCAGATCTCTTACAGACCTCTTTCGCGTGCCAGGCATGACAAATATGTCTGTCTTTCTATCTGTATGTTTGTCTGTCTGTGTCAGTGTCTCTGCCTATATGTCTGTCTCTCTGTCTTTCTGTCTCTGCCTGTATGTCTGTCTGTATGTCTGACTGACTGACTGGCTTCCCGTACTTGCCTTTACATCATTCCAAGGTATTTAGTTTCCCTTTGTGCGAGCTTGGCAAATACAACACCCTAACGTTTTAAAGTTCTCCCTATCTAATCGTACTATATATTCTAAGATTACAAAATGCTTAAAGCTAATAAATGTAGTATTAGAGTTCCATTCTTTTCTAATCTCTAGTGTTAAATTATTTTACATTCATCCGGTGTGCGAGCTGAATTCCGTGTAAAATAAAGTTAACAACAGATATACAAGGGACCACGGACCTTTGTGGTATTTTGAAGGAAACAGCAGTCAATCTAATACACAATCAATCTACATTAGTTTGCTTACTGTCAGATGAGCTGGAAGGTTTTGTGGCCATGGTGGTTGTTATGCCAGTGTATCGTGTTCCTGTTATGGCACTCACATTAAAATCTCCAAAATTTCCACTTTTGACAGCATCTCGAAGTATAGAGAGTACCTCGCTTTCTCTTACAATGGAACGGAACTTCAGGGCCATATCAACAGTCACACTTCCACACCTTGGAAGAAGAACAGCGACAATTTAAGTTCAAACTTAACTGATGATCAAAATGAGCTGGACCCTCCTTCACTTCAAAAATTTCCTTTTTGCTTGAATTCTGTTTGCGCTTAACCACTTCCTAGTCCATTTCTTTTAACACTAAACAAAACGTCACACACAAAAAGTGACAGTGCGAACACAACTAATCCACATGTGATCGGCTGAAAGTTTTCTGCCTAAAATTGAAGTCTAAACGACAAAGCTAGGGACATTTCTGAAGTCCAATTAATCAATTGGAAACTGTTTGCACACCTGATATGTTTCTGTTCCACACCTTCATAGCCCAGTTTACCATCAAAGGTCTCGTCGATCTGAAAATTGACAATTTAAATAAATCATGTTTTTATTCCTACACATTTTTAAGGTAATTCCTCTGAAATAAAAGTGACAATAGATTTTCGTTGGAACTTTGTCCACTGAATATTTATCATATGAGAACTTCAATTTTGAAATAAAAAAGGGGGGTGCCCATGCTCGTTAATAAGCACTGAGACACTGAAAATACCCCATTTTAGCATTACTTAATGCTTATTAGAAGAACGCATTCCCAATAATAATTGTAAACTTTTGTGACCGAGACTTATGAGAACATGCATTAAACTACAGTCAATACGTTGTGTCGGACGCAAATAGACATTTTAAGTTTGAATTAGACAGAAAGCTAAATCCTTGATTAAAATTTGAACCAAATCTCTTGACATGGTTACCAAACGGCAAATAGAAAAGACCACAGTGTATCTCAATTTTCAGCAATAGAAATCAGATCAGTCTTTT
Source organism: Micromussa lordhowensis (assembly GCA_964020085.1). Taxonomy (NCBI): domain Eukaryota; kingdom Metazoa; phylum Cnidaria; class Anthozoa; order Scleractinia; family Lobophylliidae; genus Micromussa; species Micromussa lordhowensis. The sequence goes on along the minus strand of OZ026599.1, from coordinate 20,564,032 downwards.
CTCACGGAAAGCTTATGATAAGTTGATTACAACGACTGGAAAAAAAAGGTGGGGTGCCCATGCTCGTTGGTGAACTATAGCCATTTCTCAACTGATAGTTAACAATTAGACCCGTAGCCCGAAAGGGCTACGGGTCAATAGCCCATGAGGCTTAGCCTCATGGGCTATTGGCCCGTGGCCCTTGAGGGCGAAGGGTTTAATTAACAATTAGACCTGTAACCCGAAAGGGCTACGGGTCAATAGCCCGCGAGGCGAAGCCGAATGGGCTATTGACCCGTGGCCCTTGAGGGCGAAGGGTCTGATTGTTTTAGTATCACCCAACTAGTGGGACAGAAAAGGGAATAATAAAGTTTGCAAATGCAAGTTGAAAAAATATTTATTTGGCGAAAAAAGCAAAAGAAAAACTGGCGAATTTCGTACTCGATGACTATTGCTAATAGTCCCCTAGTAGCGTAGCCAATCAAAATGAGGGATTTGCATTAGTTGGGTGATACTAATTGTTTTAGTAGCACCCAATTAGTCGGACAGAAATGGCAATAAGAAAGTTAGCAAATGTAAGTTGAAGAAATGATTATTTGGGACTAGAACGAAAGAAAGCGTCACGCTCGATGGCGCTTGAGGACTATTGCTAATAGTCCTCGAGTAGCGTAGCCAATTAAAATGCAGGATTTGCATTAGTCCACTAGTTGGGTGATACTAAAGCTCAATATCAAGGCAAATCCGCCATTTTTGTAATATGCGCGTGCACAAGGGCGCGCTAAATGACGCCATAAATTATGCGCAGAAAGGATGCGCAATGCAAATGTGAGGAATCACCTTAAATGAGCTAACTCAATGAACATGCACAATAATCATTGCTTAAACATGATCAAGTAATTAAATTACATGTGACGTTAAAGGCTGCTAGAAATGGTACAAAGCCGCATGCCGATAACAGATAATGCAATGTGTAATCTACACGACGTTTACCGTAACAAAACAGAACATCGTTGTTTTCTTAACAGTGTCGTGTTCACTATGCAGTATTTCAACTACTCCTAAATTTGACCATGAACTCAATATTTAGTGCGAGTTGAAACAAATGATTTCTACTTAACCAACTCTACAGAGCTGCAGTCCTTTCGTAATATGTGGACCTTTACAAACAAACAACCCTTACCAGCCAACTACTCTCAAATATGAAACATAATAAATCCATTACTAGACAATCAGTTCTGTCTGCCTTTCCTGTCTCGGTTCGTTTAATAACGTTTATCTGTTTGTCCACCTGTCGTTCTGCTTGTTAAACTGCTGCTTAGCCTGTCTGCCAATTCCCCCCTCCCCCATTCACTATGTACAGGTATTAAGTTTAGTTCAGACTAGCGTCATAACGACACGACACAACGACATAAACCTAACGACATAAGAAGGACGTTATCACGGTTGTGCCGTCGTTATGTTTGCATATGAACATAACGACACAATAACAGAACAGCAACATAACAGCATGAATATAACGACAGATAGGAGAAATCCCGATCTTTTCCTTATATCTTTATACCGATGTTCACACTATACCGAGATAAGCAATTAAGTCATTATGCCATTATGTCGTTATCTCGTTTATATCGTTAGGGACCGTTCATTTTTTATGAGATAGGGGGGGCTGGTGGGATTGAGGGGGGGGCCATGAAAAAAAAAATGGTCTTAAAGGGGGGGCCATCCAAAAAAATATCGTCTGTAAGGGGGGGGGTCACTCAAAAAATTACCCTAAAATATTGTTAGAAAAGCATCTATGATGATGCAAAATTTTCTACCAAAATGCCCTAAAATTGCATTTCTGAGGTTCTAAAAATCTAAAATTTCCCGGGTGAGCATGCCCCCTGGACCCCCCTAGTTTGTAATGGATGGAACAATATCAATTCAAAACTACTTGAGAATGTTCACTCCCAACAACAAACAGTACCTTGTTTATCAAAGGTAAAGACAGATTACCATGGCCAGTGCACATGTAAATATTTAAAAATTATTTCAACTATTTTCAATTTAAACTGCAGTAAATCTACAAATGTTGCCAGAATGGCGTAAAATAGCGTTTCTGAAGTTCTGAAATTCTAAATTTTCTCGGGGGAGAATGCCCCCGAACCCCCCTAGTTAGGGCACTTGTTGGGTTAAAAATAGTCAGATTACACAAAGGACATATCCCATAGGCGAAAACGGTGATTCAGAAAGAACTTTTTGAAACTGCAGCTTTTGTGTTTAACTTATGAGGTAGAGTTTACTTGATCATTCTTTTTGCTTTGCTTTTGACTTCTTTTTTTTTTTTTTGGGGGGGGGGGGTCATCAAAAAAATTTAGGTTTATAAGGGGGGGCCAGGGAAAAAATACCCTGTTAAGAGGGGGGGCCATCATATGCTACAGAGACTATCTACCAAATCCCACCAGCCCCCCCTACCCCATAAAAAATGAACGGTCCCTTATGTCGTTATTGTGAACAAGGCCTCAGCAGTAAGCTTTTCTATTTTGCAAGAGTGACTGCATGGTACAAGTTTGATTGCACAAGTGTCTTACATAAACAAGTTACTTACCATTTTGCTGAGTTTCTCCCATAGTTGATTGTATTCCCCATCAGTACACTCTTCACTCGTGATAACCAGGGTCACGTTAATTACATCACTTGCTATGACTAATAATAAAACAAGAATTCAGTGAGCCAGAGAAATGAAAAATATTCACAGCTCTGTACCTTTCATACACCAACAAATACTTGATCACAATTTTAGACCGTCAAGTCATTTTAAGCAAATTTAGCTGTATTAGATCATGACGAGACGCAGCGGGGTCTATCTGTAAGTACCTCAAAGGAATGCGGGGTAGATGACCCGCATTCCTTACATATTTTTTTATGTTCGGCTGTCAGGAATCAACGTGAGCAAAATAATACGTGTCAAAATCCGCCGCCGCAGCTGTCAAAAATCATTTTTGTCACCGGAAGTACAGATTCGAATTATTTGGTCTGCGTAAAACTTGGCGCTACAAAGCCGCCAAACAAAACAAGTGGCGAAGCCTTTGCCGCTCGTTTTTGCACTTCGTGCTGCGCGCTCAAATTGCTTAAACGGCCAAGCTACGCAGGCTATGGATATTTTTGTATGCAGCGGGTCACTGAGAAAGTTTCTTTATTTGGATCCATGAATTTGAGCAGACAAAGCTACAGACAAAGCTTAAGATGATCCACAATTACAGAGATTAATTACGTATAAATTTTTCGTCCATTCGTTTCTGTTTCCCGAGGAGCTAATTTTTCCCTCAATGAAAACTGTCGAGTGTATGATAGAGATAACAGAAAGCGCATTTGCGACAAACCATTTAAAGCTTCGTGCTCTTATGTAAGCACCACGAGAAAAAAAAAAAAACATTCTTTGCAGTGCAAGGCATTCATTTATTCTTATTTATTTATTCTTCCAATTCATTTTTCCAATTTCCGTCAAGTTCAATATCCAGTTCCATGAATGCCCCTGTAAGCCTTCGTGATAACTGAGCAGTTAAAATGAAAAACAGAAATTATTTAAGGCAACAGTAGCACACTCCGACGAAACATCTGGATGCCACTGTAAACCTTTGTGGTAGCTGAGCAGTTAACATGAGAAACGGAAATTATTTAAGGCAACATTGGCACACTCCGACGATACATCTGGATGCCACTGTAAACCTTTCTGATAACTAACTTGAGCAGTCACAATGAAAAACAGAAATTATTGAAGGCAACAGTGGCACACTCTGACGAAACGTCTGGATGCCACTGTAAGCCTTTGTGATAACTGGGCAGTTAAAATAAAAAATAGAAATTATTAAAGGCAACAGCGGCACACTCCGACGAAACGTCTGGATGCCACTGTAAGCCTTTGTGATAACTGGGCAGTTAAAATAAAAAATAGAAATTATTAAAGGCAACAGCGGCACACTCCGACGAAACCGGTCTGGATGCCACTGTATAAACCTTTGTGGTAATTGAGCAGTTAAAATGAAAAACAGAAATTATTAAAGGCACCAGCGGCACACTCCGACGAAACGTCTGGATGCCACTGTAAACCTTTGTGGTAATTGAGCAGTTAAAATGAAAAACAGAAATTATTAAAGGCAACAGCGGCACACTCCGACGAAACGTCTGGATGCCACTGTAAACCTTTGTGGTAATTGAGCAGTTAAAATGAAAAACAGAAATTATTAAAGGCAACAGTGACACACTCCGACGAAACATCTGGATGCCACTGTAAACCTTTGTGGTAGCTGAGCAGTTAACATGAGAAACGGAAATTATTTAAGGCAACATTGGCACACTCCGACGATACATCTGGATGCCACTGTAAACCTTTCTGATAACTAACTTGAGCAGTCACAATGAAAAACAGAAATTATTGAAGGCAACAGTGGCACACTCTGACGAAACATCTCGATGCCACTGTAAGCCTTTGTGATAACTGGGCAGTTAAAATAAAAAAATAGAAATTATTAAAAAGGCAACAGTGGCACACTCCGACGAAACGTCTGGATGCCACTGTAAACCTTTGTGGTAATTGAGCAGTTAAAATGAAAAACAGAAATTATTAAAGGCAACAGTGACACACTCCGACGAAACATCTGGATGCCACTGTAAGCCTTTGTGATAACTGGGCAGTTAAAATAAAAAAAATAGAAATTATTAAAGGCAACAGTGGCACACTCCGACGAAACGTCTGGATGCCACTGTAAACCTTGGCGATAACTAAGCAATTAGAATGTAAAACGGAAATTGTTTAAGGCAACATACTGGGCTCTGTGAATTTCTGCGAACGGCATTTCGACAAATATCTGAAGGCTGGGGAGAAACACACAGGCCTAAAACTTGGAGACGTTTTAGAACTCTTCTATACCATCAGAATTTCTTAGCTTCTGCCACTGGATTGTTTTTGATTTATCTTTTTAATTGCATGACAGTGAAAAAATCTAATTCTGTTCTTTGGTCTCCCGGAACGGCTGACATTAGTCTTTGTTTTGTTTTCTTTGTGTGATGCCAGAAAAAAAGGAGGAGAAAATAAAATAAAAACACGCAACGTTTCGAAAGGCTTTTAAAGCAAAAGCCAGAGACTCAAAAATCGGATCCCTTGGAAATATACAATAAACACGATTTTTAAGACTTTCTTTCATCGAATTGACTGAAATTTTAAGCTTTACCTTTTTGCCGTTGCTTCTTGGTGGTGTTAGTAAGAAGTAGCCGGCATCTTAAACCACATTTTGTGACAACACAACCAATGAAATCGTTGGCATCTTCAAACGACGATTCGCTGTGGCCTTTCCAACAGGGCCTATGGGTCGAAATTTCTGCCTCGTGAGTGAGCACACCATCGGTTTGTTGTTGTTGTTTAATATTAGCTCAATCGATCAAAACACTGTGATCAAGGCCACCTAAATGCCTCTTAACCTCTTAAATGCATTCTTTTTAAAAAACCAGAACCTGGTGAATGCTGAAGAAATGTCGCAAACGACAAAGCGACGATTTCATCTCAGTTTTGAGGAAGCCTTCCCTTCAAACGCGGCACTATCAACTGTGCCGGAAAAGAGTGCTGCGCTTTAACCTCACGACATCGTCTGGAAAGCGCGCCGGTAAGTTATTACGAGAGAAATATTTTGCCGCACTCTCGCCACAAACCTTTTTACAAAGAACTTACCATGTTTTGTTAGGATCTAACAACTGAGCACTTTCCACCCGAGTGAAGGGCAAAGATCGGAGTCATTTCACCGCGCGAACTGCAAAAATTTGACCTTCCACTCATTCTTATCAAGTTACAGAGATATGTGAGTTATGAGATACATCAATCTTCAATGTTTGATTTCATCTAACATGTTAAACCTATTTTAATCCTATTTGATTCCGGTTTCTTCTCTCTGTTGACAGAAATTTAATCACGTAGTAAACCGCAACTTAATTAATTCGGAAATCGAGTACTTCCAGTCCAGACCCACTTGCGTCTCGTCATGATTTATCATAGATTCATGTACTGTGCTGCTACTGTATTACAAGAACAAGAAGCTACCATTCAGCTATCAACACATACATGCACTAAACAAATAACAAAACTTGGACCTTTTCAAGACTTATGAAGAAATACAATTTAATTTAAAATTCGCTCGAGTGTTATTCTGTTATGAAGTTTGGTTCCCACACCCTGTGATAAATGCAATTTAGCTGGGTTGTAACTTAAAACGCGTTTGCATATTTTAAACGTAACACCAGCATAAAAACCTGACGTCCTTGCGTGTCACATTGGCCGAGATATTAATGAGAAGCAAACTTCAATTGCACTGGCCAAGTATAATTAACAAAATAAGCAAAAGAGAGCTGTTTGGGAGGACATGACGATACAAGTACATGAAGTACACGTATAACCATACTTGCAACTGAAAATGACAGTTATTCCAGCCTGAACTATTAGACATTAAAGATTACAACTGTCTGTGATACACACGTAGCAACATTTGTATGAAAACTATTGCTCATTACAAATGGAAAAGCTATTTGCATACTTGTAATTTTGCTCTCACTAACTTACAAAGAGTGGTATTTCTAATGTCACTGCCCTAGTATTTGCCACTTTGCAGGTGAACGTGTAGACGCTTTTGTCGCTAGCTGGAAAAATTAGAAGGCTTTCATGACACACAATCTGCTGTGCATCACATGGTGTCCCACATGGAGTCCAAGAATAAGTAGGCGCTGGATTTCCTTCTGCTTGACAGTGAAGAGACAGACTTAGTTGTGATACAGCTTCATGTTCACTTGCAAGTTTAACAATCTTGGCAGGATCTACCAAAAAAAAAAAAAACACGAGAAAACAAATTTGATTCAAAACTATAAGCTATGTTCACAGCTGAATTAGCAGGCAGCTCCAGTACGGATTAGTGAGCGAGTCATGCTGGAATGTTGCCCGTTACGCGTCGACATCTGCGTGCGCTGTATAGGACTCTTGCACTTGAATGGGTTCCTCTTTCTAATGCACCTCAAAAACAAAACAGACTTGTTGCTCCCTTTTATTAATCGTTAAGTTAAATTTTTCATTACATTTTTGCTAACAATTTCTTAATTATTATCCATGAATCTCCTAAATCAAAGACCCTACGAAAGAAATGAACCTCCAAAAGCAACAGCACAATTTCACTATCAGCACATGTAAATCCCAGAGGGTTGCCCAATACACCCTGGCATTCACGTTTCGACTTACCGGAAGTCGATTCGTGAACCCTCTAGGATGGAATCGACACGAATCGTCTCTTAATGTCGACTCGATATCCCGTAAGTCGATTCGCGCAAGGCTTAGAAAATGTAGCGCAACTGGGCTATCCAGGGGTTGGTTGAAAATGTTGTCGATTCGACAAGATTCGATCGAATCGACCCGACTCGTCTCCCTTTATGTCGATTTGACAAAAGGTTTCTTTCGTTATTCGTTCAAGATGCCTCTTGGGAAACAGTATTTTTTTGCATACGTTATTTCTCGAAAATGAAGTGCAAATCAATAAAAACAATTACGGAACGATGTTTTTCATTTCAGAACAAGTAAGTCTGCCAAAAATAAGCTCGATCCTGCAAAAAATGAAAATAGCGATATACCCTTTTTTGTATCGTGCGAATCGACTGATGAATGAATGGTAAACTTTATTGAATGTCTGAGTATCTAGCTGAAATAACAATTTCTCACCCCTGTTATTTCCTTCCGTGAGTCGACTTCCGGTGAGACGATTCTTTTTTTAAATTTTTTTTAAAATTTTTTTAAAGTTAAACCAGTGAGCAGCACTTCTGCGAACCGCTAGAGTTGTAAAACTGCTTTATTTTCTCCTACGCGTTTCGTGTGGCTAACGCACACTTCATCAGGGAGTTTTACAATACAACCTAGCATGCCTGTATTTATACCTAAAGGTACATTGAATTTTACGTTTCGTAAAAAATAAACAATAAACCCACGGACTTGCGTATAGGAATAACGCGAACCCCGCGGTAATACGTCTAGGAAACAGGCGGTGGAAATAGTCAAGGTGTGACATATTATGCGCGTGATACAATTTTTTGGGGGTGATACAATTTTTTGGGGCCACTGTTTTAGCTAAAACTGTGGCCCCAAAAAATTATGCGCGTGATACAATTTTTTGGGGGTGATACAATTTTTTGGGGCCACAGTTTTAGCTAAAACTGTGGCCCCAAAAAATTGTATCACCCCCAAAAAATTGTATCACCCCCAAAAAATTGTATCACGCGCATAATATGTCACACCTTGACTATTTCCACCGCCTGTTTCCTAGACGTATTACCGCGGGGTTCGCGTTATTCCTATACGCAAGTCCGTGGGTTTATTGTTTATCTTTTACGAAACGTAAAATTCAATGTACCTTTAGGTATAAATACAGGCATGCTAGGTTGTATTGTAAAACTCCTGATGAAGTGTGCGTTAGCCACACGAAACGCGTAGGAGAAAATAAAGCAGTTTTACAACTCTAGCGGTTCGCAGAAGTGCTGCTCACTGGTTTAACTTTAAAAAAAAATTTTAAAAAAATATTCCCACCTTAAACTGGTGAATATCCCAGTGATGTTTGTTGCGAAGAATATTTCAAGGATCATAAACACAATAGCCTCCATTTAGCGCGAAAATATGCTCGGTATTTGTCCTTGGATATTATCTGTTCCTCAAAGCTCACAGTATTCCACGAGCTACGCTGTCGGAAAACTGCTCGCTTCTGGGAACAGATAGTATTTGCGGGCAAATGCCTGAACATATTTTTGCGCCAAATTGAGGCTATTGTTTATTTGTCAACAAGCAGACAGATGCATGAAATTATAATTGTGTACTGTCTGCCTTTTTGTTATTGTAAAACAATTCTGAAATTGACCGTTTTTTAAGCGTCTGTCCTGTTATTTACAATGAATTTCGTCATAGCATTATCAAAGTTGTCTACCGATCCAAAGCTACGTTGAAAATGTTATGACAAAATTCATGATCAATAGCAGGACAGACGCATGAAAGACTGGCTCCATTTTGTTAACTGGACTCGTAAAATACTTACATGTAACATTCACTTTAAAAACTTGGCTAACGTTTTCATATTCATTCTGAGCTGTACAGCGGTATGTTCCAGAAGTTGTTCGGTTGATATTTGGAAAATTCCAAGTGGGCCCCTGAGGCAGTACTTCACCATCGCTACCATCTTCCAACACTCTGGTCAAGGTGATATTTGGTGTTGGTCTGCCAGTTGCTTCGCAAAACAATGTTGTGTGGGATCCTTCAAGCACAGTCTGGTTACCGCTGACATTAATTAGCTTGACAGGAACTGAAAATAATAATACAAAGACGGTAACGCATCCCTGAGACTCAAACGGGTCGTGCTGCTTTGCAGGTATTTCACAGAACAGCTCCTGGATTGGAGTGAGGGGTGCCCGCCCTTACAGAGTATAAAAATAGAAAAGCAAATGCCGGTGAATGCAGGCGAAGCAGTGAGAAATCTAGAAGAGCTAAGAAAAGGGGTGGGGGGCGGGAATTCTTGCTCTAAACAGGACGGAGGGCGTGCCATCTAGCTTTGCCTTTAGATCTCTCACTCACTACGAAAGTGTTTACCTCTTAGCACTAGTGGATAAATCACGATAGGTCCCTGGCCAGGAACTTCACTTTTTATGTTGCGGCGATCATTGCCACCGTTATAAGCAAACTTTACACTTGGGGAGAGGCGTAACTAAAAAAAGCCCAAAAAGGATAACGAGAAAGAGGCTACCAGGAAATTTCAATCTAATCACAGCACGAGCTTGTAGCTAAATAATTTCAGTTTGTTCGTGGCCTGACCAGTCATGCTTAGCTGGAGCAGTACGAATACTAGCCATTGGAACAGACGGTTTTCATTGGCTGGTATCTTGGCATACAAAAAAATTGTAAATTACACTACAGACGTAACAATGAAGTCAGAGACCGCAAGTATTGTACAAATTAGTGCGCTCGACTCCGTAGCGAGCGCTCCGGGTTCGAGCCCTGGCCTGGGACATTGCGTTGTGTTCTTAGGCAAGACACTTTACTCTCACGGTGCCTCTCCCCCTCCAGGGGGGAGTAGAAATATTCCTAGTCGCTTCATGCCACGGAAACCGGGATAAGCTCCGGCCTGATTGGCCACTTGGCTCGTATTCAGACTTAACCTTTTTACTTATTGTACAAATTAAGAACGAAAAATATAATTGGGTACAGAAATTACACATAATATACTAGTAGTAATCAAAGATTAGGAGTGCGTTCTCCGCCTGTGATAATAGTTGTCTGTTGCTGAAATCATTATCTTTATGTGAACGGCTGAAGTTTTACAGACATGTAACATACTGACAAAGTCCACTGTGTTCTGTGGTTTTGATTTCCTGTGGTTTTGACGGCTCCAGTTTCGGTAAACTCACAATTTCATGCCATCAACACGTCTCATTCTCACTTTTGCTGGTAATTGCCCCCGCAGGGTTTTTGGCCCCAGAGGGCCAAAAACCCGAGGAGGCACCTTAGTACTCCCCGCGTAATATAGAGGAAGACTGGAGAAGAGAGAGGTAGATTGTATAGCCGCAAAAAATCTCGATTTGATCGCTTGCACGCCCGCAAGGTATCGACGTTTTTCCCGCAAACGCTCATGGGCGGCCAGCAGAGAAACACGCGCGCGAGGACTTGCTGGATCGGCGTCTTTGCCACGAGATTTGGCCTTGGTTCAGATCTCGAGTGCAAGCGTCCCGGAAAAGTGTCTGCTTTTTGCCGGCCTCCATTACTATATATTAGCGCAATCAGATAAATTCGCTTCGAAATGGCCGAGATTATGATCTAAAACAAATTGAAAACGCTTTCGGAGATCCTGAAGATGGATTTTGGGAGAAAAACAGCTCAGAGGGTATCGTAGGAAATTGTGAAGTATACTAGAAATTCGAGGCCAGTGTGGTTCAGTTGCAACTAAATAGCTAAATACAGTACCCTTCCGATCGTCAGAATTACCCAAGGATAACAATAAGGTGACAGGCCTGCGCGACTCCCATCCACGTGTAATAGCCACTTAGGAAGTTTTGCTCGAACTAGTAAATTTTTTAGGATCTGCCCCTTTTGTATGGTACGATCGGGGGATATTTGAATATTTCGCTAAGCAATAATCCTGTGTTTCGACTGTGTTTTCAGGAGGACATTCCGTCAGAGCAGAGCCGTTTATAGAGGTCATATGTCTGAGTGGCTTCCGTTGTTATCCGCGTGTAATTTGCAGAGTTTGACACCTTTGTTTTTTGCCAGTTTTTTTCTCTGGTTAGCTCTGGAGGGATAAAGTTTGAAATACTCCTTTGGCATCTCGTTTATTTTTGGCTTATTTTTACTGAGTAATCGTACGTAGCGTAGAGCCCATGTGACGACTGGGTGACTGGCAGGGAGGGATCCAAATGTAAATGTAAATGTTTGCGGCGTTTCGTTGAGGACAAAAAGCTTGACTCGAATTTGCATATAGGGCAACTGTAACGCGATACTTCTGTTTACATCTCACTTCTGTCACTTCTGTTCTGCTTTCGAGATATGTTTGCTCGTACACTCTTTTCT
>OZ026599.1:20387451-20539951 GCA_964020085.1 Micromussa lordhowensis | reverse complement strand
ATGAGGACGCGCGTAGTGGCTCAGGTATTTTAAAAATATGGATTGAGATGAGTAGACCTCAGTGTCAAGAGCTTTACTAAAGTCGACTCGATTTTAGTAAAGCTTTTGACACTCATTGAATGAGAAAACTCGAACAAAGTCTTCATCATCATCAAGCCTAATTTTTTCATGTGTTACGCGTCCTCTCTGTCTGAAACGACTGTTACCGGACAAACGTTTACATTCAGAAACTGCTACCCTAAATCCCAAAGTAACGAGGGCCGCTACTTTCGGAATTCTACGGTATCTTAATTATACTAAGAACATGATTAAAACCAAAATAAACGCTCAGTATCTCAGGTTTTTTGTCTTCTTATGCAATAACCGAAATGTACTTGAAAACGAGGGACTCAAAGTTTAGTTTAAGTTTAATGAATTCGTCACAAAGGATACGATGGGTCAATAATTCTAAGTAAAAATACAGGCTGTGGCGGGGAAAAGAAGCAGAACTTGCGTCCCAATTGCAATCTGACCCCCTACTACTACAAGAGAAAGCTACAATCAGAGAAAAATGCTATAATGGAACGCTACTACAATAAAACTGGATTAAGAAAACAGCGGTACTACGAAGATAAATATAAAAACGAAAAGGGATAAGAGATAATGCCGCGAGAACAAAGCACTCTACATCAGAGGACTATAGAATACATGCTTTGGTAAGTAAATACTAAATGGGCTGGTCTTGAAAGTGGAAAGTGTATTAACTGCTTTCAGCAAGAGGGCAACGAGTTCCACAATTCAGCAGTCCTAATAAAAAACAGATTTCCTAAACAAATGAAAACAGAGAACACGTTGAACCACAAACTTTAATTAGCTTAAAAAACTTTTTTGTTTAAATTAACAGCTATTCTAAATCTTAATATATTTTATTCTAATTTGCTACAATAAAAATATACTACAAAGCTGTGTATGTGTATGGCTTCACGGGAAAAATTTTATGCCGAGCGACATTTACCGCATTCATTGCCATATAAGGTCAAACGCAGGTATAAAGGCTGGTAACCTAGATCTAGTGAACCAATCAGAAAGCTAGAATTGCATTATCCGAGGTTGAGAATTTATTAATCCATGGTAAACCATTCGAAAGCGTTTCATAATCAGTACATGTTTATATATTTACTGCATTAAAGTCTGAAAGAAACTATGCCATGACTGTGATTTCACTCAAGTCTGCCACCTACATTATAGTCAGGCATGAACCATAACACGGACAAAAATGAGAAATAATATATTGTAATAACCTTGAGCCCTGGTCAAACGGCGCATGATAGTCGATGATAGTTGAAGTGCGCGCTTCCGTTTGACCACCAAATATCGTGCACTATCATCGACTATCATCAATTAGTAGAATTCTACTAGTATACTAATGCAAATGCTGCAATCTGATTGGCTGAGCTACTCGTATACTATCAGCCATTAGAGTACAGTTGGCCGCCGGTCGTCCAGGAAATGTGATGTTTTTAAAGTTTTTCCGAAGTTTTGGAAGGAATTTTAGATGTAAACGGATAATTAAATTCCTGAGAAGACGAAAAGAAGTACTTTCAAGGTTTCTTGACTTTAAAAACTTGAAAATATTGAAAAGGCGGGTACACGCGTAAACATCTGCAAATTTGCCAAGGACAGTTCGATATGTGCAACTTTGTTTATGGGTAAAGTTCAGTAATGCATGGGAAAATCATTGGAAACCGTTATTTGCGTTAATTTCAGCTAGAATTCTACTAAAACAATTAGATTATTCGCTCTCGATTTCTATGAGGCAATAGTCGATTCGGCCTTCGGCCTCATCGACTATCACCTCATAGAAATCTCGAGCTCATAATCTAATTGTTAATTAGTATATACTAAAACAGTGGATAGCGATGCACAGGATATCCGGAGTTTGACGAGCCAATCAGCGTACGCCATCAACGCTATCCACTGTTTTAGTGTATAATTCGATTATAAGCTCGAGATTTCTATGAGGTGATAGTTGATGAGGCCGAAGGCCGAATGAACTTTCGCCTCATAGAAATCGAGAGCGAATAATCTAATTGTTTTAGTAGAATTCTAACTGAAATCAACGCAAATAACGGTTTCCAATGATTTTCCCACGCATTATTGAACTTTACCCATAAACTGTCCTTGGCAAATTTGCAGTTGTTTACGCGCGTACCCACTTTTTCAATATTTTCAAGTTTTTAAAGCCAAGAAACCTTAAAAGTGCTTCTTTTAGTCTTCTCAGCAATTTAATTACCCGTTTACATCCAAAATTCCATCCAAAACTTCGGAAAAACTATAAAAACATCGCATTTCGTGGACGACCGGCGGCCAACTGTACTCTAATGGCTGATAGTATACGATCAATCAGATTGCAGCATTTGCATTAGTATACTAGTAGAATTCTACTAATTGGTGATAGTTGATGATAGTTAGGAGAGTATCACCTATCATCGACTATCACGCGCCGTTTGACCAGGGCTTTGGTAGCAAGAGCAAAAAATTTCGTCAACAACAGCCTATCAAGTCAAAACCAACACAAATGTTTTTCTTGTTGTTTTTCTACTGACGAAATTTTGGGTAAGTATAAAAAACGGTTTCAAACCAAATACAAATCTTCTTAAAAAATCTTAACTACAGGGCCAGAATATATCGTCACTACACTGATTGTGATGAGTTATGGGTGTATCTCTGCGTTTATACACTCAGCCACTATTATTACGAAAAGAACCCTCAGTTCTCCTACACGACCAAATCTTCTACGTTTGCGTACAACTGCTTGTCATACATTTTCATGTTGATCAGCCTCTGTGGAGAAGAAAATAAGACAAGAGCAATCGGACAATTGATAAGTTTACTAGATATATGAGAGAAAAATAACCGTATTTTTCTCTTCTTCTGAGCTCTATGATAAATCGAGAATCCCCGGGGTATTTAGTCTAGCCAATAGGAACAGACGAGTTAAAGTTCTGATCAATTCGTTTGCCCTTTTTCTCAAGCGCGTTGTAATCACTGAACTATACCGATGATATCTAGGCTGATTCACTATAATTCCTGATAAAAATGTGCTACAAGTTAATCAATTTTGACAAATAAAATCAATCCTCCAGGAGCTTACCTTGTGTTGGTTTTCCATTTCTTTGAGTTCATTCCTCAATTCAGTAAATGTTGGTCTTTCATCTGGGTCTTCTTGCCAGCATTTCTTCATTATTCCATACCTAAAATTGCATAAAGGAAACCATGCACATGGTGGCCTAATGATGATTGTTAGCGATCTATGTTCAAGCCGTGGCTACTGCCATCAAGGCTTTTGTACTGGTGAAATTTTGAACCAAAGGCAGAAAATGCGGGTAAAATAGACTTAATTAGAAAATAGACCAACGAAAATACGCGCACTAATTGAATAAAAATCGTGTTCCTACAGCTCGATACAAACACAGAATTAGTACAAGCTGTTGACGTAATGATGGTGCGAGCAAAGAGAATTAACATTTTGATGATCAAAGTAAACAAGTTGTTCTCTTTTCTGTGGTAGCGGTATTTTCTAACAGAAATCATGTTCTCTGTGTTTCTACCGAGTTGTAGAAACACTCGTGAAATTTTGGGAGAATTCCAAAAAGATGTCGAAACACTCGACTCGTGTTCCCACAGCATTTCTTGCTCTCCAAAACTTCCACTCGTGTTTCTATAATCCAAAAGAAACACGGTACACATTTTCTATTTCTCAAATGGAGTAGCACTCCTTCAAGGAGACGGTGGATATGAAGAACTGATGAGCAAGTAAGGACGCTTCTAGGTATTACTGAGGAATGATTTAGCTGCTCATCTCATCTTCTCTCTTCACCCGTAGGAGCATAAGAACTAACTGCATTTGGCACCGTGACGAAGTAAGTCGTAAAACTCAAACAACTAAAGCGACTTATTTCATGTTCAACAACAATGTTGACATAAAGGGAAAAGAAGAGCTGGTTACAATTTTTCATCCACGTGTTGTGGCTTGGACATTCTGTGTCCTTGTTGTAGCCAGTGTACAATTTTTCTGCCATCCATCCGTGGATATGGTGAGCCACGTGGAAGAGAAACACACTAAGACGCCGGCGCCTTACGAAATGAACACTAAACTAGCTGTTTCTGTAGCAATTTAGTTAGAATGGTATAGTATTAAATAAGAACAATTATCCTCTCTTAACGAGGGGCTTTCCAGGATAATGAAACAAACATTACAAACGAGCACTACAAACAGAGTACATTGTATAAGAAATTAGGGATTCCATTTGTGAGAAAGCAAGAAAAGCTGGCTATCTTACAAACAAGGTTTTGCAGTTGATCTCTGGTCTATCGTAGGGTATCTAGGATCAGATAAGGCTTGAATCCGGAAGCCCTAGCTTTCAAGTCCGGCACCCTAGCATGTTTACGCAACCAAACTTCATGCTATCCTCCTTTACATGTATTACATACATTTCTGTGCCTTTTATCAACAACCGAAGTTAAAACACCTTACTAACGATTTCGTTTTTGGTTGCCGTCAATCATAATTACGACGAGCACTACGAAACTACCGCTCACAACCCAAGGACATGACCTTTCAAAACGTTGAAGTAAGCTTTTGTATTCTGAGAAGGTCGCGAAGATGAAACACGAAACCGTTGAGAGACCTAAGTGTGCGTGATACTAAAAGCCACAGTAAACCATCTACAAACAAAGGTACAAGCCGCTACGTAGCTTACCTATCGTGAAAATCTCGTAAAGGAGAACTCCATAACTCCACCTGTTAGAAAAATAAGTGTTTAAATAATACTTGTGATATGGTGAAAATAAAGCTTGTTACTTAAAAGTAATAGCATTGAAAGTTCTTCGGCTTGTCTCCTTGATGCTATTATACCACTGCCCTTCTAAGAGACAATGTTATAAATAGTAGTATAATTTTGGAGGTTGTGCACATGTGTGGCATGATTTGGAAGAACTTTCTATCTTGCCAAAAAAAAAAATCGTTCTTTGCATATAAATAATAACAACAAACAATCCTTGGAGCACAAATTCACCAATACCAGTCTGGCCCCAAGTGTTTTAAGGCCTGATAACGCTATCCAACGGATCAATCGCTATCCAGTGGGTAAGTGTTGATAAAACAAACCACTTTATCCGCTGGATAGTGCTATCCACCTTTCCAACAACCCGGGTCAGGTCCAATCAGTTAACATTAATTGATGCAGTGTATCTCTTCAGTCTTATCATGGACGAGCAAGAGAAATTGTGTTTTATAAGACAAGTAAAGCAGTATAGCCATCCTGGAGTAAGCCATTGTATAAAAAACATTTATGTATACCGTTGAATCATAGTATATGCACTCACACATCGCTTTTTGTTGAATATGTGCCGTAAAGGAGCGCTTCCATTGCAGTCCACTTAACAGGGAGACGCCCCTGGAGAAAGAACAGAAATTTTTAGCTGACAAAGCAGACGAGAGGGTCTATACTGTGGTTTGATATATGAGTTATCAGTTACTCTTTTGGCGATCAGTGTTCATAATTTATCAAAATTGCTAAAAAAGTGCCTAAAACTGATCTAAACTTAAAAAGATTTCCCAAATTTTCGAACCGTATCTCTGGTTCTCTTGTCCCGCGAAGAAGAACCAGAGATACGGTTCGAAAATTTGGGAAATCTCTTTAAGTTTAGATCAGTTTTAAGCCCTTTTTTAGCAATTTTAATAAGTTAGTAGTTACATATCCGATTATTCAGTCTAAATATAAAGTTTCGCAAGACCCCAGAGTAGTCCCTATGACTAGCCTCTAAACGAGTTTACACGAGGGAACAGGTTGCAATTGCAGGGACCAGTGTTTGCTTTAGGGGACTTATAACACAGGGACATTGCAAAATCTTGGGGGAAAACCGAAATTGTGAAAATACGCGTAGCAATGAAATAACACAAGAGATTATCGAGCTAACTTCCCTTGATAATCTCTTGATTAACCGCAAAACGAGTTAGTGATGCTGACATTTCGAGCGTAAGCTCTACCTTGGATCAAAGTGCATGCACTTAAAAAAGTAAAAGCTGATCTGTGGTTGAATTATATTTATTTCGTCGCAAGAACTTTTCCAGCGAACAGTTCACACGAATAATTTTGAAGAGACAAGTCTCCGGGACTTGTCCCTTCATCTTTTCTCTTGCCTTTGTCTTTCGTTCGTAAATGTTGTCCTGTTGAACATCTCTAGCCATTCCAAAGTCTGTCACTTTACACGTTTCTCTTTCACCAACCAACACATTACGAGCTGCCAGGTCTCGGTGGATAATCTGAAACAGAAGGTTACTGGTGATATTACGATACGTAGGAGACAAAACAAATAAAGCAAATATCGGGAATAACTAGTATTCGAACATTTCGACGTGAATTGAACTCCAAGTCAATGTTTATTTAATCGACAAGTTATATTCCAATAAAAAAGTTATAATGTCTTGAGCGAACTGCCTTTCTTGATCGTCTACTATCATATGATGTTAAAAATTAATCGAGAGAATATGCACGATCTACTGATTACGACAGTAGGAACCTGGACACAAAGTGGAACTTTTTCACCCTAGAAACATGCCCGCTATGGGAAGACGACCAGTGTAACTGCAGTTCAGACTCCATTAAACGACCACTCTCGGGGGAATCGCCGCTTAAAGGGGACTGGCCGCTTAATAGAGGTAAAAACAATAGAAAAAACCTCATCGGGACTTGAATAGCTGTTATCGGAGTTGAGCCCGCTGTCAAATATTCCTTTGTTTAGAGCGGCACACAAACGAGGCTAAAGGGTCAATACAATGCAGTATTAATGACCCTTTCGCCTCGTTTGCATGTCAAACCGCTGATAACTGCGATAAGAGCTATTACTGGCCGCCTAATAGGGGTGGTCGTTTAATAGGTGGTCGCTTAAAGGGGGTTCCGACTGTACATGTTATGTGAATAAAAACTGGCCATTAGTTTTATTTTTTGGACAAATATTTACACCTTACTTTGACGTAAAACTGTACAGAACGATAGTTTTCTTACAGACTAGGCTTCAACGTCGCACGATGGCATAGTGGAAACCGTTCGTAGAATGAGAGGTTTCCAGCAATATCGTGCAAATTTATGATAGGCGCAAAAATTAAAGGTCCAATAACTGAATACATTACGTACTCGTTTCGATGACAAATAAGCCATTCCATCAGCTATTTGCCAAGCAAACTTCATCAACTGTTGTGACGTCAGACTTGTTTTTGGTTTGATATCCGGGTCTTTGTAATAAGTGTCATTCAGTCCACGGCTCTTTCTCAGGTATCCCAGTAGGTCTCCAAATGGAACATATTCTATCAGCACCAGCAACGGCTCTGGGAAGAAAACGACGATGTTAAACAATATGGGATAGCATTTGAACAAAGATAATTTTCATGATTTTCACTGTTAAAAACTACAGTTGAGTTGAAGAATTATTCTATTTTGAGTGAATGTGTTACATCATGCATTGTTATGTCTGTTACATTGTGCATTGTTATGGTTTGCCCCAGCATGCCTTGGGGGGCGAAGAAGATAAACGTGGCGTCCATCTTGTTTCGTTGTACTTTCGTGCTGCCACAACATGGTGTCAGAAGTGGTTTAACACTCTTTTCGGAGCTCAGGAATCAGGATAAATCTGATGATGGCGTCCTCGTCAGGACAGGGAGTCGCAGCGGTCAAACTCCCGCGGTTTTCGACTACGGGAGACCCACGGAGAAATTGAGAAAAGGTCATTCAGATGTTCAAAGATTGGCGCGAGCTCAATGGATGGTATGACAGCGACCTCCACCGGAAGAACCAGAAGAAGGAGAGGATCCCGTGCCGGTGGAGCCAAAGTGGCTTGCAAAAGGGAAAGCTTTGGCAGCTTTCCGTTCCGCCATTGCTGGTAACGAAGAACTCGAAAACCTTTTACATGGCTTTCAACTATCAGATGAAGAAGCAAAGGAACCGAACGTTATACTCAAACATTTGCAGGAACACTTCAAGGCTAGCGAAGGAGTTCTAACGGAAAGAACAAGTTCGCCCAAATGAAACAGGGAGACCAAGAATCTGTCACAGCCTGGGAAGGACGAGTCAAAGAACAAGGTAGGAGACTTGAGTACTGTAATAAATGCGAAGACCAGTTACTCAGAGATAAATTCATATCAGGGATCAACAACGAGAGACTGATGTCAAAACTACTCGATAAGGGCCACAGAGATAAAACAACGAAAGAAATAGTCTCATTTAAGACAATGTTACAGGCAGCTAAGAACTTTGAGCAATGTGAGAAGGCTAAAGCAATAATGCAGCAAGCTAAAGGTCCCACAGAGCAAGTAAACTACACCGGCCCAAAGTCGCCCTCAAAGTCGGAGCAAAACGGGGGTCAGGGTAATTACAGAGGCACAAAGACACTCCCAAAGTTCGAGCAAAACGGGAGTCAAGATCTTTCTAACCGCCAGCGCAAAACTGGCACCTGTCAGTATTGTGCAGGTCCGCCACACCCTCGCTCCGAATGCCCAGCTTCAAACAAGCGATGCTCTAGGAAGGGCTCCACCCAGGCACACCATCCTGATGCCACGTTGAGGGAGGAGTATGAAACTGACCTCTTTTACGTGGATATCAAACCAGAAAAGTATGCCCAAAGTGTCTACAGCACCTCCCAAAATCCTCATGGCATGGCGGTGGGCCGTAAGTTCTTCAGCCACTTGAAACTTGGAGTGACCAAGGACCTAACCAAATCGATCAGGGTGCAGTTGGATACCGCATCCACATGCAGCACACTCCCAGAAAGACTCGCCCAATCACTGATTCCTCGTGGGCAGAAGATTACAAACTACCTCACCCCTAGCAAAGCAACCCTATTTACCTATGACAACTCTAAACTCACACCTATGGGTAAATTACAGTTACTAGCTGAAACCACAGCAGGGTACCACCTCCTAACATTTCATGTTTTGAGAGACGCACATATACAAGGAAAGCCACCCCTCTTGTCTGGCTCAGACTGTGTGAAGCTGGGACTGGTGAAGATCCGTGCAGACGAAATCCATTCATTTGGAACATCACCTGGCACTGCAACACACCAGAAACCCCACCCCGAGCCCCCAGTACAACTACCAACGCCTGAAAACTCGCACGGAAGAGACATGCCTATACTTCCAGACCCGGTACCTGCACCACGGATGTTCGATGATCCGCGTCCAAACATATCATTGCCACCCTGTCGGGCCACGATAACTCTCGAGTGGGTTCTAGAAGCATTTCCTGATGTGCATACAGGGTTGGGACTGTTTGGAAAGCCTGTTTCTTTTGATTTAGACTCGAACGTCACTCCAGTCCACAATGCCATCCACCGGCAGCCAGTAGCAAGACATGCCAAAATCACAGAGCAGTTAGACAAAATGGAAAGCGAAGGAAAGATTTGCCGACAGTATGAGCCAACCACCTGGTGCAGTAACATGACGATTGGAGAGACAAAGGACAAATTTAGGATATGTTTAGACCCATCAAACACCATTAACAAGGCGATAAGAGTCCCCAAGCATCCCATCATCTTGGCACAATTGAACGGTGCAAAGTGTTTTTCAGTTGCAGATGCGATGTCAGGCTTCACCAACATACTCCTGGATCACGAATCAAGCTTGGCCACAACGTTCCACACACCTTTTGGCAGATACCGGTGGCTTCGACTGCCCTATGGAGTCTCAAGTGGCCCCGAGGAGTATCAAGCGAGACAACAGGAAGCTCTTGCAGGATTGAAAGGCATCTGCAACATTGCTGATGATGTCCTTATTTATGGATGCGGACAAACAAAAGAGGAGGCTGAGAAAGATCATGATGAGAATCTTTACAATTTTCTGCTGCGAATGCAACAAGTGAAACTCAGGCTCAACCCAACTAAGTGGAGGTTCAAAACGCAAAAGGTGATTTTCATGGGTTTCCAACTCAGTCCAGAAGGGGTTAGCCCAGCTCCATCCATGGTCCAAGCAATCGTAAACATGCCCAAACCTGCAGACCCACATGCTGTTCAGCGTTATTTGGGCATGCTCAATTTCCTTGCAAGATTTTGTCCAAAATTGAGTGATGTAGTCAAGCCTTTAAGAGAATTAACCCACAAAGAGGTCACTTTCCAGTGGACGGACTCACATGACAAATCTTTTGTTGAGTCTAAGGAACTCATTGGTCATGCCCCTGTTTTGTGTTATTTCAATCCGCAATTGCCCGTAACCCTTCAGGTGGATGCATTTGGGGTTGGCGTTGGTGGAGCGCTCTTGCAGAATGATCAACCAGTGGCATTCTACTCGAACACTCTAACAGAAACTGAACAGAGATACGCTGTGATTGAAAAGGAATGTCTTGCTATTTGCTTGGGATTTGAGAAATGGGACAGTCTTCTTTATGGAAAGTCAGATATCACCGTACAAACGGATCATCAGCTACTAGAGAGTATCTTTAAGAAAGCTCTCAACAAAGCACCACGACGACTGCAAGCTATGCGCATGAGACTCCAGTGATGGTCATTTGAAGTGAAGTATAAGAAAGGTGCACAACAAGTCATAGCAGACACCCTGTCCAGAGCTCCTCGTCCAGAGCTCCTCTACCACAGCTTTCCACAGCAAATCTTTCCGGAGAACAGATATTTCGAGTAAAATTAGAAGCAATGGCTTTGGATAATTCTGGTATTTCCAAGGCTACTCAGGAAAACTTGCAGGAGCAGACAGCTATGGATCCAGCACTGCAAAAGTTATCTCTTCTCATAATGACTGGCTGGCCTACTGTCAAAACAAGTGTGGATCCATTGGTGCGACCTTACTACAGTTTCAAAGATGAACTCTCTGTGGCAGACGACATAGTATATAAAGGCCAGCAAGCAGTTATTCCAAGCTCAATGAGACCAGCTATGCTTGAGAAAATCCACAAAACGCATTTTGGAGTAGGCTCGTGCATTCGAAGAGCCAAGGTGTCTCTCTTCTGGCCAGGCATGCCGTCCGATATCAAGAATAAGTGCACGTAATGTCCACAGTGTGCTCAGTATGCTAGTCAAGCACCAAAAGAACCCATGCTTAGCCATGATATTCCAGACCGCCCATGGTCCGTGGTTAGCCAAGATATTCTCATGTGGGAAGGAAAATGGCATCTGGTCACGACTTGCCATTACAGCGATTGGGTGGAAATCGATGTTCTTCCCAACACACTCACTGCCACAGTAGTGCAGCTGACCAAAGCGCACTTTGCGAGATTTGGGATAACAGAGCGCCTTGTCACGGACAATGGTCCTCAGTTTATCAGCAGTGAGTACAAGCAGTTTGCTTCTGAATATGGCTTTGAACATGTAACGTCGTCCCCATACTGGCCACAAGGAAATGGCAAGGCCGAAGCGACTGTGAAGATTGTCAAGAGGATGTATCAAAAGAACAAGGATATCCATTTAGCACTCTTGGACTACAGGAATACCCCTCAGCAGGGCCAGGAACACTCGCCAGCTCAAAGGCTCTTATCCCGACGCACGAGGGGCATACTTCCAATGACATCTGCGCTTCTCCAGCCTGAAGTCGCACATCCTGTTGCAGTCAAAACTGAAATTGGTGCACGTCGAACCAGAGCAAAACAATATTATGACAGAAATCTGGGAGGAAAGGCACATGAGGAAATTGAGCATGGCCAATGGGTATATGCCAAACCCAACCCACAAAACAAGCATTCTCCCTGGCTTCATGCATTGTACAGAAAGTGTCCTCACCCAGGTCATACACTGTTGTCACTCCTAACGGTGGAGAGATGCGCAGGAATAGAACACAGATCAGGCTGGCTGCAGCCCCACCACCTGATGCAAAGACCTATATGTCTCAGCAATCAAGTGTATCCTGTGAGGATGACCAGCCATTAGGACAACAACTGCCCACCATAAGTGTACTGATGACTCCTCTTCCGAATCAGCGGCAATTACCACAACAGGACAGCAACAGCCCTCGTCAGGCACGTAGTCCAGCACCAACGGTCCAGGACCGACATACAGACTCGCGGCTGCACGGCTCTATGCAACAACAAAGGGCATCTGACGAGCCGTCAGTGAACAGTGATGTAGAGATTACTAACACACCAGACAACGAATTGAGGACTCGCTCTGGCAGAGTTGTGAGAACACCAGTCCGTCTGGATCTGTAAGAGGCTTAGTGGACTCTAATGTGTGGAGTTAGAGAGACATTGATTGAACTTGAACATTCTATATACCATCCTAGTTGAACATTGCCTCAATATGTTTTCGTTTAAATTGTGGCAACATAAGTTGGAACAGTTAAGACAAGCCTGTGACCACCCTATTCATGCCTTTTTTTTCTTTCACGGTTGTGTTTATATTGTATTTTTTTTTCACAAAAGGGGGGATGTTACATCATGCATTGTTATGTCTGTTACATTGTGCATTGTTATGGTTTGCCCCAGCGTGACTTGGGGGGCGAAGAAGATAAACGTGGCGTCCATCTTGTTTCGTTGTACTTTCGTGCTGCCACAACAAATGTAAGCCAATCAATCAATCGATCAATCAATCAATCTTTTATTTAAACACGAAACGTCCATAACATTCGCTTTGGTCTAAAGAATAATTTATATTTGCAAGGCTAAATAAGCTAAAAAGGTGAAGCACCGAACGTTTTCGACACTAGGTCATCTTCACGGTAACTTACCTTGAACATGACCTAGTGTCGAAAACGTCCGGTGGTTTTACTTTTTAACTTTTTTAGCCTTGTAAATTGAAATTATTTTTAAACAAGAAATCTTGAAATAAACATGTTTTTTATTGGATTCGTGTGAAAAATGACATAAAAAGACATTAACTTATATTTAACTGTGAAAGATATTGTAAAACTTTCATTAATTTTTAGTGCACTAAAAATAATCTCTCCCATTCAATAAGGTTGTAAACATAACACATTCATATATTCATCCTGATCTAGAAGAAGGGAAAGAACAGAGTCGAGAAAGTATCCAAAACAACACTCTTTTGTTAAGGGTCTTAGTCCAAAATTTACCAGATTCAGTGACGCATCCCAGCAGCTTGATGACATGAGGATGAGGCTTAAGCTGTTTCATTATTTCAAGTTCTGATAACAAGTCTCTCTTGTCGGTCTCGGGCGCATTCTCTGCAACATAATCCCAAATGAGATTCTTAAAACTCAATTATTATGACTTGTGATGTTTCGCGACGAACCTACTAATATGACGAAGCATTCGAATAAAAACTACCCTCATTACATTAACAGTAACCGTCTCCCTTTAATCGATTTGGAAAACAAAGTGGAAACTATCTAACATCAGTGTAAAATCAATGATATCATGATTTCACACCAGCTTGTTGGACATGTTGCTGTGACGGAATACAATGTACTAGCACGAAAGCATTAGCATAATTCGTATTGTAAAGTCTGTTTAGACTCCAAGCTAGAAATGGACGAATAGAAGTTCCGTAACATATTCTGCACTTCTTTGACTAATATTTTAAAAGCATTTCACACCTTTTAACTTTTTAATAGCCACTAGTGTCTTCCCAGACTGTCCTCGAAGATTTATTGCTGTTCCCTTGGCAACGTGACCAAACGCACCTTTACCAATGATCTTTTCTAGAGTAACCTGTTGACTAGGAACCTCCCAGGAGCGTGTCGACGGATGAAGAGGTGCGTATTGGCTGCTTTGTGAAGCGTTTGATGATACATTACTTCCTCTATCTTCTGATACGTTTTGTAATCGAGAAGCCTGATTCAGTGACGTGTACTGGCTTTGACGGGAAACTCCAGAATTTTGAATCCAGGCGGGATCTCCGTCCAGTCCAATGTTATCCATTTCTATTTGAGTCTATTGCGCGAAAAAATAACACACAGGTGAAGTTTACACATTACTTTTTCTGAAAGTGAGATGTAAGTTCATCTGAGTCAACTGCATAAATAATTCAGACAAGAGGGGTGTTAATGCTGTCGCATTAGATTTCGTTCAGCGGTATTTTGCGCTATAGTTACCAGTTTTCCGCTCGGACAAGTGTCACATGTTTTGTTTTTTCGAAGCTTGTATGTGTTTCACTGTTCGAGACAAGGTTGTACCTCGGCCACGGCCTCGACGGATCTATGCGAACTTTAACGGTGTTGAACTTGTTATATTTCAAGGATCTTATCGTCAACAGTCTTTACTCGTCCTATACACGGAAAGGTTTAACGGAAACGGAGGGCGTTGTAAACAGAGAAACTTACGAAGCGATTGAAGGTATAAACAGTTTTGTTTAGCCGAGCGTTTGATCTTCAGAACAGTATTTGCTATCGACGGTTACAAGGGGTGATGAAAAGTTTAGAGGCGCCTTCCAACTTTGTACGCTTGTAACTTTATAGCACCAAAGCAAGAAACTTTAAATATGACGACTTGCCAAAGATTTATCTAGAAAAAATTATACATCACATTTCATTGGTCAAAGATCTTGATGTTTGTATGGCAACCGTATTTTCACAGGTATGTTTTTCTAATTTTAAATTTCTCTTTCAAGCATAATATTTTAATAGTGAAGCAAGGCTGATTACTACGTAGAAAGCTTAAGGTGGCTCACTAGTAAAAATACTGATGACGTTGAGAAAAAATGCAGGTTTTTAAACATAAAAGATTTAAAGCCCTTGAACACTTGTAAAAAGTATTTTGAATTGATCTTCCTGAATTTACCTCTAGTTAAGTGCTAAATTTAAGGAAAGTACAGAGTGGTATAAGTTTTTTTACGTAACAACGGCCATAGCAACGGTTGTTTACAGTAAGAACATGACCAAAAATATAGATTAATTTTAACATATATCTGCAATACTTTGTAGTAAGGCTGTAAAGAGACGAAAAACTCGATTGGTATAATTACTTGGGAAAAGCTTCGCTTGATTTACCATCACAGGCTCATTCATTTCCCTTATGAAAAAGAACATTTCCTACAATTGAGGAAACTTTTTAGAAAATAGAATAACCATTACACCCCCTTCCCGGAGATCGAATTTGTACCCCTCCCTCGCAATGTTTGGCTTGTTAAATGCTGAATCAATCATGTAAGAAACTTTAAGTGCATTTTTCTCAAAGGTCTTCTTTTGTACCTACTGACTTCACGCCAAAATTTCTACATTGAAAAGTATTTATGAGAAATTCCTGAAATTTGGGGTCATCAAAGACTAATAGTGTCGTCATGTAATAAACTAAAAAATTCATACCATTTTAAAGTCTGTCACGTGACACTAGATAATTTGTTCACTGGGTTTGGTGCAAAATAAGGTTATTTCCAAATAAGACCTGTAGAAAGCACAGAAAACAAAAGTGAAATGCAAACACTTTAGTTTATTGCATAGAACGAAACAGAAACTTACAAGATATGCTTGTTTTAAAATCAAATCTTGTTTTGTAAAAGAGCAGTAACTGTTGGCATCAATGCTTTAAAATCAAACCTCAAAAGGCTGTGGCTGGTTGCCTTAGCAACCATTTTCAGGTAAACCTTCAAAATTTATTTTCTCTTCATGAGTGCAATCGAACGCAATTGACCTTTCTTTACCATATGTAAGCAAACGTTTTGGTCCCTTTTTTACTAGTGAGCCACCTTAACCGGAAAACGACATGATAGAGTTCAAACTGAAAGCCAAGAATTGCAACCGTGGACAGCTGTTTCGATCTGCTTGGGTCTCGTCAACACGGTGTAGCAACAACAAACTAGAACAACGGGATTGGGAACCAATTGTCTACGATGATGAAACTCAAATTCAAATGTTTGCGGATTGGTCAATATAATATGTAAAACGCGTGACCTTGACAATAGGCAAAAATCCAGAATATCACTTCGTTGTCGCGATAAGGAGATTGCTGTCCCATTGTTCCATTGTCATAGTTTTAATGCTCCTGAGTGACAGGTTGAAGGCATCAACATCTTCCTTAACCGAGCAAAGAGTTAATTACAGTCAAGTAAAAGGCCGCTCAAGTAATACTTTATATTGACTACTTTAAAATGTACTTTTTGTCATGTAAACACCTACATTTATTTTGTCCCTTTCCTCATTAGATGCCGCTCGATTTACCCTAAAAGGTAATTAACCAACAAATTATTTTTCTTATGAAGAAAATGCATATCCAAGGAACAAATACATAACCAGTGTAGCTAAGTTTGTAGTATATGGCACTTCAAAATACATTGTTTATGAGTTCGTCCCCAGATCCCAACGTAAGGTGTTTAAGAGTGAGAATAAAAAAATGTTATGGGCTAGCTTTCTATGGCCAGTAGTAGTACATTTTAAAGTCATAAAACGTATTCTATAACTTGTGAAATGAAAGGCCCCACTACTGCAAAAGTTCTAAGGTGTTTAAGAGTGAGAATAAAAAAAATGTTATGGGCTAGCTTTCTATGGCCAGTAGTAGTACATTTTAAAGGCATAAAACGTATTCTATAACTTGTGAAATGAAAGGACTTACCACTCCTAACGACCTTTAAACGGGCTTGGAGTTTTGTGCTACTATACTGCCCCTTAATGGGCTGCAAGTCTATCGCAGGGTTCCCTTCCAACATTTTATTCGTCAATATTTATTTATAGTCCTGGGTGGAGAGTGGCACTGTGAGAGTGATGAGTCTTGCCCAAGAACATAACACAATGACCCTGGCAGGGTTAGAACCCAGACCGCTCGAGCCGGGTCCAGCGCACTAAACGCCAGGTTACCACGTCTTATTTCTTCATTTAAGTGGCACATTTCAAATAGCGACATCATTCAGCAGCATTAGGCCTTAGTGAGGAAATAAACGAATACAAATGCGCTGCTCTGACAAGCTTACCTATCCCTTGTTGTCGTCCCTAAAAGGGGAAAGATGAATTGATTAAGATTATAATCAAGTCGGAAGGAGAAAGTATGGAGAAATGGATAAGACTTCTCATTACCCCTTCCTACGAGGTAACAAAACTGAGCTCAGCTGATGCCAGAGGTCTCTAAACATTGTATTATGAGCCACATTGGGTGTGAAAGGAAAGATGATGAAGGATTTAAAAAGTATAAAAAACCTTGTAAGCAAGAAAGAGACAAAACAAAACTTCGCGTACGTACCTGACATTAACACTTACTGTCGCAGTTGTTTGATTCAGTTATGTAACGGTTTTGGCAACTATATCATATCTACATCCAGTATATAAAGTGTGAGGTTTAGTGCACGGAGGTAACGAATTAAAAAAAAAGGAAATAGTCTAGAAGTCAGTGTTAAGACGTATTCAGAGCATTATAGAATATTGTTTACCTTTCTTGTGAAGCCATAAGATGTACACAACAAGAACAATGATTATGACAACAAGGATACCGATAACAACTCCCAATACGGTGCAGCTGCAAGCACAATCCCCGCACGCTTGGCCTGTCACTATGGTATAATCAGAAACGTCATCAGTTCTCTTGCAGACCTCTTTCGCGATTCGCGTGCTAAGCATGACAGATATGTCTGTCTCTCTATATGTATGTTTGTCTCTGTCTGTCGAGGGTTGTCCTATACACCCGATCCGTAACGGTCGCCAAACAGGGGTGGGTTCGTGACGGATCGTGCCGGCTCGTCACCGTGTGTGTCTAGTTTTGACCGTTTGTCAGTTTGCGAGAGTCTTAGAAAATAATCCTGGCGGTTTGTGGTGTGTGGTGGTAATGTGTGCAAATCGTCACGATCGGGACTGTTCGCGACGATCCGTCATCGGATGGTGACCGTTGGTGACTGTTTGTTAGTTCGTGATTGTCTTAGAAAATATTCATGGCTGTGCTATGGTGTGTGGTGAAAATGTCGGCGGATCGTCCCGATCGGGACGGATCGCGACGACCCGTCACAAGCGTGACGGATGGTGACGTTTCGTGACAGCTTGCAGTGTGCCTTAGAAAATATTCATGTCGGTGCTATGGTGTGTGGTGAAAGAGTTTGCCTTTTCGTCGAGGGTCGAGGGTCGAGGGTAACTAGTCGAGGGTCAACGGTAAATGGTCGGCGGATGAAAATGTCGGCAGATCGTCCCAATCGGGACGGATCGCGACGACCTGTCACAAGCGTGACGGATGTTGACAATTCGTGATAGCTTGCAGTGAGACTTAGAAACTATTCATGGCGGTGCTGTGTTTTTCAGGGGTAGGTGTACACTACCTGAAGTTCACTTCCGCTCTCCCTTTTCGCGACACGACTTTCGGTGTGACGGTCCAGACAGTCGGTGACGAATCGTGACGGGTCGTACCTACCCGCGACCCGTCACGATCCGTCGCGCAGCGTCATCCCTTTTGCGACCCGTTACGGATCGGGTGTATCGGACATGTATGGAGGCGTCTGTCTGTCTGTCTCTGCCTGTATGTCTGTCTGTCTGACTGACTGACTGGCTTCCCGTACCTGCCTTAACATCATTCCAAGGTCAACCAAGGTATTTAGTTTCCCTTGGTGCGAGCTTGGCAGATACAAAACCCATACGTTTTAAAGTTCTTCCTATCTATTCTTACTATATATTCTGAGAGTTCAAACTACTTTAAGCTAATAAATTTAGTATTAGAGTTTCATTCTTTTCTAATCTCTAGTTTGAAATTATGTGATATTCATCCGGTATGCGAGCTGAACTCAGTGTAAAATAAAGTTAACAACAGATATTGCTGGTTTTCACATGACGTCACTAAATTTTAAACTTCAGAAATATTGATCCTCCTGAAATTTTACTTTCATGCTGTATGAGAGCAGCTAAAAACTAATATTCATACATATTTTCACTCCGAATGGGTTCTTGGTTTAGTGATAGACTACCCTTGAATTTCTAAGCTTCTGCGTGACGTGACATTTACATGACGGGCGAGAGAGCTGTTATGTTCGTTTAAAAGGTGACTTATTTCGGGGAATTGTGCTATCTGAACAGTTCTTGTATTAGCATAAAGTACTCTTGTTACGTTTTTGAGTTATTCGAGAGATAAATTCACTCTTTCGTAGCAAAACTCAGTGACAGATGTTTCTGCTGGTTTCCGGCCGCCATGTTGGTGCCCATGTACATGGGCACCAGCATGGCGGGGAATTATTATAGTGAGAAAATTCGTGATTTAATTCGTCTATATATGTTAGGTTTTGATAGCCTGTTTCCTTGTCTGTATATATTACCGACCTCGAGGTCGCCACTAACGCAATGACTTAGTGGCTACCTTTAGGTCGATATATATAATACCGACCTCGAGGTCGCCACTAACCTAATGACTTAGTGGCTACCTTTAGGTCGATATATATACATAATACCGACCTCGAGGTCGCCAATGACCTAATGACTTAGTGGCTACCCTTAGTTCTCTATATATAATACCGACCTCGAGGTCGCCACTAACCTGATGACTTAGTGGCTACCTTTAGGTCGATATATTCATAATACCGACCTCGAGGTCGCCACTAACCTAATGACTTAGTGGCTACCTTTAAGTCGATATATATACATAATACCGACCTAAACGTCGCCACTAACCTAATGACTTAGTGGCTACCCTTAGTTCTCTATATATAGTACCGACCTCGAGGTCGCCACTAACCTGATGACTTAGTGGCTACCTTTAGGTCGATATATTCATAATACCAACCTCGATGTCGCCACTAACCTAATGACTTAGTGGCTACCCTTAGTTCTCTATATATAATACCGACCTCGAGGTCGCCACTAACCTGATGACTTAGTGGCTACCTCTAGGTCGATATATTCATAATACCGACCTCGAGGTCGCCACTAACCTAATGACTTAGTGGCTACCTTTAGTTCTATATATATAATACCGACCTCGAGGTCGCCACTAACCCAATGACTTAGTGGCTACCTTAAGGTCGGAATATATACATAGAACCTCGAGGTCGCCACTAACCCAATGACTTAGTGGCTACCTTCAGGTCGGAATATATACATTGAACCTCGAGGTCGCCACTAACCCAACGACTTAGTGGCTACCTTTAGGTCGGAATATATGCATTGAACCTCGAGGTCGCCACTAACCCAATGACGTAGTGGCTACCTTCAGGTCAGAATATATACATAGAACCTCCAGGTCGCCACGAACCAAGTGACTCAGTGGCTACCTTCAGGTCGGACTATTAAAAAAAAAAACCTCGAGGTCGCCACTAGCCATGTGACTTAGTGGCTACCTACGGGTCGGAATATATACATAGATCCTCGAGGTCGCCACTAGCCAAGTGACTTAGTGGCTACCTTCAGGTCGGAATATATTCATAGAACCTCGAGGTCGCCACTAACCCAATGACTTAGTGGCTACCTATAGGTCGGAATATATACATAGAACCTCGAGGTCGCCACTAACCCAATGACTTAGTGGCTACCTTTAGGTCGGAATATATACATAGAACCTCGAGGTCGCCACTAACCCAATGACTTAGTGGCTACCTTCAGGTCGGAATATATACATAGAACCTCCAGGTCGCCACTAACACAATGACTTAGTGGCTACCTATAGGTCGGAATATATACATAGAACCTCCAGGTCGCCACTAACCCAATGACTTAGTGGCTACCTTTAGGTCGGAATATATACATAGAACCTCGAGGTCGCCACTAACCCAATGACTTAGTGGCTACCTTTAGGTCGGAATGTATCGTTGAACCTCCAGGTCGCCACTAACCCAATGACTTAGTGGCTACCTTCAGGTCGGAATATATACATAGAACCTCAAGGTCGCCACTAACCCAATACCTTAGTGGCTACCTTCAGGTCGGAATATATACATAGAACCTCCAGGTCGCCAGTAACCCAATGACTTAGTGGCTACCTTTAGGTCGGAATATATACATAGAACCTCCAGGTCGCCAGTAACCCAATGACTTAGTGGCTACCTTCAGGTCGGAATATACATAAAAACTCCAGGTCGCCACTAACCAAGTGATATGTGGCTACCTTCAGGTCGGAATATATTCATAGAACCTCGAGGTCGCCACTAACCAAGTGACTTAGTGGCTACCTTCAGATTGGAATATGTAAGGTGGACCTCAAGGTCGCCACTAACCAGTGATTTCTCTAGTTCTTAAGGCGTCGTCCAAATAGAACATTTAAGTGCCTATGAAGTAAAAAATAATTGCTGCTTATTTGAAAGGCTTTTCAAAGAAAAGAAGAATGGCGTTTTCCTTTTAGGAATACCTTTTTTTCTTTTTAGAGGTATTTAGGTTTTTGTATTATGCAAATAAGGAAAGTGATAATGTCATAGGCGGTTCCACTACTGAACAGTACAAAGACGCAATCAAGAATATATCCAGAAATATTGAAGTAGTGTTCTTCAAACTTGGCACCAGAAGCGTACATCACAAAAGAAACAGAACGACACCTACTATGTTGTTGTCATGGCAACACTCTCGGCTCCAGTCCCTTTCTGTGAAAAAAGCAAATATCCCTATTGGCAATCTTTTAAAGTGGGACAGAGAGTCTAGCTCGGCACAGAAATGGTTACCATATTGCCTTAACTATCGCCATTAGATTGTTGTGAGTGGATGATCCTTGTTTAGGATAAAATCTGTGAATTTTAGTCTTAATTAAAACAGGACCAGCGGCATAACTGTTGTCATGGCAATGAAACGACAGGTGTCATTTTACTTATTTTGTGAAGTACAGTCCTGATGCCAAGTTTGAAGAACACCGCTCTGATATTTCTAGAGATATTCTTGATTGCGTGTTGTACTGTTTTAGTCAAACCACTTATGACGTCATCACTTTACTCACAAAAACGTAAATATCTCTAAAACGAAAAAAGATATTGTAAAAAGAAAAACGTCATTCTTCTATACCTTGAAAGGCCTTTCAAATAAGCAGCAATCATTTTTTACTTCATAGGCACTTTAAGGCCCTTACGCCTATACAACTGCGACGGCGACGCCTAGTACAAAATGTGTTTCTACTTTACTTTAAAATTTCTCATTCATTTAGATCTATTCAGTGTGTATGTCAGTATTAAAACCAGGCCCTGCTGAATATGCTACGAATGCGTTCAGTTCCAAATAGAAGTACCAAAATTTAGCCGTTGTGGTTCACGTTCTCCAAACAACGCAGAATTTGGTCATTTCACGTTGCTGTTTTGCAGGGGACGGCAAAAAATGTACCAAAGATTATAACGCACGTGTACAGCTATTGTTTTGCTTTTCAAACCTATTGTTTGGTGACGTTCTCGTTGCCGTTGCCGTCGTGTTTTGCGTAAGGTCCCTATTACTTTCACTATGTATTTGCTTTTTTTTTGTATGTGAAGGAAAGTACGAGCTAAACTGACGAAGACGTTGTCACAGAATTCATTCATCTATTGATATATTTCAAAAGCACTGTCATAACTCTTTACTTCTTCATTCATCGAAAGACTAAGTGACACACTAATCACTGACAATATTGACTTTCTGTCTCAAGGGGGTCTTGATCACGTGGGCCAGTAGCTTCAGGTTAACGGAATATGGATAGCTCCTGCCGCTGTGTATGTACATGCACTTCAAGTCTTGGGATAATAGCCACCAGATTTAAAAATTGCTTGCTCATAGCTTGCGGATATTAATTAACTGAGGAAAATAAAAGCTTAGCCAAAGGTCAAGAAAATACTTTTTTGTCTGTTCCCAAATGAATTACAGTGGCAGATTTAGCGAATGCAGAAACTGCAAACGAGCCTCACCGCTACGACAAAGCACTGCCAGATTGGTGAGGAAAAATTTGGATGAGAGTTCAGTTCACTTGGTGATATCGGAGAATCACACTTGATAGGAAAACCAGGAATACAACATTAATGTGAGTAGGTGGATGTTCAGTGGTATCATCTACTACGCGATCGTTAATTGTGCGACAATTTCCTTGAAGGATAACTAGTGGTCTATGGATGATGCGGTTGTTGACAATGATAGTGTTATTCACATCATAGAGCTTTTGAAGCTGTTGAAATAGGGCTCTATATACAACTGTACAGCTTTACAAATGGCCTGGTATTTACAATATTTACAAGAGGCGTTATTGTAAAATTCTGACATCGGATGAGTTTACGGACGGCAGCCAGTCTGTCCATTCGCCAGTCTCGTTACCGTTACAGTCCCTCTGATTCTGGAACTGTACGAGATACCCCTGACGGGAATTGTACGCTGTTATCGTACCCGTTAACCATCCTAAATAGCATACTTGTCCAACTTCATTCTTCTCTTTGTATTCCACCTCCACTGTCGCATCTATCAATCCTTTTCCTCTACGTCGCGATCTTTTGGCAGCTCTGATGTCTTCAGCTTTGTCCGGTGGACCGTTTGCATCATTTTCTTTGATTGAATCGTTTACCAGGCTTGCGCGCTTCCTTTTTTTGTTCTTTTTGTTGCTGTTACTTGAATAAGTAATGCTGACATCTTTAGAGCTTGCAACCATTTTTACGGCGTGAATTCTGTCCTCCAAGTATATGTTTTCAAGAATTACATTCAAATTGTTTCTTGATTTAAAGGACTGCCTGTTGATGGATTCGACGGGATTAGTGGTGTTTGAAGTTTCCTCCCAGTCTTCGACATCTCTGCTGGTGTATGCCTTTGTAAACATTTGCAAGTGCCGTGACCGCGTCCACCAATTAGCCCAGTGTTTCAGCTTCTTCCATCCATCATTGGAAACATCATTGTTTTCTTTGCAAAACTGCTTTAAGTTCTCTGGAAGGTATGGGGTTGCATTTTTGAGATCTTTTTTTTCAAGACAAAATGTCAAATATCTCCATGACATCTTCTTTTTTGGTAGCATCCTCCACTCTTCGAGCAAGAGTTTTAAATATGGTCTCTTCGTCTCTTGATTGGCACACAAGCTTTGCGACTTTGTTTACTGAACGCATCCAGTGTACTGAACATCCCCGTAACAGTTTTTCGGTGATATCTTTTCCAAGAACTTGAGTAAAGCCATTATACTCAGCATCATCAAAGTCTACTACAATTTGTCTTAAGGTTTTTCCGTTATCGAAATTCGGATTAATTTTCGTGGCTTGTTTGAATACTTCATGGAAAGACAAACCATATGACTCGCCATCTTGCTTGTCACATAGTACTCTGCTGACTGCTTGATAGCAGAGTTTCTTTATTAAAAACAACCAAATTTAAAAGATAAGGGAAATCATCGTTTCCGGTGAACGTAATGTCCGAAAACAGTTCCTCTGCTTCGCCCAGAAGTATACACTGATACGGAGACATAAAAAAGCGTGTTTTCTTCCAGGTTTAAATAAATATTCCACACCCTCCATTTGGTACTTGCCCATCATTTTGTTTACTTCTTGACTTAATTCAGAGTCTGAGGCATCTTGTTCTTTTTCAACTTTTTCTCTTATCTTGTTAAAGTCGAGGATTTTTAGTATTGGCATTAGCTCTCTACTAGATTTGCTTGTCGTAGCCAGAATATTTGATGTTTCTCGACGGACCCTCTCGGGATTTGCAGCAGCCGGCGACACTTCCCCAGGTATAACGCCGATGCCGCACCCTTTTTGGAGATCTTTGGTTGTTAAGGAAGTGTCCATTTTCAGAGCATTGCCAATTTTACACTTGACTTCTTGGCTCATACGATGTGGTGCTGGCTTTCTGTGATTGTGCTTTAAATCGGGGCCGGGAACGATGCCCATTCATCTCCGACCATCATCATTTGTTGGCCAAGCATATAAAATTTGAGCTGGACAAGGACCAGTCATTTGAAGCTTGTGTGTTTTAGCATGGCTTTTACATTTGTTGTTCTTCTGACGGTTTGACACTGCATAACTGCAATCAGGATAACTGCACACTTTGATCCCCTCACACGGTGCTCGCTTAACAGTGATGTCGGTATTCGTGCCTTCTATTTTTATTTGACATTTTTTTGTTGTTGTGTGCCTCTTCGACAGCTGGTTATCAGTCCACATGAAATGGGGCCTCTGGTGGGAACCAAATCCTTTCATAGCTTTAATCCTTGCAATAGGCAACGTCTTTCGAGGATTGTAAGTAACCTGGATATTCGTTTGTCATCTCGCACCAGTTATCTGCGGAACTTAA
Organism: Micromussa lordhowensis; assembly: GCA_964020085.1. Taxonomy (NCBI): domain Eukaryota; kingdom Metazoa; phylum Cnidaria; class Anthozoa; order Scleractinia; family Lobophylliidae; genus Micromussa; species Micromussa lordhowensis. The sequence goes on along the minus strand of OZ026599.1, from coordinate 20,514,933 downwards.
AGCCTTTCTTATTTTGGGCAGGTGGTGAAGAGCCCTTCCCTCTCGATTTGCCTGTTTCTTGTTTCCAAAGGGAGCCTTCTTCTCAGATTTGAAAGGGTCAATAAAAGGGGACAAAACAAGCAGATCTGAGGGGTTGTTAAGAAACTCTTCTCCCTCTTTAGACAATTTGAACTTTTTTGATGTTGCGGAAAAACGTTTGGTTTCTGATGATCTTAAAGTTAATCGCAACCAATCTCAAGCTGATAAGTTGGCGGAGATGCCTTGACCACCACGACCGTTTAAGTGTTTCATTTTGGTACATTTCCCCTTTTCTAAATGTCGACGATTTGTCAATAGCACTTTGGATTTCCGGCTTACAAATCCAATCCCTTTTTGCACCAAGAAGCCAGGACACCAGATTGTCTTCGTTTACGCCGTCACTTGTGCAAAATATTTCCTCTAACTCCTTTATTGCTGTCAGTATTAAAATGGCAACATCCTTGGCATTGAAGTCTTTTGGGTGTTCAATGTCACAACTGCTGCAACATTCTCCTTCTGTTTGGTCAAGGATGACGGTTGTTTCTTGGTAGGATCGCAGGAGAGTTTCTCTGAGACAAGTCCGGTTGTACACCCCATAAATCCATCTCCAGGATTCCTGGTAGCTTTTCGTAATGCTTTCCTTTTCTTCGCTACTACATCCCATTGTCCAGTAAATCAAGCGCTGATCGTCTTTATATTCGTTGAACCAGAGGTATCCATCAGCTTGTTCATCTCCTCTCCCAGCTCTTCCGAATTCCTGTATCAGCACCCCTAGGTTCCGCATACAACCCAACCGTATTACACTGTGCACATGCGGACTATGCGTACCAACTTCATACGACTCAGTAGCCACAAGCAGTTGGAAATCTTTGTTTCTGAATTGAGTATCTGCAGTCATTTTTTCAAGGTGTGATAAGCCTCCATGATACTCCCTGGCATCAAGGTTATTACCCTCTTTTAGGCAGCTCAACATTAATTCCACGTCTTTTTTGAAATCCATGTAAACAATTCCAAATTCGTCGCCTAAGAGATCACGTATTTGTCTTGACGTGTCCATCCAAACTAGGGATTTGTCCCCTTTTACTGATCTTTTTGTTTGGTACTTTCCAACATGTAGCTTTATGTTTGGTCTATCGACCGTTGATTTTATCATAACAGGCTTTTTTAGGTAATTTTCGCAAAGCAACTTCAATTGTTCCTCATTGAGAGTTGCTGTCAACGCCATGACGGGCACACCAGGAAAGTCGTCGTGAAGATACTGGAGGGTATCATATGAAGACCTGAACTCACTGTTCCTGTCAAACATTTTATGAACTTCATCAATGACTATGAGCTTTAACACATTTGACAAGGTGGATAGTCTGTAAGTTAACTTCGTAGCAAAGTATTCCGACGTAGTATATATCAGTGAGGGTAAATCTCCACCTTCTACGCCAAAACCCAACTTTTCAACGGGATGTTGTGGACCGACAGCAACAGCGTTTATTCCGACCTCTTTCAAACTTTCAACCTGAGAGTTAATTAGCGATAACGTTGGACAAATCACGACCGTAGTTTTCGTTTTGTCAAAGAGTAAAGGAACTTGGAAACAAATGCTCTTTCCGCTACCAGTTTTCTGAACAACAATGACATCTTTCTTCCTCTCCACTGCACGTATCACATCTAGTTGGAATCTCTTAAAGTTGGTGAGTTGAAACTTCGTTAAATGTCCTTTCCATAACAACTCTATACTCTCGTCATAGGCATGGTTTCCTGCAGGATATTCCCATAGCTTTGTTGAGCAGTTGTTCGCCTCTTGTTTAATTGTAAGTGTACCAGGTTTCCTCAGTGGTTTACGTCCGCTGGAAAGTGGTACTTGATCAACGCCCTCACTGCTCTTTTCAGACAGCTCTTCAGTGTAAGGTACACTAGCTAGGAACACATCATCCTCGTCATCTGCTCCGCCGTAAGGTACACTAGCTAGCAACACATCATCCTCGTCATCTGCTCCGCCGTAAGGTACACTAGCTAGCAACACATCATCCTCGTCATCTGCATCGGCGAAACATGTCATTTCTGACTCAATATTGGCCGTTTCTCGGAAAGATAACCGTAACAACGAATCTGGACCTCTATCTGGTCCAACACTGCTGATCATACGTTTCTCCAACCAGTCTAAAACCGTCTGTCCTCCAAATTCTATTTTTCCATTACAATGCACCACTTTAATGAGTGCGTTGTCATTTCCCCCGAGATCGACGGGGATGCAGTGAGTATCTATTATCAGAAATGCATCGCCTATAAAGCCTACAACCAAACTCACTGGGGTGCAGGTGTATATTGCAAGAGAAGGACTATCAGCTGTAGCTAATGCAAAGAGTGCGTTGCTTAGCTGATGTCTTTTTTCCTCTCGAGATTTACACAACTGGTCCTGAATCAGTTCGTTTATTTCATACTTACGCCGAAGGAGATTTCTTTCTTCAAGTAGCTGAAGAGCGTCTTCGATGTTACAGTAATTATTGACATCCCTGAAATCATTAATCTGCTCTGGGAGTTCCTGAATGACGTTTTCCACTTGTTCTTTCAATCCTGTTTTGTCATCGACGCAGCTGGGGTTGGACAGAATTTTATCTACGTTTTTCACTGCAAGGAAGATGCATGCGTTGGTTCCATCTAGTTTTCGAACACATGCTTCGAGCTCTGCTTGAACCAGTTCTGAAGTCTCTTGGCGTTGATAAAGAGATATTGCTATGTCTCCTGCACTCTCTGCAACAGTACCCTGGTGAATATTTAGCGCAATATCTTCGATTGTGATCCAATCTTTACCCAAACTAACCGGTTCACTTGCCTCTCTCGGCGTAGCGGGTTGATCGTTCGCTATGGTTGTCATATCCCCTAATATTTGTGTTAGGGTAGAAATGGGCGGTCTCTTTTCTGGATCTTGATCCAAACATCGCTCAATCGTCTGCAGCCAGTTTTCCTTAGCGTTATCGTCAAGGGCATTGGCTAACCTGCTAGGATTAATTGTGGGCCGTCTTCCTTGTCGAACATGGTGAAAAATTAGATCACTTGAAGATACTTCACCTTCCCAAGGGTGGGATCGCTCAGGCATGGTAAACTCGATCATCACCATGCCCATGCTGTAAACATCACTTGGGAAGTTTCTTTTAGCGCCGAGCTCGATCAATTCTGGTGCTGTATACGGTGCTGTCCCAACTTTGTGTCTTTCACTTGAGCCCCCTGTTGCTACAAAAGTGCTGGTTTGCGTGACCGAAAACTGACCGAAATCGAAGTTTGCCTGCCCGAAATCGCCAACTTTTACAACATATGCACTCTCGTTTCCACCTCCAATGAAAATGTTGCCGGCTTTAACATCACAGTGAACAATGACGTTCTCGTGAAGGTACTTTAAGCCTGTGCAGGCTTTATGGACGATATCTAATCGATGTGTCCATGGTAAATCATCTTCCAAGGTGTCGAGTAGCTGCCGTGCATTGTGAACGTACTCGATTTCTCCATCACTAAGTCTTACTTCTTTCCACAAAAACTCGGTGACGAGTATTGACCTTTCGAAGTCCACACCAAAGTGCTGCAAAACATTAGGGTGTTTCAACTTCATCATGCACTTGACTTCTTTTTCTATCCGGCGTTTATATCTGTGGGTCATTTTCACCAAGTATTCTTTGCAGGCAACATCAATACTAACTCCGTTTTTTTCAGTGAGCCTTTGTACATCCTGCATGTTGCTCCAGAATCGAATGAATTCTTATCTACGACAAGTTCTGCACTGGCAATGTGTACATTTTCTGTCTCCCCTCCCGCGGGAACCTTTATGCTACCGCAAGCTGGTTTTGTTAGCTCCTCACTGGGATAACAATTTTTGTATTCCCAGAGTCCAGAAGGCATCAAGCGAGGTCTGAAGGCTCCAGGAAGATTGACATGGAGGTATTCATAGTAAATAACACCGCAGGTTTTGGGGGGTTTTTTGGCGTTTGCTGCATAAGAAGTAGGGTAATACCTGTCCATACAATTTGCCCATTTCATTAGATCATCAAACGTGGACATGGATTCTTCAACACAATCGAGACTGCAAGGCTTGTCTGCTTCGTATCGCACCTGCAAGGAACACGCGAGAAATGGTTAGTGATTTTTCTTCATACAAATAGCTGATGGTACATTGCTTTGCTGTCCATTTTCTGACGACATTCATTCCCTTGTGTCAATAGCTGTTTCATTAACGTGGATATACTATCATTAACCTGACCGAAATTTACTGCACTTGCATGAATTAAACCTTCAAGAACTGAAGACATTTGCATATGCGCATGGTCATTCAACAGCATCAACAGACAAAGAGTAAAAAGGAATTTCATTAACGCAAATGGGCAACTATTTGCATTATTCGACAATCATTTTTATTAGAAAATAAATTAATTAACAACATTGCGTCTTGAAACAACCATTTCCATGATACTTTTGTGTAAAAGGACAAACATCAGTGTTATCATAACATTCAAGTATTGGAAAAGAAAATTTAAAAAGTAAACGCTTACAGGCGCGTTATATTAATTCTTAGACACTAGCAGAGGCCCTAAAGATACCGTATAAATCACATCGGTAATCACTTGAGGCTACAACGAAACGTTTATAGAGCTCATGAGATATTTCCCACTCGCCGCAAATGTGATTAATACTCATGGTAAGTTCACTTGAAATGTTTGATATACAGTGGAACCCGGTTAATGCGTACATCAAGGAGACTTGCAAAAGTAAAAAAAAACAACTGATATTTTAGCGAAACAAAAACTAAACCATTTATTTTTAGGACAAAAAGATGTTTAATTTCCTCACTGTAACTATAACAAACTCAAACCGAAGAAATCTTACACTCATTCTTGATGCTCTCAGACTAAAATTTTAAGGAAAGATCAAACTTCTCACGTTATTTTGCTACTGTTTATTAATAAAACCATATTAATCCCAGAAAAATGTAATTATTAGAAAGGGGACAACGTCTACAGTTAGCATGTAATTGTACCAATAAAAGTAGAGAGTGCGCAAACAACAAGGTTCCTTAAAGCGGAGTTGGCGATGTATTAGAGTTTGTTAGCCAGGAAACAGAAAAGTGACTGTTTCCTTATAAACTGGTTGATTTTAGAGAATTTATGAGAACTTTTCTTCGGATCAATCGAAACTGTCTGCAATATTCGGGTTCCACTGCACACTTCTATGAAGCGAGTACGTGCAATTGTAAATCTGTGGTACTTACGGCTGTTTTTAACGTTGGTAGGGAACCTTTCTCAATGAAGTTTTGTTCAACTTCATGTTCGTCTCGCATAGCTAGAGAGCGTTGATGTCTTTTACCTCGCACATGTGTCAAAGTACTCATTGTCGTCGACATCTGTGAATAGTCATAACTCGAACATCAGTCAAGTGATATGATTCAGTTTAACGACCGTAAACTGAAATTTCCGTTGACCTTTAAAAAAATCTCTTGTTGTTCTTACACTGGGAAATGATTTTACAATTTGGTGGGGGTCAGTGATGGAGCTGTTTAAAGGAACCGAGGGGGAAAAGCTGTAATAGTAAATTTATAATCGCGTGTGGAGTATTTTGTTGAAGAATGGGAAACGCTGGGTAAAAAAGTTACTATGTTTCCATATGTTGATTTCGCGGGAGACTTTTTTTGGGATATATCAACTTACACACCGCCCTTCACCCCCAACCCCAACCGACACCCTTGACCGAACTGTGTTATTTAGCCTTGCCATGTACAATAAGATTGAAGGAGAAATCCGTTACTGGCTACAATAGTACAAAGCAATTAGCATCATAATGCTTTTCTATAAAGTTAATAAACTCAGAGACTAAAAGGGGAGTGCAAATTGTAAAGTTCACCTAACCTACCAGTAATACACATACAGACGTCATGGCGCAAGATATGGTGATTATTGTGTCAGCCATTTATTTTTTTAATAGCGCACATCTTAATAGCGCACATTTTATAAGCACGTCTTTTACAAAACTAATTTGAATTTCGAAAGAGAAGCGTGCCTAAAACGTTATCCTTCCATATGAATGCAATAGTATATAACATTTGATACTTTTGTATATTTTAGTAACATAATACCTTTCCCTTCAATTGCTTATTTTCTTCCAAAGCACTTAAACAAAGGGGTTTTTTATAGTTGGAGTTCTAAGTTAATTTCGACTGCCAAGTTATGAGACAAACTTAAGTCGTCCGTTTGTTGCACGGAAAATACCGTATCTCGCAACTGTCAGGTCTACCAGAAATTGAATTGGAATTAATCTGAGTAGTAACCTGAGACGTATCCGACGCCAATAGAAAATGCAAAACCTCACTCACTGTAAGCATAAATAAAGCTGACCTACCTGGACATGACAAAGCTTGCAATGTTTCCACTTCAAGCGATCTTCAAATTCCTGTTAACATCAATGTATCAGTGTTTTAGGATTTGAATCGGTTAAATTTTGTGAAATGACGTGCACAAGTTACGCAACCATGCTATGATCGAATGAAATATCTCTTCTCCTCCACACATGTTGCTCTAGGGGGGGGGGGGGGGGGTTTGATTAACTTGCTCTCCTGGCTTTTTCTCCCTTCTGTCATGTTTTCTTTTTTTACTCAACATAAGTTGGGGACTCGGGCCCCTCCCTTAGATACGCTACTGCAATAGGCCATTTCTGATTTCTCTTCTGCCTCTGTTTCAGAACGAGTTAACCTGCGATCAGACGTTTTATCTTTTTTGAAGGGAGAAGGAAAAAATAACGCCTGATACATTTATTAGACCATCCGCCAAACACCCCCTAAGATGTGGTTGCACTGTCATTTACGAGCCAACTAGGATTCACCGGAAGTCAAATCACTAAATTTCCACGAGACGCGAAAAATGTCTGCAGAATATAATTTGTACAGTTACATATGTACTTGCATGAAAACTTTGCCATGTTTTGAAAAACAAATGTGATATTAAATTTGCGTGCATTCTGCACCTCAGTTCCATGAAAATTCTCCGAGTGCAGAAGGATACGAATAATATCAAGAACAAGATATAGGCCCACCCGAGAGTCGAGCGAAGATATTTAGCGCGGCCGTTTTGATTTTGTAAAGAATTCTGAAACGTTCCAACACTTGTGGTTTTCAAGAAACCCGCTGAGAAATTATAATTGAAATTCGTCGGGGCTTCAAGTAACGCAAAAAAACTCATGCTCGCAAAAAATCGCTTCGTCTACAACATTTCGTTTTCTGACCAGCTTCTGGCCGGAAGTCTAGTTGACATATTACACCTAATCAGAAGACAGCAAACCATAAGGATTGTTTGTCGACCAAACAGAGAAAAAAACAGACTCTGGTTTTTGAACATGTGATCCGAAAAGAAATGTATCATGTCCTCATCTGGTTGGTAGCGAAACAATAAACATTCTAGAAATTTTCTCTGGTGTTCACGGTTTTGCCGGAAAGACTGTAATAAATGGAAAAAAACCTCCATCATTGCATTGCATTTGCGGTGGTTGTCTTCAAAAAGAACGAGAACCGTGTAAAAATCTTTACCGCAGTCTTATTTAGTGATTGATAACGCGAAATAACGAGTTTGGCTAACGCGTTTTTTTTGAGAAAGTGTTCTCTTATCGAAATTACTCTGGTCAACGAAAAGTGCCAGAAACAATTGGTCGATTCATGATCACACAAAAACCTCAATCAAAGGAATTTACTGGTCAGATTTTGCTCGTTACATGAACTTGCTCGTCAGACTATTCCTAGTCTTCCTACTGAGCTTGATGTTGAAAAGATTCACCACTTATTTCTAAAGAGAGATCCCAACTTACCAAAAACTAATGTATATAGACGCAAATGATCTGCCTATCACAACACAACACAAGCACACTAATAATAACTTTATTTGAGTCTCAAATCGGGTTTCTCAAACTTCACGACAAAAATCACTCCATCGCGAGTTCTTTCTTTTCATTTGTCTACTTTGTCCCCTATAAACAATTAGCAAATAACCAACGCCAGGCTGTAAGACTACTGACTGACAAAGAGAACCTTAGCTTTTAAATCCAGTTGAAACAAGACACGCGCACAAGTTTCTTACTTACCTCGGTACGATCCTCACCCAGGAAAGTTATGCACTCAGAAGACGACTTATTCATTGCCAAAAGCACTGAAGATCACGACCCACACTTCGGATTGAAAATACTTCAAGCTAAGTAGAGGTTTTCTTGACGTATTCCGGACAAGAGCGCTCGTTGCTTATAACACGACTTGGTGAAATCTGAACTGGTGCATAGCCAGAAATTCCGAACCACGAGTGGCGTTACATAGGTCGCTACATTCAATGTTGTGATTGGCTAACGGCTTTCTCGTAAACAAGTCACACTGGCGCCGTTGCCGGCAAGCAAACTTTGAGCCGAAAACATAAAGGTTAATCGAAATAATTATTTCATTTCTACGATGATTTCACTAAAAGAAGCTTTTTAAAAACTCTACCGATACTCTCTTGTTTTCTCCCTTTCGATTTCTTATAATAGGAAGCTTTTCCAAGTGGTTTTGAGTAGCCGTAAATCAGATCGAGAATCATTTTCGATCGGTGACTGATATGTCACGCAGTACGAAACCCCCAAGGGAATCCAAGTCCCAGGCTCTATCTCGTTCAAAAACTTGCTAAAAGAAGCCTGGAGGATAGCTTCAAAGCATATTCAAAATGGCGGTTAAGTTTAGTTATGAAAAGCACACTTGCCGCGGAGAAAACAGCTCGCGTACGTTGAGTGTTTGGTGTGAGCAATTATGTAAACCGCACAGACAAAGATGAGAAGTTTTCGGGAAATTCAAGCATCTTTAAATGGAAAAACCGCAAGATATCCAACTCGAAGAGAGCCAAATATTATGGACATTACAAGCACTACATGTGGTCTCAAAGTTCCACATGGGGATCCATGATTTCATTCATTAGCAAGCTGAAAAAACTTTCAAAAAGAGTCATTGGTTTACATGAAATTAAAAGGTAAGTATGGCGGATCCTCGTAGTTTATTGTGCGATTGTTCAAAAGCAAAAACCGCAAGAATTATAGTAAGTTCGGTAACGAACCCAATTCCAAATTAAAGGTATTGCCACAACGAAAGGACTTTGGATGGGGACAGTGAAACTCGGTCACCTTTATCTCTCCAGCGATTGATTAAACGATCATTTCCATACATTTTCCTATAAATAAGAACAAAGCATATGGCAGCGTTTCGTCACGCTTCGCAGGGGGTAACGGTTCGGAATTTTTGGCTATGGAAATCCGAGCCGGTGTACTCAGACCTCGATTCCTCAAGTCCCGTCGTGATCCCTTCTGGTGGGGCATGCATCCCAGGGAGAATATAATTGCGGCGCTTTAAAAGTAGCATTGTGCAGGAGTCGTCTGTTTTCATATATACAGCTAGTAAAACCCTCCTTAGAATATGATTTCCCCTTTCTTTCTCTCAGATTTTGTATTATATAAAACTGAAATTGCATAAGACGCGGCCTCGAGCGATGACAAGTACAAGTTGGCGGCAAGTTCCCTTGGCTATTAAAATTGCTGTTTGCCTTTGTTTGTTTAATATGTTAACTCGAGTGTCTATGTTGCCGTATTCGAAGGATTTCGTGTCTTAGCACTATTCCCTACCGTATTTTTGATTTAAACTAAATGTCTGAATAATTTCCAACATGTTTAAATTCACTTAAAATGATAGAGTCTGGACACAAAACCAAAAGTGTTTCTCTCAGTTAAACGTTATGGAAAATATTAAATAAAAATAGAAGAAACGAAGGACACGTTGTTTTAAGCACTAAAGGATGTTGTTCTCGTCTGATACTGTGCATTTGGCAAACTTTTAACTAAATGTACAGGTCATCACTATCCGTTATTTGGTTGATATTCCCACACCAGTCCCAGGGCCCCCTAATTCCCGGCTGGTGACTATACTGTATCAAGCTATTCATCGGTTTAGTGCCGGGCTACCTTAAGGTCCACCTTATATATTCCAACCCAAAGATAGCTACTAAGTCACCTGGCTAGTGGCGACCTCGAGGTCTTCATTCATATTCCGACCCGAGGGTAGCCACTAAGTCATCGGGTTAGTGGCGACCTCGAGGTTCTATGTATATATTCCGACCTGAAGGTAGCCACTGAGTCACTTGGTTAGTGGCGACCTCGAGGTTCTATGAATATATTCCGACCTGAAGGTAGCCACTAAGTCACTTGAATAGTGGCGACCTCGAGGTTCTATGTATATATTCCGACCCGAAGGTAGCCACTAAGTCACATGGCTAGTGGCGACCTCGAGGTTTTTTTTTTAATATTCCGACCTGAAGGTAGCCACTGAGTCACTTGGTTAGTGGCGACCTGGAGGTTCTATGTATATATTCTGACCTGAAGGTAGCCACTAAGTCATTGGGTTAGTGGCGACCTCGAGGTTCAATGTATATATTCCGACCTTAAGGTAGCCACTAAGTCATTGGGTTAGTGGCGACCTCGAGGTTCTATGTATATATTTCGACCTGAAGGTAGCCACTAAGTCATTGGGTTAGTGGCGACCTCGAGGTTCAATGTATATATTCCGACCTGAAGGTAGCCACTAAGTCATTGGGTTAGTGGCGACCTCGAGGTTCTATGTATATATTCCGACCTGAAGGTAGCCACTAAGTCATTGGGTTAGTGGCGACCTCGAGGTTTTAGGTATATAGTCCGACCTTAAGGTAGCCACTAAGTCATTGGGTTAGTGGCGACCTCGAGGTTCTATGTATATATTCCGACCTGAAGGTAGCCACTAAGTCATTGGGTTAGTGGCGACCTCGAGGTTTTAGGTATATAGTCCGACCTTAAGGTAGCCACTAAGTCATTGGGTTAGTGGGGACCTCGAGGTTCTATGTATATATTCCGACGGAAAGGTAGCCACTAAGTCACTTGGTTAGTGGCGACCTCGAGGTCAGTAATAGTACGATTCCTACCGACGAACTAACTGGCTTCAAGACTTGGTCGTATGTACAGACCAGAGTTACTACGAATTAAGCCGTTATCTAAACACGCAGCATGGCGTCTCCATACAAATCTCTATAAATTTGGGGAAAACGTTTCTTCGCATATCTTCCAAGAGAAAAATTGCTGTGATCTGAATCTTGGCGAGAGTCTTTGCATATGTACCTTCTTTGTATTTCCAGATTCTGGACTTAATCTATTAAACGGTTTTGATTTTTTATTTTGGTCTGAAAACCAGCAATACAAGGGACCACGGACCTTTGTGGTATTTTGAAGGAGACAACAGTCAATCTAATACACAATCAACAATCAATCTACAATGGTTAGCTTACTGTCAGATGAGCTGGTAGGTTTTGCAGCCATGGTGGTTGTTATCCCAGTGTATCGTGTTCCGGTTATGGCACTCACATTAAAATCTCCAAACTTTCCACTTTTGACAGCATCTCGAAGTATAGAGAGTACGTCGCTTTCTTTTACAGTGGAACGGAAGTTCAGGGCCATATCAACAGTCACACTTCCACACCTTGGAAGAAGAACAGCGACAATTTAAGTTCAAACTTAACTGATGATCAAAATGAACTGGACCCTCCTTCACTTCAAAAATTTGTGTTTGAACAAATAAAGTGGAGCGATTTTCGGTTGAAGATTTGTATTCCAAATTAGAGTTTGTTTTCTCTTTACGCTTCAGTGCGCGTGGTTGAACAGACGATTTTGTAATAATTCGATTTTTCGTTTGTCTCTATATGATGAAAAACAAGAGAGAATTAGTTTGTGGAGAATGCACATTAATTTTGATTGTTTAATAAAACAGTCAAAGCCGATGAAATCTCCGAAACTTCAAGGAAAAAATAGTCGTAAGTATCAGCGCTTGCTACACGTACCCAGCCCTGTGAACATTTATTTTAGCCAAGAGAAAATGATTTAGTCTCTCACTTAAGTTTTTCATTCATCAAAGCATTCAAATTCTCTCCATCCTTTCCTTTTTGCTTGTATTCTGTTTGCGCTTAACAATTTCCTAGTCCATTTCTTTGAACACTAAACAAAACGTCAACACAAATAGTGAAAGTGCAAATACTACTAATCCACATGTGATTGGCTGAATGTTTTCTGCCTAAAATTTAAGTCTAAATGACAAAGCTAGGGAAATTCCTGAAGTCCAATTAATCAATTTGAAACTGTTTGCACACCTGATATGTTTCTGTTCCACACTTTCATAGACCAGTTTACTAGCAAAGATCTCGTCGATCTGAAAATTGACAATCTAAATAAATCATTGTTTTTATTACTGCACATTTTTAAATGAGCTAACTCAATGAACATGTACAATAATCATTGCTTAAACATGATCAAGTAATTAAATTATATGTGACGTTAAAGGCTGCTAGAAATGGCACAAAGCCGCATGCCGATAACAGATAATGTAATGTGTAATCTACACGACGTTTACCGTAACAAAACAGAACATCGTTGATTTCTTAACAGTGTCGTGTTCACTATGCAGTATTTCAACTACTCCTAAATTTGACCATGAACTGAATATTCAGTGCGAGTTGAAACAAATGATTTCTATTTAACCAACTCTACAGAGCTGCAGTCCTTTCTTAATATATGGATTTACAAACAAACAACCCTTACCAGCCAACTAATCTCAAATATGAAACATAATAAATCCATTACTAAACAAGCAGTTCTGTCTGCCTTTCCTCTCTCGGTTCGTTTAATAACGTTTATCTGTTTGTCCACCTGTCGTTCTGCTTGCTCAACTGCTGCCTAGCCTGTCTGCCAATTCCCCCCTCCCCCATTCACTATGTATTAAGCTTAGTTCAGACTAGCGCCATAACGACACGACACAACAACATAAACCTAACGACATAAGAAGGACGTTATCACGGTCGTGCCGTCGTTATGTTTGCATATGAACGTAACGACACAATAACAGAACAGCAACATAACAGCATGAATATAACGACAGATAGGAAAAATCGCGATCTTTTCCTTATATCTTTATAGCGCTGTTCACACTATACCGAGACAAGCGATGAAGTCGTTATGCCATTATGTCGTTATCTCGTTTATATCGTTATGTCGTCATTGTGAACAAGGCCTCAGCAGTAAGCTTGTCTATTTTCCAAGAGTGGCTGCATGGTACAAGTTTGATTGCACAAGTGTCTTACATAAACAACTTAGTTACCATTTCACTGAGTTTCTCCCATAGTTGATTGTATTCCCCATCAGTACACTCTTCACTCGTGATAGCCAGGGTCACGTTAATTACATCACTTGCTATGACTAATAATAAAACATGAATTCAGCGAGCCAGAGAAATGAAAAATATCCACAGCTCTGAATCTTTCATACACCAACAGATACTTGATCACAAGGCGTCAAGTCATTTCAAGCACATTTAGCTGTACTGTGCTGCTACTGTATTACCATGAGGCTAAGAAGCCATTCTAACTGTCAGATTAATATCTGCCAGCAGCTACCAGTTACCAGTTGCCAGTTACCATTCAGCCATTAACACATACTTGCACTAAACAGATAACAAGTTTGGACCAAGACTTTATAAAGAAATACAACTTAATTTAAAATTCTGTGTGATAAAAATATTTAATTTGGATGTTTGGTTACCACACACTGCCATGAATGCAATCTAGCTGGGTTGTAACTTAAAACGCGTTTGCATATTTTAAACGTAGCACCAGCTTAAAAACCTGAGGTCCTTGCGTGTCACATTGGCCGAGATATTCACAAGAAGCAAACTTTAATTGCACTGACAAAGTACACTTAACAAAATAAGCAAAAGAGAGCCATTGGGGAGGACATGACGATGATAGTACATGAAGTACAGATATGTCATCTAGTATAACTATTCTTGCAACTGAAAATGACAATTAAGCTTGAACTATTGGACATAAACGATCACATCTGTCTGTGATATACATGTACATCATAGTTAGTAGAGTCTCCTCTACTAACTATGTGTACATGTAGCAACCTTGTATGAAAATTATTGTTGATCATTACAAATAAAAAAGCTATTTGCATACTTGTAATTTTGCTCTCACTAACTTACAAAGAGTGGTATTTCTTGTATCACTGCCCAGGGTATTTGCCACTTTGCAAGTGAACGTGTAGATGCTTTTGCTACTGGCTTGAAAAATCAGCACACTCTTATGGCACACAATCTGCTGTGGATCACATGGAGTCCAAGTATAAGTAGGCGGTGGATTTCCTTCTGCTTGACAGTGAAGAGATAGACTTAGTTGTGATGCGGCTTCATGTTCACTTGCAAGTTTAACAATCTTGGCAGGATCTACAAGAAAAAAGTGAGCAACCATTACGCGTCGACATCTGCGTGCGCTGTATGGGACTCTTGCATATTAATTGGGTTCCTCTTTCTAATAATGCACCTCAAAAACAAAACAAACTTGTTGCTCCCTTTTATTACTCGCAAATTAAATTTTTCATTACATTTTTCCTAACGATTTCTTCATTATTATCCATGAATCTCCTAAATCAAAGACCCTACGAAAGAAACGAACCTCCAAAAGTAACAGCACAATTTCACTATCAGCACACACCCTGGCATTCACGATTCGACTTACCGGAAGTCGATTCGTGAACCCTCTTGGATGGAATCGACACGAATCGTCTCTGTTTTAAAAATGTCGACTCGATATGCCGGAAGTCGATTCGTGCAAGGCTTAGAAAATATAGCGCAACTGGGCTATCCAGGGTAAGTTGAAAATGTTGTCGATTCGACAAGATTCGATCGAATCGACATGACTCGTCTCCCTTTATGTCGATTTGACAAAAGGTTTCTTTCGTTTTTCGTTCAACAAAAGATCTCCAGAAGATGCCGCTTAAGAAAAAGATTATTTTTTGCATACGCTATTTCTCGAAAATGAAGTGCAAATCTATAAAAACAATTACGGAACGATGTTTTTCATGTCAGAACAAGTAAGTCTGCCAAAAATATGCTCGATCCTGCAAAAAATGAAAATAGCGATATAGGCCTTTTTTGTACCAAAAAACGCTTCAATATGGCTGGATTAACTTAGCTGCTAAATAGTTTTAGTGTACGCAAACAACATGGAAATACGTCCTTTTTCAAGAAACTTAAGCCCCATAAAGTGGAGTCCGATAACGAGAGAGGACTTGTGGTGAAAATATTCGGCTTAGAAGGGGACGATTCGCGAAGAATCGTGCGAATCGACTGATGAATGAATGGTAAACTTTATTGAATGTCTGAGTATCTAGCTGAAATAACAATTTCTCACCCCTGTTATTTCCTTCCGTGAGTCGACTTCCAGTGAGACGATTCAACATTGCAGGAGACGATATTCGCGACGAATCGAGTCGAATCGTCAACAGTTTCACACCCCCTGTCACTGCCTGCCTGCCACATGTCGACTTCAACTTTACAGGAGAAGATTCGCGACAAATCGCACGAATCGAGTCGAGTCGTCAGCAATTTCACACCCCCTGTTACTGGCTGCCAAGAGTCGACTTTCGGTTAGACTGTTCACAGTCCCCTATTTTTCCGTGAAATCGTAGATGCCGATCGTTGAGTTCGACGGGCTGCCATCTTAGTCTCTCGATGCGAGCGAAACTGGGGCATTTTGTACTCTCCCCAGTTTCGCTCGCATCGAGAGACCAAGATGGCGGCCCGTCGAACTCAACGATCGGCATCTACGATTTCACGGAAAAATAGGGGACTGTGAACAGTCTAACTTTCGGTGATCAGACGATTCAACTTTGCAGGAGACGATTCGCGACGAATCGTGCAAATTCAGTCGAGTCGTTAACAATTTCAAAGATCCTGTTACTGTCTACCGCTACGCAGAGATATGTATCTCGATTACATTAAATATATGAACTGTTTGGTTGATTGGTAACAGGCCTAGTGACAATATCGATGTTCACTTTGACTTTACGTTACAAAAGCTGCGGGAAATTTTCAAAACTGCACTTGTTGAGAAGAGTATTTTGAAGATCATAAACACAATAGCCTCCATTTGGCGCGAAAATATATATATATATATGTTATTGGCCTGCTGGTCGGTCCGTATAGGGAAAAACTGTGACCGAGGTCATGAAAGTGCTGCCCGAGGCGCAGCATTTTCAAGACCTCGGTCACCGTTTTTCCCTATACTGACCGACCCTAAGCCGGCCAATAACATTTTTATCTTTTTCTTCTTGCCATGAACTGGCTTACAAGTGGGTTTGTTTACGCAACTTTGGCATTAAATCGGCTTACGCGCCGTCTACAAACCATTCGCAAAAAATCTAACAAGCGAACGAGCGAGTAAATCAGATACTATAGAAGAAAGATGTATTAAAGAACAGATTTATTTGAGCTACTTTATGTTAGCGCATTTAGTTCCCCAATTAAGGTCTCCAAAACTGTTTTCTCGGTGTGAAATTTCGTGCAAAGTGTGAAGTTGTACTCACAAAAACAGCTTTTGTCGATCATTGCGAATCACTCGACTGAATTAGACTTTTCCACCGTAAATTGAACACCAGATAGCGAGGAAATTCGTTAAGTGTACTCCACAGCAATTCTCTCAAATACAGCAACGATTAGAGGGGGAAACTCGACTGAAATTGACTCAGTTTTTACTTGAAACAGAGAGACACACAGGATTACGCGCCATTACAGCGCCGAGCAACAAATAACCAAACAAACTCTCACAACTTCAAAAAATCCAATTGAATTTACTTACAGTAACTTTCGAAAGGCGAATAGAGATAAACTTACGTTGATTAATCGTCTATGGTAAAGGTAAAGTCTGCATACAAGCCTAATGGCTCATCAGGCCGGAGCTTATCCCGGTTTCAGTAGCATGAAGCGACTAGGAGTATTTCTACTCCCCCCCTGGATGGGATGCTAGTCCATCGCAAGGTTACCCCCAGCATCAAATTCGCCGGTACTCATTTATACACCTGGGTGGAGAGAGGCACTGTGAGAGTGAAGTGTCTTGCCCAAGAACACAACACAATGTCCCCGGCCAGGGCTCGAACCCGGAGCGCTCGCTCCGGAGTCGAGCGCACTAACCATGAGGCCACCGCGCCCCCACTGATTAATCGTCTATGGAAGTGCAAAAAGGGCGAAAGATTGAAGATAACCGCTAATTCATTCACAAAAATAGATCAACTCGATGGATTCCGCCCGCTGTAGTGGTCTGTATGAGAAAATTCCGCCCGCTCCAGGAACCAATCAGATTCCAGGATTTGTCGAATTCCGCCCGCTCAGGAGCTGAAAAAAATATAAGCTCGGATATTTGTCCTTGGACATTATCTGTTCCTCAAAGCTCACAGTTTTCCACGAGCTACGCTTCTCGGAACAGATAATATATCCGCGGGCAAATGCCTGAACACATTTACGCGCCAAATTGAGGCTATTGTCTATTTGTCAAGAAGCAGACAGACACATGAATTTGTAATTGTGTCACGGTACTGTCTGCCTTTTTGTTATTGTAAAACAATTCTGAAGTTGACTGGTTTTTATGCGTCTGTCCTGTTATTTACAGTGAATTTCGTTATAGCATTGTCAAAGTTGTCGACCGATCCAAAGCTACGTTGACAATGTTATGACAAAATTCATGATCAATAACAGGACAGACGCATGAAAAACTGGCTCCATTTTGTTAACTGGACTCGTAAAATACTTACATGTAATATTCACTTTAAAAACTTGGCTAACTTTTTCAAATTCATTCTTAGCTGTACAGCGGTATGTTCCAGAAGTTGTTCGGTTGATATTTGGAAAATTCCAAGTGGGCCCCTGAGGCAGTACTTCACCATCGCTACCATCTTCCAACACTCTGGTGAAGGTAATGCTTGGTGTTGGTCTGCCAGTTGCTTCACAAAACAATGCTGTGTGTGATCCTTCAAGCACAGTCTGGTTACCGCTGACATTAATTAGCTTGACAGGAACTGAAAATAATAATACAAAGGCAGTAACGCATCCCTGAGACTCAAACGGGTGGTGCTGCTTTGCAGGTATTTCATAGAACAGCTCCTGGATTGGAATAAGGGGTGCCCACCCTTACAGAGCATAAAAATAGAAAAGCAAATGCCGGTGAATGGAGGCGAAGGAGTGAGGAATCTATAAGTGCTAAGAGAAGGGGTGGCTAGAGGGAATTCTAGCTCTAAACAGGACGGAGGACGTGCCTTCTGGCTTTGCCTTTACATCCCTCACTAACTACGAAAGTGTTTACGCCTGAATATCTCTTAGCACTAGTGGATAAATCACAATAGGTCCCTGGCCAGGAACCTCACTTTTTTTGTTGTGGCGATCATTGCTACCGTTATAAGCAAAAACTTACACATGGGGAGAGGCGTAGCTTAAAAGAAGCCCAAAAAGGCTAACGAGAAACAGAGGCAACCAGGAAAATGTAATCGTTCACAGCACGAGCTTGTACCTAAATAATTTCAGTTTGTTCGTGACCAGGGGCCCGTTTCTCGAAGGTCCCGAAAAGTTTTCGCACGCGGAAAGCCATAACAAAATCTTGAAGCTTATGATTACAGAGCTGTTTTATTCACGTATTATTAATATAAACAGAGGTTCTCTTTACAAACGAAATTTCAGGCGTGTACACTTCTCCGTTTTCAGATACGGATGAACTAAAAATGGCTTTACGCGCCCGAAAAGTTTCCCGGGCTTTCGAGAAACGGGCCCGACCAGTCATTCTTAGCTGGAGCAGTACGAATACTAGCCATTGCAACAGACGGTTTCATTGGCTGGTATCTAGGCATCCAAAAGACTGTAAATTACACTACAGACTGATCGATGACGTCTGAGACAGCAACATTTTGTAAACAAGCAACTGTACAAATTGAGAAGGAAAAATATAATTGGGCACAGAAACGATACATAATATTATCCGTCTAGCAACGAACTCGAAGGTTTGGTTTTGGCTTTTAAAACCTCAAACATCCTTTGGTTAAACTACGAATAAATTAAGTACCACTTCTTTGTAGCCAATTACTCATGTTATACTAAAATGACTCTGTTATTGTAACGTAGGACATTTAAGCTTATCACTCTCCATCCTTCATAAGCACCTCAATACGTTACCAATGCTAGCAGTATATATATCGAATAACTTACGAATGCAAGATGTTATCCCTGTAGTTCCTGGGCCACGGGTCACATTCTCCTTGGAAGGACAGCTACCAATTCAGTTTATAGGTGTGCTGGTAGACTGAGCTGTACCGTTGGATAGGTCTTTTGTTCTAATACCGCTTAATCCCGATTTTTTTTTTCTCACGCGCTTTAACAACTGCTCAAGGAACAGTAATAGACTCTTTATATGTATAATTCCTACCTGACATGTAGACTCAAAGCTCATGCTTGCATTGAAAAATTAAAATTAAATTCTTCCTTATAATTCTCACCTGTAACAATGACATGTATTCTGTATCGCCAGATGTTCAGCACTGTTCCAAGCTCACATTCGTAAACCGCTTCTTCTCTTTCAGTGACTCTGTTTATTATCAAGGTGGCCACTTCACTTCTACTGATATTAAAACGTGTTCGGAAATCATTTCTGTCAAATACTGCAGTAATACCACTAGTATGAAAGATCTTTCCAATACCAACGAGGGGTTCATCAACGATAGAAAATCCTGTTGATTGTAGATTTGACCCAGATGATAGAATGTAACTCCATCTCAGAGCCACCTGAGTGCTTCCATTTAACACTGGCATAACAACTGTTTTAAAGTCAGCTGAGTCTGTCTGAGTCCAGGCTGGAGGAGGTGCTGTCCATGTTACTGAGGTCTCTAAAATACAATATTACTTATTTATTTATAATTTTTTTATACTCAATTTTCTAAACTGATTAAGGCTACGCTCACAATCACTTGTTCGCGCTCATCTATCGGCGCTTCATTACTGACATCATTGCTGCACCACATTGGTCTTCCCTTAGTATGAGCATTCTTTACAAAATTTGTGGCCAATTTTATGCCATTATGCGTTTAGTTCGCTGAACGATCTAACAATTTCGAGAAGGCTTATTTGACAACGTACATGTATTTAAGGTTAGCTCCTCAATCGAATTCGAAAAACGACTTGAGACGGGGGTTTCTTATGATTGGACTGAAGAAAAAGAAAGAAATTTAGCAAAATTGTATTCTTTAAAGAAGCAGATAAATAAAAAAAGGATATTACACAACGGCGATAAGTTAATATAATATTTTATCATATAGACACTAGTGAAATACCAGGATTTTCCCTCTTACTGAAAAATCATATCTTCATCGCGCGCAGTGAAGATACTATTTTTATCTTTCACGTGTGAGGATATTGAAAAGATCAACATTGCCATGGTTACATAATAACTTAAACTGAACTTAGATGTGTTGCTGTCTGATCGAAACATCATCGAATCTTCCTCGGATATCTTCGGAAACTTTCGGAAAATGTTCAGAAACGTTTATCTGGCCTTGGGACAGCCCCTTGGGACAACTTTTGGAGAATCTTCGGAAAGTGTTCGGAAATCTTCGGAAAATCGTTAAAAAAAGTCGTCATTAGTATGTTTATATAATAAACAGAACATTACATGCCCGCTTGTGGATACGAATTTTATCTTCTCGTGTTCAACATTCGAAGATAAAATTCGTATCCACAAGCAGGCATGTTATATCCTCTATAATAATACACATGAAAAAATTGCTCGATTCTGATTGGCTGAGAGCAGTGCAGTTCAAGTGTAACACCAGTGCAAATTACACATCGTAATTCTGGATAATGATTGGCAGAAAGACAATGAGAAATTTTGTAGGCTAATGATATCATGTAAAGCACTGACAAAAATTTTGTACGGAAACTCTGAAAAAAGTTTTCTCGAATGCGAAAAAAATGGCTTCAAGAAACATCTTCCGGCAATTTTTCTGCGCGAATTTTTCATGTTTGTATTATTAAAAAGCGGCTCGTGCAATTTCAGCTTTTTGAAAAACTCACTCGTGCAAATTAATTCCAAATTGAACTCAAAACTTTTTTTTCCTTAGAAGAATATTGCTTTTTTATGACTTGACAAAGAGTAAAATTCATCGTGATTGAAGTATTACTCTTTCAAGCCACTGTGTATAAATGCTATTAAAAGGACGAAACACGAATTTAGTAAAACTGTCGGAGCGAATGGAAGCATCACGTAACGGCGGGGAATGACGTCATCGATTCGAAAAGGTGGTCAAAGGTTGCGAACTCTCTGAAATATCTTCTGAATCTCAAATCAATGGTCAACTTCATGCAACTACAATGGGCGACAAAAGTAGTTTAGAGACGTTTAGAAAATGATGCTTTTTGATATTTAAGCACTTATTCTATTTTATTTGCATCTAGCATTAATTCTCTGACACCCCCGTCCCCCAATTCAATGTTGTGTGGGCGCTGTAGTCTGTGCAGTCTAAGAAATTGAAAAATCAACATTGTTTGGAGGGGAAGGGTGGGAAATGTTTCCAAGATGCTCGAAAATCGAAGCTTACTGCCAAGCGACTCAACACTTTTGTCGCCCACTGTTATAGTATAAATCCAAGAACGCGACAGAACACACAATGTATGTAGTTTTCACATGCGTTTAAACGTTGAACGTGTTTGAAAACTGCATTGAAAGTTATCAAACTGTTAAAGGCCATATCTACAAGGTTTTAAAACCCTAAAAATACCATGGTGAAGAGTGCCCTTTGTCTTTGTCCTTTGCCCTTTTACCTTCGCAACGCCGGTTAAATTTATGTCGTTGGAAAATTATTTCTTTTTCGTAGATAACGCCAGAAGAATCTTCATCAAAAGTTTTCCCTCTGGGTCGGGTTACATTAGTTTAAACAGCATCAGTATCCTCCATATCTTATAACATTCACGCGCCAAAGCATTACCATTGTCATCAATGTTTCTATTCCCGTTCCTTAGTCTTCCGAAGCAAGACTAACGGAAGAAATTATGAGCATTCGGGTTAGGGTTGGTGTTTCTTGATCTCAGTCTATTGCCACTGTGCTTCTATTTTGGCGTAAAAATTTGTAGGCAGTAATGTATATATTTAGCCAAACGTAAATGCGGAGCTCCTAATTCCAATAAGTTAACCACAAAAAAATGTTTTTCTTTGATCAGAAAAAATGATCAATTCTTAGCATGTAATTGTTCAGCGTGTGGTTTCACTATTTTTCCAGTGAAAAAAACTTAACAAGGACTTTTCAAGAGACGATTGTGCCAGGAATATCTTGAAAGAAAAGTCAACATTGTACCAGGGATTAATCGGCGGGAAGACTTTGCCTTTTTATGTACCCCTTCCTCCCTCGAAGTAATAATCTGGCTTGAGCCCGCAATCCAATCAAAAATCAGTATCTGTCATTTTCAAAAAAAAACATGTGGCCTAGATGATCCTGAGCCCGCAATATGGTCTTTGTGATACTGGTCAGTGGTTACCTTCTTTCGACAGCTGTCAATTGACCATGACATGGATGTCAGCATATAAGCCAAGTGGCCATCAGGCCAGAGCTTGCCCCATTTTCAGTAGCACGAAGCAACTAGGAGTATACTACTCCCCCCTGGATGAGATGCTAGTCCTTCATAGGGTTACCCCCAGCATTAAGCTTGCTGGTACCTGTTTATACACCTGCGTGGAGACGGGCACTTTGATAGTGTCTTGCCCACGAACGCAATGTCCCCGGCCAGGGCTCGAACCCGGACTGCTACATCCGGAGACAAGTACACAAACCATGAGCCACCATGCCTTCCCTCCCATGGTAATGGTGCTACTCTCTTATTTTTCAAGGCATCCACTCAGCTGGCGCATGCACAGTGCAAATGGCATGCAGGCGCATGTATAAACCACCAAAATTTTTTAGATCGATGGGTTTGCAAAAAAATCAGTAGGTGTTACAGGATTACTGCTAATGTTAGAAAATCAGTATTTTTTAGGGACCGGTCATTATTCATCATGGGTGTGGGGGGGGGGGGGGGGGTTGGAGGAATTTTGACTAAAGACAGTGACATTTAGCTGATCCCCCCATAATTACTGATAACACATTCACCTTTGACCTGAACATTTAGTGCTTTTAATGGTAAAAAGTAATATTATAACTATGATCTACTTACAGTATAATGAAGCTGCCATGGTGCACTCTCTCGCTCCGTGTCTTTTGCTAGTCTGAATCCCGATATCTGATCAGGGTTCTTAGCAGAAGTTTTCACAGGTGTCCAATCAGGTGGCATAAATTAAAGCGAGGCCTGAAGGGCTGAGCCAACCTAGGGGGGCTGGAGTATGCCCCCCCAGAAAATTTTCAAATTGTAGGTTGCCAAAGATGTGATTTCATGCAGTTTTGGGGGCAAAAATGTTACAGAAAATTAGTCGTTTGTAAGTCAAACAACTTATAAGTTGTCAGTCTGTAAGTCTTAAATTATTGTTACAGGTGTGGAAATTTTAAAACCCGGAACAGGTGGCTACATTGGATTTTACAGCCGGTGGAATTCTACTGTTCTACTATCAGAAAACCCTGTCACTGTTGTCAGTTGACATGCCAGCAATCTAACCAATTATTCCAAGTTCTTGGATTAACTGCAAAGTTACTTTTTAGGGTGCCAAATAGCCGTCCACCAATTCTGTCTGGTCATGTGACATTTAGCAGTCCACCCCTTTTGGGCTGTCAGTTATGACTGATCCCCCTTTCAGTTACCCTAAAAATCAAATGATCTCCCCCAAAATCCTTGGATCCAGGCGATAAATAGTGACTGGTCCCTAAGAACAGTATACCGTAGTATTTGCGATAACAGCCAATGCTAAAAAACGTGTTATTCTTTTATACTTTGTGTCATTAAGTTTAGGAATTAATTATTAATGAACAAACAAATTAAAAGCACAAGCACTCACACCGAAAGATGTTGAGAACGACAACGTACAACCCTGGTCAATTGGATGTTACTAACACTGGTAACAGGGAACCGGGCACAGGAGTCTGGGAACAAGTGTACAGTGGTAATCCGCCTAAGAATTCAAAATGGTGGACAAAGGAAAAGAAAAGGGAACCATTTGGGGAAATGCGAGGAAGTGTTACGATTGTAAACATGAGTTTCTACCGGCTGTGCCCCAAAATGACCAGTTCATTCTTGTTAGAGCACTCTGATTGGTACTGGGATAAACAAGGCATGAAATGGCACATGGGGAGAAAATCGAATCAGTATTATCACAAGCTACCCCAATCAATTTGTTTAACTCGGTACCAATCTAACAAGTATGTACTGGTTATCTGGGGGCAACACTTCCTCACATTTCCTTAAATTGTTCCCTTTTCTTTTCCTTTCTCATCCATATTGAATTCTCAGGCGGGTTCCTGGTTTCCCGTTCCTAGTTTTAGTCTCATATCACTTGATGAAACAACTTCGTGGCTGTAAAAATCAATGAAGCGGTTGGTACAGTATGTGGTTCGTAACGAATAACATCAATTTGCATTCCATCAAGTGGGAACTTGCATGTATAATCACAGGTAGCCCAAATTCAACAGTAATTTTTTTTCAATTTTCCACTCCCCATACAAACCCTTATAAGTATGCAAATTAGGCAAACTAAGTCACAGTACAGAGGTCAACAAAAAATTGAGCTTCTCATATACTGAGCTTGGACTACCTGTGGTATAATGTTTATAAACATTAGGGTGTTGAGACTGCGCCGTACAGACTAGAAATCATCTGTAGGTATGTCGAGAATGTGATTACATAATTGGGGTGTGACGCTGTTAATATTTACTAAAAACTGACAGGAGACAAACGAGATTTGTTTTCAAAAAAACGCGGCATCGAGAAAACGAGCGAGTAATGGAAAATTTACATGGACAGCGATTAGCGTTGAGTTTGATGTAAGCTTTTAATCAGGGCATTAAAGAAATTCACAACATCATCTTTAAACATGGCGTGACATTCATGTACCATGACAAAAAATGTTTACATTCCCGAAGAACTCAAACTTTGACAACTGCTCGTGTAAAACGTTTAGGCACGAACGCCTTAAGTGAGCTGCAATGAAAATTCAGTCAAACAAGATACAAATGAATACAGGGTCTTGTCACCACACATACTACTTGAATTGACTCTACCGACCAAAATCGGAAAACGTCGAATATGATAAATCCTACGTGCATGGATTCTTCAAGTCACGCGTATGCGTTGAATTATAAAACAACAGTAGTAGCAGCTTTAACGATATTTTGGCCTTCTTGATATATAATTTATAGTCTAAGATTGTTGAAAGCTACGAGCTATGAGAACATAATCTGATTTTCGAGTTAATCAAGACAGGTTATATCTCGACTTCCGCCAGCATATTTAGAAGCTTTTATACGGTAGAAAACTATATTCCTTAAGTTTTGAGGAATCTGTGAGTCTTGAGATAGGTAGCTACACAATTCTTACCTGTAAGAGGAAGAAAAATAAGAGCAACTGCCAAGAACCAGAAATTATTTGCCGTAACTTCCGCCATGGATCATCCGTCTGATAACACAACAAAGAATTATGCGTATCAGGAATATGTTCCCAGCCTCTTGCTGGGTGAGTTGTCACAGTCAGTGATCGCTTCCGGCAATAAAGCGTTGATCCAGAAACTGTAATGATCTGTAATTACCTTTTTGATTTTTGTGATTACACGCAAAACGAAAAATACCATGTCGTTTTTGTGGAAACTTATCTATGATTTTTAAACTTGATGTAAATCAAGGGATCTACATATATTGTGAAGAGGAAGGAGAGACTATTTTACCAACAGAATTGGGGCTTTTCAACGTAGAAGACTACGTCAAGACTTACTTGTGACCGACCCCGAGCCAACCGCCGTTACGCAAGGTCAAGTACCTGGTGTCTATGGGCCGCCGTCACCACCAAAAATACAAACAATACAAACAGTCTAGCATAAACAGAAATGGTTTAAACGTCCTTTGTTAATTGATACAGGTTATATGGAAATGATGCAGTTCCAATGCACTTGGACCGGTTGTCTTTGGTGGAATGGGATACTCAACCAGTAAATGGTTTCTAAGACAGTTTAGAAACTATCTAGCCGCCCTTGTCAAAACGGTACAATGAACACCCGATTGATTCAGTCTAAATGTAAGAAGTTTAGCTCCAGTTTGTTAAATGGTACAACATTAAAAGATCTGGTCATGTCAAAGAACGAATAGGCTAGCTATCTCTGTTCAAGCGGCACAGCATAGTTTAAACAGGGCTTGAGTGATGTCAAATGGGATAGCGTTACATGAAATGGCAGAGCATAGTAACAATTGATACAGGGTAAGATGGAATAGCTGAGCATGAAATGGCACAGAGTCGAGCGAAACAGTTCAGCATGATGTTATACAGCGTAATATCAAATAGTACAGCTTTGCGTGAAATAGCTTGGCAAACATTCAGACGGTGCAGCCTAAGACCACATACAGCTCGGCGTGAAGTGGTACAGCGTAACATCAAATGGCACAGCGTTGCGTGAAATGGTTCAGCATACATCCAGACTGATTAGGGCGATAATTAGTGAGCGAATAATCTAATTGTTTTAGTATAAATCTACTAGTCGTTCAAAACTTAATCTAAATTCGTGCCAGGGTCTTCTGGGTAATATGCTGCGTAAGGGCGCCATCGAGCTGAGGCTGTTATTAAAATGTCCTGTTGTTAACTACTAAGACAATCTATATTTATTTCCTACAATCTATTTTTTTTTTCAGGACAAAATAAAAAGAAAAAAAAAATGGCTTCACTCGTGACTCGAGGTTGACTTGGGCACGCGGTTGGCTCGTGTAACGCTACAACTCGTTAGTCTTACCTGCTTTGAAAGTGGATAATTGGCAGAATTAAATATTGAAGTAACCAACCTTACAAGCAATTTAACGCATTTTGCTGAAATTTCCTCTGCCAGGTCATGGCCAAGTCTGTGGTCTAAGAAACCTTGCAAGGTCGGAGCCAGAAGGTTCCTAATCACGAAATTCTGGGTGTCAAGCACTTAAGCTAATACGTAAGTTTCGATAAGTTTTTTCCGTCGCTCAAAGGCAAACTTTTGTCGTCTAGGCACTCGGGGCATGACAACCAAATTTAGTCTTAACAACTACAAAAGTATTCCAATGTTATGCCGGATTCTCGCACTTAGTTTTGCTGAAAACACTATCAGTATAGTACCTCAAAGTAGCCTCACATAAAAGAAATGTCAGTGTTATGTTTAATTAAACTCGTTTCCTATTAATCCAAATCCACAATTAGCCAATCAAGGCCTTGTCTAATGTCCTGATACTTTGTAGTATGAAGTCACAGGTTTGATGTTGCCGGATTTGTGAACAAATTCGAGTGTGTTAAATATACCTAGTGTAGTTTGCAAGTTAAATACACGCAATTTCAGCGAAGCGAATAACAAAGAAAGTAAAAACAAACAAAACAGCTCATTTGCAGTCCATTAGTCAATGCCTTATTACTAGGCCACAAAGTCTCTGAATTTCGGATTTGGTTTAACCGTCCTTCCATATCTCGTAACATATCCCTCTGGACCACTGGGTCTTGTTGGAGTCTTCACGGGAGACCTCTCAGGTGGGACACCAGGTCCGGTTTGTGTGTTCACAGGAGACTGCTCACGTGGAGACTGGGAACTAGGTGGAGACTGCTCAGCTGGAGACTGGGTACTAGGTTGTACCACACGGGAAGGAGGAACATAAGGTGCGTCGTCATCGGTCACTGCAGGGCAGGTAAGTTTAGCAGGAGCCGGTTCTGGAACAGACAGGAGATGTCTTCTGTTTCTACAGTACTGCTTTCCTTCAGCTTTCACAATGTACGACCGTGGCTGCGGAGCCGGTTGCTTGACAACGCCCACTTTCCGGTACCCTCTATCAGTTTGAAGTCGCACGACTTGCTGTGAACGGAGAGGTTGAAGAGATTTGGCATGCTAATCGTAATATGACTTTTGCTGTTGGCGTTTAAGCTTCAAACGAGAGGAGACGTTCCTGGTGTTGAGTGCTTTCGGAATAAGGAGTTTCTTCGCAACAGGAAGAACACATCTGGTACGCCTCGACATCAACCTCTGAGCAGGAGAGCCTAGGACTTGATCCCTTAGAACATTCCTGAGGTTAAGAAGGCCAAGCAAGGGGTCTGAACCATCTCTCTTACATTTCTCAAGCAGGCTCTTGGCTTGTTTGACTGCATTCTCCGCGAAACCATTGGACTGAGGAAAGTAGGGGCTGCTAGTAACATGCTCGAAGCTCCATTCACTGGCAAAGCTTTTGAATTCCCTACTTGCGAACTGTGGACCATTGTCCGTTAGCAGCTTGGATGGAACGCCATGAACAGCGAAATGTTGTTTCATCTTCATGATCACGCTTCTAGACGATAAGTCGCTGAGAGTGCTCATCTCAAACCAACCGGAGTAGGAGTCAACGAGTATCAGGTACTGCAGTCCACTCCAGTCGAATATGTCTGCGCTCACAAAGGACCAAGGAAGGTCTGGAACCGGGTGAATGAGAAGCGGTTTCTTCTGCTGGTGGGGTCGAGCACTGTTGCAAGGCCGACACGACGCCACGTCAGAATCTATATCGAGCATCAAAGAAGGCCAATACACGGTTTCTCTTGCTCTTCTCTTTGTAGCATCTATTCCAGGATGCCCCTTGTGGAGTTGCCTAAGGTACCAAGCAGTGGTGTGACTGGTTTGTCGATGACGTGAAATTCCAGGTTACGGGATATCGACGGTAGACGAACTTCTAGATTCACACTGCCCAGGGTAGTTAACGTGTCTCCGCCATAGGCAACCAACTGCACTGCTTTCGTCTTGTCAATCTTTTCATTGTGGCTGATCCTTCTGAATATATCGAGTGTGATCACATTACATTTAGCGCCAGTGTCAATTTTAATTTCAACTGGTTGGCCGTTAATTTCCATTGTGCAGTAGATTTCACTCTTCTTTCCTGGCTTGAATGTAATCGCGTCGATAACAAATAAATCCTCATCTTGTCCGATAGGATCTTGCGGATCGACCGTTTGGACAGAACGCCTGGGACGCCGTCGACGA
Source organism: Micromussa lordhowensis (assembly GCA_964020085.1). Taxonomy (NCBI): domain Eukaryota; kingdom Metazoa; phylum Cnidaria; class Anthozoa; order Scleractinia; family Lobophylliidae; genus Micromussa; species Micromussa lordhowensis. The sequence goes on along the minus strand of OZ026599.1, from coordinate 20,485,882 downwards.
GTCCAGCATTTGGCAAGAAATGTCTTCATTGCGGAAAGCCCAATCATTTCGAAAAAGTATGCCGTTCTAAACGTGATGGCGGGCAAGAAGACATGATTTCTGCTTGGCTGCATGGTTGCCACCACAATTCCTACAATTTTCGATACCAGATTTGGAATCTTTCTTCGATGAACCTCCTCTGTCGAGACCGTGGACCTCTTCCTTTGGATCGCTGACTTGGTTCGACGAGAGCTCGGTATTGTTTTTGTCTGATAACTCGTTGGCAATGCCAATGTCAATAGCACGATCGAGTGTGAGATCCCGTTCTTTTAAGAGTTGCTTTCGAACGTGCCGAGAGCTGACATCACATACAATTTTATCACGAATTAGCTCATCCTTCAAAATGCCGTACTCGCATGTATTTGCTAGGATTCTGAGATCAGCTACAAATGACTGAAACGATTCGCCTTCTTTCTGGATTCGGGTGTTAAATTTATGCCTTTCCATAATAACATTTCCACGAGGGTCGCAGATTTCAGCAAATTTTCTTTTCAGAACTTCAATACTCTCGCGAGATTCTGCTTGGACTCGAACGGTTCCATCTTCGTTCAGCACAGCGGGAGCGTAAACAAAAGATTTCTCCTTTTCAATCGCTTCTCTTCCCGCCAAATTCAAGAAGATGTACGCTTTAGTTCTGTCGTCCTTTTCTCCGTGAGCGGCGGCGATGAATATTTCCACCTCTTGGGCGAAATGTTTCCAATTTAGCGCGACATTACCCTCGAAGCACAACTGTTCGGGTTTTCGGAGACCATCTGCCATAATTCAGGCTGTTAGACTGTCAGAGAGAAACCAGGCGATGCGGATTTTTTTAACTCTTGACACCTTGTAGTTTTCAGGAAAAACGACCTTCACTCAACGCGTCCGTTTATTCAACTGCCGAACGATACAACGGGAATGTAACACGCTTATGTAGTAAAACTGATTTACATAACTCACACACATTCCATCGCACATTCCACACGCATGCACACACGCTCGTTCCACACCTAGTCGTACCATTTTCGGGCCGGGTACTCTTCGGTGCCATATCAGGCTCGTTTGGTGTCTCCATGGGTATTTTAGGAAGCTTTAGCAACGACGACGACGACGCCACGGACGGCGCCTAGTAAAAAAGTTATATTTTACATGCGAAAGTCGCGATTGTCTTGATCTGTTCGGTACGCAAACTGCTCTAGAAACGTGCTTAAGCCAAACATGCAACGACGGCGTTCAATTTCAAATTGAAATACTAAGCCGTCGTCGTCCACGTTCCGTAGACGACGGAGAACTTGGTCTTTTCACGTTCTTGTTTTGCAGATGAAGGCAAAGAAATGTACAAGCATTTATATCGCACGTGCACAGCTATTGGTTTGCTCATTAATCCTTTTGTTTGATTACGTTCTCGTTGCCGTCGTCGTCGTGTTTTGTTTAAGCTCCCTTTTGGCTCTACTACGTCGACGTCTCCAGTCGCCAAACACACAATCCTCCAAGAAAAGAGGCAATGTCCAACATTAATAAACACGATCCACGCGAGTTTGTGTTCCGATTATATTTTTGCATTTTAAGTCAGCGTTTGGCGGAGATTCAAGATCTGATACCAACAGCATCATACTGAATGCACCAGCGTCTACAGGCCGGAAAAAATCTTGTAAGCTTACAAACTGAGCTGAAGTTTAGGTTTAAGTTTAGGCTTATCAAGAACTACTTCCTCCACAAAGTTCTGAGTACTGTTATCAGTCGGTATTTGTACTTTATACAGGTATCTTGATATTTAGTTGCACGAATCTCTCAAACAGCAAATTGTCTGGTGGTAAATTCCCTCGAAGCAAGAGCTCTTGACTTACAAGAAGGAGAATGTCCGTAAAAATTTCGCCGAAATGTTTTATTAAATATTCAATACAGTGGCCAAAATAGTGGAAAGCATTAATATACATTAAAATGTGTTTACATCTTAAAGGTGGAAAATTTGATAATATATTACTTTGGTATAACAATACAGCGACTCCTTGTTTTTTTGTATTATGCATAATGCCATTAGAGCCTAGCATGTTACACTTCCTCCATTTCTTTCTTACCTCTCATTTAATTTCTTTTTCTCGTTTATTCTCCAGCCGTATTTCAATGTTCATGGTCAACTCGTGAGGCCTGCATTGCAAGACTCAGGTCAATTTTCACGAGCGCCTCAAAACACGCTCAGCCCGGACCCCGGTATACCTTTAAACGAAGTGCAGCCGCGAGGATCAGAGTCCGAATATAGAGATGAAGAAGACAACGATTACATCACTTACGTGATGTAAGGGAAAAGATGACGTCACTGTGACAGAAGGAAATGGATATTTGTGTATTGTCCACGAGATGTATTTTCTTCTCAGGACTAAACGAAAAAAGAAACAAATGTGACCTTGCGACTTTTTCTTGAGGCCACTGTGGACACATTCGACGCGATAAAAACGCCGTATAACGCTAGAACCACATGTCCTAATATGAAAGAACAACGGCGAGGTTCCTATAGAGATTGTCAAATTAACTTCTTACAATTAGAGACTGGAAAATGTGGAATATAGCATTCGCTTTTCTTATAACAGGATCATTTCAGGAATATATTATTTTGATTGTACAAAGCGGCTAGATGCATATAAATTCTAACATGTAATTAAATAAATGAAGAAGTTGTTGGAAAAGAAGTTGTGTGCCTTATTTGTCATATTTTGTATGTCACTGACATACAAAAACTGAAATACATACGGGGCTGTCAACAAGGGCCGTAACCCGTAACACCTGTTACGGCTGAGTATGTTTGATGGGCCCTTGATGTTACGGGTGAACTGGCCTGTAGTTGATGCAATTCACCCACAAAGTAATAAGTTTGCTACGGGTGAAGAAGATCAAGGCTTCAGGTGAATAAAAACGTAATGACAGCCCTTGTATGTGTGACTAATGACAGCCCTGGACTATGTGTGACTTTGCTGGGGAAAGGTTCATTGCCTGGTCAGGCAACCTTTTGATTTCTTTTTCTAATTCCTGGATATGGAGTCCTATAGAATGCGCGTTTTTATAAAAAAAAGTTCAATCCTCTCAGAACAAAGCATTGACATCACAAAATGTCGGGGAAGCTGAAATGCGCATGTCTGGAGCAGTGCATAGGAAAGATAACTGAGATAAGTCCAAAAGTTGCAGGAATATTCTTACACACATTAGACGTTGACAACTTAAGAGAGGAATGTTGCACACCTCGATATATTGTGTCATCCGGGCCGAGTTCTTCAAAAGCCGGTTAACATTAACCCGGGATTAAAAGTTAAAAGAAGTGTCGATTTTTATTGTATAAAAATGTTTTTCAAGTCAAGTCAAGTCGCCTTTATTTAAAATTCACTGCTTATGTTTTGTGTAGTTTGAGATTCAAACTCAAAACGGAAGAACAGACAATATAAACAGAAAACTTCACCGAAAAGTTACAACCCTGGATTAGCTTAATCGGTCTTTGAACAACTCGGCCCCCGTTTTTTTTTTTACATTTTCATTTTTTAAGCAATATTTACACACTAGGTTATTGGCTAGTTGGAAAGTGATTATCCACAATCACCAAATCAACCGAAAAGGATGTTGCTTAGCAATTTATAATTCGATCAGTTTCAGATTTCTGCTATTTCCTGATGGGAGAATCGAAATAATTAATAGAACCAATTAACCGACGGTTCATACCAACTACCCTAAGGAACAGGATTCAAACCAAAAGACACGTTCAGTATCTCAAGTTTTTTGTCTCCTTATGCAACAATGGAAATGTAGTTGAAAACTAAGGTATAAAAAAAATGAAAAAAGGAGAACATGTTCAGAACAGACTATGAACCACAAATTTTAATCAGCGTAAATAATGACGGGAGGAAAAACTTCAAAATCACAACAATGAGGCTTTCTCTTCAAATTAACAGCTATTCTAAATGCTTGGTCTACTCTGCTAAAATACAGCACAAAAAAAAAAGGTGCACGGCTGTGTATTTATTTAATATATATTTATGATTTATGCCATGCCATAGGAAATACAGACAGGAAAAAGGGAAAGTCGTTGTATCCTTGACGGCCTGATGAGACACTTGGCTCGTATGATGGAGACTTTATCTTTTTTATAGGAAATACAGTCAATCAGCAGAAAAAAAGGAAAGTCGTTGCATCCATGACGGTGTTAAACTCAGCCTTCCCATTGCGCGCTGCATTAATTGTGTTGGCCACTGTATTTTCTGTGGCATGGTATAAAATATTTATGAAACACTTTCTCATGGGATACCATGCAATATCCCACTTCTCACTTGTATTTTCTTGGTTATACATACTCGCCTAAAGGCTTGTGTGTATACAGACAAATTGACTCGTGGGATATTCCATGGAACACCACTCGAACGCGTTGCATAACCAGTACATGTTTTACGGAATAAGAGTTTGAAGAAAATTATGCCATGAGTGTGATTTTTCACTCATATCTTCCGCCTGTATACTAGTCAGGGCTTGAACCACAACATCATTCAGACAGCAATGCTCGCATTGTGGCACTAGCAGAGGTGATTGGCGAGGCGTTCTCATGAGCCTCGCGGGTTATTTCTTTCTCAGTGATCAGGTAATGAACTTATAATTACCGAACTTACAACTTATAACTTAGAATTTATAACTACGTTCAGTTTGTATCCCATCTAAGGGCACGGCGTCAGGTGAACTGGTTACAAGGGATAATTTACAAGGGATACGGAATACTTTTTAATAGTTGTTTAACAACCTTATTAACTAGAGCAAATAGTTCTTCGACACCAGGCTATCAGCGAGACGTTTTGACCAAATACTGGATTCTTTCCGCTGTATAAAAGTCAAGACCGAACAATTTCTTTTTTCGCGAGCTCGGTGAGTAATTCCATACAAGTTTATTATCATTTCTACTGGGGAAATTTTGGTTGAGTGTAAAAAAAAAACCGTTTCAAACAAAATGCATATCTTATAAAAATCTAAATTCCGAAGCCAAAATATTTCATCCCTACACTAATTCTGATCAGTAATGAGAGAAGCTGTTAGGATGTCAATACAGTCAGTCAGTATCGTCTCCTTCACTATTATTATGTGTTTATACAGTCAGTCAGTATTGTCTCCTTCACTATTATTATGTGTTTATACAGTCAGTCAGTATTGTCTCCTTCACTATTATTATGTGTTTATACAGTCAGTCAGTATTGTCTCCTTCACTATTATTATGTGTTTATACAGTCAGTCAGTATTGTCTCTTTCACTATTATTATGTGTTTATACAGTCAGTCAGTATCGTCTCCTTCACTATTATTATGAAAATGAGCCTAAGTTCTCTTACACGACCAAATCTTCAACGTTTGCGTACAACTGTTTGTCATACATTTCCATGTTGATCAACCTCTGTGGAGAAGAAAATATGGCAAGAGTAATCGGTCGTTCGACAAGTTTCTCCGTATATCCTTACACCTAATTTACGTGTATGAATTGAAAGAAGATTATCTGATTTTTTCTCTTTTGCTAAGCTCTAGCAATAACAACAGACGTGTTAAACATGCCGGGTACTCTAGACAATTGAAAATCTTTTCCTCAGGAGAGTACCTTGTGTTGGTTTTCGATCTCCTTGAGTTCATTCCTCAACTCAGTAAATGCTGGTCTTTCATCTGGGTTTTCTTCCCAGCATTTCGTCATTATTCCATACCTAAAATTTAAAAAAAAAAGGAAAAAGCCACGATGTGACACCCGTTAGGAGGCGTGGTGGCCTAATGATGATTTTAAGTGGTCTGTGTTCGAGCTCTGGCTGCGGCCATTAAGCCTTTTGCATCAGTGAAATTTGGACCAAAGGGAATAAGTGCCGGGTGGATAAATTTAAATGGATTAGTATCTCTTTCAAGAAGATGGGGAGGAGATGAAGAGGGAAGGGAGGGGGGGGGGGGGGGTTGTGGTGACGGGCAAGTTAAGGTTCTGGGGAACTAGATAATAGTGTTCATTTAGCATTTCATGTCATCTCGTGTCCTCGCTGGTAAGTGCCTAAGGACTAACTCCAATTAGCACAAATTAAGTGGTAGAACACAAGCAACGACTGCAACCAATTTCATCAATAATGTCGACAAGAAAGGACAAGCTACAGCTGGTTACAATTTTTCATCCACGTGTTGTGGCTTGGACATTCTGTGTCCTTGTTGTAGCCAGTGTACAATCTTTCTGCCATCCATCCGTGGATATGGTGAGCCACCTGGAAGAGAACATTTTATAGAAAATACATCAAGACTTTGATTCCTGCCAAAATAATTGTAACTATTTTTGCAGCAATTTAGTTAGGCTTGTTGGTATTAAAGGGAGCCTCCACTTCTACCGAAGAATCACTTTAAACCGCAGGATATAGTATTTGAAGTAACGTTAGGTCTAATTTTTTTTCCAGAAGAGTGTCTATAGTGGAGAAAAACGAATTTCAGAATCGCGCATTTTTGTTTTCAAATTTTCTGGGCGCCGCCATCTTGAATAATTGTGACGTGTGTTGGTTGCTCTATTGTTCTGACATCAAGAGCTTTTGTCTAATAACAAAAGGGCAACCATTTCACGTCACAATTATTCAAGATGGCTGCTCCCGGGAACTTTGAAAACAAAAATAAACGATTCTATAATTCATGTATTTAAGGCCAACGCGCTTTGTTAGTTAAAACTTCAAGCAAATTTTATTCTTAAAATTATTTAGTGTGATTTGAAGTAAACTTTTTGTCACAGTGGAGGTTCCCTTTAAAAAGAAAACAGTCAATATGTATCCTCTTCTAATGAAAGGCCTTTCAGGGACAATGAAACAAACATTAGAAACGAATACTGCAAACAGAATATAAAAAAAATTATATCAATGCTATGCGAGAGTTAGCAGACCAATCAGCCATCTTACAAACTTGGTCGTAGAGTAAAACTCGGGTCTATGGTGAAAAAAGAAACCCAGCTAGCGTCAAAAAGGCACTTCAACCCGGACGCTCTAGCCCCCAACAGAGCTACGCCACCAAACGTACTGTAACTTCCTTTGTTACATATATTTCTGCGCGTTTCAACAACACGCAAAGTTCAAACCCTAACTAACCATAGTGTTTTTGGCTGCCGTCAATCATAATTACGACGAGCAGTAACGAGCTTTGGAAAAAAAGAAACAAACATTATGGATCGAAATCTACAACTCACAACCCAGAGACATGAGTTTTGAAACAGTGAAGTTGGCATCTGTGTTCTGAAAGGGCCGCTAAGATGATTGTCGATAGCGAAGAACGATGATTGATTGAGCAGATTTCGCGTGTCATGGAAAGGGGCTGTAAACAAACTGCAAAGGTCCAAGCCGTTACCTACACGTAGCTTACCTATCGTGAAAATCTCGTAAAGGAGAACTCCATAACTCCACCTGTTAGACAAATAAGTGTTTTTAAACTAATCGTTATGATATGGTAACAGTAAACCTTGTTACTTAAAAGTAATAGCATTGGAAGTTCTATTGGAAGTGCTATTGGATGCTATTATACCACTGTCCTTCTAAGAGATATTGTTCTGAATAGTAGTATAATTTTGCAGGTTGAGCACATGAATGACATGATTTGGAAGAACGTTCTGTTATATCTTGGCAAATGAAATCCTTCTTTGCATATAAGTAATAACAACAAACAATCCTTGGAGCACAAATTCGCCACTACCAGTCTGACCTCAGTTGTTCTAAGGCCTGATAACGCTATCCACCGGATAAATCGCTAACCAGTGGGTAAGCATTCATCTTTCCAAAAACCCGGGTGAGGTCCAATCAGTTAACATTAATTGATGCAGTATATTTTTTTGTCTTATCATGGACCAGCAAGAGAAATTGTTATTATAAGACAAGTAAAGCAGTATGGTCATCCTGGAGTAAGCCATTGTATGAAAAACATTTATGTATAACGTTGAGTCAGAGTACATGTACTCACACATCGCTTTTTGTTGAATATGTCCCATAAAGGAGCGCTTCCATTGCAGTCCACTTAACAGGGAGGCGCCCCTGGAGAAAGAACATACATTTTTAGCTGACAAAGCAGACGAGAGGGTCTATACAGTGGTTTGATATATGAGTTAGTCGTTACATACCCGATTATTCAGTATAATTATAAAGTTTCGCAAGGCCCCGGAATAGTCCCTATGATTAGCCTCTTAACGAGTTTACACGAGGGAACAGGTTGCAGGGACCAGTGTTTGATTTAGGCGACTTCTAACACAGGGACATTACAAAATCTTGGGGGAAAGGTATTTTTCTTCACTATTTCTCTTTCCAAATGCGAAACCAAAATTGTCAGAATACGCGGAGCAATGAAATATACCAGGGCAACAAATTAACACAAGAGATTATCAAGGTAACTTACCTTGATAATCTCTTGATTAACCGCCAAGGCGAGTTAGTGATGCTGACATTTCGAGCGTAAGCTCTACCTTGGAACAAAGTGCATGCACTTAAAAAAGTAAAAGCTGATCTTTGGTTAAATTATTTTTATTTCGTCGCAAGAATTTTTCCAGAGAACAGTTCACACGAATAATTTTGAAGAGACAAGTCTCCGGACTTGTCCCTTCATCGTGTCTCTTGCCTTTGTTTTTCGTTCGTAAATGTTGTCCTGCTGAACATCTCTAGCCATTCCAAAGTCTGTCACTTTACACGTTTCTCTTTCACCAACCAACACATTACGAGCTGCCAGGTCTCGGTGGATAATCTGAAACAGAAGGTTACTGGTGATATTACGATATGTAGGAGACAAAACAAATAAAGCAAATATCGCGAATCACTAGCATTCAAACATTTCGACATCTATTAAACTCCAAGTCAATGTTTATTTAATCAACAAGTTATATTCCACTAAAAGTTATAATGTCTTGAGCGAACTGCCTTCCTTAATCTTTTACTATCATAAGATGTTAAAAATTAATCGAGAAAATCCGCACGATCTACAGATTACTACAGTAGAAAATTGGACACGAAGTGGAACTTTTTCACCTTAGAAACATGCCCGCTATGGGAAGACGACCAGTGTAACTGCAGTTCAACCTCCCACCCTCAGGGAAATGGCAGCTTAAAAGGGACTGGACGCTTACTAGAGGTAAAAACAATATAAAAACCCTCATCGGGACTTGAATTACTGGAAGCCTAATAGAGGTGGCCGCTTAATTTGGGTTTGACTGTACATGTCATTTGAATAAAGACTGGCTATCAGTTCTTTTCGGGCAAATACTTGCACCTTAGTCAGTTCCTTTTACGTAAAATTCACAAGCCGATTTTAAAACTGTACAGAACGATAGTTTTCTTACAGACCAGGCTACAACGTCGCACGATGGCATAGTGGAAACCGTTCGTAGAATGAGAGGTTTCCAGTAATATCGTGCAAATTTACAAAAGACCTATAAAGGTCCAATAACTGAATACATTACGTACTCGTTTCGATGACAAATAAGCCATTCCATCCGGATCTTTGTAATAAGTGTCATTCAGTCCACGGCTCTTTCTCAGGTATCCCAGTAAGTCTCCAAATGGAACATATTCTATCAGCACCAGCAACGGCTCTGAGAAGGAAACGAGATAAAAAAGAGACATTGGTGATGTTAAACAATATGGGATCGCATTTGGACAAAGATAATTTTCATAATTTCACTGTTAAACTGTAGTTGAGCTATAAATAATTATTTTATTTGGAGTGATTCCAAGTGAATCAATCAATCAATAAATCAATCTATCTATCCATCAAACAATATTTTATTTAAACACGAAATGTCCATAACATTCGCTTCGGTTTTAGGAATAATTTCTATTTTCAAAGCTAGAATAGTTAAAAAGTAAAAACACCGAAAGTTCTTGAACTTAGGTCGTCTTTAGGGTAACGTACATAAATTATCTCTCAACGCATTCATATATTCATCTAGTTGACTCAACAACAAGGAGGGAAAGAACAGAGTGGAGAAAGTTTCCAATACAACACCGTTTCTGGGTCTTAGTCCAACATTTACCAGATTCAGTGACGCATCCCAGCAGCTTGATGACATGAGGATGGGGCTTAAGCTGTTTCATTATTTCAAGTTCTGATAACAAGTCTCTCTTGTCGGTCTCGGGCGCATTCTCTGCGACATAATCCCAAATCAGATTCTTAAAACTCAATTATTATGACTTGTGATGTTTCGCGACTACGAACCTACTAATGTGACAAAGCATTCGAAAAAAAAACTACCCACATTATATTAACAACAACCGTCTCCCTTTAATCGATTTGGAAAACAAAATGGAAACTATCTGACATCAGTGTGAAATCAATGATATCATGATTTCACACCAGCCTTGTTGGACATGTTGCTGTGACGGAATACAATGTACTAGCACAAAATGATTAGCATAATGCGTATTGTAAAGTCTGTTTAGACTCCAAGCTAGAAATGGACGAATAGAAGTTCCGTAACATATTCTGTACTTCTTTTACTAATGTTTTTAAAGCATTTCACACCTTTTAATTTTTTAATAGCCACTAGTGTCTTCCCAGACTGTCCTCGAAGATTTATCGCTGTTCCCTTGGCAACCTGACCAAACGCACCTTTACCAATGATCTTTTCTAGAGTCACCTGTTGTCTAGGAACCTCCCAGGAGCGTGTCGACGGATGAAGAGGTGCGTATTGGCTGCTTTGTGAAGCGTTTGATGATACATTACTTCCTCTATCTTCTGATACGATTTGGAATCGAGAAGCCTGATTCAGTGACGTGTACTGGCTTTGACGGGAAACTCCAGAATTTGGAATCCAGGCGGGATCTTCGTCCAGTCCAATGCTATCCATTTCTATTTGAGTCTAATACGCGAAAAGTTATTAACACACAGGTGAAGTTTACAGATTACTTTTTCCGAAAGTGAGATGTAAGTTCATCTGAGTCAACTGCATAACTAATTCAGACAAGAGGGGTGATGGAAAGTTTAGAGGCGCCTTCCAACTTTGAACGCTTGTAACTTTAAAGCACCAAAGCAAGAAACTTTAAATATGACGACTTGCCAAAGATTTATCTAGAAAAAATTATATATCGCATTTCATTGGTCAAAGATCTTGATGTTTGTATGGCAACCGTATTTTCGCAGGTATGTTTTTCTAATTTTAAATTTCTCTTTTAAGCATAATATTTTAATAATGAAGCAAGGCTGATTACTACGTAGAACGCTTAACCGGAAAATAGACGTGATAGAGTTCAAACTGAAAGCCAAGAATTGCAACCGTGGACAGCTGTTTCGATCTGCTTGGGTCTCGTCAACACAGTGTAGCAGCAACAAACTAGAACAACGGGATTGGGAACCAATTGTCTACGATGATGAAACTCAAATTCAAATGTTTGCGGATTGGTCAATGTCATATGCAAAACGCGTGACCTTGACAATAGGCAAAAATCCAGAATATCACTTCGTTGTCGCGATAAGGAGATTTCTGTCCCACTGTTCCACTGTCATAGTTTTAATGCTCATGAGTGACAGGTTGAAGGCCTCAACATTTTCCTCAACCGAGCAAAGAGTTAATTACAGTCAAGTAAAAGGCCGCTCAAGTAATACTTTATATTCACTACTTTGAAATGTACTTTTTGTTACGTAAACACCTACATTTATTTTGTCTCTTTCCTCATTAGATGCCGCTCGATTTACCCTAAAAGATAAATAACCAACAAATTATTTTCTTCTAAGGAAGAAATTGTGTATCCAAGGACATAACCAGGGTAGCTCAGTTTGTAGTATTCGATCCCCAGAGTGTTTAAGTGTGAGAATAAAAAAAGATAGCTTTCTATGGCCAGTAGTAGTACGTTTTAAAGGTATAAAACGTATTCTATAACTTGTGAAATGAATGGCCTCACTACTTCAAAAGTTCTAACCACCTTTGAACGGGCTTGGAGTTTTGTGCTACTATACTGCCCCTTAATGAGTTGCAAGTCTATCGCAGGGTTCTCTCCCAACATTTTATTCGTCAATATTCATTTATTGTCCTGGGTTGAGAGGGGCACAATGACCCTGGCAGGGCTGGAGCCCAGACTGCTCGAGCCGGGTCCAGCGCACTAAACACCAGGTCACCACGTCTTATTTCTCCATTTAACTGGCGTATTTCAAATAGCGACATCATTCAGCAGAATCAGCATTAAGACCTTAGTGAGGAAAAAAAAACGAATACGAATGCGCTGCTCTAACAAGCTTACCTATCCCTTGTTGCCGTCCCTAAAAAGGGAAAGATGAATTGATTGGCATTATAATCAAGTCGGAAGGAGAAAGTATGGAGAAATGGATAAGACTTCTCATTACCCCTTACTGTGAGGTAACAAAACAGAGCTCAGCTGATGCCAGAGGTCTCTGAATATGGCGTTATGAGCCACATTCGGTGTCAAAGGAATGATGATGAAGGATAAAAAAAAGCATAAAAATCTTGTGTCTTGTGTTCTGTCTCAGTTGTCTTGTTCAGTTAAGTAGCGGTTTTGGCGACTATATCATATCTACATCCAATATAGTAGAATCTTAACGTGGGAGGTTTAGCGGAAGCAGAATTTTAAATAGGGAAATAGTCTAGAAGTCACTGTTAAGACGTATTCAGAGCATTATAGAATATTGTTTACCTTTCTTGTGAAGCCATAAGTGGTAAACAACAAGAACAGTGATTATGACAACAAGGATACCGATAACAGCTCCCAATACGGTGCAGCTGCAAGCACAATCCCCGCACGCTTGGACTGTCACTATGGTATAATCAGAAACGTCATCAGATCTCTTCCAGACCTCTTTCGCGTGCTAAGCATGACAGATATGTCTGTCTTCCTATCTGTATGTTTGTCTGCCTGTCTGTGTGTCTCTGCCTGTATGTCTGTCTGTCTGTCTGTCTGTCTGACTTACTGACTGGCCTCCCGTACCTGCCTTTACATCATTCCAAGATCAACCAAGGTATTTAGTTTCTCTTGGTGCGAGCATGGCAATTATAAAAACCCTAACGTTGTAAAGTTCGTCCTATCCATTCTTACTATATATTCTAAGAGTACAAAATACTTGAAGCTAATAAATGTAGTATTAGAATTCCATTATTTTCTAATCTTCAGTTTTAAATTATTTTATATTCATCTAGTATGCAAGCTGAATTCAGTGTAAAATAAAGTTAAAAACAAAAATACAAGGGACCACGGACCTTTGTGATATTTTGAAGGAGACTGCAGTCAATCTAATACACCATCAAAATCTACAATGGTTTGCTTACTGTCAGATGAGCTGGTAGGTTTTGCAGCCATGGTGGTTGTTATCCCAGTGTATCGTGTTCCTGTTATGGCACTCACATTAAAATCTCCAAACTTTCCACTTTTGACAGCATCTCGAAGTATAGAGAGTACGTCGCTTTCTCTTACAGTGGAAAGGAACTTCAGGGCCATATCAACAGTCACACTTCCACACCTTGGAAGAAGAATAGCGACAATTTAAGTTCAAACTTAACTGATGATCAAAATGAACTGGACCCTCCTTCACTACAAAAATTTGTGTTCAAACAAATGAAGTGGAGCGATTTTCGTTTGAAGATTTTGTATTCATAATTAGAGTTCGTGTTCTGTTTACGTTTCAGTACACGTGGTTCAACAGATAGATTTGTAGACTTGAAAAATAAGAGAGAATTAGTTTGTGGAGAATGCACATTAATTTTGATTGTTTAATGAAACAATCAAAGCCGATGAAATCTCCGCAACGTCAAGGAAAAAATAGCCGTAAGTATCGGCGCTTGCTACACGTGCCCAGCCCTGTGAACATTTATTTTAGTCAAGAGACAATGATTTAGTCTCTCGCTTAAGTTTATTATTCATCAAACCATTCAAATTCTCTCCATCCCTTTCCTTTTTGTTTGTATTCTGTTTGCGCTTATCCATTTCCTAGTCCATTTCTTTGAACACTAAACAAAACGTCAACACAAATAGTGACATTGCAAATACTACTAATCCACATGTGATTGGCTGAAAGTTTTCTGCCTAAAATTTAAGTCTAAATGACAAAGCTAAGGAAATTTCTGAAGTCCAATTAATCAATTTGAAACTGTTTGCACACCTGATATGTTTCTGTTCCACACTTTCATAGCCCAGTTTACTAGTAAAGATCTCGTCGATCTGAAAATTGACAATTTAAATAAATCATTGTTTTTATTTCTCACTGAATAAGTACAATAATCATTGCTTAAACAAGTAATTAAATTGTATGTGACGTTAAAGGCTGCTAGAAATGGTACAAAGCCGCATGCCGAAAACAGATAATGTAATGTGTAATCTACATGAAGTTTACCGTAACAAAACAGAACATCGTTGTTTTCTTAACAGAGTCGTGTTCACTATGCAGTATTTCAACTACTCCTGAATTTGACCATGAACTGAATATTTAGTGCGAGTTGAACCAGGTGATTGCTACTCAACCAACTGTATAGAGGTGCAGTCCTTCCTTAATATGTGGACCTTTCCAAACAAACAACCCTTACCAGCCAACTAATCTCAAATATGAAACATAATAAATCCATTACTAAACAAGCAGTTCTGTCTGCCTTTCCTGTCTCGGTTCGTTTAATAACGTTTATCTGTGTGTCCACCTATCGTTCTGCTTGCTCAACTGCTGCCTAGCCTGTCTGCCAATTTCCCCCTCCCCCATTCACTATGTATTAAGCCTAGTTCAGACTAGCGTCATAACGACACGACACAACGACATAAACCTAACGACATAAGAAGGGCGTTATCACGGTCGTGCGGTCGTTATGTTTGCATATGAACGTAACGACACAATACAGAACAGCAACATAACAGCATGAACATAACGACATATAGGAGAAATCCCAATCTTTTCCTTATGTCTCTATACCGATGTTCACACTATACCAAGATAAGCGATTAAGTCGTTGTGCCATTATGTCGCTGTTGTGAACGAGGCCTCAGCAGTAAGCTTGTCTATTTTCCAAGAGTGACTGCATGGTACAAGTTTGATTGCACAAGTGTCTTACATAAACAAGTTACTTACCATTTTGCTGAGTTTCTCCCATAGTTGATTGTATTCCCCGTCAGTACACTCTTCACCCGTGATAACCAGGGTCACGTTAATTACATCACTTGCTATGACTAATAATAAAACATGAATTCAGTGAGCAAGAGAAACGAAAAATATCCACAGCTCTGTACCTTTCATACACCGACAAATACTTGATCACAGTCTGAGACCGTCAAGTCATTTCAAGCAAATTTAGCTGTATTAGATGACTTATCTTAAATTTATGTACTGTGCTGCTATTGTATTACAAAGGCTAAGAAGCCAATCTAACTGTCAGACAAGAGATTATCAAGGTAAGAGAGGAAATCCGTGGTATAGGCCTTGTACCCAAGGTAATCCCTCTTAAGTTATTTTTAGACATGGTGCCCAGTTCTTCACGGATGTTACTCGCGGGTTGCGTGGATGTTTTCGTAGAGGATTTGTTTATGTTTCGTTTCGTTTCAAAGCAAACTTGAGGAAAGCCTCCAACGCTGTGGGGATGTTTTCTTTGATATTCTAATTACAAGTACAGGAGCTTGTCTCTCGCTAAGTGTTGATACATTTCGAAACTTTAATAGAAGTTAAAATAGCAGACAGATGTCCAAAGAGTTGAGCAGTGGATGGGAAACAACAAGCTGGTTCCAAGTGTGTGCTCTTCGGTACTAAACAGAAACTTGCAAATGCCTGTTTTAAGATCCAGCTTCAGGGCAGTGACATCGATAGGGTGAGACATTTCAGCTACCTAGGGGTCATCCTTGACGAATATCTCTCATGGAAAGAGCATGTTAGCAAAGTGTGTGACAAGGTCAACAAGCGCTTGGGTCTGCTCGGCCGTATCCGATCATGTTTAACGCTAAAGGCAGCGAAATGCGCATACAACTGTCTCGTGTTACCAGTCCTGTGCTACACCGACACGGCCTGGGGCGAATTGTCTGCTGAGTGCAAGAGTAGATTACAGCGCCTTCACAATCGAGCTGCACGTAAAATTGTCAGACGAGATAGTACCAGCGAAGCTCTCAAGTCACTTGGATGGCCTACCTTGGAAACTATCAGGAAAAGGAATAAATCTATCTTAGTCTACAAATGTCTCAATGACTTAGTGCCGCAGTATCTTTGTGATTATTTTAGTGGAAAACAAACTTTCTATAGTTACAATACACGTCGACGTGAAGATATTCATCCTTAGCCTCGGGAAGAGAACTTTTAGATACTCCGGAGCGATTTTATTTAACTCCTTACCTGAAACATACAAACGGGCAGCGTCCCTGGAGGCTTTTAAGCGACTATTGATGAAACGCGATTTTGCATAGTTTTTATATCATTAGTGTGCAATTGTCTTATATGTTATCTTTCTATCTTGTAATATTTTAGCCTAATGTGTTTATTAGACTCACATATATTGTAGTTTTTTTCTCAGACCATAAGTCTTCAGATCACAAGTGCTCATTGTTCTTCATTTTATTGCTATAATGATTTTAGGTGCATACAGGGTCCCCCAGGATAACAGCCCCGTAGCTGATTGGGCCACCCTGTCTTAAATAAACTTCACATTCATTCATTCACTGCACAAGCAAAAACAACTGAATGAACGGCAGAGAAATGAGTAAACACACGAGTGCAAAGCAAACAAACGCCCAAACACAACACAAACGGACAAAAAGACTAATGGTCGAAAGTGCAGACAGACTCTCGCCTCCGAGCAGCAAAAGGTAGTTTAAGCAACAATGACAACAACGCTTATGACGACGTCGATTAGAAAGCGACTTTATATTCAACCTACGAATCCCGCGATAATTTAGATTCATTCAGTTTGTCTATCACTGTCAAAAATAAGCAACAACGTTAACAACACTTATGACAAGGTCGATTAGAAAGCGATTTAATATTCAACCTACGAATCTCGACAGAATTCGGATTCATTCAGTTTGTCTATCACTTTCTGAAATATCCCAAACAGAATATGTAAGACAGCGTCAAATTTGAAATAGAAATTTTAAAAATTGGTCGTCGTAGTTCACGTTCTTTCGAATATGCAGAATGTGGCTATTTCACGTTGTTGTTTTGTAAAGAACGGCAAAGAAATGAACAAAGAATTATAACGCATGCTTGCCACACTGCCATTGTACTCGTTGCCGTTGAGGTTCAGTTGCTTATTTAAAAACTCTCTAAAACCGAATAACCGGCAAAATAATGAACAGTCAAACGAGCACAATTCAAACGAAAGCCCAGGCGAACAAAGCGATGGCTGAGTGTAGAAAACATCTCTGCTATGAAGCGTCTTTTTAAAATCAAAACATTTAAAATGACTTTTCGCCAAACTTCCCACCATTTCGTTTTTCTAGGGTATAAGACCTACACCAAGGATTCAATCTATTACCTTGATAATCTCTTGCTGTCAGATTAATATCTGCCACAACAAGAAGTTACCATTTAGCTATCAACACATGCTTGCACTAAACAGATAACAAAATCTGGACCTTTTCAAGACTTAATGAACAAATACTACTTAATTTAAAATTCGCTTGAGTGCTATTCTGGTGTGATATTTTTTTAAATTTGATGTTTGGTTCCCACACACTGCCATGAATGCAATTTAGTTGGGTTGTAAATTAAAACGCGGTTGCATATTTTAAACGTAACACCAGCTTAAAAACCTGAGGTCCTTGCGTGTCACATTGGCCGAGATATTCACAAGAAGCAAACTTCAATTGCACTGGCCAAGTACACTTAACAAAATAAGCAAAAGAGAGCTATTGGAGAGGACATGACGATACAAGTACATCAAGTACACGTATAACCATACTTGCAACTGAAAATGACAGTAATTCCAGCCTGAACTATTGGACATTAAAGATTACATCTGTCTGTGATATACACGTAGCAACATTTGTATGAAAATTATTGCTCATGACAAATGGAAAAGCTAATTAACTTACAAAGAGTGGTATTTCTAATGTCACTGCCCAGGCTATTTGCCACTTTGCAGGTGAACGTGTAGACGCTTTTGTCGCTTGCTGGAAAAATTAGAAGGCTTTCATGACACACAATCTGCTGTGGATCACATGGTGTCCCACATGGAGTCCAAGAATAAGTAGGTGGTGGATTTCCTTCTGCTTGACAGTGAAGAGATAGACTTAGTTGTGATGCAGCTTCATGTTCACTTGCAAGTTTAACAATCTTGGCAGGATCTACAAGAAAAAAAAACGAGGAAACAAATTTGATTCAAAACTAGAAGCTATGTTCACAGCTGAACCAGCAGGCAGCTCCAGTACGGATGAGTGAGCGAGTCATGGTGGAATGTTGCCCATTAGGCCTTGACATCTGCGTGCGCTGTATAGGACTCTTGCACTTGAATGGGTTCCTCTTTCTAATGCACCTCAAAAACAAAACAGACTTGTTGCTCCCTTTTATTACTCGCTAAGTTAAATTTTTCATTACATTTTTGCTAACGATTTCTTAATTATTATCCATGAATCTCCTAAATCAAAAACCCTACGAAAGAAATGAACCTCCAAAAGTAAGAGCACAATTTCACCATCAGCACATGAAAATCCCAGCGGGTTGCCCAATACACCCTGGCATTCACGTTTCGACTTACCGGAAGTCGATTCGTGAACCCTCTAGGATGGAATCGACACGAATCGTCTCTCTTAATGTCGACTCGATATGCCGTAAGTCGATTCGCGCAAGGCTTAGAAAATGTAGCGCAACTGGGCTACCCAGGGCTTGGTTTAAAATGTTGTCGATTCGACAAGATTCGATCGAATCGACACGACTCGTCTCCCCTTATGTCGATTTGACAAAAGGTTTCTTTCGTTTTTCGTTCAAGATGCCTCTTGGAAAACAATAGTTTTTTTGCATACGTTATTTCTCGAAAATGAAGTGCAAATCAATCAAAACAATTACGGAACGATGTTTTTCATGCCAGAACAAGTAATAAGTCAGCCAAAAATAAGCTCGATCCTGTAAAAAATGAAAATAGCGATATACCCTATTTTTGTACCAAAAAAACGCTTCAATAGCTGCTAAATAGTTTTAGTGTACGCGAACAACATGGAAATACGTCCTTCTTCAAGAAGCTAAAGCTCTATAAAGCGGAGTCCAATAACGAGTGAGGACTTGTGGTGAAAACATCCGGCTTAGAAGGAGACGATTTGCGAAGAATCGTGCAAATCGACTGATGAATGAATGGTAAACTTTATTGAATGTCTGAGTATCTAGCTGAGATAACAATTTCTCACCCCTGTTATTTCCTTCCATGAGTCGACCTCCGGTGAGACGATTCAACATTGCAGGAGACGATATTCGCGACGAATCGCGCGAATCGAGTCAAGTCGTCAGCAATTTCACACCCCCTGTTACTGGCTGCCAAGAGTCGACGATTCAACTTTGCAGGAGGCGATTCGCGACAAATCGTCCGAATTGAGTGGAGTCGTCAACAATTTCAAAGACCCTGTTACTGTCTACCGTCGACAGTCGCGCGAATCGAATCGAATCGTCAGCAATTTCACACCCCCTGTTACTGGCTGCCAAGAGTCGACTTCCGGTGAGACGATTCGTCCTTGCAGGAGACGATTCGAGTCGAATCGTACGAATCGAGTTGAATCGTCAATAATTATCAACAAGAATTAAGAGAAACAATACGCAGAGAGATGTATCTCGATTACATTAACTAATTATATAAACTGTTTGGTTGATTGGTAACAGGCCTAGTTACAATATCGATGTTCACTTTGACTTTAAATGTATACCTCGAGACTATTTTTGACAAAAGCTGCGGGAAATTTTAGCTCGCTCATTGACTAATTGTCACTGATGTAATCCATCAAATATTTTCGCTCACACGCGATTAATTTAAACAGGTCACGTGACTGAATATTCCCACCTAAAACTGGTGAATATCCCAGTGATATTCTTCAATTCAATATTCAAAACTGCATTTGTTGCGAAGAATATTTCAAGATAAACACAATAGCCTCCATTTGGCGCGAAAATATGCTCGGTATTTGTCCTTGGATATTATCTGTTCCTCAAAGCTCACAGTATTCCACGAGCTACACTCTCGGAAAACTGCTCGCTTCTGGGAACAGATAACATTCGCTGGCAAATCCCTGATCATATTTTTGCGCCAAATTAAGGCTATTGTTTATTTGTCAACAAGCAGACAGATGCATGAAATTATAATTGTGTATTTTCTGTCTGCTTTTTTGTTATTGTAAAACAATTCTGAAGTTGACCGTTTTTTATGCGTCTGTCCTGTTACTTACAATGAATTTCCTCGTTGTCTACCCGATCCAAAGCTATGTTGAAAATGTTATGACAAAATTCATGATCAGTAACAGGACATACGCATGAAAAATTAGCTTCATTTTGTTAATTGGACTCGTAAAATACTTACATGTAACATTCACTTTAAAAACTTGGCTAACTTTTTCATATTCATTCTCAGCTGTACAACGGTATGTTCCAGAAGTTGTTCGGTTGATATTTGGAAAATTCCAAGTGGACCCCTGAGGCAGTACTTCACTATCGCTACCATCTTCCAACACTCTGGTCAAGGTGATGTTTGGTGTTGGTCTGCCCGTTGCTTCGCAAAACAATGTTGTGTGTGATCCTTCAAGTACAGTCTGGTCACCGCTGACATTAATTGGCTTGACAGGAACTGAAAATAATAATACAAAGACACTCAAACGGGTGGTGCTGCTTTGCAGGTATTTCACAGAACAGCTCCTGGATTGGAGTAAGGGGTGCCCGCCCTTACAGAGTATAAAAATAGAAAAGCAAATACCGGTGAATGCAGGCGAAGCAGTGACGGATCCAGAAGTGCTAAGAGAAGGGGTGGCTAGAGGAAATTCTTGCTCTAAACAGGACGGAGGACGTGCCATCTGGCTTTGCCCTTAGATCTCTAACTCACTACGAAAGTGTTTACGCCTGAATATCTCTTAGCACTAGTAGATAAATCACGATAGGTCGATGGCCAGGAACTTCGCTTTTTATGTTGTGGCGATCATTGCTACCGTTATAAGCAAAATTTACACATGGGTAGAGGCGTAGCTGAAAAAAAGCCCAAAAAGGCTAACGAGAAAAAGAGTCAACCAGGAAATTTTAATATTTTCACAGCACGAGCTTGTAGCTAAATAATTTTACTTTGTTCGTGACCTGAGTCATGCTTAGCTGGAGCAGTACGAATACTAACCATTGCAACAGACGGTTTTCATTGGCTGGTATCTAGGTATACAAAAAACTGTAAATTACACTACAGACGGATCGATGACGTCTGAGACAGCAACATTTTGTAAACAAGCAACTGTACAAATTAAAAAGGAAAAATATAATTGGGCACAGAAAGGATACATAATATTATCCGTCTAGCAACAAACTCAAAGGTTTGGTTTTGGCTTTTCAAATCTCAAGCATCCTTTGGTTAAACTACGAATAAATTAAGTACCACTTCTTTGTAGCCAATTGCTCATGTTAGACTAAAATGACTCTGTCATTGCAACGTAGGACATTTAAGCTTACCACTTTCCATCCTTCATAAGCACCTCAATACGTTACCAATGCTAGCAGTATATATTTTGAATAACTTACGAATGTTATCCCTGTAGTTCTTGGGCCACGGGTCATATTCTCCTTGGAAGGACAGCTACCAATTCACTTTATAGCTGTGCTTGTAGACTGAGCTGTACCGTTACTGCATAGGTCTTTTGTTCTAATACCGCTTACATGTAATCCCGATTTTTTTTTTCTCACGCTTTAACAACTGCTCAAGGAACAGTAATAGACTTTCATGTATAATATCTTTACATGTATAATTCCTACCTGACATTTATACTGAAAGCTCATGCTTGCACTGAAAACTTAAAATTAAATTGTTTCTTATAATTCTCACCTGTAACAAAGACATGTATTCTGTATCTCCAGTTGTTCATCACTGTTTTAAGCCCACATTCGTAAACCGCTTCTTCCCTTTCAGTGACTCTGTTTATTATCAAGGTGGCCACTTCACTTCTACTGATATTAAAACGTGTTTTGTAATCCTTTATGTCAAATACTGTAGTAACACCAATGTCATGAAAGATTTTTCCAATATTAACGAAGTCTCCATCGTCGATAGAAAATACTGTTGATCGTAGATTTGACCCAGGTGATAGAGTGTAACGCCATCTCAGAGCCACCTGAGTGCTTCCATTTAACACTGGCATAACAACTGTTTCAAAGTCAGCTGTGTCGGTCTGAGTCCAGGCTGGAGGAGGTGCTGTCCATGTTACTGAGGTCCCTAAAATACAATATTACTTAGAAATATAATTGTTTTAAACTTTATTTTCTAAACTGCATTGAGGCTACGCTCACAATCACTTGTTCACGCTCATCTATCGGCGCTTCATTTTTGACATCATTACTCCACCACGTACGTCCTCCCTTAGTATGAGCAACCTTTACTTATTTGTGGCCAATCTTATGTCATTATGCGTTAAGTTAGCTGAACGATCTAACAATTTCGAGAAGGCTTATGTGACAGCGTACATGTAAGGTTAGCTCCTCAGTCGAATTCGAAAAACGACTTGAGACGAGGGGTTTCTCCTGATTGGACTGAAGAAAAAGAAAGGGATTTAGCAAAATTGTACTCTACAAAGAAGTATCTAAATAGATAATCAAAAAGAATATAACACAACGCCGCTTAGTTAATCTAATACCTTTTGAGCGTAGCGAAAGAATACATAAAATTTTGTTTTTTTGTAACTTAACAAAGAATTGCTTTTTCTGTGTATAAATGCTATTACAAGGACAAAACACGAATTTAGTGAAAACTGAGCGAATAGAACAATCCCGAAAAGGCGGGAAATTACGACATTCGAAAATACTTCGCATTCAAAGACTCCTGAAGCCCATATCTACAAGGTATATAAAGCCCTCAAAAGCACCATGTTGAAGAGTGTCCTTTGTCTGAGCCCTTCGACCTTCGCCACGCCGGCTAAATTTATGTCGTTGGAAAATTATTTATTTTTGGTAGATAGCGCCCCGGAAAACATTCAAGCAACAATCTTCAGCAAAAAGTTTCAGTCTGGGTTCGGGTTACATTAATTCAAACCGCACAAGTTTTCTCCATATCTTATAACATTCACGCACCAAAGCAATACCGTTGTCGTCAATGTTTCTGTTCCCTTTCATCAATTAGTCTAGCCTAAAGGAAGACCAAAGGAAGAAATTATGAACATTGCGCTTGGTGTTTCTTGGTCTTAGTTTTTTGCCAATTTGTTTTATTCAGGTGTAAAAATTGGTAGGCACTAACAATTGGTAGCCACATTCATGACTAATTGCTTTCTTCTAATGTTAGTTCTTGAACTAACACTTATCAAATAAAAAAAATCAGTATGCAATACGGGGTCTATGAGGTAGTTGCTAATGCTCGGAATTCAGTAAGAACATTATAGTATTTGCGATAACAGCCAATACCAAAAGAAAAAGGCTTGTTCTTTTATACTTATTGTAATTACGCTCAGGGATAAACAAAGAAAAAAGAAAACAAATTAAAAGCAGGAGAAAAAGAGAACGAAAGATGTTTTGTAATTTGAGAACGTCAACGTACAATCCTGGTCAATCCTTGCCATGCTCTGATTTATCAGACAAAGCACTTTAATTAACTTCCTACTCCTAGCCCAAGGTTTCGATGTACGGTAATAACAACTGAAAGAACAAACTTTCCATATAGGATGTTCACGGTAAAAAACTACCATATTAATTAAGCATGGCGTGACACATGTATAATGACAATTAAGGCTGGTTTTCACTAGCGCACAAGCATAAGCATAAGCCGACATACGCGGACGCAGTAAGATGTTCATAATTAGCGCTTTTTGTATGTCGGCTTGTGTGCTAGTGAAAACCAGCCTTAAATGTTTATGCTGTAGGTCAAAATGAAATTCAGGTTAAAATGATTTTAACCTAGTTTGCTTCTCAATTTCCTTTGTCTTCTGACCCTAAATATTCAGAATCCATGAATAATTAGGGTTAAGAGAAAAAGGAATTTCATTTTAACCTACAACATTTACATTATATTCCTTAGACAACTGCTCATGCATAGCGCTTCAGCACGAATGCCTTCAGTGAACTGGAATAAAAAAAAGTCTGTCAAACAAGATACAAATGAACACAGGACCTTATCAACACTGCGTCGGGTAACAGTTAAATTGATCTACCCGGAATCGAACTCGGAAAACGTCGGTAAAAGTGAAATACATGTAAGCGTCGGGACACCGTCTTCACCCGTCAGTGCCGACGCCATGACGATGAATTATAAAAGATAGTAGCAGCTTTAATGATTTAATTTCAGTCGTCTTGATCTTAATTTAAAGTCTTGGGCGAAAGCTGCGAGCTATGAAAACATAATCCGCCAGCATGGGCTGCATTGCGAGTTAACTAAGACAGGTTACATTTCCAAATTACCACCAGCATGTCATGGTAGAAAGCTGTACATATATTTAGGAATCTTTTAGCTGGTAATCTATAGACTGTCTCTTAAGATTTACAATCCGAACTAACAGAAGCTACACCATTCTTACCTGTAAGAGGATGGAAAATGAGAGTAACTACCAAGAACCAGACATTATTTGCAGTAATTTCCGCCATGGTTCATCCGTCCGATCATTTATTTACAAACTGAACAGAAGTAGCCCTTGTAACAATAAAACAAAGAGTTATGGGTATCAGGAATACGTTCCCAGTCCCCACCGACCAAGTGAGTGTTGATCAAATAGATACTTCAAACCATGAAACTGCCCTCTATGAAATGTTTACTTTCGTATTTAATGTAGAGCAAAGTCGTATTGTTTGGAAACTCAATTCATAGTGTATATCAAAGCGAAAATTTGAATGCCATTTTAAATGAGCTCGCTGCTTCACAGTAAATATGTTGGTCTTACGTTATAGCGTTACTAACCGCGAGCCCGAGCCAACCTCGAGTCAACCTCGAGTCAACCACGAGTCAAGCCAATTTTTTTTTTATTTTGTCCCCAAAAGCACGATATAAATTGTAGGAAATAAAATATATGAATATAGACTGTCTTAGCAGTTTACAACAGAACATTTTAATAACAAGCTCATCTCGATTCCGCAGTGCTCCACGAAACATATTAACCAGAACACCCTGGGATCGTGTGTAGTCATGCTCAGTCCCCCAAACTATGGTAATTATGGTGGCACGTCACGTTATTTGCTGTGTGCATGTCCATGTAGATTATTCAAGGTAAGATTGTCTTATCCAAATAGTGAGTGACAATAATGATGAATCTAGTTGACTATCTACTGACTCAGAGAAAAGTTGAACGATAACATTCGTGCCAGGGTCTTCTGGGTAATATCCTACGTAAGAGCGCGATCGAGGTGAGGCTGTTATTAAAATGTCCTGTTGTTAACTGCTATGACAATTTTTATTTTATTTCCTACAATCTAATTTTTTTCGGGACAAAATAAAATGAACAAACAAATGGCTTCACTCGTGACTCGAGGTTGACTTGGGCTCGGGGTTGGCTCGTGTAACGGCACAACTCGTTAGTTGTACCTGCATTGAAAGTGGAGAATTAGCAGAATGAAATATTGAAGTAACCAACCTTACAAGCAATTTAATGCATTTTGCTGAAATTTTCTCTGTCAGGCCATGGCCAAGGCTGTGGTCTAAGAAAACTTGCAAGGTCGGAGCCAAAAGGTTCCTAACCACGAAATTCTGGGTGTCAAGCACCTAAGCTAATAAGTAAGTTTCGATAAGTTTTTCCCGTCGCTCAAAGGCAAACTTTTGTCGCAGCCATGACAACCAAATTTAGTCTTAATAACTACAAAAGTATTCTAATGTTATGCCGGATTCTCGTACTTAGTTTTGCTGAAAACACTATCAGTATAGTACCTTAAAGTAGCCACACATAATAAAAGAAATGTCAGTGCTGTGTTTAATTAAACTCGATAACCTATTAATCCAAATCCAGAATTAGCCAATCAAAAGCCTTGTCTACTGTCCTGGTATTTTGTAGTAGCAAGTCACAGGTTTGATGTTGCCGGATTTGTGAACAAATTCGAGTGTGTTAAATATACCTAATCGTACCATTTTCGGGCCGGGTACTCTTCGGTGCCATATCAGGCTTCTTTGGTGTCGCCATGGGTATTTTAGGGAGCTTTAGCAACGACGACGGCGACGCCGAGGACGGCGCCTAGTAAAAAATGAAGTTATAGTTTACAAGCGGTGCAACGACGGTGACGTGTTCAATTCCAAATGTAGATACAAAAACTTAAACTTCGTCGTCCACGTTCCGTAGACGACGGAGAATTTGGTCTTTTAAACACACCTACGAGCAATGAGGACGTGCGTAGTGGCTCAGGAATTTTAAAAATATGGATTGAAATGAGTAGACCTCAACTTTTCGCGGTCAATTTTATGAGACAGTGTCAAGAGCTTTACTAAAGTTGACTCGATTTTAGTAAAGCTTTTGACACTCATTGAATGAGAAAACTCGAACAAAGTCTACATCATCATCAAGCCACCTTTTTTTCATGTGTTATGCGTCCTCTCTGTCTGAGACGACTTTTACCGGACAAACGTACGTTTACCTTCAGAAACGGCTACCCTAAATCCCAAAGTAACCAGGGCCGCTACTTTTGGAATTCTACGGTATCTTAATGATACTAAGAACAGGATTAAAACCAAAATAAGTATCTCAGGTTCTTTGTCTTCTTATGCAATAACCGAAATGTACTTGAAATCGAGGGACTGAAAGTGTAGTTTAAGTTTAATGAATTCGTCACAAAGGATACAATGGGTCAATAATTCTAAGTAAAAATACAGGCTGTGACGGGGAAAAGAAGCAGAACTTGCGTCCCAATTGCAATCTGACCCCCTACTACTACTACAAGAGAAAGCTACAATCAGAGAAAAATGCTATAATAGAACGCTTCTATAATAAAAATGGATTAAATAAACAGTGGTACCACGAAGATAAATATAAAAAAACGAAAAGGGATAAGAGATAATGCCGCGAGAACAAAGTACTCTAAATCGGAGGACTATAGAATACATGCTTTGGTAAGTAAATACTAAATGGTAAATAGTGTAAGTAGTCGACTAAAATACTGTACTGTTTTGTATTTGTAAGTGGAGTAAGTATCGTATCGTTTTGTAAGTAGATTAAGTATATTGTAAGTAATTATGTGTCTTTGTAATAAAAACTTTTTTTTGTTTTTGCCCCCCCAAAAAAAGGAAATACTAAATGGGCTGGTCTTGAAAGTGGAAAGTGTTTAATTTAACTGCTTTCAGCAAGGGGGCAACGAGTTCCATAATTCAGCAGTCCTAATAAAAAACAGATTTCCTTTTGAAGCGCAAACTTTAATTAGCTTAAAAAACTTTTTGTTTAAATTAACAGGCATTTAAATGCTTAGTATATTTTATTCTAATTTGCTAAAATAAAAATCTACTACAAAGCTGTGTATGTAAATATTTATATTTATACCACGCCAAAGAAAATACAGCCAATCAAAAAACTGGAAAGCCTTAAGGCTTGTGTGTAAACCTAGAAAATGACTCGTGTGATATTTATCCATGGTATACCACTCAAAAGCGTTTCATAATCAGTACATGTTTATATATTTACTGCATAAAAGTCTGAAAGAAACTATACCATGAGTGTGATTTCACTCGTCTGCCACCTACATAATAGTCAGGCATGAACCATAACACGGACAAAAACACGGACAAAAATGACATATAGTATATTGTAAGAACCTTAGTAGCAAGAGCAAAAACTTCGTCAACAACTGCTTATCAAGTCAAAACCAACACATATTTTTTTGTTGTTGTTTTTTCTACTGACGAAATTTTGGGCAAGTAAAAAAAAACGGTTTAAAACCAAATACATATTTTCTTCCAAAATCTTAATTCCAAGGCCAGAATATATCGTCACTACACTGATTCTGATGAGTTATGGGTGTATCTCCGCGTTTATACACTCAGCCACTATTATTACGAAAAGAGCCTTCTCCTACACGACCAAATCTTCTGCGTTTGCGTACAACTGCTTGTCATACATTTTCATGTTAATCAGCCTCTGCGGAGAAGAAATAAGACAATAGTAATCGGTCATTTGATAAAGGGGGCAAGTTTCTAAAGAAACTGTGGTGCTGCGTCGGTGGGAGTATTACAAGATAATTTGGTTTTATCAACTGGGTTGATAATGTGAATTGTCCACCGTAAAGAGATTCGGAAGCTGACGTTTCGAGCGTTAGCCCTTCGTCGGAGCGAATCAAGGAATTGTGGGTTGCGTGTGGTTTATATACAGAAATATGGAGCTACGCTATTGGTTGGTGCCTGGCAACGTGAAAAACAACAGAATGAATTAGTTGAATGAAAAGCGTTCGTTGATACCGTGAGGATTAAGAGCGAAACATGTACGCGCGCGATGTAAAACATGTCCTCTCGTTTACAACGTTGAGAAATTGTCGGGACCCAAGCGATCCATTAAGATCACAGATCATTTTACCTGCACCTCAGCCAATGTCATCTACTGTATAACTTGCACTCTTTGCAAAAAGTTATATATCGGCGAAACAGGTAGACGACTAGGCAACCGTTTCCGAGAACACCTTCGCGACGTAGAAAAAGACGATAAAGACTCGTCTAAACCGGTTGCTAGACACTTTAATCTGCCGAATCATTCTAAGCAACATATGGCAGTCTGCGGCCTCTCCCTACATCAAGGAAGCACAGAAAGCCGCAAAACTCTTGAACAAAGATTTATTTTTCAAATCGGCACTCTTAATCCTCACGGTATCAACGAACGCTTTTCATTCAACTAATTCATTCTGTTGTTTTTCACGTTGCCAGGCACTAACCAATAGCGTAGCTCCATATTTCTGTATATAAACCACACGCAACCCACAATTCCTTGATTCGCTCCGACGAAGGGCTAACGCTCGAAACGTCAGCTTCCGAATCTCTTTACGGTGGACAATTCACATTATCAACCCAGTTGATAAAACTAAATTATCTGGTCATTTGATAAGTTTCTTCGTGTCAACTTACGACACCCAATTTAGGTATATGAGAGAAAAATAACCGCATTTTTCTCTTCTTCTGAGCTCTATGATAAATCGAGAATCCCCGGGGTATTTAGTCTAGCCAATAGGAACAGACGACGTTAAAGTTCTGATCAATTCGTTTATGCCCTTTTTCTCAAGCGCGTTGTAATCAATTATACCGATGATATCTAGGCTGATTCACTATAATTCCTGATAAAAATGTGCTATGAATCAATTTTGACAATTGAAAATCAACCCTCCAGGAGCTTACCTTGTGTTGGTTTTCCATTTCTTTGAGTTCATTCCTCAATTCAGTAAATGTTGGTCTTTCATCTGGGTCTTCTTGCCAGCATTTCTTCATTATTCCATACCTAAAATGGCAAAAAGCAAACCATGTACATGGTGGCCTAATGATGATTGTTAGCGATCTATGTTCGAGCCGTGGCTACTGCCATCAAGGCTTTTGTACTGGTGAAATTTTGGACCAAAGGGAAAAATGCGGGTAAATAGATTTAATTAGAAATAGGCCAAAGAAAATACTTCGCAATAATTGAATAAAACTTGTGTTTCTATAAAAAGTGGTATTTTCTAACAGAAATCATGTTCTTTGTGTTTCTACCGAGTTGTAGAAACACTCGTGAAATTTTGTGAGAATTCCGAAAAGATGTGGAAACACTCGGCTCGTGTTCCCACAGCATTTCTTGCTCTCCAATAATAGTTCCACTCGTGTTTCTATAATCCGAAAGAAACACGGTTCACATTTTCTATTTCTCAAATGGAGTAGCACCTCTCTCAAGGAGACGATGGATATGAAGAACGGGGGGGGGGGGGGGGGAGAGGGGGGGGCTGATGGGCAGGTAAGGACGCTTCTAGGTATTAATGAGGACTGGTTTAGCTGCATGCTCATCTCAACTTCTCGCTTAACCGGTAGGCGCATAACAACTAACTGCATTTGGCACCGTGACGAGGTAAGTGGTAAAACTCAAACAACTAAAGCGACTGATTTCATGTTCAACAACAATGTTGACATTAAAGGGAAAAGAAGAGCTGGTTACAATTTTTCATCCACGTGTTGTGGCTTAGACATTCTGTGTCCTTGTTGTAGCCAGTGTACAATTTTTCTGCCATCCATCCGTGGATATGGTGAGCCACCTGGAAGAGAAACACACCCGGACGCCGGTGCCTCATGAAATGAACACTAAACTAGCTGTTTCTGTAGCAATTTAGTTAGAATCGAGGGGTTTTTCAGGATAATGAAACAAACATTACAAAACGATCGCTACAAACAGAGTACACTGTATAACAAATTAAGGATTCCATTTGGGAGAAAGCAAGAAAAGCTGACTATCTTACAAACGAGGCTTTGCAGTTGAACTCTGGTCTATCGTAGGGTATCTAGGATCAGAAAAGGCTTGAATCCGGAAGCCCTAGCTTTCAAGTCCGGCACCCTAGCATGTTTACGCAACCGAACTTCATGCTATCCTCCTTTACATGTATTACATACATTTCTGTGCCTTTTATCAACAACCAAAGTTAAAACACCTTACTAACGATTTCGTTTTGGTTGCCGTCAATCATAATTACGACGAGCACTACGAAAGTACCGCTCACAACCCACAGACATGACCTTTCAAAACGTTGAAGTAAGCTTTAGTATTCTAAGAGGGTCACGAAGATGATACACGAAACCGTTGAGAGAACTAAGTGTGCGTGATACTAAAAGGCGCGGTAAACTATCTACAAAGGTACAAGCCGCTACGTAGCTTACCTATCGTGAAAATCTCGTACAGGAGAACTCCATAACTCCACCTGTTAGACAAATAAGTGTTTAAGTAATCGTTATGATATGGTAAAAATAAACCTTGCTACTTAAAAGTAATGGCATTAGAAAATCTTCGGCTTGTCTCCTTGATGCTATTATACCACTGCCCTTTTAAGAGACAATGTTATAAATAGTAGTATAATTTTGGAGGTTGTGCAGATGTGTGACACGATTTGGAAGAACTTTCTGTCTTGGCAAAAAAAAATTGTTCTTTGCATATAAATAATAACAACAAACAATCCTTGGAGCACAAATTCAACACTACCAATCTGGCCCCAGGTTTTCTAAGGCCTGATAACGCTATGCAACGGATAAATCGCTATCCAGTGGGTAAGTGTTGAAAAAACAAACCACTTATCTGCTGGATAGTGCTATCCACCTTTCCAACAACAACCCGGGTCAGGTCCAATCAGTTAACATTATTGATGCAGTGTATCTCTTCAGTCTTATCATGGACGAGCAAGAGAAATTGCTATTATAAGACAAGTAAAGCAGTATGGCCATCCTGGAGCAAGCCATTGTATAAAAAAAACATTTATGTATAACGTTGAATCCCAGTATATGCACTCACACATCGCTTTTTGTTGAATACGTGGCATAAAGGAGCGCTTCCATTGCAGTCCACTTAACAGGGAGACGCCCCTGGAGAAAGAACAGAAATTTTTAGCTGACAAAGCAGACGAGAGGGTCTATACTGTGGTTTGATATATGAGTTAGTAGTTACTCTTTTGGCGATCAGTGTTCATAATTTATCAAAATTGCTAAGAAAAGGCCCTAAAACTGATCTAAACTTAAAAAGATTTCCCAAATTTTCGAACCGTATCTCTGGTTCTCTTGTCCCCCAAAGAAGAACCAGAGATACGGTTCGAAAATTTGGGAAATCTCTTTAAGTTTAGGTCAGTTTTAAGCCCTTTTTTAGCAATTTTAATAAGTTAGTAGTTACATACCCGATTATTCAGTATTCGCAAAACCCCAGGATAGTCTATGACTAGCCTCTGAACGAGTTTACACGGGGGAACAGGTTGCAGGGACCAGTGTTTTCTTGGGGGAGAAGGTATTTTTCTTCACTATTTCTCTTTGCAAATGCGAAACCGAAATTGTGAAAATACGCGTAGCAATGAAATAAAACAAGAGATTATCGAGGTAACTTCCCTTGATAATCTCTGGATTAACCGCAAAACGAGTTATTGACGCTAACATTTCGAGCGTAAGCTCTACCTTGGAACAAAGTGCATGCACTTAAAAAAGTAAAAGCTAATCTGTGGTTGAATTATTTTTATTTCGTCGCAAGAACTTTTCCAGCGAACAGTTCACACGAATAATTTTGAAGAGACAAGTCTCCGGGACTTGTCCCTTCATCTTGTCTCTTGCCTTTGTTTTTCGTTCGTAAATGTTGTCCTGTTGAACATCTCTAGCCATTCCAAAGTCTGTCACTTTACACGTTTCTCTTTCACCAACCAACACATTACGAGCTGCCAGGTCTCGGTGGATAATCTGCAACAGAAGGTTACTGGTGATATTACGATACGTAGGAGACAAAACAAATAAAGCAAATATCGCGAATCACTAGCATTCAAACATTTCGACATGAATTAAACTCCAAGTCAATGTTTATTTAATCGACAAGTTATATTCCAATAAAAAAGTTATAAGGCCTCTGGCGAACTGCCTTCCTTAATCTTCTACTATCAGATGATGTTAAAAATCAATCGAGAGAATCCGCACGATCTACAGATTAGGGTAGTAGAAAATTGGACACCAAGTGGAACTTTTTCACCCTAGAAACATGCCTGCTATGGGAACTGCAGTTTAGCCTCCATTAAACGACCACTCTCGGGGGAATGGCCGCTTAAAGGGCGCTTAATAGAGGTACAAATGAGAGGCCTGGTAAAAACAATAGAAAAACCCTCATCGGGACTTGAATTACAGCCCGCCTAATAGAGGTGGCCGTTTAATAGGTGGTCGCTTAAAGGGGGTTCAACTGTACATGTTATGTGAATAAAAACTGGGTACTAGTTTTTTTTGGGGGGGCAAATATTTACACCTTACTTTGAGGTAAAACTGTACAGAACGATAGTTTTCTTACCAACCAGGCTTCAACGTCGCACGATGGTATAGTGGAAACCGTTTCTAGAATGAGAGGTTTCCAGTAATATCGTGCAAAATTTATGATACGCGCAAAAATTAAAGGTCCAATAACTGAATACATTACGTACTCGTTTGGATGACAAATAAGCCATTCCATCAGCGATTTGCCAAGCAAACTTCATCAACTGTTGTGACGTCAGACTTGTTTTTGGTTTGATATCCGGGTCTTTGTAATAAGTGTCATTCAGTCCACGGCTCTTTCTCAGGTATCCCAGCAGGTCTCCAAATGGAACATATTCTATCAGCACCAGCAACGGTTCTGAGAAGTAAACGATGATGTTAAACAAAATCGGATAGCATTTGAACAAAGATAATTTTCATGATTTTCACCGTTAAAAACTATAGTTGAGTTGAAGAATTATTCTATTTTGAGTGAATGTAAGCCAATCAATCAATCGATCAATCAATCATTCTTTTATTTAAACACGAAATGTCCATAACATTCGCTTTGGTCTGAAAAAAAAATTATATTTGCAAGGCTAAATAAGCTAAAAAGGTGAAGCACCGAACGTTTTCGACACTAGGTCATCTTCACGGTAACTTACCTTGAACATGACCTGGTGTCGAAAACGTCCGGTGGTTTTACTTTTTAATTTTTTTTAGCCTTGTAAATTGAAATTATTTTTAAACACGAAATCTTGAAATAAACATGTTTTTTATTGGATTCGTGTGAAAAATGACATAAAAAGACATTAACTTATACTTAACTGTGAAAGATATTATAAAACTTTCATTAAGTTTTAGAGCACTAAAATTAATCTCTCCCATTCAAAGGTTGTAAACACAACGCATTCATATATTCATCTAGTTGACTCGCCAACGAGAAGGGAAAGAACAGAGTCGAGAAAGTTTCCGAAACAACACCGTCTCTGGGTCTTGTCCAAAATTTACCAGATTCAGTGACGCATCCCAGCAGCTTGATGACATGAGGATGAGGCTTAAGCTGTTTCATTATTTCAAGTTCTGATAACAAGTCTCTCTTGTCGGTCTCGGGCGCATTCTCTGCAACATAATCCCAAATCAGATTCTTAAAACTCAATTTTTATGACTTGTGATGTTTCGCGACTACAAACCTACTAATATGACGAAGCATTCCAAAAAAAAACTACCCGGCCCTCATTACATTAACAATAACCGTCTCCCTTTCGAAAACAAAGTGAAAACTATCTGACATTAGTGTGAAATCAATAATATCATGATTTCACACCAGCCTTGTTGGACATGTTGCTGTGACGGAATACAATGTACTAGCACAAAATCATTAGCATAATGCGTATTGTAAAGTCTCCAAGCTAGAAATACACGATTAGAACGGTTCCGTAGCATAACATATTCTGTACTTCGTTTACTAATATTCCTACAGCATTTCACACCTTTTAACTTTTTAATAGCCACTAGTGTCTTCCCAGACTGTCCACGAAGATTTATCGCTGTTCCCTTGGCAACCTGACCAAACGCACCTTTACCAATGATCTTTTCTAGAGTCACCTGTTGTCTAGGAACCTCCCAGGAGCGTGTCGACGGATGAAGAGGTGCGTATTGGCTGCTTTGTGAAGCGTTTGATGATACATTACTTCCTCTATCTTCTGATACGTTTTGTAATCGAGAAGCCTGATTCAGTGACGTGTACTGGCTTTGACAGGAAAATCCAGAATTCTGAATCCAGGCGGGATCTTCGTCCAGTCCAATGTTATCCATTTCTATTTGAGTCTAATGCGCGAAAAATTATAAACACACAGGTGAGGTTTACGGATTACTTTTTCTGAAAGTGAGATGTAAGTTCATCTGAGTCAACTGCATAACTAATTCAGACAACAGGGGTGATGGAAAGTTTAGAGCCGCGTTCCAAATTTGAACGCTTGTAACTTTAAAAGCATTAAAGCATGCAATACAACAATTCAAATATGACGATTTGCCTAAGATTTATCTAGAAAAAATTATATATCGCATTTCATTGATCAAAGACCTCGATGTTTAGTAGTAACAATGTTTAATCAGGAAAACTCTATCACAAATGTGGTTTTTATAGAGGTCCTATGACTAAAATAAATATATACAAATAAAATATAATACATATTTATAACAATTTAGAAATTATAATAATTAATAAAAATAGAAAAAATAGTAAAAAGTTAAAATTTAAAAGCTAAAAAGAAGACAACAAATTTCTCTTAAAATTACTAAGCTAGATGACTTTCTAATGGACGTGTCAAGGCTATTAAAATCATTCACAGCATGATATGCTAAGCGTTGTTTTCCCCAATTTCGTTTAACTCTAGGGAGCTTTATGAGATCTTTGCTTCGCGTATTATACGAATGCATGTCCATTTGCCTAGACATAACTAGTTTGTATGGCAACCGTATTTTCACAGGTATGTTTTTCTAATTTTAAATTTCTCTTTCAAGGATAATATTTTAATAATGAAGCGAGGCTGATTACTACGTAGAAAGCTTAACCGGAAGACGACATGATAGAGTTCAAACTGAAAGCCAAGAATTGCAACCGTGGACAGCTGTTTCGATCTGCTTGGGTCTCGTCAACACGGTGTAGCAGCAACAAACTAGAACAACGGGATTGGGAACCAATTGTCTACGATGATGAAACTCAAATTCAAATGTTTGTGGATTGGTCAATGTCATATGCAAAACGCGTGACCTTGACAATAGGCAAAAATCCAGAATCTCACTTCGTTGTCGCGATAAGGAAATTTCTGTCCCACTGTTCCACTGGCATCGTTTTAATGCTCATGAGTGACAGGTTGACGGCCTCAACATCTTCCTCAACCGAGCAAAGAGTTAATTACAGTCAAGTAAAAGGCCGCTCAAGTAATACTTTATATTGACTACTTTGAAATGTACTTTTTGTTTTGTAAACACCTACATTTATTTTGTCTCTTTCCTCATTAGTTTCCGTTTGATTTACCCTAAAAGGTAATTAACCAACAAATTA
Source organism: Micromussa lordhowensis (assembly GCA_964020085.1). Lineage (NCBI taxonomy): Eukaryota > Metazoa > Cnidaria > Anthozoa > Scleractinia > Lobophylliidae > Micromussa > Micromussa lordhowensis. Next base: position 20,449,842 of record OZ026599.1, on the reverse strand, counting down.
TTTTTCTTATAAAGAAAATGCATATCCAAGGAACAAATACATAACCAGGGTAGCTCAGTTTGTAGTACATGTATATGGCACTTCAAAATACATTGTCTATGAATTCGTCCCCAGATCACAACCTAAGGTGTTTAAGTGTGAGAATAAAAAAAAAAAATGTTATGGACTAGATTTCTACGGCCAGTAGTAGTACATTTTAAAGGTATAAAACGTATTCTATAAACCTGTGAAATGAAAGGCCTCACTACTCCAAAAGTTCTAACGACCTTTGAACGGGTTTGGAGTTTTGTGCTACTATACTGTCCCTTAATGGGCTGCAAGTCTATCGCAGGGTTCCCTTCCAACATTTTATTCGTCAACATCCATTTATACACCTGGGTGGAGAGTAGCACTGTGAGAGTAATGAGTCTTGCCCAAGAACATAACACAATGACCCTGGCAGAGTTAGAACCCAGACCGCTCGAGCCGGTCCAGCGCACTATACACCAGGTCACCACGTCTTATTTCTCCATTTAAGTAGCACATTTCAAATAGCGACATCATTCAGCAGAATCAGCATTAAGGCCTTAGTGAGGAAATAAACGACTACAAATGCGCTGCTCTGACAAGCTTACCTATCCCTTGTTGCCGTCCCTAAAGGGGGAAAGATGAATTGATTAAAATTATAATCAAGTCGGAAGGAGAAATTAAGTATGGAGAAATGGATAAGACTTCTCATTATTCCTTCCTACCAGGTAACAAAACAGAGCTCAGCTGATGCCAGAGGTCTCTGAATATGGCATTATGAGTCACATTGGGTGTCAAAGGAATGATGATGAAGGATTTCAGCCTAAAAATCTTGTAAGCAAGAAAGAAACAAATCAAAACTTCCCGTACCTGACATTAACCCTTACTGTCTCAGTTGTCTGGTTCAGTTATGTAACGGGTTTGGCAACTATAAAATTATCGTATCTACATCCAATACAATAGAATCTTAAAGTGGTAGGTTTAGCACACACAGGCAATGATTTAAAATTAAAAAGGGAAATAGTCTAGAAAACACTGTTAAGACGTATTCAGAGCATTATAGAATATTGTTTACCTTTCTTGTGAAGCCATAAGATGTAAACAACAAGAACAATGATTATGACAACAAGGATACTGACAACAACTCCCAATACGGTGCAGCTGCAAGCACAATCTCCGCACGCTTGGACTGTCACTATGGTATAATCAGAAACGTCATCAGATCTCTTCCCGACCTCTTTCGCGTGCTAGCCATTACAAATATGTATGTCTTTCTATCTGTATGTTTGTCTGTCTGTCTCAGTGTCTCTGCCCATATGTCTCTCTGTATATCTGTCTGTCTCTGCCTGTATGTATGTCTGTCTGTCTCTCTGAGTGACTGACTGGCTTCCCGTACCTGCCTTTACATCATTCCAAGGTCAACCAAGGTATTTAGTTTCCCTTGGTGCGAGCTTGGCAAATACAAAACGCTAACGTTTTAAAGTTCTTCCTATCTATTCTTACTATATATTCTCAGAGTACAAAATGCTACCAGGGACTACGGACCTTTGTGGTATATATTTTGAAGGAAACAGCAGTGCACCCAATACAAAATCAAAATATACAATGGCTTGCTTACTGTCAGATGAGCTGGTAGGCTTTGTGGCCATGGTGGTTGTTATCCCAGAGTATCGTGTTCCTGTTATGGCACTCACATTAAAATCTCGAAACTTTCCACTTTTGACAGCCTCTCGAAGTATAGAGAGTACCTCGCTTTCTCTTACAGTGGAACTAAACTTCAGGGCCATATCAACAGTCACACTTCCACACCTTGGAAGAAGAACAGCGATAATTTAAGTTCAAACTCAACTGATGATCAAAATGAACTGGACCCTCCTACACCTCAAAAATTTGTGTTTGAACAAATAAAGTGGAGCGATTTTCGTTTGAAGATTTGTATTCCAAATTAGAGTTTGTTTTCTGTTTACGTTTCAGTGCGCGTGGTTGAACAGACGATTATGTAATAATTCGATTTTTCGTTTGTGTCTCTATATGATGAAAAATAAGAGAGAATTAGTTTGTGGAGAATGCACATTAATTTTGTCTAAACGACAAAGCTACGGAAATTTTTGAAGTCCAATTAATCAATAGGCGGTTCCGAAATTCAACAGGGAACTCGGGCGAGTTTCAAATTTAAACCAATCGATAAACTGACACCACCACATGAAAGATCATGTCAAGATTGATCATTTGACCAAGTATGATGCTTTTAGGGTGAGCAGAGACCAAGTTATGGACCTTGAAATATGGCTCAAAATCCATAAAAACGTCTCTAATTTTGAGACAGCGTCCCCCAAAACCATATAAACTGATTCTCTTTAAAATGTGCAAACATAGTGATTTTCATCTCAGCTTCTTTCAAATAGTAGGTGCATGACGGGATTTTACAGTTGTCACAAAACTGATAAAAAATTTTAAGGGTTTATATGGTTTTGGGGGACGCTGTCTCAAAATTAGAGACGTTTGTATGGGTTTTGAGCCATATTTGAAGGTCTATAACTTGGTCTCTGTTCACCCTAAAAACATCATACTTGGTCAAATGATCAATCTCGACATGCTCTTTCAGGTGGTGGTGTCAGTTTATCGATTGCTTAAAATTTGAAACTCGCCCCAGTTCCCTGTTGAATTTCGGAACGGCCTATTTGAAACTGTTTGCACACCTGATATTTTTCTGTTCCACACTTTCATAGCCCAGTTTACTAGCAAAGATCTCGTCGATCTGAAAATTGACAATTTAAATTAATCATTGTTTTTATTTCCACACATTTTTAAATGAGCTAACTCAATAAACATGTTCAAAAATCATTGCTTAAACAAGTAATTAAATTATATGTGACGTTAAAGGCTGCTAGAAATGATACAAAACCGCATGCCGATAACAGATAATGTAATGTCTAATCTACACGAAGTTCACCGTAACAAAACAGAACATCGTTGTTTTCTTAACAGTGTCGTGTTCACTATGCAGTATTTCAACTACTCCTAAATTTGACTAGGAACTGAATATTTAGTGCGAGTTGAACCAAATGATTTCTACTCAACCAACTTTACAGAGCTGCAGTCCTTCTTTAATATGTGGACCTTTCCAAACAAACAACCCTTACCAGCCAACCAGCCAACTAATCTCAAATATGAAACATAATAAATCCATTACTAAACAAGCAGGTCTGTCTGCCTTTCCTGTCTCGGTTCGTTTAATAACGTTTATCTGTGTGTCCACCTGTCGTTCTGCTTGCTCAACTGCTGCCTAGCCTGTCTGCCAATTCCCCCCTCCCCCATTCACTATGTATTAGCGGAGCTCCGGCGGCCCGAAGGGCCGCCAAGCGGAGCCCCATAACCATATAGGAAAAAGAAACCCATGTATGGATTTTCTCATGGTTAATCATGGACAGCGGTATTGCTCGTGGGCGCGTACGCACGACGGCGACGACGACGGTGGAGTCGCGCAAGATGGCGGCCATAAGGGGATCATAAGGGGACCTCTAAACCAAAAGGAGGCTTAATTTTTCGCGGGCTTTCTGGAGCTCAACGCGGCTACACAATATGCTAGGTCAGCTAAAGGAGTAACGTTTGTCGTGTTTACGTGGAAACAGTGGAACAGTGGAAGCAGTTTTTTTGTGTGTATCAGGTTTTGTGATTATTAACTCATTTCCGACATCGCGGTGGAATATATACAGCAAATATCGAAAAAACCTTTTTTTCACTCCAAAATCATCTCAAAACATAACAAATTTACATTCGTTTGAATTGTTATTCAATGACCTTTTCAGGGCTATTTTTGCCGTCAAAATAAACATATGACCCGATTACGAAAAAACCCGGAAATTTCGCTATGCAAAGAATTTTGTCCAAAAATACGACTTCAAAGCGATATATCTCGTTCGCGTTAACAGCTAGCACACATCGATAAAGACAAAATTTGTTCCTTAACAATTCAGCTACATCATGTTAAAATTTCAGCGAAATCGAACGAAACCAAACTTAATTAGATTTATCTTTTGGCACATCGCCCACCGCTTGCGTAGCCAAAGGAAGAGATAGTTGCCCGTAGCAACGGCAAAACATGACTGTAAGAGCAAGCAGCGTTTTGGTAAAAAAAACGCTGAATTATTGTCCGAGAGCTGAAAGTTGGATGGGCAAGTCTTTTTCGAACTAATCTCAAGTGATTTAGACGAAAAAATGACCTCGGCGGGCTACAAACGATCAAAAAAACACTTTGTAATTCAAGCCGTAATTTATTCAAAAACGTGGCGTGTTGGATTTGCACACGCAAAACTAAAATACAGCTGAATACAGCTTACCCTTGCCTGAAAAGCCAGCAACTGGTCCCAAATTACTTTCTTTATCCTTAGGAATGTCCTGACTTCCATCTCCGAAAGATTTAGACCGAATTTTTGGGCAAAAAAACATTTCGACGACGACAACCGACATCGCCGTGGTTTGCATACTAATGAGCGCACTTGACAAAACTCTCCCGAGGGGGGGATATGTATCAGGTTTTGTGATTATTAAACACAAAACAGAAGGCCAAACAATATGCAGAAAACCTTGCAGCAAAGTTACAAAACTGAACTCAAAATTCAACCTTATCCTGGATAAGCCTAATCGGGCTACAGGAGCTCCGCTTTTAGGTTGACCTAAATCTATATATTAAGCTTAGTTCAGACTAGCGTCATAACGACACGACACAACGACATAAACCTAACGACATAAGAAGGACGTTATCACGGTTGTGCCGTCTTTATGTTTGCATTTGAACGTAACGGTACAATAACAAAACAGCAACATAACAGTATGAATATAAAGACATATAGGAGAAATCCTGATCTTTTCCTTATGTCTTTATACCGATGTTCACACTATACCGAGATAAGCGATTAAGTCGTTATGCCATTATGTCGTTATCTCGTTTATATCGTTATGTAGTTGTTGTGAACTAGGCCTCAGCAGTAAGCTTGTCTATTTTCCAAGAGTGACTGCATGGTACAAGTTTGATTGCACAAGTGTCTTACATAAACAAGTTACTTACCATTTTGCTGAGTTTCTCCCATAGTTGATTGTATTCCCCATCAGTACACTCTTCACTCGTGATAACCAGGGTCACGTTAATTACCTCACTTGCTATGACTAATAATAAAAGATGAATTCAGTGAGCCAGAGAAATGAAAAATATCCACAGCTCTGGACCTTTCATACACCAACAAATACTTGATCACAGTCTGAGACCGTCAAGTCATCTGAAGCAAATTTAGCTGTATTAGATGATTTATCATAAATTTATGTACTGTGCTGCTACTGTATTACAATGAGGCTAAGAAGCCATTCTATCTGTCAGATTGATATCTGACAGAACAAGAAGTTACCATTTAGCCATTAACACATACTTTTACTAAACAGATAACAAAATTGGGACCTTTTCAAGACTTAATGAAAAAATACAACTTAGTTTAAATTTGCTGAGTGCTATACTGGTTTGATAATTTTTTTTAATTTGGATGTTTGGTTCCCACACCCTGCCATGAATGCAATTTAGCTGGGTCGTAAATTAAGACGGGGTTGCATATTTCAAACCTAACACCAGCTTAAAAACCTGACTTCCTTGCGTGTAACATTGGCCGAGATATTCATAAGAAGCAAACTTCAATTGCACTGGCCAAGTACACTTAACAAAATAAGCAAAAGAGAGCTATTGGGGAGGACATGACGATAAAAGTACATGAAGTACACCTAGGTCAACTGGTATAGCCATACTTGCAACTGAAAATGACAGTAATTACAGCCTGAACTATTGGACATAAAAGATTACATCTGTCTGTGATATACCGGTAGCAACATTTGTATGAAAATTATTGCTCATTACAAATGGAAAAGCTATTTGCATACTTGTAATTTTGCTCTCACTAACTTACAAAGAGTGGTATTTCTAATGTCGCTGCCCAGGTTATTTGCCACTTTGCAGGTGAACGTGTAGACGCTTTTGTCACTTGCTGGAAAAATTAGCAGGCTTTCATGACACACAATTTGCTGTGGATCACATGGAGTCCAAGAATAAGAAGGCGGTGGATTTCCTTCTGCTTGACAGTAAAGAGACAGACTTAGTTGCAATGCAGCTTCATGTTTACTTCCAAGTTTAACAATCTTGGCAGGATCTAAAAGAATAAAAAAGAGGAAACAAATTTGATTCAAAACTAGCAGTATGTTCACAGCTGAACCAGCAGGCAGCTACAGTACGGGTGAGTGAGCGAGTCATGCTGGAATGTTGCCCATTACGAGTCGACCTCTACGTGCGCTGCATAGGACTCTTGCACTTAAATTGGTTCCACTTTCTAATGCTTTGCTCTTAGATCCCTCACTCACTAAGAAAGTGTTTACATTTTTCCTAACGATTTCTTAATTATTATCCACGGATCTCCTAAATCAAAGACCCTACGAAAGTAACCAACACGCAAAAATAGCAGCAAAATTTCACTATCAGCACATGCAAATCCCAGAGAGTTGTCCAATACACCCTGGCATTCACGTTTCGACTTACCGGCAGTCGATTCGTGAACCCTCTTGGATGGAATCGACACGAATCGTCTCTCTTAATGTCGACTCAATATGCCGGAAGTCGATTTGCGCGATTCTGAGAAAATATAGCGCAACTGGGCTATCCAAGGTGGGTTGGAAATGTTGTCGATTCGACAAGATTCGATCGAATCGGCACTACTCGTATTCCTTTATGTCGGTTTAACAAAAGGATTCTTTCGTTTTTCGTTCAACAAAAAATCTCCAGAAGATGCCACTTGGAAAACTGAATTTTTTTTGCAAACGCTATTTCTCGAAAATCAAGTGCAAATCAACAAAAACAATTACGGAACGATGTTTTTCATGTCAGAACAAGTAAGTTTGCCAAAAAATAAGCTCGATCCTGCAAAAAATGAAACTAGCGATATACGCCTTTTTTTGGTACCAAAAAGCGCTTCAGTACGGCTGGATTAACTTAGCTGCTAAATAGTCCTCCTTCAAGAAGCTGAAGGTCTATAGAGTGGAGTCCGGTAACGAGAGAGGACTTGTGGTGAAAAGATTCGGTTGTAGAAGGAGGCGATTCGCGACGAATCGTGCGAATCGAATCTTATCGTCAGCAATTTCACACCCCCTGTTACTGGCTGCCAAGAGTCGACTTTCGGTGATCAGACGATTCAACTTTGCGAATTGAGTCGAGTCGTCAAGAATCTAAAAGCACCTGTTACCGTCTACCGTGAGTTGACTTCCGGTGACACGATTCGTCCTCGCAGGAGATGATTCGCGACGAAACGTGCGAATCGAGTTGAATCGTCAACAATTTCTCACCCCCTGTTATGCCTACCACGAGTCGACGTCCACATGAAACGAGTCGACTTTGCAGGAGGACAAAATTCAAGACGAATCGAGTCGAATCGTGAAGTACCATCAAAGATTCGACTCAGTTTGTTGTCACGTTTTAAGAACGAGGAACGTTCATGTGGGTTTTGGATGGCTTTTGTATAGTTAATTCAGGTACCTCTTACGAGAATTTAAAAAAAAATACGCAGAGATATGTATCTCGATTACATTAAATATATGAACTGTTTGGTTGATTGGTAACAGGTCTAGTTAAAATATCGATGTTCACTTTGACTTCAAATATATACCTCAAGACTATTTTTACAAAAGCTGCGGGAAATTTTAGCACGCTCATTATAATCCATCAACTATTTTCGCTCACACCCGATTAATTTAAACAAGTCACGTCACTGAATATTCCCCACCTAAAACTGGTGAATACCCCAGTGATATTCTTCAATTCAATATTCAAAACTGCATTTGTTGCGAAGAATATTTCAAGGATCATAAACACAGTAGCCTCCATTTTTCGCGAAAACATGCTCGGACATTTGTCCTTGAACATTATCTGTTCCTCAAAGCTCACAGGTTTCCACGAGCTACCGGTTGCCGGAAAACTGCTCGTTTCTCGGAACAGCTAATGTCCGCGGACAAATGCCTGAACATATTTTCGCGCCAAATTGAGGCTATTGCCTATTTGTCAAGAAGCAGACAGACACATGAATTTGTAATTGTGCACTGTCTGCCTTTTTGATATTGTAAAACAATTCTGAAGTTCACCATTTTTTAAGCGTCTGTCCTGTTATTTACAATGAATTTCGTCATAGCATTGTCAAAGTTGTCGACCGATCCAAAGCTACGTTGACAATGTTATGACAAAATTAATGATCAATAACAGGACAGACGCATGAAAAATTGGCTTCATTTTGTTAATTGGACTCGTGAAATACTTACATGTAACATTCACTTTAAAAACTTGGCTAACTTTTTCATATTCATTCTGAGCTGTACAGCGGTATGTTCCAGAAGTTGTTCGGTTGATGTTTGGAAAGTTCCAAGTGGACCCCTGAGGCAGTACTTCACCATCGCTACCATCTTCCAACACTCTGGTCAAGGTGATATTTGGTGTTGGTCTGCCAGTTGCTTCGCAAAACAATGTTGTGTGTGATCCTTCAAGTACAATCTGGTCACCGCTGACATTAATTAGCTTGACGGGAACTGAAAATAATAATACAAAGTTAGTAACGCATCCCTGAGACTCAAACGGATGGTGCTGCTTTGCAGGTATTTCACAGAACAGCTCCTGGATTGGAGTGAGGGGTGCCCGCCCTTACAGAGTATAAAAATAGAAAAGCAAATACCGGTGAATGCAGGCGAAGCAGTGACGGATCCAGAAGTGCTAAGAGAAGGGGTGGCTAGAGGAAATTCTTGCTCTAAACAGGACGGAGGACGTGCCATCTAGCTTTGCCCTTAGATCTCTCACTCACTACGAAAGTGTTTACGCCTCAATATCTCTTAGTACTAGTGGATAAATCGCGATAGGTCCCTGGCCAGGGACTTCGCTTTTTATGTTGTGGCGATCACTGCTACCGTTGTAAGTAAACTTTACACATGGTGAAAGGCGAAACTAAAAAAAAGCCTAAAAAGGATAACGAGAAACAGAGGCTCCCTGGAAATTTTAATCTTTTCACAGCACGAGCTTGTAGCTAAATAATTTCAGTTTGTTCGTCATGCTTAGCTGAAGTAATACTAATACAAGCCATTGGAATGAACGATTTTCATTGGCTGGTATCTAGGCATACAAAAAAATGTAAATTACACTACAGACTGAACAATGAAGTCAGAGACCGCAATATTTTGTCAACAAGTATTGTACAAATTAAGAAAGAAAAATATAATTGGGTACAGAAATTACACGTAATATTATTCGTCTGAAAGGTTACCTCAAACGAACTCAAAGGTTACCTTGGCTTTTGAAACCTCAACCCTCCTTTGGTTAAACTACTGACAAATTAAATACCAATTCTTTGTAGCCAATTACTCATGTTATACTAAATTACTCTTCGATTGTCAAGTAGGACATTTACGCTTACCACTTTCCATCCTAGCAGTATATATGTCGATTTGCAGATGACACTACCCTTCTTAACAGCAATAGAAATTCCGTCAGCAGAGCTCTCAATGTTTTAGACAACTTTGGCAACCTCTCAGGAAAAAGACTAAACTCGTCGAAAACCAAAGCTTTGTGGCTTGGTCCTTGGAGGCATATTGTAGAGAAACACCCTTCGGATTCCAGTGGCCTGAAAAGCCTGCCCGAATACTTGGATCTTACGTATCTTACCATGTAAAACAAACTGAAAAATTTAATTTGAGACAAAACTGCAGAAAATTCAAAGTATCTTTGATGTCTGGAATTGTCGAAATTTAACAATCTTTGGAAGATATCTTATAACAAAAACGCCTGGGAATCGCCCAGCTGGTCCACACGATTTCAAGCCTCAACATTTCGAAAGCCTATTTCCAGACTGTCAATTCTGCTATTTTAAAATTTATTTGGAAAAATAAAAAAGACAAAATCAAACGTGGAGTAATGATCTCTGATTATGATGAAGCTGATCTACGCGCGCCCAGCTAGTATTGATATCATGGCAAAATCAATGAAGTTGGCATGGTTCCCTAGACTTTTATCGGAAGAGGAAAATTTTGAGGACTCCTGGAAAGCCATTCCCAACTACCTATTCGACAAATTTTGTGTTGAGGTGTAACTGCAATAAAAAGTTCCTTGCTAGGATCATTTTACCCCAGTTCTACAATGATATCCTTCAGCATTTCCTGGAACTTAAGACATCCCACAACGATTTTTTCCCATCAAGAATTTCTTTTGTTTAATAACAAAGATATAATGTTGGACGGATGTTCTATCTTCTACAAAACTTTGTTTGACAAAGGTGTATATCTCATCCAAGATCTTATAAACGCAGAGGGTAAAGTTATGTCGTACGCAAAATTTACAGAGAAATATCTTCTAAGTTCTAATTTTCTGACCTATTTTTAAGTTATTTCAGCAATTCCCAAAAATTTCAAAGAAAGTACAGAAGTAACTTCTTTAGAAAAAAAAACAGACTTCCTGTCAAAAACTGTTTTCCTGCTTTCATCAGAAATCTGTGGAAACCTCTTTAAAACGAAAAACAAAGACTTTTATAAACAACTAATGGACAAGGACAAAATCCAACTCGAGGCGAGCACAAAAATATCCCTTTACAGTCGAATTTCGGGGAAATGGAAACCATTTGCAAGGATAACAAGCTGAGAGAATTCTATTTTAAACTTTGCATAGAACAATAGTTACCAAAAAAGAGCTGTTTCTTTATAGAAAAGAAAACAATATGCTATGCAGATATTGGCAAATGAACGATTCAATAATCCACACTTTTCAAAACTGCTCTTGAACTAAACAATTTTTCTCGGAAGTTATCAAGTGTTTCAAAGCCGAAAATGCCAAATCTCTAAGCTTCTCGCAGATTGAGACAATGTTTGGCAGAAAATTAAATAGAATAAATGCAGAACAATATCCTGAAAGAAGACTCAACTTCACCCTATTGTTTGCAAAGTATTATTTATATAGCACAAAGTTAACACATGAAGAAATCTCTATGCCTGATTTTATTGCAAAAGTAAATCATAAATATACATTGGAAGGTTTAAATGTGTAGATGTGTTATACTGTCAATTTTTTCTAAGTAGGATGTAGATTGTTTTTAAGTGTGGTCTAAATTGGCCGCCACCTTTAGAATATATATAATGGTAATAACGATTTCTATGCCAATGAACTTCATCATCTTTTTAGTGTTACACATTGTAAATAGGCCAATTGTTAATGTAATTGTGCTGTATTAAGAGTAGTATTATGTAAGTATTGTATAAGTAGTAAGTAGAGTATAAGTGGAGTATGTACTAGTATAATATAAGCTCTGTAAATAGTGTAAATGAGTGTCCTTTAAATTAAACTGGAGTTAAAAAAAATATATATGCCGATTAACTTACAAATGGTATCCCTGTAGTTCTGGGGTCACATGTCTTATTCTCCTTGGAAGGACAGCTACCAATTCACTTCATAGCTGTGCTAGTAGACTGAGCTGTACCGTTACTGTATAGGTCTTGTGTTCTAATACTCCTTTATTTTAAGGAGCAGTAAAAGACTTTCATGTATCATATCTTTACATGTATAATTCCTACCTGACATGTATTCTCAAGGCTCATGCTTGCACTTAAAATTTAAAATTAAATTCTTCCTTATAATTCTCACCTATATATACATGTATGACAATGACACGTATCCTGTATCTCCAGTTGTTCATCACCGTTTCAAGCCCACATTCGTAAACCGCTTGTACTCTTTCAGTTACTCTGTTTATTATCAAGGTGGCCACTGATATTAAAACGCGTTCTGTAATCCTTTTTGTCAAATACTGTAGTAACACCACTGCCATGTGTATAAATGCTATTTCAAGGACAAAACACGAATTTAGTAAATCTGAGCGAATAGAACAATCCCGAAAATGCGGGAAATGACGTCATTCGAAAATACTTCGAAATTCGAAATATTTCCAGCAGAATCTTCTATCGTCTCTTGAAACACGGTCAAAGGCTGCGAACTCACTGAAATATCTTCTTAATCTGGAATTAATAGTCAACTCCATTCAGCTAGTAACCCAAGAACACGACAGAACACGCCATGTATGTAGAAAGTCGTTCAACGTTTTTGAAAACTGTGATTTATCGGGCAGCTAAGTATGCCGGGAGAGCCTTACCATGTGCTTTTGATAGCGGTCGCCATATTGTGACCGCAATAAAAATATCTTGAGTTAAATCTGGTGGCTTGAATGCGCTATTGATCCAGGGAACACTACACTGGCGACGAGGATAGTAGCCTCATCACATGTTAGAGTAATTTGGCGATGGAAAAGAATGTGTTACCAAGATTTGATTGTTTTTCTGACCCAGCGACGATCGGCCCACGATGGACAAGATGGTTAAATTCCTTGGAACTATACGCAGACGGGAAAGGACTTATTGTGGGCGAAACACCGCAGCAGCGACAAAGCAGAGGCGAAGAGCAATGCTTCCCCACTTGGCTGGGCCTGATGTGCAGGAGATATTCACCACTTTGACCGAAACTGGAGATGCCACAGACTACAACCGTGCAGTCGAAGCCTTAAATGCCTATTTCGTACCACAAGTGAACTCGGCATTCGCCCGCCAGACCTTCCATCAAATCTCGCAGAAACCAGGTGAGACCGTTCAACAATTTGCTACACGTTTAAAAAAAGCAGCGAAAGATTGTGATTTTGGCACCGATGTCGATAACCAGATTAGAGATGCAGTTTTGAATAAGTGTACTTCAAACTACATTAAACGCAAATTACTTGAAGAAGGCCAAGGTCTGAACTTAAAACGTACCTTAGAGGTCGCTGCCCAATGTGAAAAAATTGAAACTGTACTTTCGGTAAAAGGGGAGGAATCAGAGAGTATTAACAGAGTCAATGAGAGGGCTAACAATCTGAATATCAACACACGAGGGAAGCCCCAAGAGAAAGACAAAACTTGTTATAGATGTGGTTTGATGGGCCATTTTGGTCGTGATCCTCAGTGCCCTGCAAAAGGCAAGACCTGCAGAAAGTGTCGGGGGAGGGATCACTTTGAGAAGGTTTGCAAGACAAAACCTTGTGCTCATCAGGTCGGAATGGAACCCAGTGACTCCCAGCATGGCTATGCATTCCGTATCAATGAGGGAGACCATTCAGAACTGACCACTGTTCAGATAGGTGGGGTAATGCTAATAGATTCTGGGGCCAACAGCAATATTATTGATGAGTGGTCATGGGAACAGCTGAAGGCAAAGGGAGTGAAGTGTGAGTCACAGATTGCCACTCCAGGCAAAAAGCTGCACTCGTATGCATCAAATCGGCCATTACCAGTGAAAGGAAGTTTTAAGTGTAAGTTCCAATAATTTACAAGATTGGATAAAATCAACCGACATAACTCCAGCTCTCAAAACAGATCATTCCGCAATTTTGCTCGTGGTGGAAGACAAGGAGCTAAAACATGCGAAAGGTCAGGGTTTCTGGAAAATGAACTGCGCTATTCTAGATGATTCCATCTATATAGAGGAAATTTCACATTTAATACCAAAGTGGGTTGCAGAAGGTCAAAAAGAATTGTCTGATGACAGAAGCGTCTGGGAATGGACAAAATTTAATATAACGGACCATACAATACAGTTCTCGAAGAAAAGAGCTAGAAGCAGAAAGGAAAAAGAGGCTCAATTAGAAAAAGAGTATGTCTGGGCTAAACAGATTTATGAAAACGATTCGTGTGAAAACAATTTGAATATGTTGATTACGGCGCGAGAAAAGATAGAATCCTTTTACGAAGAGAGAACCAGAGGGATAATAATTCGGGCGCGAGCTCGTTGGCATGAATATGGTGAAAAAAGTTCCAAATACTTTCTCAATTTGGAAAAACGAAACCACGTAAAGAAACATATGCGGAAACTCCATAATAACAATTCATTGATCACTGATCCAACAGTCATTCTTGCCGAACAGAAGCGCTTTTACCAAGATTTGTATACGAGTACGAACAAATGTTTAAATAATAACGCTATTGAGACTTTTCTGATGAATTGAAATATTCCTAAACTCACAGATGAACAAAAAGATTTGTGCGAAGGAAAGATCTATCGGGAGGAGTGCAAAAGTACCCTGGATTCTTTTCAGAATAACAAAACCCCAGGGAATGATGGAATCCCGATTGAATTTTATAAAAGGTGTTGGCCCTTGATTGAAGAACCCTTCATTAGTTGTATTAATCAATGCTTTGAAAAAGGTGAATTAGCGTGCTCTCAAAAACAGGCAGTGATAACTCTTATTGAAAAAAAGGGCAAAGACCGTCTCTTTCTAGAAAATTGGCGGCCAATTTCATTATTAAATGTAGATGTTAAAATAATGTCGAAAGTTATCGCCACTAAAATTAAGAATGTTTTACCCACTATTGTTCATCACAATCAAACCGGATTCATCAATGATCGCTACATTGGCGAGACAGTTAGATCTATTTTTGATTTGATGGATTTTACACTGTCAAAAAACATTCCCGGGCTACTGATTTTTATAGACTTTCACAAGGCCTTTGACAGCCTTGAATGGAACTTTCTTTTCGCCTGCCTAATAGCTTTCAATTTTGGCCCAGATTTTATCCGCTGGACAGACATTTTCTATAAGAATATTCAAAGTTGTGTTATAAATAATGGCTTTGCGTCGGACTTCTTTGCCTTGGAACGTGGGGTCAGGCAGGGGGATCCATTATCTCCCTATCTCTTTGTATTAGCTGTGGAAGTTCTGGCGATCGCTGTACGGCAGAATATAAATATTAGAGGCATCTCAATTGATGGTCAAGAAACCAAACTGCTACAGTATGCAGACGATACAACAGCAACCCTTGCTGACTTTAGCTCAGCCCGATCTTTTTTCGATTTATCAGATACTTTCAAACTGCTTTCAGGTTTAGCAATAAACTACAGTAAAACAGAAGGAATGTGGATCGGATCTTGTAGAAATAACAACTCTAAACCTTTCGGTATTAAATGGCCTCGGGAACCTTTCAAGGCCTTAGGTGTATATTATTCATATGATCCAGCCCTTCTTCGAGAGAAAAACTTCATTGAGAATTTGGATAAGATCAAAAAACTCCTGAACCTATGGTCCTGTAGAGGTTTATCACTTTATGGCAAAGTGACTGTCATCAAATCCCTAGTTATACCGAAATTTGTTTACATATGCTCCCTCGTGCCTGTTGCGGATGAATTTGTGAAGGAGTTAAATCGACTAGTTTACAAATTCTTGTGGAATGGACCAGATAAGACAACTCGTCTTTCGACAATTAACGATTACGCTAAAGGCGGTTTAAGAATGATTGACCTAGATTGTATGATTAAATCTTTGCGTTTGGCCTGGCTACATAGGATATATAATGTCACGAAAGGCCCTTGGAAATGGTACCTCTCTCACCTTTTAACAAAGTTCGGAGGCCTGTTCATGTTTAACTGTAATTACGAAGTTAAGGACATCTCGGTTCCTTCTCTATTTTACTCTCAACTTTTAAAATGGTGGTCAGATTTTTGTGAAGACTTTGCTTCTGCAAAGGACTGGCATAATATAATATGGAATAATCGGGATATTCGTATAGACGGTAGTCCAGTTTTCTATAAAAATTTCTTCCTTTCAGGTGTAGTGTTCCTGAGGGATCTCCTTTTAAATTGCAATAATATCGATTCCTTTGAGATTGCTGCAAGGAACATAAAAAAAATCTAATTTTCTTATCTGGACGGGCCTTCGGGACTCCATTCCTTTTCACCTGAAGGACAATAACACAAGTACATCTCCGTCTTCTACTATTCCATCTTTCTCCACAGGCAATGGTGACGAGGTATTTTGTGTGAACAAAAAAAAAGTCAAGGGATTATTATTTACTACTTATTAGCAAAAAAGCCAAACTACCTAATGCAATCACCATTCTTCATAGGGATTTCAACCTATCAGAAAAGCAACTGCAACAAGCCTTTTCACTCCCACATATAGTTGCTCTTGAACCTTACGTCAGAGCTTTTCAGTATAAGGTACTTAATAGAATCCTTTATACAAATGAGAAGCTCTACAAAATTGGTTTTATTTCACACAAAGATTGTACCTTTTGTAAAAGCGCATCAGAAACTTTAACCCATTTGTTGTACCACTGTCCCTTCTCGATAGTATTTTGGAAGGATTTTGAATGGTACTGGTCAGTGGTAAAAGATGAGCAAATTCATCTAGCATTAGAGAATATCATAGTGGGCGTCATAACAAGACCATGCCCCTTACTAAACTTCTTTTTACTGATTGCAAAGATTTACTTGTGGGACTGTAGAAGAAACCAAACTTTGCCAAATATCGTTGGATTTAAGGCTAAAATTGAACTCAAGTATGAAACAGAAGCATATATTGCACGAAAAGGCAATAATATAAAATTTCTACAATCGAAATGGGCAAATTGCTTTCTTTAACTTTACTATTACTCTTACATGTACCATTAATATAAGTATGCAGGATAAATGTTTTGTCTTTCAGTCATTTTAACGTTTACGTTTTGCACTGAAATATTCTTCGCTAAATTGGAAGTACTAAGTTATGTAAGCTGTTTGTATGAGAACAATTATGTAAATGTGGACGCAGCTGTCGATGTACTTAGTTAATGGCGTTGTAGACTTGTATATATCATAAGTTACTGTAAGAGATGTTAATAGCTGTATCGTAAGTAATGTTACCTAGTGTACTGTAAGTAATGTAAATATCCGTGTCATTAGTAATTCAAGAAGTTGTACTGTACGTAATGTAAGTAACTGTATCGTTTCTTGTAAGTGATGTGATATCGAATAAAACACTGAAACAAAAAAAAAAGTGTAAAATGGGTGTTTGTGATAGATCCACAAGAGCTGAAGTCCTGGTAATCCAAGGTAGGGGAGTGTCACTCCTCGGAAAGACAACAGCAACAGAACCGGGAGTGTTAAAGGTTGGAATTAATGCTGCTGTGGTAACAACGTAAGCCAACAAATTGAAGCAACAGTACCCAGACGTATTTGAAGGTGTCGGGAAGTTGAAAAATAAGCAAATATCCCTGGATATAGACCCCACTGTGAAACCTGTGGCACAGCCTTACAGAAGAATACCATTCAATCTCAGGGAAAAGGTCCAAGATAAGACTACAGAACTCCTGGACCTAGGAATAATTGAACCAGTGGAGGGTCCAGCACCTTGGGTCAACCCTGTCGTGATCGTTCTAAAGAGCAATGGGGAAATCCGCCTATGCATCGACATGAGACAGGCAAACCAGGCCATCATGCGAAGACGATACCCACTACCCACGGTTGACGAGGTGTTACATACTATGAACGGTTCAGAGGTCTTCAGTAAATTGGACCTCAAGTGGGGATACCACCAGTTAGAGCTGAGACCAGAGTCCAGGGAAATCACAACCTTTGCCACACCCGATGGGTTGTTTTGATACAAACGGTTACTCTTTGGTGTCTGTTCCGCCAGTGAACAATATCAGGATGAAATCGCTTCAGTTCAGGCAGGTATCAAAGGTGCAGAAAACGTTTCAGATGATATCGTGGTGAATGGCCCTGACAAAGAAACACATGACAAGCGGCTCGGCCAAACTATAGAGCGCCTGTAGGAGTGTGGTCTCACTTTGAACGCCGAGAAATGTTTGTTCAACATGGACAGGCATGTTGCTTTCGGAGAAAGGCCTTGGGCCTACAGAAGATAGAGTCAAAGCAGTGGTAGAGGCGGAGGAACCGAAAAATGCCACAGATGTGCACAGCTTTCTGGGTTTAGCCAACTACAGTAGCAGGTTCATATCCCACTTTGCAGCGTTGTCTGAACCGCTGCGAAGACTGACCGAGAAAGAGACACCATTCGAATTTGGGCCGGAACAGACAAAGTCCTTTGAATCCTTCAAACAGAAAATGGCAGAAACATGCACACTGACATATTTTGACAAGACCGCACCCACTAAGATAATTACAGATGCCAGCCCAGTCGGACTGGGAGCGGTTCTTGTACAGGAGCAGGGTGGCGTGTGGACACCAGTATGTTATGCAAGTCGTAGTCTGACTGAATGCGAGCAGAGATATTCCCAAACAGAAAAGGAGGCACTTGGTGTGGCGTGGGCGTGCGAGAGGTTCCATGCTTACGTATATGGAATGAAGTTTGTTGTGGAGACCGACCACAAGCCTTTAGAGGTCATATATGGTCCACGGTCGAGACCATGTGCACGCATAGAACGATGCGTGGCTGGGGAGTTGTGTTTCATTGGCCAGCTTCTGCTCCTAGGCACACGCATTGTCATTCGCAAGAAGCTACAACGAAGGACCCGAGCTCCTGCTCATGAAGGACACTTAAGAGTGGTGGGCACCAAACAGAACCTCAGAACCAAGGTGTGGTGGCCAGGAATGGACAAAGCAGCTGACAGACACTGCCGGGCATGCCATGGATGTCAGTTAGTGGCACAGCCCGACCCCCCTGAACCAATCCGCTCCACAGCACTACCAGATGGACCCTGGCAGGACCTAGCGGTCGACTTGATGGGACCACTTCCATCTGGACACTCCTTGCTGGTGATTGTCGATTACTATAGCCGATCGCGATTCTATGAGGTCGAGGTCATGCAATCCACTACTACTGAAAAGGTCATCGACCGCCTGGCAGACACTTTCTGTAGATATGGGTAACCAGTCACCATCAAGTCCGATAATGGTCCAAAGTTTAAGTCAATTGAATTCAAAGAGTACTGTGAACAGCATGGCATAACCCATCACAAAGTCACCGCCAAGTGGGCCCAAGCCAACGGGGAGGTGGAGAGGCAGAATCGGTCATTACTGAAACGACTGCAGATTGCTCAGGCAGAAAATAAACCATGGCAAGCAGAGTTAAGGAAGTATCTTACTGCTTACAGAAGCATCCCCCACAGTACGACAGGAAGGAGTCCAGCCGAGCTACCGTTTAACCGGAAAGTTAGAGGGAAGATCCCTGATTAACGGATCGACCATGTTTATGACCAAGAAATACATGATCGCGATGCTGAACAGAAAGCCAAAACCAAAGACTATGTAGACACACAACGAAGGGCCAGTCACTCCAGTGTCGAAATAGGTGATGAAGTCCTACTTCAACAAGACAAGACTAATAAACTCAGCACAACTTTTAATCCGACCCCCTTCAAGGTTGTCAGCAGGAACGGAAACAGTCTCATGATAGAAAGTCCAACAGGAAAGCAGTATTCCAGAAACACAAGTCATGTGAAACAGTTTGTGAACGACCCCTCACCCCAGCAAGAACCAGATGTCTTGACAACACCTGCCTCGCTACCTATAGAGGAGCTGGCTACAGGACTGCTGGACAGCGAAGGGTGCCTTGACCTGCAGGAGGGTACTGGAGCAAAATCAGAGACACCACGTACCTCGCTACCCCAGAGAACACGTAGATTGCCAGAGAGATTAAGAGACTATGCTGTTAACTTTCTTAAGGGGACATGAACACTGAACACTAGTTCTTAACCAAACACAGCTCGAAAAGTTTAGCTTAATTTTGTTTGTTGCATTTCAAAGAAAAAGATAGAACATATTTTCTGGCGTTATAGTTGATACCGTTGAAAACACTTGTTTGTGTAAGGGAGCATTTACCTGAGAAAGGGAGAGATGTGATGTATCTGGCCGCTAAGTATGCCGGGAGAGACTTACCGGCTTTTGATAGCGGCAGCCATATTGTGACCGCAATAAAAATATGTTGAGTTAAATCTGGTGGCTTGAATGCGCTATTGATCCGGAGAACACTACAAAAACTGCATTCAAAGACTGCTAAAGCCCATATCTACAAGGTATAAAACCCTCAAAAAGACCATATATGTTAGATTTGAACCTTCATTGACTGTCTGGTCACCACTGGACTGCTGGTAAAACTGGTTTCAACTGAAAAGAATGCATGAAGACTCAACCAAGCTGCAGATATGTTTTTAAAATTAAGCACATGAATACACTAATCTTAATAATAAACTAAGTGATGACACTTCTCCCTTTTTTTTGATCAAGTTAAAAAAAGACGCAAAGTGAAACTAATTTACAGCTTGAGTTTTAACCCACCCATAAGCACGACAAGGAAGAGCAGCTAATACTCCTAAAACGAAATGTGCGATCTAAAAACTGAACCGTGCTAAAAAAAAACAACCAAACAAATTACAGCCAGATGAGTAGGTAACTAACTCTACAAGACCAAGGTAGTTTCCTCTGTCATGCTTCTCAAATTTGGTGAAGTTTTTCACCCCTGAGAGGCCAAACGTTTGGAAACGTGCATGATGTTTGAATCACCGCTCAGTTAGTATCTCAGAGCGGCTCAAAAGTCTTCGGTAGATTAAAGTACTGAAGTCAAATTATCTAAGTTAAGCACTCCAGTCAAAAAAGAAATACGGCAAGAGCTTAACAAAGCTATGAACTCTTAAGAGACCTTAGCAAACCTTAGCAAAGAAGGAACGACCAGAAAACAGGGATAAATTTCAGAAGACCTACGGAAATAAATCATGTGCTAAAAAATCTGGCTTAGATTCTCAATAATAGGGTCGTGGAATAATTTCTTTCAGCCCAGGCAGTAGTAAATAATGGTGGCAATATAAATACCAATAAGCGAAAGGGTCGTTGGAGGGGGTGGTGGGGGCTTTTCCATGCGACTGCAGAAGCCAGTTGATCCATGAAAAAGCTAAGAAAATAGGAATAATTAAAATCATTTGTGGCCACGAGGACCATTATTAGCCGGATTGCAAAAATATAAACAACCTTGGTTCTCAACAACGTTTTGATACATTATGATCCTGACAGGTGAAATGTACATGTCGTGTTTTAGGTATTTGAACTTGTGTGTGACATTCGTTGTTCATCTAGCCTATGTATATAATCATGCAATCGCTGATATAAATCAAGCGACATTGTAACTGCAATTCGATTTACACTCGGTACTATTTTCGAATACGCTGATACACTTGGATTTATGTCGAGAAGAGGAAAAAAGGTGGGTTAAATTGAAGTTCAGTGTAAGTCTTTTGTCTGTTCAAATTCCAGTTGCCGCAGATCCTGGTATGCAGAAATTTGTAACGGATTTCTACCCTCCAGCTAGCCAAGCGAGTTGCTCAGAGTTCAGCTCCCCAAGTTTTGTACATTTGCCGTTGTGCGGTTCCGTTTACATTTTCAGAGGGAAACGTCGACGGTCACACAATCTACGATAACAATATACAACGGATAGCCTGTGTCACAGACAGTCTTCACAGCCAGTATGGGATGTATCGTGGGTTTGAACCGCAGATTTTATTTCGAGCTCCACTAACACTCGAAATCTAAACCCGTTTTCTTGGCTCTTGATTTACCTCTAAGAATTAAATAATTTTTAACACAGGGGGCAAAAAACTGTGGTTTGAATATTGATTAAAAGCAGTAGCTACAAAAGGTAGTCATGCACTAGAATGATATATCAAATATTTCTCCACAGTTCAAATATATGATCTTTCATATGTTCATTGATATTCTTCATCATCTACGGGTATATTACGAGCTCACAAAGCGACCAGCTCCCAGATGGCTTGATAGCTCAGTTAGTAGAGCACTCTGCACCGGTATCGCAGAGGTCATGGGTTCAAATCCCGTTCAGGCCTAATTTTCAGGCTTTAATTTCTCAACTGCTAGAGTTGTGTGTGTATCTGCGATGATCAATCATGTCTTTATTTCTTCTTTGTGCGGTATTTTGGATGTTGAAAAATATTTCTGTCACACAGCCGACTTGACTTGCATCAGGTTTATCACTGGTCTATGTAAGTTTATACTGATTTAGGCATAATCAAGAATTATATTTTGCAAGATGGTTTATAAAACACCGTGTTATATAGCGAGCAATGTACGTGGCGTCAGGTTATTTTAGGCAAATGACACAGCGAAACAGTTTTACTTCTTAGTAAATCCCATCGCCTGGAATTGAAATCAGGTATACGCTGGATATGCAATATAAATATATTTCGTTTGATCTCTGTGACGGTCAGAATAGGACTGTAGAATTCCAAAGGTGTATTTCAGTGCCCCTGTGTGGTTTAGTATAGCGATGACCAGCATCGCCTTTTTTTTCGCGGAGGCAGCGTGGTCGAGTGGTTTAGGGCGCTGGATTTGAAATATGGAGGTTCCTTGTTCAAATCCTTCACCCTACCGCTATCTGAATTTATTCTCGGAACTCCCGAAGTCAAATCCTCGACTGCGTTGTGTAAAAAGCCAACTGGTGAGCCTCCCACCAGTTGGGATTCTTAATAGTTTATGTTCTATTTGAAATATTCGTTTATTTAAATACATTTGACACTTAAATTAAGTGATTATTTATTTATTATTTTGCTTCAGTTGAGATCGAAAAAAATATTCGTTGACTCTGCTCCGGTGGAAACGTTTGTGTCACTGGTGGTCACGTGCCCACCGGGACCAGGGTTCCAACGACTAAGGGAGGCAGAGGAGAGAGAGAGAGACTGGGAACGAGATATTTCATTTCTAGAAAAAACACATCGCCGCTTACAAAACGTATTTTCCTTCGGAAGTTAAGCGTGGGCATTTCATTCTTTGCGCTAATACATTTGTGTTAGCCCTTGGGATCTCTGGAGACCCCAGTAAGGTATATAAGCATATTACAGCGTCAAGATAGTCATCACGTGCGAAGCTTCTCGGCTGTTGTTGCTGAGGAATTATTTTTCTATTCGTCGTTATTGCGTTTTCCCCGGAGCAAGGAACACCAATTGAGGGCGGCGACAACACATCTCATTCTGGTGCTGTCGACGACGAATTCGAACGTTTTAAGAGTTATCTCGACGAGAAAGTCGAAACCCTTTCTTCCGGAATCGTTTCCCATACCGCGACCGAGACAAAAAAGTAAACTTTAAAAAATGAAATAAAATAAACGAGAAATGAAAAAGAATTAAGAAGAAATAGACAATTCTAAGTGCCTCAGCTGTTCGTTTAGAGTTGGATTTCCCACTTAATACACAGCTCCTCTCTTATTTTAACTTTTTCATTTTTTATTTATTTTATTTAATGTTTTTTTTTTTTATTTTGTTTCAAATACTGTTGGCGCGCGGGTAGTCCTTTGTCCGCAGTGTATGCCAATACTCAAATTAACAACGTAAATCATAAATCATGTCAGGAGCCCATGGGCTCCTGATCATGTACACAGTTAAAATTCAAATGCACAATGGTCGAACATTTGCAACTGAAGATGACATAGGAATGTCGAAACAGGTTTTGTAAAATGGAAAATGTTGCTTCCTTTTTAAAAATATAAAAGTTCAAATACCAGCATGTTTCTTATCGACTTACCAAGAATCCGTACTTCAATTTTATCCGTCCATTCCCTTGCAGTCTCTACGATGCAGGAAAACACCGCTTCATCTGCTTCTGTCGCGTTGTAAATAATCAATGTTGCTGGATCGCTGCGACTGATGTCAAAATGTTCTTGAAAGTTGCCTACAGGATCTATATAAACTCTTCCTGAAGATGATTTTTGGCCAATTCGGACACTACCTTTATTGAATCTTACGCGATTAAGTGTTTCACCAGATAAAGTGAAGTTCCATGTCAAATGTGCCTCAGAAAAACCGTTAATAACTTGCTGGATTGTTGTTCGAACTGAGGGGTCGCCTGCTTGTAGCGGACCACGTCGTGGAAGAGGAAGAGTCCATGTGATAGTAGCATCTGAAATAAGTGAAGTCAATATATTATGGTTTGAACGCAAATATCTCGTTCACGTTTCAAGCAGTCAAAAATCTGCCTGCTCATCCCACATATCTACGTTTTGGGCTGTTTTGGAAATTTTTTGGTGACTTTCGGGTATGTTTGGGGATAAATAGTTTTTCTCAAAGGATAAGCAACATTTAAAGAAATAGGAAATTTTGAAGATTTGATGTTTTAAAATTAGAATCTGAAGATACAAATTGGTAGACGTACACCAAACAGTTGCCCATCAACCTGTGGTGCTCTTTCGAAGACGTTCAACTGTCTGGTGGTGTTCCCATTTAACCCCTCATTAAACTCCCTAATTCGTGTTAACCTCTCCCCCCCCCCCCCCCGCCTCCTTAAGATAAGAAAATTTCATCATTGATAACAATAGTAGGTAAATATCCGTTACTGTTATTTGAGAAAATATTGTGCATAAGCAAGTTACATACGTGTCTACATGTAGACGTTAAAATCCTTAATATTCTTCTTCTTTACTTCCGTCCCCTTCTTCTATCATGCACACACCTTAATTACACTCCCTGCGATTTGCGATTTGTGATTTACGCACTTACTCACGACCTTTACGACTGTTACCTGACTGTCTGATCCGCCTACTGGCGAGAAAAGAGATGATTATGATGATAACTTAAGGACGGTGCCTACTGAATTCAAAGGTTTTCACGCCAAATTAGGACCATGCGGAAAAAGTAGATCTTTGCAAGGGCTATTGGAGTTCAAAAAGAAAAATGTGGGTAGCCACTCATTTTTTCGAGATAATCAGCCTTGAATCTCAACAAAAATGCTAACATCAGCATTTTTTCTTACTTGGTAAAAGGTAACATAAAAAGCACTTTTGGTATGTTTGTAATGACAAAATCGCCAGCGCTTTTAGCGTCTCTGACAGCCTTCCTCTGGTTCAGTTAAAATACAGTCTAAATAGCTTTTCCTCACAGCTAGAAACTAATCGCGTTAAATAGGCTTGCCAATTCCATTTCATTGCATGAAATGTAGGCGTAACCACGCGTTATTCATCTTATACTTTTTCCTGTCACATCGCCAGTAAGTAAAACATTTGCGTCTCTCGCACTTGTTTTGCTCTCGCGCACTACGCCATCATCAGCTACATGTTTACACTTGGGTTTTAGTACAATGTTCGGCAGATACCAGCTAGTTTTTCAGCTGGAAGCCGTTAACAGTTAGTGTTTATCGATAAGCTGCTTTTCTGGTATTCCTTGATGAGGTCACAGGAGGAAAATTTATTTTTCTTTTTAGTCGCGTACTTGGTAGCGTCATGGATAGTAGAAGAGACTGGATAGGAAACTATAGGTCACGTATTGAACACCCTGATTGGCTAAACGCATTTTTTAACATGGCATAGTGAAAATTTATGACCTAGAAAATGGCGTGAAAATGGCGTAAGTATAGGAAAATTTACTATTGTGTTCCCCCGAGTTTTTGTGTTTTTGGTTAGTTGCAACACATTGGTAAATATTTAACTCCCTTATTTTGTTTTTGTTTTTTTGCCCGAACCACCCCGCCCAAGCCACACACGGATGACTAAGGTAACAGTATGATGTTATGGCTGTAATTTAATTTTCCTTCGGACGCCGAAATTTGCGTCAAAAAATGGTCAACTGTTAGCCATATTGCAAGCATAAGTCCAAGATTTCTTTTGACTTCGGTGAAGAAAAGTAAACTATAACATTTACAATTAAATTCAAACTTCAAATTGTGGTTTAGTCATATTACTCTTCCCAGTAGACCGCGACACCTATGAATTGTTTGCCGCCTTCCAGAGTAACGTTTTTGACGCCGCGAGTATGTTTCAAATCATTCACGTGGTACATTGAAATGCACCACGTGAGGGCATTTTTTTCTGTGTGGTGTCATAACTTTATTGTACTGCGTGATGTTCATTCACAACATGTTTATCTTGAAGAGGAAAGCTTACCAGGCGTTTTGCGTCTAAGAAAACCGCTCTGAATTTGTCCTGATCATATTTTATCTTCAGCTGATAAACAGAGGCCGTGCTGACAGTTCTATGGTAGACAAAAACCATGGTAAGTTTTCCTCTTGAAGATAAACATGTTGTGAATGAACATCACGCAGTAGGAAAAAGTCATGACGCGACACACAACAAAAAATGGCCTCACGTGGTGCATTTCAATGTACCACGTGATTGGTTTGAAACAAACTCGCGGCATCAAAAACGTTGCTCTGAAGGCGGCAAAAAAATTCGTGGGTGTCGCGGTCTACTGGGAAGAGTAATATTTTCGGCGCTGATATGTAGTTTCTAGCCTCCAAAGCGAGAGGTTTACTTCTTGTAAATTCTGAAGTGTGTTGACGTATTTGTTCGAACATGCATGATAATGATTCGAACATGCGTACTCATAGTTGGACGATGTCTGAACCACAAGTCACCTAACTGCTCTCTGCTCTGTAGGGGAATTTCAAGGATTTTTAGCTTATAATACAATTCAATACCTTTAAGCTTGTATAAAATCGAATTTTAGATAGCAGAATTTTGTAAAAGGCTCAGTTGTTGTATAAATTCAATTCAATTCAATATAAGTAGTACCTGGTTTATTTAGACGGCCAGAACAAGTTACGTCAGCATTTGTTCTGGTGCTGAGGTGAGACGAAAAATCTTAAATTATTTTTTTTGTTTTTACGGAACCTGGAAAAACACAGTGGAAAATTCAGACATACATGCAGGTCTCGACTGCCTGTACTATGATCGTGAATGTGTACGGTCCAGCCATTGCTAAATGTCTTCAAGAAGTCCGTTCTACGATCTTGATGCCTGTAAGCAACAAGCAGATGTCCTTGAAGCCAATGGAGTCAACGACTTTTGTAAATATGAAGCCAAAAACTTTTGCACTTGGATCAACCATGGCCGATCGATCAAAATATAATTTTTTGTGACGTCAGAAATTTGCACCAGGTTACGACGGTCGCGTCAGCAAGTTTCCAATCCAGTCTCTTCTAGTACCCATGGTAGCGTAGTTGATTACGTCAATAGCGACTTTAAGATCCACTACGGCGAGGCTCTGGTACGGCTGATGCAACCGAAAGAGACTGGGCCGACTACGCCGTCTCCCGCCAAACTCAAAATGATTAAGTTTTGTGCAGTACGGCGAAGTCGAACTCGATGTAAACAAGTGAAACTCTGCTCCAAGTTTTTGTGTTGTTGTATGTTTGTTTTAGAAACAATGGTCTCTTGGAAAGAGTTGAGAGAGCTTGTAATGCTCTATTATGACATGAATGTCCTCCATGATGCCGAATTTCTCTTACTATACGACCTTTACAACCCACAAAACCTGGACTTCCCGTGTGAGTTGTATCCACATTTCGACCTCGAAAACCTGACTGAAGATGAATGTTTGTCCGAATTTCGGTTCAAGAAAGCTGACATCCCAAGACTTTCTCGGGCTTTACGGATTCCTGCTGTTATAAGTTGTTACCAAGGGACAATTTGTGACGGAACCGAAGGATTGTGTATGCTTTTGAAGCGGTTGTGTTACCCTTGCCGATACAGTGACATGGTCCACTTGTTCGCTAAGCCCGTTCCTGTATTGTGCATCATAACAAATCAAGTTTTGGATTATATCTATCAAGTTCAGAGCCATCGCATTCTGCAGTGGAATTATCAGCTGCTAAGCCAAGCCAATCTTGAAAGAGTTGCCGAAGTTGTTCACCGCAAAGGAAGCCCGCTTGATAACTGTTTTGCCTTTGTTGACGGGACAGTTCGCCCTATTTGTAGGCCCGGCACTGTCAACCAGAGGTTGCTTTACAATGGACACAAACGTGTCCATGGAATCAAGTTTCAATCTGTTGTTACTCCGAATGGAATGATTGCAAATATGTATGGCCCTGTTGGTAAGTTGCCTTTTCTTTAGAAAATGGAATCTGGGGTCAGGGTGAGGAGGCAACTGCCAAAGTGTTTTGTTTTTCCTTTTCATCTTGGGAAATTGTATGGAATGAGACTTCCTGGATCAGCTGCTTTTTCGTGAGAAATTAAAAAAACCTCTTACAAAAACACTTCACTCTCATAGGCAAGCTGACTATTTCCAGAGACTAGACTATTTCCAGAGAAAAGCATTTCTTTTAATATTTTCAATATTTCATAATATATGAATGAACAAATCAATAGTTTGATTTTTCCCCTGAATTGTCATAGTTACAAGAAAAATGAACTATTCCTTTGAGACCCTCAATGCTTCAATATTCTTTCAACAAAATGTTATAAGACTTTGGGTTCACTTATCTGACTGAACTTTGTTGCAGAGGGCAGAAAGCATGATGCAGGTATGCTGGCTGATTCTGACCTGTTGCATGACCTCAATCAGTATGCCTTCAACCTGGGTGGACAACCACTTTGTATTTACGGGGATCCCGCCTACCCCATTCGTGTACACCTTCAATGCCCATTTAGAAATGGAGCTTTAACCCCACAGATGGAAGCTTACAATACTGCTATGAGCACAGTGAGAACAAGCGTTGAGTGGCTGTTCGGAGACATAATTAGTTACTTCAAGTTTCTGGACTTTAAAAAGAACTTAAAGTTGGGACTGAGTAGTGTGGGGAAAATGTACATTGTTAGTGCTATTCTTAGAAATGGGCTAACATGTCTATATGGAAACACAACCTCAGATTTTTTCCTGTGTGATCCTCCTGACCTTGAAACTTATTTTGCATAAGACCCTGGATACCTCCAGTTTTGGCTGACTGTTTGGCGAATATCTTTAATACTTAAGGCAGTATGGTTTTTGTGGTGTAAATTAACCATACAGTGATGAAACCAAGAGCACTTGGACATTCTGAGATGTTTTTTTGGGGGGGATTTAAAGGAGTACTTGGAAAGATGTTGGGGTCACAGCATCGGTTCTCAAGGGTGACATACCTCAACATAGGTATACCTCAAGATTTTGATCATTTTTACAACACCAGATTGTGTAAAGGCATATCACACTTGCATTTAGAAATCTTGTGGCATGTAATGATTCGGTCTTGCGAAAAATACTGTAGAGTTGATCTCACTTGACTCCTGTAATGTATTGATTGTGCTAATTGTGAGAATATCAGTGTAAGAGCAGTTTTTTTGCAAATAAAGAAATGAACTTGAAAAATATGATAACCAATTGGAAGTGCCTTTGTCTCACCTTTGTGGCCTTGAATTCATGGAAAAACACAAGTGCTTGAATTCAAGGTTAGTTATGAAAGCAAAAGCCATATTATTTGTGCACCCCACCTTGTCCCTCACATACTTAGACTTTCAAGATATGTGTATCTTCAGAATTGCATATACCACGACACTATTAAGCCTAGCTGTCACTAAGACATAAGCAGAGCTACAAGATTCAAGCTCTCAACAAGGGTGGATCAGCCCGAAGGGAGCGCAAGCTTAAAATCAACAGTGTTCATATTACTTGCCCCTGCATTAGTGCATTTCAGTCACAAAAGGAAAGTGTAAGCAAAAGGCGAATGCAATGTCTTAATGCCGAGTCTCCTTTTCCGTTGTTTTTCTCTTTTTCTGTCTTATTTAAGAACTCTAGCCCAAGAGAAAAGGTCGCAAAATTATCTTCGTTTCGGGACTGGTGGGCTGAGTCTCTGTTTGTATCCATTATCGTCGCGAGATATAATATTTTTCCCCGCGCTAACAATGACCGCTCGCGCGAAAAAAAATTCTGGCGAAGCGATTTGCTCACGCTATGAGCGTGCACTATCGGGATTTTGAGCACGCTTACGTATACTGAATTTCATTGCGCGGCTCTGCTAGCTATGTTATAACATTCTGAGCGCGGTCAGGACAGCTCGTAGCACACACTTCCTATATATTAAATGAACCTGATTCCGCTTCAAGACAGCACTTTTTAAAAAAATGTAGATTTGGCCATGGGAAAGCTAGCTTGTATATATCAATCTTCCAATGGAAAATTCGATATCCATGATCAGCATTCAACATCATTTTATTTCCCTCACACATAAATTGTGACCATTTAATACTCGCCTTTGTTTCGGCTAATTTATGCATGCCAGTGTTTAGCCGGGCTGCTTCGATGTGCCGAGATGACTTTCAGCCCGTTATTACATGAGGCGAGCCAGCCCGGTTGATGGCTCATTCGATGAACCGTGGGAAACTGGAGCAAGCTTGATTTTGTACTCTCATTGGCTTAACGAGCCGGGCTGGCCCGGCAAACGCGATTACATGGAGAAATCTCAGCCCGGTTAGCCGGGATCTCGGCTAACCGGGCTGGCCCGGTTGTCATGTAATCGCGGAGTTGATTTTTGTTGCGTTTAACAAACGTGCCGAGATCCCGGCAAATTAACACCAGCCCGGCTAACCGGGCCAGCCCGGCTCATGTAATCAGGCCCTTAGATTATTCGCTTTTGATTTCTATGCGTGATAGTTAACTCGGGCTGCACCTTGGTCAACTGTCGCGCGAGCTCATTATCAAATTATTAAATAGAATCGAAACACGAGTGGAAGTTTGGGAGAATGAAACAAAGTCTGAGAACACGAGTCGCAGGGCGAGGCCCACATGTCGCGTTCGTCCAACCTTTATTGAATGTTTCATTAACTTCTGTATAAAACGTATACAACAGGACAACTTCGAATAAAGACTGTATTCCAGAATAACAATACACAAGACAGCTTTCACGCATTCCTTTTCACGTTTTCTCAAGAGTGTTCATCGAGAGTTCAAAGTTCAATTCGTGGGGGGTAGAAAACACACAACATCCACGTGACACTCTACATCCAGTTTTCAACAAACTCTGCAGAAACACGAAATGATGTTTTGTTTTTCAGAATACACCACAGGAAGAAGGAAGGAATATCACTCCTTTACATGTACTTCGATTGTCAAAATTCTCTTTTCAAAAGTTTTGTTTTACGTTTTTGTTTTCTTATATTGAATCTCTTTTTGGATATTTGAAATAAAAAGCGTTCTTTTTTCCTCTATCGAAATTCAGACCCTTACAAATTCGATTTTACTCTATGTTATGACCTCTGCGCAACAAACGCCATTTACCAAAATCTCGCATAGAAATTGAGTTCTGGACAACTTTGGACTGCAGTGTGTGGATAAGTTCAACTGAGATCTTTTTAATAACGGATATGGCCTTGACGTTTTGTTTAAAAACAAGATATAGGACGAAACGGGCCCACAATATCCCCCAATAATGCAAACGTTCGTGGAATATAACACTGGCTAAGTTAAAATGACACGATTATATCTTTAAAAAAACGTTTTGTACCCAGTCTGCAGTCTGTATTTTGTACCTAGTCTGTATTTTATACCAGGTCTGCGAGCGAGAGTGTCAGTAAGTAGAGCTAGGGGTATCGAATGGCCCCATTCAATTTAAAAGTGCTCGCAAAATTTGGCCTTTGCTCGAATTGCTCGCACAAATTAGATGTGTGCTGGCTTGCTTGTGCGTGCAAAATTTTTTCAACTGCCATGTTGTGGAAGCATAATCTGCATCTTGGAAACAAAAATTGACACTGGCAACATTAATTAAGTAATAATTAAGTATTACTTCACATTTTGTTTTGGTTTTGCTTTGGATAAAAATATTTCGATCGCGAATAACGGCTTTTTGCGACCGAAATTTTCTGCAATAATGTTTTCGCTACCTGGTCGCTACTATCGTTTAAATATTCGATTGCAGAATTGCTTTTAGTTTTGCCGTCAAATTCATCCCAAACTAAAGAAAAATAACTGTCTGGGATTTTAATTGAGCTGAGAAAGTGAAACGTAACTCAACCAATTTTAATACAACTGATAAACCAATTAATTTAAGGGAAAATAAGTTTTGACAACTTGCCACAGTACGTTTTCCTTTAATAAAAGAGTGATTCGGGCTAGCGGAAAATTTACGAAGTGCTCGCTGTAAGCCATCGTATTTTCTAAAAAGCTCGCTGCTCGCAAGACAAATTTGATCACTGCTGTTGCTCAGAAAAATAAACGTACTGCTCGCATGCTCGCAAAGGCTTGGAAAGACCATTCGATACCCCTAGAGCTGTCCGCTTGCAAGAGTTTCCCTTAGCGAAGAGTTGACTGTACTGTGAAAACGTGGTCTCATTCATTAAAAAAAGTCGCAAAATGTCACAGAAGGAAAAGGGTCTTCCCGTAACTTCCTGCTTTATCGTGTGCTCGCTCTTCGTGAACAACTTAATGTACATAATGCTCCGTTTTGTGTGAAACGTTTTCGAGATAACGTTGATCGCTTTCGGAACGTGTCAGCCCACGAATTATATTGCTTGAACGCCTTCCAAATAAGCAAAGGTCATGCTCATTCTCACGAGCTAGATAGCAAATGAACAATGTACGAGTTCCAAATACGACGCGAAAATATGTGTTCAACCAGATTACTTGTAAAAGCACGATTTGATATTGCGGTACGAAACTCGAGTAAACGCTCTTAAACCGTCTAGTTCCTGATTTTGTGTTTACATGTAATTACTTCAGCCCCATGAATTTTAATAAACAAAACGTCGATTGATTTCTGAGTCATGATGCAAAGCCTGGGTTGACAACTCAAATCAATTAATGTGTCGTTATGTAGTTTTTTTTTTGTATTAAAAGTAGATAAAGATATTAGCAATAATACTTGAGGATATTATCACTATAATAGGTCTTG
The DNA here is from genome assembly GCA_964020085.1 of Micromussa lordhowensis. NCBI lineage: Eukaryota > Metazoa > Cnidaria > Anthozoa > Scleractinia > Lobophylliidae > Micromussa > Micromussa lordhowensis. The sequence goes on along the minus strand of OZ026599.1, from coordinate 20,417,429 downwards.
ATTGAGGGGAAGAAAAAAGTAATATGAACAACATACCCCATGAAAGATTTCAGAGACGATCGACTGTTGATGTACGTCTGGTAAAGTTCAAAGCGGTACATTGACGATATCATTTTTAACAATTCGATTGACTTTCAAGACGTATTGGCCTTAAATTACATAACATGCAGATACTATCGATCGACCAACTATCTATATACACAGACAAGTATAGCTATAATATTTAAAGCTAAAAGGTAGCCACAGTTAATACCTGTTACTTTCAGTTGAGAAAATAATATTCCATAGGCAAGTAACTTGCACAAATAGTCTTTACAAGCCTGAATCATCATCCTTCGCTGACGTTCACCAAGAAAGCAGCAACGCAGAAGTGAATGTGTCTCTATGGCAGCCTTTGTTCTCTGTATTTAGCCGCAAGAGGAGATTAGAGGCTCCGGAAGATCAATGGCAGCCATTTTGTATCAGGGGCACCAGGAAGCAAAGGCTTGCGTGACCCACTACTGAATAATAATGCAGTCCGTGACAATGACACATGCTGAGACAAAACAACAAAGCAACTTTTCGCAAGACTAAACGTAAGTTCGCTGTGAACAAAATGCTAAATGATCAATGAGTCGAGACGCCTACCACCAAGTTGGTTATATGTAAACTAACTTCAGTAGTTGAACTCCATAGAGTTTGGATGGACGTTTTTTGCCAGTGATAATGCAACCAGTGTAATGCAACACACGGTTGTTTAGTGGACCATTGAAGGAAATATTCCGTGCCATCTGATTCGCCACTAAGAAGGAAGTGGCGATTTTTGCTTGTGTATTAATTCAATTCGGTATAGCGACTATTTAGGGTTCCGATTCAAAACTATAGCGATATGGTTTACCTTCGTTATTCGGGTGTAATTGACTTCCAGTTTCATCAAGCGGATTATTACTAGTCCCTGACAAAGAAGCTAAAGAACACCAACTGACGAAACAGCAACTCAGAAGTGGTAGTCGTCTTGCTGCTTACTTAGCAACAAGAGTGGATGAGACTGGATAGTCCCCTCCTTCCTCACGCGCTCTCTGCCTGATAATAATAATAATATCAATAATAATTAAATAACAATATATAATTATAATAAGAACCTTCCAAGAATCCTTTGCAGCTGGAAAATCGTCAATCCCAAATAACTTGGTCAGTTTGAGGGCAGCAAGACCCCCACGTTGTTTAGAAATAAGTCTTACCATAAACTAATTATTGTGCAAGACTAAGGGCGATGACGTCATTGGTCGCGTGACTTTGTTCACAAGTGCGTTTTGCTCACTGTGACGAAATTATTTTGTTATTGAAAAAGCAGTCAACGTGGTTTGAAGCACAATGTGTGAGCCATTTCGGACTGCCCGGGTACCGAACAAAATATAGATATTAAGGGAGGTAAAAATATGGTGGCCGATGACTGCCGTTCGATTTTTTCCATATTTTTCGAGCAAAACGAGAGAAAAAAAGATAAAACTAAACATAAACATAAACATTAAACCAAACCATTTTAAAAGGTAAACATAAATAAAATGACATTAAAAGATGCAAGTGAAGTGAAATTAAAACAAATATGAAATCAGTATAATTTGAAATTAAGTGAAAAGTAAAAATTAAAAGAAAATAAAACTATTAAAAATTCGAAACTAAATTAAAGTTAAGTTAAAGTGAAAGTAAAAGTAAATTTCAAACTATTTGAAAAACAAAGTGAAATGAAAATGTCCCTGGCCTATGACTGCCACTTTTTGACTGCCATGACTGCCATAGTATCCCAGCAGACTGTGCAAAGGTGGCTTTGGATGAAGGAGACGGGACTGGTAACTTGTTATGTTTTATTTCGCGGTTTTTCGGATTAAAAAATGTCTTATTTTCGCAATGATTCCTGGAAGGAGGACTTACAACTAAAGGAAGATTTACAGAAATACGTTGGCCAATTGTTCAAACGAGAGGAAATTCTAAGCTTTGTAATAAGAGATTATTCCTGTTATACTTGGAGCGTTCGTTCACTCGATCGTAGCTTTCGCCATTTTGGTATCTTTTATAGTGACAAGGACGTAACAGTTGACGATGTGCGGCAGGCCGTTGCAGAAGAGATGGACGGACCTGGGAAACTTCTGGGATACCGGGCCATGCAAAAAAAGATACGACAGGAGCATGAACTGAACGTACCAAGAGACTTGGTCCACGCTCTCATGTATGACTTGGATCCCGAGGGTCTTGAAGCTCGTAGTGTTGGTGCAAAGAAAAGGAAACCAAAAGGACACTTCACTACTAAGGACCGAATTTTGTGCACTCAGTTGATGGTCACGATAAGCTTATGGGCTACCAGAATAGCACCTATCCATTAGCCATATACGGTTGCATCGACACGGCAAGTCGAAAACTTTTGTGGCTTCGCATATGGGTGTCTAATTCTGATCCACAGGTAATTGGGCGTTGGTACCTGGAGTACTTGTACGAGACTAGAACCAAGGCGTCTTACTTAAGAATGGATAGGGGCACTGAGACAGGAACACTGGCAACTATGCATGATTTCCTGAGGCGACATCATGGGGATGTCGTTCCGCTTGAGACAGTGATTCAAGGCCCATCAACTTCAAACCAACTGAGTTTGTGATTCTTAAACTTAACACCTTTGCTTTATCTGTTAACAGTAGTTGGGGGCCCAGTGACATCAGCCAAACAGACCGCTGTGTGTTCAGTCCAATATTTTCCAGGCATTTGACTGGCTCCAAAGGAGAAGGGAGCTTCCATGTATGCCCTATACAAGGATGTGCCGCTAGATTGGGTATGGGTTTTGGCCTGTGTTCTAAATAGGATACTGTATATATAAATTCAACCAAGTCTGTCCTAAACTGGGTCTGGAAATGTCCTACAAAGGGTAGAAGGGAACGTCTGCATATAAGCCAAGTGGCTCATCAGGTGAGAGCTTATCCCAGTTTCTATAGCATGAAGCTACTTAGGGTATTTCTACTCCCCTCTGGATGGTATGCTAGTCGATTACAGGGTTACCCCTTTTATTAAGTTCACTGGTACCTGGGTGGAGAGAGCCACTGTGTGAGTAAAATATCTTGCCCAAGAACACAACACCTGTCCCCAGCCAGGACTTGATCTTTTGATCTGAAGGCGAGTGGACTAACCATGAGGCCACTGCACATACCCTTTTTGCACATCCCCAAAAAGGGTATAGCTGCAAGACTATTGTCCACTGTTTTGAAGCAATCCAAAATTGGAATCATCTATCTATCAATTTAGCAGGTCATCAGTCAACCCAACATCACTTTCAGGGCTAGATATTAGCCCTATGAGAAGGATGTTGTCCTAAACAAAGTCAGGGTTTCAACCCCCGGTGGCATCCTTGTACCCAAACATTGGTCAAGTACCCACTCTCCCCCGGTTTGGACTGATTGGTGTTTTGTCTTGAATTATACCACAGTAAGTCAAACTGACTTCCGCATTGTAATAGCATCAACAAAAATATTGACATTTAATTGCTTTGAATTTTGCAAGTGAGATGTAAATTGTTAAATAGGTTTGGCAGTGACATACATAGCCACCCTAAATGCATGTTTGTTTACTAACATTAATTTATACCCACTGGCTTGGTCTGTTAATACTTTTCTAGCAATAGAACTACTTATACTGTAAATTGTGATTAAATCAGTTGTCCCTATTTTAAAGATAGAAAGGTGGTGGAGAGAACTCCATGAGAGGTTGGAGAAATATTTCAAGAGCCATCTGAGCTGGTTAAAAGAGCAAGGTCACTATGATCCAAGGAACTCCACTGACAGGTGATGACAATAAATGGAAAAACAATTTAGTGGCGGCAGGCTATATGAATTCTACATTAAAGCAGTGGAAACTTTCCCTACAAAACAACAGAAAAGGATCCGAGCTCTAAAACGAACTCGTGACAAGTAATATATTTATTACTTATTGATCACCAGTGATAGTTTTGAGTGTTTTTCTGACCCACGGGATGCTTCTTGCATTTATTATGATACCCCTCCTGCAGAGAGACCTTGATAGTTTCAAAGACACTATCTGGAATGTTCACAGAATTAGACCACAGAAAGATCCTGTCCTTCCATGTGGCATTCCTGATCATACTTACAGTTTCCCAGAGGAATATGGCTTAGAACAATGTGGTAATCTTAAATTTTTGACTATTTTATCTTCCTTGGAGTACGTTGTACTTGTATGGAAATAATTATCGTAGTGATACATGGTCATACAAAAACAAGGGAAGAAAAATTTAAACCAAGAATAAAATAGCCCAATTTTGAAATTTTGATATTCAGCCTCAATGGTTGTCAGCATTTTGCTATGGCGAATAAAGACTTTGTGGGGCTTAACTCCTTGGAGCCTCACAAAACCTATTGTTTTAAGTTGAATTATTGGGCTTTTAAACCAGAGCATTCATATTGCTTTGCATAACAGGCCAGGAGAAATTATATATAATTCAAATCAGGCAAATTTTTCTGTTCCAAATTATGGTACAAAACAATGAAAAATCAAAACCAAGCTGATTTTAAACCAAAGATGAAATTGAAGCTCAAGCACATCTTATGAATGCTCCAGAGGGTGTGAGCTGGTGCAGTTACTAAGGGTAAATGTAAACTCTTAGCCATTGACATTATGACCTTTTGCACAACATAAAGGTTTCAACTTGATTCAGAAACTCTTAACTAAAAAACTATCTCAACCATCTTTTCAGGGTTGCCAGTTTCAGAGGAAGAATTGAGGAAAACAGCTGAAGAGTCTGATGACTTCCTTGATCCTACATTTAGAATGGAGTGTGAATGGCTGATTCCCAACTTTAACAATATTGTGGCGAAGGACTGTAAAGAAGTATATCTTTATTTAAAACATAATTTTAACATACATGTATCTAGTTAAGGTTTCTGTTATCTTGAAACAACCCAAATTTTGTTCACTGTAATCAACAATATGTACCAGGCATCAGACATTATTTCCAATTGAAGAAATCTGTTTAGAAATCTGAAAAAAAAAAACTAAACAACTATAGCAAATTAAGTAAACTCTTCGTTCTTATTGATTATACAACAGCTGCATTTGACACTTGTCATAAATCTGTAAACAATAAATGATTTTATATTGTACAATATATCATACCATCGCATAGATTTTGACAATTCTAGTGTCATTGACAAAGGCTCATTTCGTATCAGAAAAACATTGGAGGCTTGGCACACCTCTGCTACCAAGCATGCGGACAATAACTCTAAGCCACTCCCGAACCAGTATTGTATTCTTTTTAAACAATAATCACTAGTTTACACGTTTATACTTTACTTTTGTTTTTTCCATCGTTTTATTCCACGTTTTTTGCATATATTCGATCATTTCTTATTCCATTTTTATCCGTTGAAGGTTGTAGACTGACAGCCGAAAGCTCATTTTAGTTCTTAAATTTTTAGCCAGCGAACGTTTTTTATCTTTTTAATATGTCCCATCCTGGCTACGCTTCAATTTTTAATTATATCAAATGTTATTTGTCATTAGGAATCATACCTCTACTTTTTTGAATTCCCTGAAGGGTATTTACTTAGAAATTTGGCTGTGGACCATGTCTCAAGGTGTATGGATAACCATCACCCATATTCCTGGCAAATTAAATAAGGAGGCAAACTTTGGGTCAAATTTTAATGACAGAACAGAGTGGTCATTAGATCCCAGTACTTTTGAATTAATTTCAAAGAAACTGGGACAACCAGGTTGATCTGTTTGCCTATTATTCCAATGCTAAAGTTGCTTGTTATTATTCATGGAAGCCTGACCCAGGAGCTGCTCATGTAGATGCCTTTACTGTCCGTTGGAGTGGACCACTGACTTATTGTTTTCTACCTTTCAGTTTGCTAGGCAGATGCCTGCAGAAGATTGCTATGGATCAAGCAGAATGTATTGTTCTAATTCCGAATTTGCCAACACAACCTTACTATTCCAAAGTCATGGAAATGTTGGTCAGTCTACCACTAGTTCTTCCAAGTCGACCACAGTTACTTCAGCTTCCACATGATCCTCACCGTCGGCATCCACTGTTTCCAAGGCTTCAACTGCTGGCATGCAAATTATCAGGAAATCCCTTGAGAGCAAAAACATTTCAGGACACTCTGCCGAGATTATCCTCGCATCTTGGCGCTCAGGAACACAGAAGCACTATCAAACCTATATCAACAAATGGTTTAACTACTGTTGTGAAAGGGCACTTGATTCACTTCAACCCTCTGTAGCAGATGTTACTCAGTTTTTGACAATATTGTTTGGGAAGAATCTCAGTTATAGCTCACTGAACACTGCAAGGAGTGCCCTATCTACTATTTACTTTTTATTATGGTATGCCTATCGGCAGCCACCCTCTTGTAGTGCGGTTTCTGAAGGGTGTCTTTAATCTACGACCACCAGTACCCAGATATAAGGAATGGTACGATGCATCTATTGTGTTTAGATTTGTGAAGACATTGTCACCAATATCATCGTTGAGTTTGAAGAACCTTAGCCTCAAACTGGGTATGCTTCTTAGTTCAGTCACTGCTCAGAGAGGACAAACTTTACATCTGTTGGACATTAATCTTATGTCTACTTATGACTCGAGCATTGTGTTTACATTAAGTAAGCCCCTAAAGCAGTCTAATCCAAGGACACAAGTAAAAACTCTGGTTCTTAAGGCCTATACTCGTGATGAAAGTTTGTGTGTGTTTTTTCTACTTTAATAGAGTACCTTCAGAGAACCGAGACTCTTCGTGTTACTGGTTCTCAACTCTTGATCACTTTTCAGAAACCTCAAAAAGCTGTATCGCGAAACACCATAAGCAGGTGGATAAGGACTGTCATGCAATTGTCTGGAGTTAATTTAGATGTTTACAAAGCAATAAGTACCAGGGCAGCTTCAGTGTCTGCTACCCATAGGGCAAAGGTTCCTATTCAAGAGATTCTCAGCAAAGCTGGGTGGTCATCTGCTCAAACATTTGCCATTTATTGTGCCAAGAATTTAGACACTTCAAAGGGTCGTGCCTCTCAGTTTCAGGAAGGTATTTTGACACTGTAATGATTCCTTTTATGAACTTAACCTTGTAATAAAAGGGTTGAAATTTATGTATTGTGTTTGTTAGTTGCCATTTGGCACATATTTTTGTTTTTCCTGATGTGCCAACTTTGGCTTTGAAGTCTCATGGAGTCTCAGGTCACGTGACAGTGAGGTAGAATTTAAATTGAACGACACTTAACTGGAAGTGGATGTTCGATGATAGTTTTACCGATCTGTAGAGTGACCATGAGATTACATGCCCATCCCTCCCTTCCCAGAGGGGGAGTCTAACCTGCATTGAAGTTTTAGGTTTCAGGCAGTTGGCACATCAGGCGTTGAAAGGTGATCGGTACATGCGCAGCGCATATCTTATGTAATTAAGAGTACGAATTCATCCACGGTTCATACCAACAGGGACTAAAGGATTACCTTAATCATACTAAGAACAAGATAGATAGATAGATAGATAGATAGATAGAAACTTTATTAAAAAGTCAAAGGCCATCTAGCTAGGGAAAAAGAATCCCTTACTAATTTGGGGACACCAATTAGAAAAAAAAAATTAACAAACTAAATGCTATATAAGTGATAGGTTAAATATTTACAGTTATCTAATTACGGGATTTGTAGTAAAAATATACAGTTATCTAATAAAGTAAAAAATATAGTTATCTAATTACGGGATTTATAATAAAAAATATATAGAAATTCAAACCAAACTAAAGGTTCAGTATCTCAAGTGTTTTGTCTTCTTATGCAATAATGGAAATGTAGTTGAAAACTAAGGACTGAAAAAAAATGAAAAAAAGAGAACACGTTCAGGACAGACTACGAACCACAAATTTTAATAAGCGTAAATATTGACTCGTTGGAAAACTTCAAAAACACAACAATGAGCCTTTCTGTTCAAATTAACAGCTATTCTAAATGCTTGGTATATTTACTCTGCTCTGCTAAAATAGTACACGGCTGTGTATTTATTTACTTTATTTATCAGTTATACCATGCCTCATCGTTAGTGCGCTCGACTCCGGAGCGAGCGTTCCGGGTTCGAGCCCTGGCCAGGGACATTGTGTTCTTGGGCAAGACACTTTACTCTCACAGTGCCTCTCTCCACCCAGGTGTATAAATGGGTTTCGACGAATCTAATGCTGGGGGTAACCTTGCGATGGTCGTTTCAAGCTACTGAAACCGGGATAAGCTCCGGCCTGATGAGCCACTTGGCTCGTATGATGGAGACTTCACTTTTTTATATAGGAAATACAGCCAATCAGCAGAAAAAAAGGAAAGCCGTTGTATCCATGACGGTGTTAAACTCAGCCTTCCCATTGCGCGCTGCATTAATTGTGTTAGCCACAGTATTTTCTGTGGCATGGTATAAAATATTTATGAAACACTTTCTCATGGGATACCATGGAATATCCCACTTGTCACTTGTATTTTCTTGGTATCCACACTCGCCCAAAGGCTTGTGTGTATACAGAGAAATTGACCCGTGGGATATTCCATGGTACAGAATGCGTTGCATAACCAGTACATGTTTTACCGGAGTAAGAGTTTGAAGAAAATTATGCCATGAGTGTGATTTCACTAACATCTTCGCCTGTATACTAGTCAGGGCTTGAACCACAACATCATTCAGACAATGATGCTCGCATTGTGGCACTAGCAGAGGTGATTGGCGAGGCGTTCTCATCAGCCTCGCGGGTTATTTCTTTCTCGGTGATCAGGTAGTGAACTTTTATTAAATTCTCAACCTCGGATAATCCAATTCTAGCTTTCTGATTGGTTCACTAGATCTCGGTTACCAGCCATTATACCTGCGTTTGACCTTATATGGAAATGAATGCGGCAAATGTCGCTTCGTATAAAATTTTTCCCGTGAAGCCAAGTTTCGTCGACAAAAAAAATAGATGAAAAAGGCAGATTTGGCGAGCTATCCACACAAGAAATACAAGAAATTGTGGACAAGGCCGTCCCAGAAACAACAACAAAAGCCACAAAGTTCGGAATGAGATTGTTTAACGGTATGTACCCGTTAAGTTTCATTTAAAAGTTGCAAAATTTCAAATATGACCGTCGAGATTTTAAGCAACAACAATATTTACCTTACTTTAGGAAAACCGAAGGTTGAGAATTTAATAAAACAATTATTCCATTCCCGCTTGTTGGATACCAGATTAGTTATAGCCAACTCATATCCAACGCGCGCTCATGGAATAATTGTCAAATAATTACCGAACTTACAACTTATAACTGAAAATTTATAACTACGTTCAGTTTGTATCCCACCTAAGGGCACGGCGTCAGGTGAACTGGTTACAAGGGATAATTTACGAGGGATACGGAATACTTTTTAATAGTTGTTTAACAACCTTATTAACTAGAGCAAACAGTTCTTCGACACCAGACTATCAGCGAGACGTTTTGACCAAATACTGGATTCTTTCCGTTGTATAAAGTTCAAGACCAAACAATTCCTTTTTTCGCGACCTCGGTGAGTAATTCCATCCAAGTTCATTTTTATTACTGCTGAGGAAATTTTGGTTTAGTTTAAAAAAAAAAAACTGTTTCAAACCATGCATATCTTATAAAAATCTAAATTCCAAAGCCAAAATATATCATCCCTACACTAATTCTGATGAGTTATAGGAGTAGCTGTTAAGGTGTTTATACAGTCAGTCAGTATTGTCTCCTTCACTATTATTATGTGTTTATACAGTCAGTCAGTATTGTCTCCTTCACTACACGACCAAATCTTCAACGTTTGCATACAACTGCTTGTCATACATTTCCATGTTGATCAACCTCTGTGGAGAAGAAAATATGTCAAGAGTAATCAGTCACATCTAATTTACGTGTATGAAAGAAAAGTATCTGATTTTTTTTCTTTTTTGCTAAGCTCTGGCCAATAGCAACAGACGTGTTAAACATCCCTGGTGCTCTTTTTAATCTGATATTATAAATTTTGACAATTGAAAATCAATTCCCCAGGAGAGTACCTTGTGTTGGTTTTCCATTTCCTTGAGTTCATTCCTCAATTCAGTAAATGTTGGTCTTTCATCTGGGTTTTCTTGCCAGCATTTCGTCATTATTCCATACCTAAAAGTAAATAAATGAAGAAGCCATAATGTGACACCTGTTAGGAGGGGTGGTGGCCTGATGATGATTATTAGTGGCCTGTGTTCGAGCTCTGGCTGCGGCCATTAAGGCTTTTGCAACAGTGCAACTTTGGACCAATGGGAATAAGTGTCGGGTGGATCAATTTAAATGGATTAGCATCTCTTTGAGGAAGATGGAGAGGAGATGAAGAGGGAAGGGAGGGCGGTGGTTGTGATGAAGAGCAAGTTAAGGTTCTGGGGAACCAGTTAATAGTGTTCATTTAGCATCTCATTTCATCTCGTTTCCTCGCTGCTAAGTGCCTAAGGACTAACTCCAATTAGCACAAATTAAGTGGTAGAACACAAGCAACGACTGCAACTAATTTCATCAATAATGTCACAAGAAAGGACAAGCTACAGCTGGTTACAATTTTTCATCCACGTGTTGTGGCTTGGACATTCTGTGTCCTTGCTGTAGCCAGTGTACAATCTTTCTGCCATCCATCCGTGGATATGGTGAGCCACCTGGAAGAGAACATTTTATAGAAAATACATCAAGACCTCGATTCCTTCCAAAATAAACATTCGAAATTGTCACTCTTTCTGCAGCAATTTAGTAGTTAGAATGGTTGGTATTAAAAAAAACTCTCTTCTAATGAAAGGCCTTTCAGGGATAATGAAACGAACATTAGAAACGAATACTGCAAACAGAATATAAAAAAAAAAATTATGAATGCTATGCGAGAGGAAGCAGACCAATCAGCCACCTTACAAACTTGGTCGTAGAGTTGAACTCGGGTCTATGGTAGAAAAAACCCCAGCTAGCGTCAAAAAGGAACTTGAACCCGGACGCTCTAGCCCCCAACAGAGCTACGCCACCATACTGACTGTAACTTCCTTTGATACATATATTTCTGCGCTTTTCAACAACACGTCAAGTTCAAACCCTAGCTAACCATAGTGTTTTTGGCTGCCGTCAATCATAATTATGATGAGCACTAACGAGCTTTGGAAAAAAGAAACAAACATTATGGATCAAAATCTACCACTCAATGCCCACAGACATGACTTTTGGAAACAGTGAAGTTGGGATACCATCTGTGTCCTGAAAGGGCCGCTAAGATGAATATCGATAGCGAAGCACGATGATTGATTGAGCAGATTTCGCGTGTTATGGAAAGGGACTGTAAACAAACTGCAAAGGTCCAAGCTGTTACATAGCTTACCTATCGTGAAAATCTCGTAAAAGAGAACTCCATAACTCCATCTGTTAGACAAATAAGTGTTTAACTAATCGTTATGATATGGTAAAAATAAACCTTGTTACTTAAACGTAATAGCATTGGAAGTCCTTCGGCTTGTCTCCTTGATGCTATTATACCACTGCCCTTCTAAGAGATATTGTTCTGAATAGTAGTATAATTTTGCAGGTTGTGCACATGAATGATGTGATTTGGAAGCTAGAACTTTCTGTTATGTGTTGTCAAAAAAAATCCTTGTTTGCATATAAATAATAACAACAAACAATCCCTGGAGCACAAATTTACCACTACCAGTCTGGCCCCAGTTGTTTTAGGGCCTGACAACGCTATCCACCGGATAAATCGCTATCCAGTGGGTAAATGTTGATAAAACAAATCACGTTATCAGCTGGATAGTGATTCATCCGCTGGATAGTGCTATCCACCTTTCCAACAACCCGGGTCAGGTCCAATCAGTTAACATTAGTTGATGCAGTCTTATCATGGACCAGCAAGAGAAATGGTTATTATAAGACAAGTAAAGCAGTATGGTCATCCTGGAGTAAGCCATTGTACGAAAAACATTTATGTATAACGTCGAATCACAGTACTCACACATCGCTTTTTGTTGAATATGTGCCATAAAGGAGCGCTTCCATTGCAGTCCACTTAACAGGCAGACGCCCCTGGAGAAAGAACAGAAATTTTTAGCTGACAAAGAAGACGAGAGGGTGGATACTGTGGTTTGGTATATGAATTAGTAGTTACATACCCGATTATTCAGTATAATTATAAAGTTTCGCAAGACCCCAGAATAGTCCTTGTGAGTAGCCTCTTAACGAGTTTACACGAGGGAACAGGTTTCAGGGAACAGGGTTTGCTTTATGGGACTGATAAAACAGGGACATAACGAAACCTTGGGGGAAAAGGTATTTTTATTCACTATTCCTCTTTCCAAATGCGAAACCGAAATTGTCAAAATACGCGTAGCAATGAAATATGCCAGGGCAACAAATTAACACAAGAGATTATCAAGGTAACTTACCTTGATAATCTCTTGACTAACCGCCATGGCGAGTTAGTTAGTGATGCTGACATTTCGAGCGTAAGCTCTACCTTAGAACAAAGTGCATGCACTTAAAAAAGTAAAAGCTGATCTGTGGTTGAATTATTTTTATTTCGTCGCAAGAACTTTTCCAGCGAACAGTTCACACGAATAATTTTGAAGAGACAAGTCTCCGGGACTTGTCCCTTCATCTTGTCTCTTGCCTTTGTTTTTCGTTCGTAAATGTTGTCCTGTTGAACATCTCTAGCCATTCCAAAGTCTGTCACTTTACACGTTTCTCTTTCACCAACCAACACATTACGAGCTGCCAGGTCTCGGTGGATAATCTGAAACAGAAGGTTACTGGTGATATTACGATACGTAGGAGACAAAACAAATAAAGCAAATATCGCGAATATCGTGAATCACTAGCATTCAAACATATCGACGTGACTTAAACTCCATGTACATGTTTATTTAATCGACAAGTTATATTCCAATAAAAAAGTTATAAGGTCTTGAGCGAATTGCCTTCCTTAATCGTCTACTATCAATCGAGAGAATCCGCACGATCTACAGATTACGGCAGCAGGAAATTGGACACAAAGTGGAACCTTTTCACCCTAGAGACATGCCGCTATGGGAAGACGACCAGTGTAACTGCAGTTCAGCCTCCATTAAACGACCACTCTCGGGGAAATGGCCGCTTAATGGGGGCTGGCCGCTTAATAGAGGTACAAACAACACGAGGGAACAGGTTTCAGGGAACAGGGTTTGCTTTATGGGACTGATAAAACAGGGACATAACGAAACCTTGGGGGAAAAGGTATTTTTATTCACTATTCCTCTTTCCAAATGCGAAACCGAAATTGTCAAAATACGCGTAGCAATGAAATATGCCAGGGCAACAAATTAACACAAGAGATTATCAAGGTAACTTACCTTGATAATCTCTTGACTAACCGCCATGGCGAGTTAGTTAGTGATGCTGACATTTCGAGCGTAAGCTCTACCTTAGAACAAAGTGCATGCACTTAAAAAAGTAAAAGCTGATCTGTGGTTGAATTATTTTTATTTCGTCGCAAGAACTTTTCCAGCGAACAGTTCACACGAATAATTTTGAAGAGACAAGTCTCCGGGACTTGTCCCTTCATCTTGTCTCTTGCCTTTGTTTTTCGTTCGTAAATGTTGTCCTGTTGAACATCTCTAGCCATTCCAAAGTCTGTCACTTTACACGTTTCTCTTTCACCAACCAACACATTACGAGCTGCCAGGTCTCGGTGGATAATCTGAAACAGAAGGTTACTGGTGATATTACGATACGTAGGAGACAAAACAAATAAAGCAAATATCGCGAATATCGTGAATCACTAGCATTCAAACATATCGACGTGACTTAAACTCCATGTACATGTTTATTTAATCGACAAGTTATATTCCAATAAAAAAGTTATAAGGTCTTGAGCGAATTGCCTTCCTTAATCGTCTACTATCAATCGAGAGAATCCGCACGATCTACAGATTACGGCAGCAGGAAATTGGACACAAAGTGGAACCTTTTCACCCTAGAGACATGCCGCTATGGGAAGACGACCAGTGTAACTGCAGTTCAGCCTCCATTAAACGACCACTCTCGGGGAAATGGCCGCTTAATGGGGGCTGGCCGCTTAATAGAGGTACAAACAACAGAAAAACCCTCATCGGGACTTGAATTACTGGCCGCCTAATAGAGGTGGCCGTTTAATATGTGGTCGCTTAAAGGGGGTACAACTGTACATGTTATGTGAATAAAAACTGGCTATTAGTTTTATTTTTTGGGCAAATATTTACACTTTACTTTGACGTAAAACTGTACAGAACGATAGCTTTCTTACACACTAGGTTTCAACGTCGCACGATGGCATAGTGGAAACCGGTCGTAGAACGAGAGGTTTCCAGCAATATCGTGCAAATTTATGATAGGCGCAAAAATTAAAGGTCCAATAACTGAATACATTACGTACTCGTTTCGATGACAAATAAGCCATTCCATCAGCGATTTGCCAAGCAAACTTCATCAACTGTTGTGACGTCAGACTTGTTTTTGGTTTGATATCCGGGTCTTTGTAATAAGTGTCATTCAGTCCACGGCTCTTTCTCAGGTATCCCAGCAGGTCTCCAAATTGAACATATTCTATCAGCACTAACAACGGTTCTGAGAAGAAAACGATGATGTTAAACAATATAGGATAGCATTTGAACAAAGATAATTTTCATGATTTTCACTGTTAAAAACTATAGTTGAGTTGAAGAATTCTTCTATTTTGAGTGAATGTAAGCCAATCAATCAATCGATCAATCAATCAATCTTTTATCTAAACACGAAATGTCCATAACATTCGCTTTGGTCTGAAGAATAATTTATATTTGCAAGGCTAAATAAGCTAAATAGGTGAAGCACCGAACGTTTTCGATACTTGGTCATCTTCACGGTAACCTACTTTGAATATGACCTAGTGTCGAAAACGTCCGGTGGTTTTACTTTTTAACATTTTTAGCCTTGTAAATTGAAATTATGTTTAAACACGAAATCTTGAAATAAACATGTTTTTTTATTGGATTTGTGTGAAAAATGACATAAAAAGACATTAACTTATACTTAACTGTGAAAGATATTATAAAACTTTCATTAATTTTTAGTGCACAAAAAAGAATCTCTCCCATTCAATAAGGTTGTAAACACAACACATTCATATATTCATCTAGTTGACTCGACAACGAGAAGGGACAGAACAGAGAAAGTATCCAAAACAACACTGTTTTTTTAAAGGTCTTATAGTCCAAAATTTACCAGATTCAGTGACGCATCCCAGCAGCTTGATGACATGAGGATGAGGCTTAAGCTGTTTCATTATTTCAAGTTCTGATAACAGGTCTCTCTTGTCGGTCTCGGGCGCATTCTCTGCAACATAATCCCAATTGAGATTCTTAAAACTCAATTATTATGACTTGTGATATTTCGCGACTACGAACCTACTAATATGACGAAGCATTTGAAAAAAAACTACCCTCATTACATTAACAATAACCGTCTCCCTTTAATCAATTTGGAAAACAAAGTGGAAACTATCTGACATCAGTGTGAAATCAATGATATCATGATTTCACACCAGCCCTGTTGGACATGTTGCTGTGACGGAATACAATGTACTAGCACAAAATCATTAGCATAATTGGTATTGTAAAGTCTGTTTAGACTCCAAGCTAGAAATGGACGAATAGAAGTTCCGTAACATATTCTGTACTCCTTTTACTAATGTTTTTAAAACATTACACACCTTTTAACTTTTTAATAGCCACTAGTGTCTTCCCAGACTGTCGTCGAAGATTTATCGCTGTTCCCTTGGCAACCTGACCAAACGCACCTTTACCAATGATCTTTTCTAGAGTCACCTGTTGTCTAGGAACCTCCCAGGAGCGTGTCGACGGATGAAGAGGTGCGTATTGGCTGCTTTGTGAAGCGTTTGATGATACATTACTTCCTCTATCTTCTGATACGTTTTGTAATCGAGAAGCCTGATTCAGTGACGTGTACTGGCTTTGACGGGAAACTCTAGAATTTTGAATCCAGGTGGGATCTTCGTCCAGTCCAATTTTATCCATTTCTGTTTGAGTCTAATGCGCGAAAAATTATTAACACACAGGTGAAGTTTACAGATTACTTTTTCTGAAAGTGAGATGTAAGTTCATCTGAGTCAACTGTATAACTAATTCAGACAAGAGGGGTGATGGAAAGTTTAGAGGCGCCTTCCAACTTTGAAAGCTTGTAGCTTTAAAGCACCAAAGCAAGAAACTTTAAATATGACGACTTGCGAAAGATTTATCTAGAAAAAATTATATATCGCATTTCATTGGTCAAAGATCTCGATGTTAGTATGGCAACCGTATTTTCACAGGTATGTTTCTCTAATTTTAAATTTCTCTTTCAAGCATAATATTTTAATAATGAAGCAAGGCTGATTACTACGTAGAAAGCTTAATCGGAAAACGACATGATAGAGTTCAAACTGAAAGCTAAGAATTGCAACCGTGGACAGCTGTTTCGATCTGCTTGGGTCTCGTCAACACGGTGTAGCAGCAACAAACTAGAATAAGGGGTTTGGGAACCAATTGTCTACGATGATGAAACTCAAATTCAAATGTTTGCGAATTGGTCAATGTCATATGCAAAACGCGTGACCTTGACAATAGGCAAAAATCCAGAATATGACTTCGTTGTCGCAATAAGGAGATTTCTGTCCCACAGTTCCACTGTCATAGTTTTAATGCTCATGAGTGACAGGTTGACGGCCTCAACATCTTCCTCAACCGAGCAAAGAGTTAATTAGAGTCAGGTAAAAGGCCGCTCAAGTAATACTTTTTATTAGCTACTTTAAAATGTACTTTTTGTTATGTAAACACCTACATTTATTTTGTCCCTTTCCTCATTAGATGCCGCTCGATTTACCCTGAAAGGTAATTAACCAACAAATTATTTTTCTTATAAAGAAAATGTATATCCAAGGAACAAATACATAACCAGGGTAGCTAAGTTTGTAGTATATGGCACCTCAAAGCACATTGTTTATGAGTTCGTCCCCAGATCCCAACGTAAGGTGTTTAAGAGTGAGAACAAAAAAATGTTATGGGCTAGCTTTCTTTGGCCAGTAGTAGTACATTTTAAAGGTATAAAACGTATTGTATAACTTGTGAAACGAAAGGCCTCACCACTCCAAAAGTTCTAACGACGTTTGAACGGGCTTGGAGTTTTGTGCTACTATACTGCCCCTTAATGGTTTGCAAGTCTATCGCAGGGTTCTCTCCCAACATTTTATTCGTCAATATCCATTTATTGTCCTGGGTTGAGAGGGGCACAATGAACCTCGCAGGGCTAGAGCCCACACTGCTCGAGCCGGGTCCAGCGCACTATACACCAGGTCACCACGTCTTATTTCTCCATTTAACTGTCACATTTCAAATAGCGACATCATTCAGTAGAATCAGCATTAAGACCTTGGTGAGGAAATAAACGAATACAAATGAGCTGCTCTAACAAGCTTACCTATCCCTGGTTGCCGTCCCTAAAAGGGGAAAGATGAATTGATTAACATTATTCAATGCGGAAGGAGAAAGTATGGAGAAATGGATAAGAGTTCTCATTACCCCTTCCCACGAGGTAACAAAACAGAGCTCAGCTGATGCCAGAGGTTTCTGAACATGGCATTATGAGTCACATTGGGTGTCAAAAGAATGATGATGAAGGATTTCAGCATAAAAATCTTGTAAGCAAGAAAGAACCAAATAACAACTTCCCGTACCTGACATTAACACTTACTGTCTCAGTTGTCTGGTTCAGTTATGTAACGGGTTTGGCAACTATGTCATATCTACATCCAATACAATAGAATCTTAAAGTGGTAGGTTTCGCACACACAGGTAATGATTTAAAAAAAGGGAAATAGTCTAGAAAACACTGTTAAGACGCATTCAGAGCATTATAGAATCTTGTTTACCTTTCTTGTGAAGCCACAAGATGTAAACAACAAGAACAATGATTATGACAACAAGGATACTGACAACAACTCCCAATACGGTGCAGCTGCAAGCACAATCCCCGCACGCTTGGAATGTCACTATGGTATAATCAGAAACGTCATCAGATCTCTTCCCGACCTCTTTCGCGTGCTAGCCATTACAAATATGTATGTCTTTCTATCTGTATGTTTGTCTGTATGTCTCAGTGTCTCTGCCCATATGTCTCTCTGTATATCTGTCTGTCTCTGCCTGTATGTATGTCTGTCTGTCTCTCTGAGTGACTGACTGGCTTCCAGTACCTGCCTTTACATCATTCCAAGGTCAACCAAGGTATTTAGTTTCCCTTGGTGCGAGCTTGGCAAATACAAAACGCTAACGTTTTAAAGTTCTTCCTATCTATTCTTACTATATATTCTCAGAGTACAAAATGCTACCAGGGACTACGGACCTTTGTGGTATATATTTTGAAGGAAACAGCAGTGCACCCAATACAAAATCAAAATATACAATGGCTTGCTTACTGTCAGATGAGCTGGTAGGTTTTGTGGCCATGGTGGTTGTTATCCCAGAGTATCGTGTTCCTGTTATGGCACTCACATTAAAATCTCGAAACTTTCCACTTTTGACAGCATCTCGAAGTATAGAGAGTACCTCGCTTTCTCTTACAGTGGAACTAAACTTCAGGGCCATATCAACAGTCACACTTCCACACCTTTGTGTTTGAACAAATAAAGTGGAGCGATTTTCGTTTAAAGATTTGTATTCCACATTAGAGTTTGTTTTCTGTTTACGTTTCAGTGCGCGTGGTTGAACAGACGATTATGTAATAATTCGATTTTTCGTTTGTGTCTCTATAAGATGAAAAATAAGAGAGAATTAGTTTGTGGAGAATTCACATTAATTTTGATTGTTTAATGAAACAGTCAAAGCCGATAAAATCTCCGCAACTTGAAGGAAAAAATAGTTGTTAAGTATCAGCGCTTGCTACACGTACCCAGCCCTGTGACCATTTATTTTAGTCAAGAGACAATGATTTGGTCTCTCGCTTAAGTTTATCATTCATCAAATCATTCAAATTCTCTCCATCCTTTTCCTTTTTGCTTGTATTCTGTTTGCGCTTAACCATTTCCTAGTCCATTTCTTTTAACACGAAACAAAACGTCAACACAAATAGTGACATTGCAAATTCTACTAATCCACATGTGATTGGCTGAAAGCTTCCTGCGTAAAATTTAAGTCTAAACGACAAAGCTACGGAAATTTTTGAAGTCCAATTAATCAAAATTAGAGACGTTTGTATTTGTTTTGAGCCATATTTGAAGGTCCATAACTTGGTCTCTGTTCACCCTAAAAACATCATACTTGGTCAAATGATCAATCTCAACATGCTCTTTCATGTGGTGGTGTCAGTTTATCGATTGGTTAAAATTTGAAACTCGCCCCAGTTCCCTGTTGAATTTCGGAACGGCCTATTTGAAACTGTTTGCACACCTGATATTTTTCTGTTCCACACTTTCATAGCCCAGTTTACTAGCAAAGATCTCGTCGATCTGAAAATTGACAATTTAAATAAATCATTGTTTTTATTACTACACATTTTTAAATGAGCTAACTCAATAAACATGTTCAAAAATCATTGCTTAAACAAGTAATTAAATTATATGTGACGTTAAAGGCTGCTAGAAATGATACAAAGCCGCATGCCGATAACAGATAATGTAATGTCTAATCTACACGAAGTTCACCGTAACAAAACAGAACATCGTTGTTTTCTTAACAGTGTCGTGTTCACTATGCAGTATTTCAACTACTCCTAAATTTGACCAGGAACTGAATATGTAGTGCGAGTTGAACCAAATGATTTCTACTCAACCAACTTTACAGAGCTGCAGTCCTTCTTTAATATGTGGACCTTTCCAAACAAACAACCCTTACCAGCCAACTAATCTCAAATATGAAACATAATAAATCCATTACTAGACAAGCAGTTCTGTCAGCCTTTCCTGTCTCGGTTCGTTTAATAACGTTTATCTGTGTGTCCACCTGTCGTTCTGCTTGCTCAACTGCTGCCTAGCCTGTCTGCCAATCCCCCCCCCCCCCCCCCATTCACTATGTATTAAACCTAGTTCACACTAGCGTCATAACGACACGACACAACGACATAAACCTAACGACATAAGAAGGACGTTATCACGGTTGTGTCGTCGTTATGTTTGCATATGAACGTAACGACATAATAACAGAACAGCAACATAACAGCATGAACATAACGACATATAGGAAAAATCCCGATCTTTTCCTTATATCTTTATACCGATGTTCACACTATACCGGGATAAGCGATTACTATGAAGTCGTAATGCCATTATGTCGTTATCTCGTTTATATCGTTATGTAGTTGTTGTGAACTAGGCCTCAGCAGTAAGCTTGTCTATTTTCCAAGAGTGACTGCATGGTACAAGTTTGATTGCACAAGTGTCTTACATAAACAAGTTACTTACCATTTTGCTGAGTTTCTCCCATAGTTGATTGTATTCCCCATCAGTACACTCTTCACTCGTGATAACCAGGGTAACGTTAATTACATCACTTGCTATGACTAATAATAAAACATGAATTCAGTGAGCCAGAGAAATGAAAAATATCCGCAGCTCTGAACCTTTCATACACCAACAAATACTTGATCACAATTTTAGACCGTCAAGTCATTTTAAGCAAATTTAGCTGTATTAGATGATTTATCATAAATTTATGTACTGTGCTGCTACTGTATTACAAAGGCTAAGAAGCCATTCTAACTGTCAGATTATTATCTGCCAAAACAAGAAGCTACCATTCAGCTATCAACACATACATGCACCAGTAAACAAATAACAAAACTTGGACCTTTTCAAGACTTATGAAGATATACAACTTAATTTCAAATTCGCTCGAGTGTTATTCTATTATGATAAAAAGTTTTAAGTTGGATGCTTGGTTCCCACATCCTGCCATAAATGCAATTTAGCTGGGTTGTAACTTAAAACGCGTTTGCATATTTTAAACGTAACACCAGCATAAAAACCTGACGTCCTTGCGTGTCACATTGGCCGAGATATTCATAACAAGCAAACTTCAATTGCACTGGCCAAGTACACTTCACAAAATAAGCAAAAGAGAGCTGTTGGGGAGGACATGACGATACAAGTACATGACGTACACGTATAACCATACTTGCAACTGAAAATGATTACAGTAATTACAGCCTAAACTATCGGACATAAAATATTACATCTGTCTGTGATATACATGTAGCAACATTTGTATGAAAATTATTGCTGATTGCAAATGGAAAAGCTATTTGCATGCTTGTAATTTTGCTCTCACTAACTTACAAAGAGTGGTATTGCTAATGTCACTGCCCAGGTTATTTGCCCCTTTGCAGGTGAACGTGTAGACGCTTTTTTCACTTGCTGGAAAAATTAGCAGGCTTTCATGACACACAATCTGCTGTGGATCACATGGAGTCCCACATGGAGTCCAAGAATAAGTAGGTGGTGGATTTCCTTCTGCTTGACAGTGAAGAGATAGACTTAGTTGTAATGCAGCTTCATGTTCAGTTGCAAGTTTAACAATCTTGGCAGGATCTACAAGAAAAAAACACGAGAAAACAAACTTGATTCAAAACTAGAAGCTATGTTCACAGCTGAACGTCAGGCAGCTCCAGTACGGGTGAGTGAGCGAGTCATGCTGGAATGTTGCCCATTACGCGTCGACATCTGCGTGCGCTGTATAGGACTCTTGCACTTGAAACGGTTCCTCTTTCTAATGCACCTCAACAACAAAACAGACTTGTTGCTCCCTTTTATTAATCGTTAAGTTAAATTTTTCATTACATTTTTGCTAACGATTTCTTAATTATTATCCACGAATCTCCTAAATCAAAGACCTTACGAAAGAAATGAACCTCCAAAAGTAACAGCACAATTTCACTATCAGCACATGTAAATCCCAGCAGGTTGCCCAATACACCCTGGCATTCACGTTTCGACTTACCGGAAGTCGATTCGTGAACCCTCTAGGATGGAATCGACACGAATCGTCTCTCTTAATGTCGACTCGATATGCCGTAAGTCGATTCGCGCAAGGCTTAGAAAATCTAGCGCAACTGGGCTATCCAGGGGTTGGTTGAAAATGTTGTCGATTCGACAAGATTCCATCGAATCGACACGACTCGTCTCCCTTTATGTCGATTTGACAAAAGGTTTCTTTCGCTTTTCGTTTAAGATGCCTCTTGGAAAACAGTATTTTTTGCATACGTTATTTCTCGAAAATGAAGTGCAAATCAATAAAAAAAATTACGGAACGATGTTTTTCATGTCAGAACAAGTAAGTCTGCCAAAATAAGCTCGATCCTGCAAAAAATGAAAATTGCGATATACCCTTTTTTTGTACCAAAGAACGCTTCAATAGCTGCTAAATAGTTTTAGTGTGCGCGAACAACATGGAAATACGTCCTTCTTCAAGAAGCTAAAGCTCTATAAAGCGGAGTCCAATAACGAGTGAGGACTTGTGGTGAAAATATTCGGCTTAGAAGGAGACGATTCGCGAAGAATCGTGCGAATCGAATGATGAATGAATGGTAAACTTTATTGACTGTCTGAGTATCTAGCTGAAATAACAATTTCTCATCCCTGTTATTTCCTTCCGTGAGTCGACTTCCGGTGAGACGATTCAACATTGCAGGAGACGATATTCGCGACGAATCGCGCGAATCGAGTCCAGTCGTCAACAATTTCACACCCCTTGTGACTGCCTGCCACATGCCGATTTTCGGTGAGACGATTCAACTTTATAGGAGAAGATTCGCGACGAATCGCACGAATCGAGTCGAATCGTCAGCAATTTCACACCCCCTGTTACTGGCTGCCAAGAGTCGACTTTTGGTGATCAGACGATTCAACTTTGCAGGAGACGATTCGCGACAAATCGTCCGAATTGAGTCGAGTCGTCAACAATTTCAAAGACCCTGTTACTGTCTACCGCCGACAGTCGCACGAATCGAGTCGAATCGTCAGTAATTTCACACCCCCTGTTACTGGCTGCCAAGAGTCGACTTCCGGTGAGACGATTCGTCCTTGCAGGTGGTGACGATTCGAGTCGAATCGTACGAATCGAGTTGAATCGTCAACAATTAACAACAAGAATTAAGAAAAATAATACGCAGAGAAATGGATCTCGATTACATTAAATATATGAACTGTTTGGTTGATTGGTAACAGGCCTAGTTACAATAAAGATGTTCACTTTGACTTCAAATATATATACCTCACGATTATTTCTGACAAAAGCTGCGGGAAATTTTAGCACGCTCATTGACTAATTGTCACTGATGTAATCCATCAAAAATTTTCGCTCACACGCGATTAATTTAAACACGTCACGGGACTGAATATTCCCCACCTAAAACTGGTGAATATCCCAGTGATATTCTTCAATTCAATATTCAAAACTGCATTTGTTGCGAAGAATATTTCAAGGATCATAAACACAGTAGTCTCCATTTGGCGCGAAAATATTCTCGGTATTTGTCCTTGGACATTATCTGTTCCTCAAAGCTCACAGTATTCCACGAGCTACACTCTCAGAAAACTGCTCGCTTCTGGGAACAGATAGTATTCGCGGGCAAATGCCTGAACATATTTTTGCGCCAAATTGAGGCTATTGTTTATTTGTCAACAAGCAGACAGATGCATGAAATTATAATTGTGTACTGTCTGCCTTTTTGTTATTGTAAAACAACTCTGAAGTTGACCGTTTTTTATGCGTCTGTCATGTTATTTACAATGAATTTCGTCATAGCATATTCAAAGTTGTCTACCGATTCAAAGCTACGTTGAAAATGTTATGACAAAATTCATGATCAATAACAGGACAGACGCATGAAAAACTGGCTCCTTTTTGTTAACTGGACTCGTAAAATACTTACAGGTAACATTCAGTTTAAAAACTTGGCTAACTTTTTCATATTCATTCTGAGCTGTACAGCGGTATGTTCCAGAAGAAGTTCGGTTGATATTTGGAAAAGTCCAAGTGGGCCCCTGAGGCAGTACTTCACCATCGCTACCATCTTCCAACACTCTGGTCAAGGTGATGTTTGGTGTTGGTCTGCCAGTTGCTTCGCAAAACAATGTTGTGTGTAATCCTTCAAGCACAGTCTGGTTACCGCTGACATTAATTAGCTTGACAGGAACTGAAAATAATAATACAAAGGCAGTAACGCATCCCTGAGACTCAAACGGGTGATTTTTTTTTTGCAGGTATTTCACAGAACAGCTCCTGGATTGGAATGAGGGGTGCCCACCCTGACAGAGTATAAAAATGAAAAAGCAAATGCCGGTGAATGCAGCCTCACTACGAAAGTGTTTACGCATGAATATCTCTTAGTACTAGTGGATAAATCACTTTAGGTCCCTGGCCAAGAACTTTGCTCTTTATGTCGTGGCGATCATTGCTACCGTTATCAGTAAGCAAACTTTACACATGGGGAGAGGCGTAACTAAAAAAGAAACAAAAAGGATAACGAGAAAGAGGCTACCAGGAAATTTCAAACTAATCAATGCACGAGCTTGTAGCTAAATAATTTCAGTTTGGTCGTGACCTGACCAATCATGCTTAGCTGGAGCAGTACGAATACTAGCCATCGCAACAGACGGTTTTCATTGGCTGGTATCTTGGCAGACAAAAAAATGTAAATTACACTACAGACTGAACAATGAAGTCAGAGACCACAATATTTTGAAAACAAGTATTGTACAAATTAAGAACGAAAAATATCATTGGGTACAGAAATTACACATAATATATTATTCGTCTCCCAACGAACTCAAAGGTTACCTTGGCTTTTGAAACCTCAAACCTCCTTTGGTGAAACTACGAATAAAACCACTTCTGTGTAGCCAATAGCTCATGTTGTATTAAATTACTCTTTCATTGCCAAGTAAGACAGTTAATCTTACCACTTTCTATCCTTCATAAGCACATCGATACGTTACCAATGCTAGCAGTATATATGCCGAGTAAGTTACAAATGGTATTCCTGTAGTTCTGGGGTCAAGGGTCTTATTCTCCTTCGAAGGAAAGCTACCAATTCACTTCATAGCTGTGCTCGGTAGACTGAGCTGTACCGTTACTGCATAAGTCCTGTGTTCTAATACTACTTTATTTTAAGGAGTACTGAAAAATTAAAATTAAATTCTTCCTTTTAATTCTCACCTATAACAATCACATGTATCCTGTATCTCCAGTTGTTCATCACTGTTCCAAGCCCACATTCGTAAACTGCTTCTTCTCTTTCAGTGACTCTGTTTATTACCAAGGTGGCCACTTCACTTCTACTGATATTAAAACGTGTTCTGTAATCCTTTGTGTCAAATACTGCAGTAATACCAATGCTATGAAAGATTTTTCCAATCTCAACGAAGCCTCCATCGTCGATAGAAAATACTGTTGATTGTAGATTTGACCCAGATGATAGAGTGTAACTCCATCTCAGAGCCACCTGAGTGCTTCCATTTAACACTGGCATAACAACTGTTTCAAAGTCAGCTGTGTCTCTCTGAGTCCAGGCTGGAGGAGGTGCTGTCCATGTTACTGAGGTCGCTAAAACACAATATTACTTAGAAATAGTAATTTTTATGCTCGATTTTCTATACTGCATTAAGGCTACGCTCACAATCACTTGTTCACGCTCATCTATCGGCGCTTCATTACTGACATCATTGCTCCACCACATTAGTCTTCCCTTAGTATGAGCATCCTTGACAAAATTCGTGGCCAGTTTTATGCCATTATGCGTTTAGTTCGCTGAACGATCTAACAATTTCGAATGGCAACATTCATGTATTTAAGGTAAGCTCCTTCAGTCGAATTCGAAAAACGACTTGAGACGAGGGGTTTGAAGAAAAAGAAAGGGATTTAGCAAAATTGTATTCTACAAAGAAGTAGCTATATAGATAAATCAAAAAGAATATAACACAACGCCGCTAAGTTAATCTAATACCTTTTGAGCGTAGCGAAAAAATATATAATTTTTTTTTGTAACTTGACAAAGAAAAATTGCTTTTTCTTTCAAGCGGCTGTGTATAAATGCTATTACAAGGACAAAACACGAATTTAGTAAAACTGAGCGAATAAAACAATCCCGAAAAGGCGAGAAATGCCGTCATTCGAAAATACTTCGAAATTCGAAATATTTCCAGCAGAATCTTCTATCGTCTCTTAAAACTCGGTCAAAGGCTGCAAACTCACTGAAATATCTTTTTAATCTGAAATTAATAATCAATACCACCCAGCTAGTAACCCAAGAACACGACAGAACACACCATGCATGTAGAAAGTCGTTCAACTTTTTTGAAAACTGTGATGTATCGGGCCGATAAGTCTGCCGGGAGAGCCCTTACCATGTGCTTTCGATAGCGGCAGCCATATTGTGACCGCAATAAAAAATATGTTCAGCTAAATCTGGTGGCTTGAATGCGCTATTGATCCGGAGAACAGTACAAAAACTGCATTCAAAGACTGCTAAAGCCCATATCTACAAGGTACAACTGGCTCTCAAAAGTACCATGTTGAAGAGTGTCCTTTGCCTGAGCCCTTCGACCTTCGCCAGGCCGGCTAAATTTATGTCGTTGGAAAATTATTTATTTTGGTAGATAGCGTCCCAAAAAACGACACTCTAGCAACAATCTTCAGCAAAAGGTTTTGCTCTGGGTTTGTGTTACATTAATTCAAACCACACCAGTATTCTCCATATCTTATAACTAGACTAAAGGAAGACTAAAGGAAGGAATTATGAACATTGCGCTTGGTGTTTCTTGGCCTTAGTTTTTTGCCACTTTGTTTTATTTTGGTGTTAACATTTGTAGGCACTAACAATTGGTAGCCACATTCATGACTAATTGCTTTCTCCTAATGTTAGTTCTTGAAGCTAACACTTATCAAACAAAAAAAAAATCAGTATGCAATACGGGGTCTATGAGATAGTTGCTAATGTTCGGAATTCAGTAAGAACATTACAGTATTTGCAATCACAGTCAATACCAAAAAACGTCTTTTTCTTCAATACTTATTGTAATTAAGCTCAGAAATAAATAAATGAAAAAACAAATTAAAAGCAGGAGAAAAAGAGAGCGAAAGATTTTTTGTACTTTGAGAACGTCAACGTACAAT
Source organism: Micromussa lordhowensis (assembly GCA_964020085.1). Taxonomy (NCBI): domain Eukaryota; kingdom Metazoa; phylum Cnidaria; class Anthozoa; order Scleractinia; family Lobophylliidae; genus Micromussa; species Micromussa lordhowensis. Next base: position 20,390,219 of record OZ026599.1, on the reverse strand, counting down.
CCTGGTCAATCCTTGCCATGCTCTGATTTATCAGACAAATCACTTTAATTAACTTCCTACTCCCAGCCCAAGGTTTCGATGTACGGTAATAACAACTGAAAGAACAAACTTTCCATATAGGATGTTCACGGTAAAAAACTATCATATTAATTAAGCATGGCGTGACACATGTCTAATGACAATTAAGGCCGGTTTTCACTAGCGCACAAGCATAAGCATAAGCCGACATACGCGGACGCAGTAAAATGTTCATAATTAGCGCTTTTTGTTTTAAAAATTCCTAACAAAAGGTGGTAATTATCGACATCTTACCGCGCCTGCGTGTGTCGGCTTGTGTGCTAGTGAAAACCAGCCTTAAATGTTTACATTATATTTCCTAGACAACTGCTCATGCATAACGCTTTAGCACGAACGCCTTCAGTGAACTGAAAAAAAAAATCAGTCAAGCAAGATACAAATGAATACAGGACCTTATCAACACTGCATCGAGTAACAGTTAAATTGATCTACCTTGAATCGAACTCGGAAAACGTCGGTAAAAGTGAAATACATGTAAGCGTCGGGACACTTCACGCGTCAGTGCTGACGCCATGACGATGAATAATAAAAGAATAGTAGCAGCTTTAATGATTTAATTTAAGTCGTCTTGATCTTAATTTAAAGTCTTGGACGAAAGCTGCGAGCTATGAAAACATAATCCGGCAGCTTGGGCTACATTACGAGTTAACTAAGACAGGTTACATCTCCAAATTACCGCCAGCATGTCATGGTAGAAAGCTGTACATGTATTAAGGAATCTGTTAACTGGTAATCTATAGATTGTGTCTTAAGATTTACATTCCGAACTAACAGAGGTAGCTACACAATTCTTACCTGTAAGAGGAAGGAAAATGAGTGCAACTACAAAGAAGAAGACATTACTTGCAGTAATTTCCGCCATGGTTCATCCGTCCGATCATTTATTTACAAGCTGAATGGAAGTAGGGTCAGAACTTCATGCTAGCCCACATATCCATATATGGATAGGACATAACCATATATGGATATATATGGATAAGACAATATGGGAGTGTGCTCTATATGTGGGCTAGCATGAAGTTCTTGCCAGAAGTAGCCATTGTAACAATAAAACAGAGAGTTATAGGTATCAGGATTAGGTTCCCAGTCCCCACCGACTGAGTTTTCCATCCTCAGTGTTGATTAAATAGATACTTCAAACCATGAAACTGCCCTCTATGAAATGTTTACTTTCGTATTTAAATGTAGAGCGAAGTCGTATTGTTTGGAAACACAATTCATAGTGTATATCAAGCGAAAATTTGAATGTCATTTAAAGTGAGCTTGCTGCTTTAAAGTAAATATGTTGGTCTTGAGTTATAGCGTTACTAACGGCGAGCCCGAGCCAACCTTGAGTCAAACACGAGTCAAGCCAATTTTTTTTTTCTATTTTGTCCCAAAAAGCACGATATAGATTGTAGGAAATAAAATATATGAATATAGACTGTCTTAGCAGTTAACAAAAAAGCTTTTTAATAACAAGCTCATCTCGATCGCGCAGTGCTACACGAAACATATTACCCAGAACACCCTGGGATTGTGTGTAGTCATGCTCAGTCCCCCAAACTATGGTAAACATGGTGGCAAGTCACGTTATTTGCTGTGTCCATGTCCATTCAGATTATCAAGGTAAGATTGTCTTATCCAAACGGTGAGTAACATGAATCTAGTTGACTATCTACTGACTCAGAGAAAAGTTGAACGATAACATTCGTGCCAGGGTCTTCTGGGTAATATGCTGCGTAAAAGCGCAATCGAGGTGAGTCTGTTATTAAAATGTCCTGTTGTTAACTGCTAAGACAATCTATATTTATTTCCAACAATCTAATTTTTTTCAGGACAAAATAAAAAGAAAAAAACTGGCTTCACTCGTGACTCGAAGTTGACTTGGGCTCGCAGTTGGCTCTAGTTCACAGAATGAAATACTAAAAATTAGCCGTCGTCATCCATGTTCCGTACACGACGGAGAACTTGGTCATTTCACGTTGTTGTTTTGCAGACGACGGCAAAGAAATGTACAAAGAATCAGAATGCACGTGCACATCTATTGTTTTCCTCATTAAACCTTTTGTTTGATTACGTTCTCGTTGGCGTCGTCGTCGTGTTTTGTTTAAGCTCCCTTTTGGCTCTACTACGTCGACGTCTCCAGTCGCCAAACACACAATCCTCCAAGAAAAGAGGCAATGTCCAACATTAATAAACACGATCCACGCGAGTTTGTGTTCCGATTATATTTTTGCATTTTAAGTCAGCGTTTGGCAGAGATTCAAGATCTGATTCCAACAGCATCATACTGAATGCACCAGCGTCTACAGGCCGGAAAAAATCTTGTAAGCTTACAAACTGAGCTGAATTTTAGTTTTAAGTTTAGGCTTATCAAGAACTACTTCCTCCTCAAAGTTCTGAGTACTGTTATCAGTCGGTATTTGTTCTTTATACAGGTATCTTGATATTTAGTTGCACGAATCTCTCAAACAGCAAATTGACTGGTGGTAAATTCCCTCGAAGCAAGAGCTCTTGACTTACAAGAAGGAGAATGTCCGTGAAAATTTCGCCCAAACGTTTTATTAAATATTCAATAGAGTGGCCAAAATAGTGGAAAGCATTAATATACATTAAAATGTGTTTACATCTTAAAGGTGGAAAATTATAATATATTACTTCGGTATAACAATACAGCGACTCCTTGTTTTTTTGTATTATGCATAATG